>JALMGJ010000002.1:113423980-114023980 GCA_023362775.1 Charina bottae
CATCTCTTGCTGGATACTAAAACAATTTACAATAAAAATATATTGTATGGTGTATTTAATTTGTTTTCTGATTGATATTGTGAGCTTCCCAGAATTGTTTCAGAGTCAGGCCTAAATCTAATGAAACAAACAAACTTCTTGAATACTAGGAAGGTGGGGATCAAATGTATTTCCCCAGGAAATGCATTTACAGCCCCTGAGCCATGCAGAAGAGGACTCTTTCACATTGAGTTGGGGGAGCCTATTCCTGCTGATCTAATTAGCTGGGGGGTTCATAGCAGAGAGGCTGTTCCATAAATAAGCAGCCCTTCCACCAGTAAGGACTTTAAAGGACATTACCAATATCTTGAATTATCCCTAGAAGGCAATCAGTATTCAGAACAGATATTTCAGAACAATAATATTGATCCCTATAACTTGCACTGGTAGCTGCTGAGGTGCCACCTCTTGATTTCCACACACTTCTCAAGGTTGACCCATGTTCAGTACATTGCAGCAGTTAAGATGGGCTGTAACCAAGGCGTGGACAAATATTGCCAAGTCATTTAAGGAGGATCACAGTTATTACACTAGCTATACTAATGCCAACACATTCCTTGCCATAGTTGCTACTTGCAAATCCAGTGACAATGGTATTTAAAAGAGCACTCCCAAAGTGTGGAATGTGCTCCTTCTGGGGGAAAACAACCCCATCCAGAGCCAGTTTCACCTCAATTCCAGAATCCAGACTTTTCCTTATCAATTGCATCTCTGCATTGTCTGGATTTAGTTTCAGCATATTTTCCCTCATCCATCCCATTACTGAGATTAAGATACATTCAACGGTATTGATTGTTTATTTGGGATTAATAAGAAGCAATAGAGCTCAGTATCTTCAGCATTCTGATGGCACCCAACTCCAGAGATTCAAATGACTACTCCAGTGGTTTCATGTACAGTAGATGTTGAATTATGGAGGCAACAAAATATAATCTTGAGAAACACTACAGGTCAGAGACCAAGGTGTTGAACAGTAATTCTCCAGTACAAGTAGTTGTCATCTAGCAACCACAATTGGGACCGGCAACTCAGTTGTTAAGCGAAGCGGTTGCTAAGTGAAACCGTGACTGTGCTTATGATTTTACTCCAGCTTTCCTTTGCTTTACAGACCTGCAAAGGTCATAAATGTAAAGATTGGTCACAAAGTTACTTTTTCATCACCATTATAACTGCAAACGGTCACTAAACAAAGCAGTCGCTAAATGAGGACTACCTGTATCACCTTTTGGAAATATCTCAACAGGAAGGATAGGAATCAGTGCAAAACAGTGCCCCCAAGGCCCAATTCATCCAGACATCTGAGGAGGATACCATGGCATTCAAAGCTTTTGAGAAGTCCAGGATAAACCGCCCAGAGTCTACCACGGTAGAGATGGGCGGGGATAAATCCAAATAATAAATAAATAAATAATTTGTACAGTCTCACTTCCCTAGTTAGCTTTCAGCATTAAGTCAGCAACCAAAACAATCAAAGCAGTCTCAGTATTATATCATGGATGAAATCCTGATTGAAATTTATTTATGTAGACTTAAGCATCGCCCCCCCTTCATGGATCACTGCCTTGTCGTGGCGAAGGGGCTTGCGTAACTCAATGAAGTCAGGTCAAGAAGAACAGGTCATGATGGAGAGTTCTGACAAAACGTGGTCCACTGGAGGAGGAAATGGCAAACCACTCCAGTATCCTTGCCAAGAAAACCCATGGACAGTATCAAAAGGCTAAAAGATATGATGCCGGAAGATGAGCCCCTCAGGTCGGAAGGTGTCCAAAATGCTACTGGGGAAGAGCGGAGGGCAATTCCGAGTAGCTCCAGAAAGTGTGAAACGGCTGGGCCAAAGCCGAAAGGACGCTCAGTTGTGGATGTGTCTGGAAGTGGAAGGAAAGTCCGATGCTGTAAAGAACAATATTGCATAGGAACCTGGAATGTAAGAACTATGAATCAAGGTAAGCTGGATGTGGTCAAACATGAGATGACAAGATTGAACATCGACATCTTGGGAATCAGCGAACTAAAATGGACAGGAATGGGCGAATTTAATTCAGGAGACCATTATATATACTACTGTGGGCAAGAATCCCTTAGAAGAAATGGAGTAGCTCTCATAGTCAATAAAAGAGTGGGAAAGGCAGTACTGGGGTACAACCTCAAAAACGACAGAATGCTTTCAGTTCGAATCCAAGGCAAACCATTCAACATCACAGTGATCCAAGTCTATGCCCCAACCACTGATGCCAAAGAAGCTGAAGTTGACCGGTTCTATGAAGACCTACAACACCTTCTAGAACTAACACCAAAAAAAGATGTCCTTTTCATCATAGGGGACTGGAATGCTAAGGTAGGAAGTCAAAAAATAACCGGAATAACAGGCAAGTTCGGCCTCGGAGTACAAAATGAAGCAGGGCAAAGGCTAATAGAGTTTTGTCAAGAGAACACGCTGGTCATAGCAAACACTCTTTTCCAACAACACAAGAGACGACTCTACACATGGACATCACCAGATGGTCAATACCGAAATCAGATTGATTATATACTTTGCAGCCAAAGATGGAGAAGCTCTATACAATCAGCAAAAACAAGACCTGGAGCTGACTGTGGCTCAGATCATGAGCTTCTTATTGCAAAATTTAGGCTTAAATTGAAGAATGTAGAGAAAACCACTAGACCAATCAGGTATGACCTAAATCATATCCCTTATGAATATACAGTGGAAGTGAGGAATAGATTTAAAGGATTAGATCTGGTAGACAGAGTGCCTGAAGAACTATGGATGGAGGTTCGTAACATTGTACAGGAGGCAGCAACTAAAACCATCCCAAAGAAAAAGAAATGCAAGAAAGCAAAGTGGCTGACTGATGAGGCTTTACAAATAGCTGAGGAAAGAAGGGAAGCAAAAGGCAAGGGAGAAAGGGAAAGATATAAACAACTGAATGCAGAATTCCAGAGAATAGCAAGGAGAGATAAGAAGGCCTTCTTAAATGAACAATGCAAAGAAATCGAGGAAAACAATAGAATGGGGAAGACTAGAGATCTCTTCAAGAAAATCGGAGATATCAAGGGAACGTTTTGTGCAAAGATGGGCATGATAAAGGACAAAAAAGGCAGGGACCTAACAGAAGCAGAAGAGATTAAGAAGAGGTGGCAAGAATACACAGAAGAACTATACAAGAAAGATCTTAATATCCCTGATAAATACGATGGTGTGGTCACTGACCTTGAGCCGGACATCCTAGAGAGTGAAGTCAAGTGGGCCTTAGGAAGCATTACTAACAACAAAGCTAGCGGAGAAGACAGTATCCCAGCTGAGCTATTTAAAATCCTAAAAGATGATGCTGTTAAAGTGCTGCACTCAATATGCCAACAAATTTGGAAAACTCAACAGTGGCCACAGGATTGGAAAAGGTCAGTTTACGTTCCAATTCCAAAGAAAGGCAATGCCAAAGAATGTTCAAACTACCGTACAATTGCGCTCATTTCACATGCCAGCAAGGTTATGCTCAAAATCCTACAAGCTAGGCTTCAGCAGCATGTGAACCGAGAACTACCAGAAGTGCAAGCTGGGTTTCGAAGAGGCAGAGGAACTAGAGATCAGATTGCCAACATTCGCTGGATCATGGAAAAAGCAAGAGAGTTCCAGAAAAACATCTACTTCTGCTTCATTGACTACGCTAAAGCCTTTGATTGTGTGGATCACAACAAACTGTGGCAAATTCTTAAAGAGATGGGAGTACCAGACCACCTTACCTGTCTCCTGAGAAACCTGTATGTGGGTCAAGAAGCAACAGTTAGAACCGGACATGGAACAACCGACTGGTTCAAAATTGGGAAAGGAGTACGACAAGGCTGTATATTATCACCCTGCTTATTTAACTTATATGCAGAGTACATCATGAGAAATGCCGGGCTGGATGAATCACAAGCCGGAGTTAAGATTGCCGGGAGAAATATCAACAACCTCAGATATGCAGACGATACCACCCTAATGGCAGAAAGTGAAGAGGAACTAAAGAGCCTCTTGATGAGGGTGAAAGAGGAGAGTGCAAAAGCTGGCTTGAAACTCAACATTAAAAAAAACCCAGATCATGGCATCTGGTCCCATCACTTCCTGGCAAATAGAAGGGGAAGAAATGGAAGCAGTGACAGATTTTATTTTCTTGGGCTCCAAGATCACCGCAGTCGGTGACTGCAGCCATGAAATTAAAAGACGCTTGCTCCTTGGGAGAAAAGCTATGGCAAACCTAGACAGCATATTAAAAAGCAGAGACATCACCTTGCCGACAAAGGTCCGTATAGTTAAAGCTATGGTTTTTCCATTAGCAATGTATGGCTGTGAGAGTTGGACCATAAGGAAGGCTGAGCGCCGAAGAATTGATGCTTTCGAGCTGTGGTGCTGGAGAAGACTCTTGAGAGTCCCTTGGACTGCAAGGAGGTCAAACCAGTCAATCCTAAAGGAAATCAACCCTGACTGCTCATTGGAAGGACAGATGCTGAAGCTGAAGCTCAAATACTTTGGCCACCTAATGAGAAGAGAGGACTCACTGGAAAAGACCCTGATGCTGGGAAAGACTGAGGGCAAAAGGAGAAGGGGACGGCAGAGGATGAGATGGTTAGATAGCATCACCGATGTAATGAACATGAATTTGAGTAAACTCCGAGAGACAGTGGAGGACAGGAAGGCCTGGCGTGCTATGGTCCATGAGGTCACGAAGAGTCGGACACGACTGAACGACTGAACAACAACAACAAAGCATCGCCCAACTCCAGTCGACTCTGGGTGGCTTACAATGTAAAAACAAAACAACAATATACAATAAAAAAGCACCTAACAGTAACAAGATGGCTAATATAGACCACAACACAAACCTATCGAACACTCACAAGGGGCTTCAACCACCATAACCCAATGCCGGGAGAAGAGCCTGGTTTTTAAGGCCCTCCAGAATGCCATCAGGATGGCAGCCGCCCAGATCTCTGGGGGAACCGCATTCCAGAAGATGAGTCCAGAAAATCAATTGCAAAGCCACCCCCTTGCCCGAGAATGGAATAACCGAGAGACTGGTCTATAATTAGAGATCTTTAGTAATCAAGGGAAGACTTTCTCAGCACAGTTCTTACAACAGCCTCCTTCAAGCATGCAGGATACATCCCGTGCTTAAGGAGGCATTAATTGCCCCCCTTAACCATGGAAGCAATCCCTAGCGGGCTGATTTTCAACTAGGAGGGGAAAGAGTTGAACAGTCAAGTGATGGTTCTCATCTCTCCATACAGCCCGTCCACATCTTTGAGATCCACGTGCTAAAAAGAATCCCTATAAACCTGGCAAGTGGTTATCCTTATGACTTGCCCCCATGAGGTCAAAATAGAGGTGGATCTGATTTATTTTGTCTGCGAAGAATAGTGAAAATTGCTCACAGCGAGTCTCTGTCAGTTCTGGCTGTCTTCCACCCACATCTTGATGGAGGAGGTGCCAGTTAGTACAGAAAAGCTTTGCTGTTTTGTCCTGTGCAGAGGCAAGAGAAGCAGAAAAAACACCCTCTTCGCTGAACCTAATGCCACAGAGTAAGGTTTCAAATCAGCCTGAAAGAGGGCCCCAGTTTGTCCTGAGAGTTCCTCCACCTGTGCCTATCTGCTTCATCATGCTCAGCTCCTAGTGAAACTATGACAAAGGAGCTGTGTTAGAAGGAAAAGGGCACTTAGAAGCACTACTGTCAGTTGCCTGGGCTATGTCCATATTCCACAGACCAGGCAGAGCTTTAACAGTATCACCAACAGGGGATTGGAGCATTTTAATTGGTCTTCCACTTTTGCAGAGGTTTATGGCAGACGCCAGTCTAAAACTAACCAGAAAGTGATCTCTCCGTGACAAGAGAGTTACAGAAAGCTCTTCTCCTTTCAGGTTACTA
Source organism: Charina bottae (assembly GCA_023362775.1). Classification (NCBI taxonomy): domain Eukaryota; kingdom Metazoa; phylum Chordata; class Lepidosauria; order Squamata; family Charinaidae; genus Charina; species Charina bottae. The sequence continues at coordinate 113,429,920 of JALMGJ010000002.1, forward strand.
GCTCCAGATACTCAGGATATCAATTCAGATGTGTGCCTTGCTGCTTTTATGGGGCCAGGTCCATAGTCAGCATGGTGGACATGAAATCCTGAGCCACTCCTGATTGGGCAACTCAGCATGACTGAACTCCCCTAAGACAAGAAATTGGGGGCAGTCCATGCCACACCAGCTATTACCTTGGTTAACTCAGGGGAAAAGACTGTTGTGCTATAGGACAGACCACATATTAACAGCATGCTTAATGCTGTCCTGGCCACCCGAACATAGCAGCAGACAGTCAAAATTAGCAGATTATCTGGTGGAGGGTCTGGTCAGAGAGATGGAATTCCTATGGACTACAGCCACACCACTTCCCCACCCTTCAAGCCTAGCCTGCTACAACACAGGGTATCCCAATGGACACAGCCTTTCTCTGTCACCCAAATCTCTGTAATACATATAGGTCAGCACAAAATCTTGGATAGTGGGCAGTTTTTCCAGCAGCTTACCTAGCATTAAAAAGGAGGACCTTCAGGTTGGGGATATCTACCCTCTCTGACATCTAGACATTCTTGGTTAGACTGAAATCTGTAAAGAAGGAAGGCCAGCCAGCTTTCCTTTCCCTGCATCAGCCAGGTTGCAGCCTTCTACCAGATGTCCAATTGCCTGTCACCACTTTAATGTTTTTACCAAGCCAACATCTATTTCCTATTCTCCGACCATCTCCATATACATCTCATAATGCCAAGTAACAATGAGGAAAATCAGCAAAGAGAGACAGTTCCTCATCTGCTGAGGTCAGTGTTCTTAATATTTGGACATAATGACCCCCACTCAGGAGCAGCCCCCTTTGGTCTACTGCACTAGCAACGACCCACTGCCCTAGGGCAGCATTCCTTTTAACTTTGGGACACCTAATGCAATATCTCTGGGCAGAAAGGCTACATATGGGGTTTTGAGCAGCCTGATTCCACAAAATGCTGGCAACAGATACAACTTCATCTCCAATGGGTGCTGTAGGATTATGCGTGTAATCTGATGCAACTATGGGCTCTGAACTAAGAAAGGAATCCCGTTGCTTGATTTTGTCTAGAAGTACTAATTTGCCTAATGCTTACACAAAATGTATAGTCTTCTTTGTAGCACAGGCGTGCCAGAGGGACACAAACAGACTATTTTGGTTCTCCTCAGGCCAAAATGGAAGAACTGCACTTGTTCCGTGGAGATACGGTGCTTATGAAGGGAAAGAAACGCAGGGAGACAGTATGCATTGTTCTTACTGATGACTCTTGCCAGAATGAGAAGATTCGGATGAACCGCGTCACCCGTAACAACCTCCGTGTGCGTCTTGGAGATGTGGTCAGGTGAGGGCATCCTAAATTAGAATGGTGGCAGGAAAGGGAAGGCTGTTGGGGAAAGAGAAGGCTAGAACGTAAATGTTTAGTTTAGGCTCAGAAGGAGGAGGTATCAAACAAAATGTGGGGCTAAATATGGGGATTTCAAAGAGTTAGAGGGAAACAGCCTTAATAATCGTTTTCCTATGTAGGTGTGGTGAAGTGGTTAGAATGTTGGACTAGGATTAGGGAAGCTCAGGTTCAAGTCTCACTTAGTCATGGAACTTTTTGAGTAACTTTGGCACAGTCACCATCTTATTTAGTATATCTCACAAAATTATTGAGAGGAAAAATGGGATGAGGAGGAAAACATGTGCTGCCTGGAGATTATGAAGGAGAAGCACAACTACTGTATATAAATGAAATAATTTTAAAAGTTGTCCAAATAGAATTTTGGGATATTAAGTTTGATGAGAACACTAGAAGTTAGTAAGCGCTATGGTGACCTGCCCTGTAGATTCAGGATATTTGTAAAGCAGTGGTGGGCAGCCTACAGTCCTAGAGCTGCAAGGGTTCTTTGGCCTTACTTCAAAAGCCTTATGTGAGAAATCAGCTGAGATCTTGGATAAGGGTTCCTTTTTTCTTCTCTGCAGCTTGCTGCTGGGTAGAGAAATAAGGCTGTCAGGAAGAGGAGGGGGAAAAGGTGATAACGGGAGAGGAAATAGGTGTCTAGATGCTCTGGCCCTATCCAGTCCTTGTTTCAACACCACCCATCATGGAGGCCTCCATAGATGAACATTGGGGGATTATGTGTGCACAGAAGATGTGTGTAGCACAATGCTGGGGAGGCCATCTGAGTCTTTCTATATCTAGTGTGCAGGCCTGTCCAGATGTGAAGTATGGAAAGAGGATTCATGTACTCCCCATCGATGACACTATTACAGGGTTGACTGGGAACCTCTTTGAAGTTTACCTCAAACCATACTTTCTGGAAGCCTATCGTCCTGTGCATAAAGGTGAGAATGACAGAATCACTTAGATCAGTGGTGAGAACAATTGCCCCAGCATCTCTTTCTTGCACCCCCACCAAGCTGTCCCCTCTCTGCCAGACTCACTTGCCTGCCCGTTTTCCCTTGCTACAAGCAGGCCAGCTGGACTGGCAAAGTAGAAACACCTTTCTGTGCTTCACTTGTGCAGTCTGCCTCCTTAACTGGCCATGGAGCCACTTTCTCAGTGGCCTCTACATTACCAGTTAGATTGACCTGAAGCCAATCAGGCTGGCAAAACAGAAGTCAAAAGCACCCAGTAGTGGGTGTTTATATGTTCGGTCATCCCACTAGACCTGTCCTGAGGGACGGGATAAAGAGAGACAGAGCCAGGGAGAGGGTCTTCGAGATAGAGAGCAGTTGTATTAGGTTGTTAACTGCTCCTGGCTTGATGGGATGAATGCTTTAGCTCACAAGTTACTGAGGATCCACCCAAGGGTTTTTGTTTTGTTTTGTTTTGTTTTTTTGTGCCTTCGAGTCAGTGTTGACACCTGGCAACTGGCTGGACAAGTTCCTGCAGTTTTCTTGGCAAGACTTTCAGAAGTGGTTTGCCATGGCCTCCTTACTAAGGCTGAGAGAGAGTAACAGGCCCGAGATCCCCCAGCTGGCTTTGTGCCTCAGGTGGGACTAGAACTCACGGTCTCCCGGTTTCTAGTCTGATGCCTTAACCCCTACAACAAACTGGCTCTCATCCACCCAAGTTAGTACCAGTCTTTTGCCACAAGTTTTGTTATACTTAAGCACTGCTAGCTCCTATAGCTGCAACCAACACTATCTTTATAACCCCCTTTGCCTCAGGCCTCTTCCTCCATCCTGCACAGTATCAAGGGCTCAGGTCATAGGCCATAGGAATAATGAAAATGGCAGCGGCAGCTGCTTCCCCCACAGCTTCTCTTTACAACACTGGACACAAACAGCGCCAAGAGGCTGGAGTGGGGGCCCCCTTTTCGGTGCCCCCAGCCCTCTGCTGCTCTTACTGCTTTAGTCTCTTCTTTATTGGTTACGTTTATATCCCACATTTCTCTCCATACAACATTCAAGGAGGCTTACAGCAACCCAAAATACAAACTGTAGGAACAAAAATAGAACTACGTACTGTCAATAGAACTACAGTACATAGTCATTAAAATCAGAGGTAAAATTCAAATCAGTACTATTAAAATTGGCCTAGTTAACAGTTAAAAGTTTGGTGGAAGAGATTTTTGTCATTTTCTAGAATTATGGGGGAGAAAAGGCTACCAGGTGGACCTTTTTAGGGGGGTCATTCTATAGCCTAGGAGCCACATAGGAGAAGACCAGATGAATGAGCTTCTGTTCTGGCAGCTGGGAGAATTTTCATAATGGCTTTTCCTGCTGGTCTCAGTGAGAGTGGGACACTAGAATAGCATTCTGGGGGATATATTTTTCAAAGCCCTCTCAAGTTTTGCATCCACCATGTTTCTAAGTGTCAGAGAGGAGATCAGAGCAAAAGTGTTTCCTGCAACAAATATGAATTGGGAATACCGTTTTTGTTTCAGCCATGTCACCATTCCCTACTCCTTATCATGGGGCACCACTTTGATTTTGTGGTTCAATTCTGATGAAGATAATGAATTGAACTAACAATGTACTTCCCCTGCTCTTTCTAGGTGATATCTTCCTTGTGCGAGGTGGAATGAGGGCTGTGGAGTTTAAGGTGGTGGAAGTGGATCCCAGTCCCCACTGCATTGTTGCTCCTGACACAATTATCCACTGTGAGGGGGAGCCCATCAAACGAGAGGTATATGGGGGAGCTAAAGAGATCCATCTCAAGAATGGGAACCCAGTAGCTAGATTATGGTGCTAATCACTAGAGGCTCTTCAACAATTTCCAGTATGAATAGTGCAGAGGTGTAATGATCTTTGGGAATGACCTTGGGAGACAGGAGGAAGAGCCGCAGCCTAGACAACTGTCGTGCAAAAGGTATCTCAGCTCACAGAAGGAAAAGGGGTGTGGGAAGCGTCTCAGAAGGAACCCTCCCTAGTTTTCTGGAAAGTGAAAGTAAAGGAGAAGTGCTTTATAATAAAGGTAGTGCTAGTACTTATGGTTTGTGCTTCTTGTCTGGACTACCTCGAAGGGCTGACGGGGGGGGTAAGATTTTAAGAGCAAAATCTGCAGTTATTCCAGTGAAATATAAACTTCACTGGAGAAAGCATAAAGACTTAAGATAGAGTCTCCTATCCCCTTGTGGCTGTAGTCCTGGCTGAGAAGGGAAGTAGTGGTTCATTGCGATCATCTTGTGGTCTGTTTTCTGTGCGCCTTTTGTTAGGATGAAGAGGAGAGCCTCAATGATGTTGGCTATGACGACATTGGGGGATGCCGCAAACAGTTGGCTCAGATCAAGGAGATGGTGGAACTGCCATTGAGACACCCAGCACTCTTCAAAGCAATTGGAGTCAAGGTACTACAAGGGAAGGCTAGGATATCATAATCTCCATATTACTGTTCACCATCATTCTTAGCTTTAAAATATGCCACAATATTCTATCATGGGCTGGGCTGGTGGACATTCTGTTTCTGTTGATTGCAACCCCTCCGTCTTTCTCTCCAAGCAGGGTAGGCCTTGTAATGTAAACTTTTACTGCTGAAAGGGTAAGAGCATACTGGGGGCTTCTGTGGCTTTTATTGTATCCTCACCTAATTTATTGCCGCAAATATCTTTCTTGATTGTGTCACTGCCAGGTGAACCAGTTACCTATTGCACGCTCATTTGATGTGACTCCTCTGCTTTCTCTCTTCCTTCCTCAGCCTCCGAGAGGGATCCTTCTCTATGGCCCCCCTGGAACTGGGAAAACACTTGTGGCCCGTGCAGTTGCAAATGAAACTGGAGCATTTTTTTTCCTTATCAATGGTAAGAAACATGGCATGATGGGAGCATTTCTGTGTCAGTGTCATAGGAAAAGATGTGACCATTCTGGACATCCATATTCTCCTAGCATCCACATTTCTATATGACGATCGTTAAGGAATCAATGTACTGTATATTGTAGAATGGCGTAACAAAATAATGGGAACCAGTGCAATGGAGTTTACAACTCTGGGCAATGACCAAAATAGGAAGAGCAGGAGTGACAGAGTCCTAAAGCCAGATTGCTAGCCCATTGGGTCCTCTTTTCTGACCCTGATGATTGTTCAAGAACCCTGGAGCCATCTTGTTTATATTCTGCCTTGCTTCCTCAGGCCCAGAGATCATGAGCAAGTTGGCTGGCGAATCTGAGAGCAACTTGCGCAAAGCCTTTGAAGAGGCTGAGAAGAATGCGCCGGCTATTATCTTTATTGATGAGCTGGATGCTATTGCTCCTAAGAGGGAGAAGGTAAGGGGTGATCGCTTGAAAGCAAAGAGGAAACCTCAAAGAAACATTCATGCTCGCTGTCAAAAGACAACTGCATCTCCAAATTGGTCTGTTTAGTTGCCCCCGCCTCAGATGTTGGGTAGAGATAGATACTGTATATTTCAATACAAAGAGTAGCCTCAAGGATGACAGCATTTCCATCAAAGGCTGAAACGTTAATTTAAACAAAGCCCTGACCTCTTTCCTCAGTACAAATGTGTAGATCCAGTCTTCTGAGAGATAATGCAGCTTTTTCCTTGGTGAGTTATATGTTAACGCAGGTGCGGCTACTGATAGTTTTTGCACACACAACAAAGTTGGACAGCGTGGAACCTATCTAGAAGAGAAGATGGCAGTGTGGAATAAAATTCAGTCCAGGATGAAGGGGTTGATAATGCAGGGATGGAGTAGTAGAAAGCTGTATCATGTTAAGCGATAAGATTAGGTGCTGTCCTAGCCTGATACTAACTGAAGTCGTACTATAGAAGAGCTAGCAAGAAACTTGCTGGAATTTGTGGTCGGTGGACAAGGTGCTGCTAAACAAAATATCACCTCGATTTATGAATGAATGAATGAATGAATTGAATGAATGAATGAATATTTGTAATGTACCTTTCCTGTTCAGGAGGTGTTATACATGGTGTTCGGTTCCCATGTTTTATTTTCACAATTCTCCTGTGATAATAGTAAGTTATATTGGGAGACAGTGATGGCCAGAGGTCATCCAATGAACTTCTTGGCTGAGCAGTGAGTTGAACTTGCTCAAATCCAATATCCAAACGAGGCAATACAGCAAATAACGCATCTCATACTTTCTGTGCCGTTGTTCCTTTTGCTATTTTATCTCCTTGGGTTCTTATCTCCAATAACATTCTCATGCAGTTCTTCCACTAGGAGGTGCTGTGCTCACAATCTGAAATCTAGAAAGGTTTGTTGGCTTCTCTAGGACTGTTGCTGATATTTGAGCATCTTCTTTGCGCTCCCATTTCAGACACATGGGGAAGTGGAACGCCGGATTGTTTCCCAGCTGCTCACCCTCATGGATGGTCTGAAGCAACGCTCTCATGTCATAGTCATGGCCGCCACTAACCGACCAAATAGTATTGATCCTGCCTTGCGTCGATTTGGTAAGAGTCCACCCCACATTTTTCTCTTTCTACCCCCAACCTTTCTTCCATCTGAGACCTGGTCTTATATCCATTCATAATGATATCATATCCCAAAGTCACAAGTTGCTTTTAGTTATAGGCTAAAAAAACCCTTCAGTCTAAAGATGTTGACTGTCATGTCTTAAAAGTGTCTGTCACTGACAGTCCATTAAACAAAAAGAAGTCAAGCTTTCTACACTTGGGGACTGCATTCTCTCTACCTCTTTGTCTATCTAATGATACCATTTTTCAGCCTCTGTGAGCTTTGGAGTGTATTGGGGACAAGAGGGGGGCATAGGTGAATTTATAGAATTTTTAGAACTATTTATATTTAAATAGTTTGGGAGAGGGAAGTTGGAAATATCAAAGTTTGCACTTGTTTTATTGTACTTTTTTTAAAAAAGGTATATGTGCCATTAAATTTTGACTGTGTAATCTTAAGAGATTCTTAGGTTATAGAAGAATGACTGGAGAGATCATACGTAGACCATGAATTACCTATCCCTACATTTGGGCTTAGCTTCCCCACTCAGCAACCTATCCCCAAAGCAGGCATCATCTCTTTCCATCAGTCATCAAGCCGATTAATTCCTGATATATAAGATACGATAGTTGTGTGGAGAAAATTATAGATTCAGGGCTGGACAATTTTGTTCACTCACTGCTTTTCTGCAGGGCGCTTTGATCGAGAAATTGACATTGGAATCCCAGATTCAGTGGGAAGACTGGAAATCTTACAGATACATACCAAGAATATGAAACTGGCTGATGACGTGGACCTGGAGAGGGTAAGGACAAAGAATAAAGGGTTTTAATGGGTAAGGATAAGCAAAATGGCACTTAATTCAATTTATTCTATGAATTGGGTGTACATATCTAAATATCCAATACACAAATGTTAACGAATCCTTGATAGTAACAATAACTTTTCTTTTCTTAGTAATTTTATTCAGAAGGCAGTCACATTGTAGTTTCTTTTGACTGAGTGAGTTTATTGACCATGGATATATAAGACACACCTACCTATCTAAACACACACACACACACACACAAATTATTTAATAATTATTTATTAAATATTATTTAATAATTTAATTTAATAAATAAATATTATTTAATCTATAATTTAAGTAAGCAATTAGTAAATTGTAAAAGATACATTGTTAACTGTGGGCAGTATAAATTACTCCCAATAGTTAAAACTCTAAACATGTAGCTGGCTTGGATTCTTGAACTAAGGCCATGATTACATTAGCCTGATTAGGGTATATAGGCCAAATGAGTACCTCATTAAGAAGGTTAGCTGTAATCAAAACAGTTATAGGAATTACGAAAGATAAATTCTAACAAAATTGCAGAAGGATGAGGTGCCTCATCACTGTTATGTTATTATGTTGTTTTGCAAGGTTGTGTTCGCAAAAAAAGAGTGGAGAGAATGGAAAGGCTTAAAGATAGAAATTCAATCATGCTTTCTTAAGGAAAAGTCACAGATTAATTACAACAGCTGTAACTTTCACATAAGCTTGATCATTGCCTTTCATGGTTGTGATTTTTCCCCATTCTACTCTTAAAATAACCCAGCACCACCACAAACAAACAGCCATTTTGCCTCTGAATTTTTATCAGCACAATTTCAGGATGCTTTGGGGCTACAGATGGGATGCCGTAGCCCCCGCTCTGTGGAACATCATTCCCTCGAGGTGAGGTTGGCCCCAACCCTCTTGGCCTTCCAGAAGGCCCTTAAAACATGGTTTTGTCAACTAGCTTGGGGATCCCATGATAGAGTGGAGCCTGTTAGATGGTTGTATGATGGTTAATGGAGTGCACTCTTTATGTTTCCCCGGCATTTTGTTTTTATTTATTTATTTATTTATTCAAATTTATCACTGCCCATCTCCCCCAGCGGGGGACTCTGGGTGGTTTACAACAAAATCAACCATTTAAAAACCTATAATAATAAAATTACAATCCAATCAATATAATAAATAGATAAAAATACAAGGGATGGTAAAATCTCGTATAAAAGGGGGGACACTATGGTTTTACCATACTTGTTTTTATCTTGTTTTTATCTTAATTTAAATTGGTTGTTTTAATGGTTTTTATATACTTTTGATTATTGTTATGTACGCCGCCCAGAGTCACTATGTGAGATGGGCAGTTATGTGACTAAATAAATAAATACCGGGAGGAGCCTCTGTAGGCTGCTGGCTGCCTCCACCTGGTTTTAGGATGCCCCCCCCCCCAATTAAATGTTCTGATGCACATGGTCTGTGGTTGCAGGTGGCCAATGAGACCCATGGTCATGTGGGTGCCGATCTGGCAGCATTGTGTTCCGAGGCAGCACTCCAAGCAATCCGTAAGAAGATGAGTGTTATTGACCTGGAGGATGATACAATTGATGCTGACATCCTTAATTCTATGGCTGTCACCATGGATGATTTCCAGGTAGGTTGGTTCCGGGCACCCAATAGCAAAATAGTTTTTCTGTAATAACTTAACTTTTGTTTTTTAGTTCTTGTCAACAGAGCCTTGTTTCTCAGAAAAACTAATCCCAGAACACTGCCCCAAATATGGAGAAGATTGCAATCTTACTCCTCCAGCCACTTCCTTCAATGTTATTGATTTATTACATTTCTGTTTTTTAGCACATCAGTGGTTTTTACCACTGAGCTTTAAAAATTAATTACAAACACATGAACTCAACATTTTCCTAAGTATACACAACAGCATCTTGATTTTTGTAAAGATCATTTTCTTTCTAAGTCCTAAATAGCTTCCAACTGTGTTTGTTCAGAGTGCAGATGTTTAGGGTTTGATTTAATTTGAAAAGGTAGTGTTTGCCATTATCTTGTTATCTTGTGTTGAAATAAGTGCATGTTATTTGAAGTGACTTCAGTGTTTGATTTTTGCCTTCATTATTTTTATTTACATAATGTTTTGCACCATCTTGCAGGCCTGTATATCTTTCTTGTACCTAAAATCTTTAGTCTCCTCTAGTGTCCAGTTTTTGAAATCATGAAATTATTTATCTATGTTATGTCTTTTGAAAACCAAAACAGGATCTATTTCCCATGAGAAGTTGTTTGTACTTTATAATTAATTCCAAAATCTTATTGTAAAAGTTTCAATATTCCAATTTTATCTGGACCCTTAGTCCATTTATAACTTTCTGAGATCAAAATCTTATTTAGCATTTTGCTGTTTATTTCAGATTCTTTAAATTCTTAAGATTATGTTTAATATTTTATTTCGTTCAGGATTGAAGGCAGACTTACCAAGTTTTCAAACTTGTCATTCCGAAGGTCTCTAATAGCTTAGAAGTAGTTAATGAGCAATTTTGAAAAGTTATTGGAAAGTGAGGTTTGCAAACTTAGTGTCCTTTAAATGTCTCTGCCACAGTTGCGAGCATGGTCTCCTCGCGAGGAGCAGCTGTCCAGAGCACATGTGGGCGATCTCCGGAGAGGTTCCAAGGAACCGGTTTATACACTGGTTCCTTGGTCTTTGCCATGGTCTTCAGTTCGCCATATCTACCCTGGAACACTTTGCTATACATTCTAGAAGTTACATACACAAAGGAAAGAACAGCCATTAAACAATGTTTAACCCTTTTTATTGATTCCAGTAGTCCAGCTGCTAAATCAACCCTTCTCTAGGGCCCTCTAACTTTTCTACTATATCTTCCTTCCCCCATCTTTTTGAAACAATGCTTAGAACTACACAGTAGAATCATTTTTGTACAGTAATTACTCAGTTCTGAGTCTCAAAGTTTCCTGATTTGCTTGACCTGAATTAGTGATAACTTTGAAATCAATGCTTTTGTCAGTTTTGCCAGCTGAGTCTGACGTAGTCTCTGTAGGACTTGACAGTCCATAATTACACATTGAAGGACGCTTATTCTCAGGGAGCTTGAGAAGATACCTGCAGTTCTATTAAGGATTCAGTATTTGGTCTTTGATCTAATACAAGCCGAGTGTTTCCCTATAAAAAGTCTATAGCTACTCTCATGGTTTTTCCCTATCCAATTTGAGATACTTCCTTCTTCCCATAGTTCTCAAACCGAGAAGTTATCAATGTCTTCATAATATCTTTGGGCTCAACAGTCTGTGGTTTTCCCGAACTAGGCCATTTTTGTGTTCAGATTTCTTTTGAGCTGGAATGCGAAGTGGAGTTACTATCCTCTTAATAATTTGGCAGGTGATTAATAGTGCCAGTCTGAAGCTCAGAAGAGCAATATGTAGGTCATCCTGCTGCAAAGCCCTCAGGGGTCATCTTTGCTTGTGGTGGTGATGTGGTGGAAGTTACAAGACATGCAAAATGACTTCAGTTGTACTGCAATGGACTGGGTATACTTACCAGTCATAAGGACTTCTGAAGTCCCAACATAGACAAAAGTTGTTACTTTATTGTACAACCTTGCTGCGACAAGTAAGTTTGGGGATAAAGTATCACTATGTGGTTGCAGGTGGCCAATGATAGAGGTTGGCCTTGATGAACAGAGGGAAGATCCGTTACCAAGGCAATGATCAGATAACTGTGGATTGTGTCCATACCATGACAGTGATGTACGAAAACACCTCAGGCAGCCCCCCCGCCCCTAATTCATATGAAGATAAAAGAGGGAGTAGGGGAAGCACATAGGGGCGTGGTGGCTCAGCGGGTAAGACGCCAGGCTTGTCGATCGGAAGATCGCAAGTTTGGAGGTTTGAATCCCTAGCCCTGCATGCGGAGTGAGCTCCCGCACTAGCTCCAGCTCTTGCCAACCTAGCAATTCGAAAGCATGCAAATGCAAGTAGATTAATAGGTACCACTTCGGTGGGTAGGTAACAGCGTTCCGCGTGCGTCATGCGGCCACATGACCGTGGAAGCGTCTTCAGACACCACTGGCTCTTCGGCTAACAAACGGAGATGAGCACCGGCCCCTAGAGTCGGACATGACTGCACAAAATGTGCGGGGGGAACCTTTACCTTTACCTAGGGGAAGCACATTCAGACTTGCAAGATTCTGCTACTATAGCTGTTCTAATTTCCACCTGTACTATGAAGAGTAATCTGTTTCTTCAGTGCATCCTATAAAGATCTCTTCCAAAACAAAACCGCCCAGAGTCCCCTTGTGGGGGGAGATGGGCGGTGATATAAGTTAGAAAAAATAAGTAAGTAAGTAAGTAAGTAAGTAAGTAAGTAAGTAAGTTATATCCATTCTGGAATCTGTCTTGAAATTAATGTTTGCACCACTGATGGGAAATAAATTCTTCATACAGGTTCCATATCTTCACATTCAACTCCTTCCCCCACCAAGCTCCTCCCAGTTATTCCTTACAAATCAGTTTATGTACTATTTATGTATGGCACGCAATAGCAAAATCTCCTACAGTACTTAAATATTTCCTGTAGCGTGCTCCTCCAGTGGAGCAGATTCCTTTAGCATTGTGGGCTTTACAATGTACAAACAGACCAAGAAGCTGGGTCCTTTGGAACTCTGTAGAACACTTAGGCTACTTACCTGGGCCATCTTCTACTTTCTCCTTTTCAAAATGGCTATCACTCCTCCTTCTCACATCATATGGAGTAGAGGTAATATTTTCTGAATTATTCCTTGTATATCTGCTCCCCAAGCCACATCACTAAGGTATGGAAGATGGAGACCATGGTCCCACGATGGTAGGTTAAACTTAGATATTTGATTTCACATCATGTGTCAAACTCCAAATCTCTTCATTTAGCATCCTCTACAGATAAAACATAAAACATTTTTGTATACTAGGTAAGGCCCTAGTGGAGACACCTAGCATTATGCTTATTCCAAAGTCACTTGAGAGCTTCTGTGCACTACAAAATAGAAATTCACTCCATCACTGTTTTAGATCTGACTATCTGCATTGTTCATTGCTAAGACTTTCATCATTTCCATCATTTTTCTTGTGAAGTGGTTATTATTATTTATTAAATTTATATGCCACTTGACTCCCAACAATAATTAGAAAATTCTCCCCAGTGCAGATTTGAATATTAATGAATATTGTGAAACTACTGCCTCCTTGTATTCCTGTTGCACATCCATGCCACCAATCTGAATACAGACAGGTTTATTCTTTTGAGTGGACATGTTTTCTAGCCTCATGGGAAGTTAGGCTTCATTGTGGGAAATGAAAGATGAGCAAAATGGTGAACTCTGTCGGGGGGAATCACTGATTTCAGTGCTTTGTGCTGCCGTACGAACTGCAGTGGTGACCATGCTGCCCTTTCTGCTTTCTAGTGGGCTCTTGGCCAGAGCAACCCCTCTGCCCTACGTGAGACTGTAGTGGAAGTGCCGCAGGTCTCCTGGGATGACATTGGGGGCTTGCAGGAAGTAAAACGTGAGCTACAGGAACTGGTGCAGGTCAGTCATTCAGACACGTAGTGCAAACACATCAGAATGTATGTGTGTATAATTGTGTCTGTGTGTTTGTGCTTGTCTGTGCATTAGCACAAAAAGATAAAAGACTATCGAAATAAGTTAAATTTGCTGAGATCCAACCCTTGTGAAAGATCTCAGTGCATCTCAGGTTTGTAATAGCTCATCCATTTTGGTAAGTCAAGGCCAGGGAAGGAAAAGTTCTAAAATGGTGGGCTACAGTCTCAGAGTTTTGCTGTTTATTCGTTCAGTCGCTTCCGACTCTTCGTGACTTCATGGACCAGCCCACGCCAGAGCTTCCTGTCGGCTGTCACCATCACCAGCTCCCCCATGGTTGAGTCCGTCACCTCCAGAATAAGTCTCAGAGTACCTTGATGAAATTAACTCAGTTGAAAGCACAGTATACTGCATTCGCCATTAATGGGAGCTCTCAGTGGCTTAAAGAATAGCTCCAAGTTGCACTAATACAGTGGCCTCCTGTAGAGATTGCAAAAAATCCATGTATTCATTTCTAGCGAGAAAAAAGCAGGAGATGACAGACATCTGCCAGCACTGTTCTATTTTATATCCTGTTCTGAACAGCAGGTTGGATCTTTTAACCTCAAAAGCCCCTTTCAGCTCTTCCTTTGAACAGGCCTCTTGGCTGTAAAATCAAAGCCAACTTCAATCCAAATATACCACCACTGAGATATGCAAAATTCAGTGATTCAGAAATGGAACATTCTGGAGAATATTCCCTATGGACCATGCCAAATTTCTTTTGGATCATGCCATTCCAGGGGCAGTTCAACCATTTCTGAAAGTGAATTTCCTAAACCAAAGCTTTGACATGGGCGAACAGAATGTTCTGGAATTCTCTGGAAAATTCCATTGCTGAATTTTACACATCTACACCACAGTATTTGTACACAATTTCTGTACTTGCTGGCCCCATCCCTGCTCTGAGCAAAAAGGCAGGCAAAGCAGGCAAGAATTTTGCTTGCTTTGATACATTAAGAGATGGAGGTGGGGGTAGTAAGGTGTTACAGATTACTTCCAAATTGGAAACTTAGCCAGAATGATAAAAGTTGTCTCCTTGACATCTCTCCTCTCTAACAGTGATGAACATAAGGTTTGGTATTTAATGCTTGAAGAAAACCGATTGAACCATTTTATCACAGTCATCCTTGATATTCTCTCTATAAATATAAAATGCATATTAAGTTCACATACATATACATAATTTAACCCTCTGTGTGTGTGTGTGTGTGTGTGTGTATATAAATAAATAAGGGAAGAGTGTTGGTCAACTACATCTATGTACACTAGTCCCCTGAACACAGAACTCTGAGACCTTTTGGAAGCTGCTGAACATCACCTCCTGTCACCTCCGGTCAGCATGGCCAGTATTCAGTGACAATGGGAATTAGAATCTAAACTCCACCAAGTGCCTCCCCAGATTATGTGACTGTCTCCCATGGAATGAGCTACTTTTTATGGTCCATCCCCATTCCAGATTAATAGTGGGTGGTGTGCATATTTCATAGGCAGTGAGGACAGAAAATGAGGGTAAATTCACTCACTTTAGCTGGTCTCCACAATCCAGACAGTGAAGAAAAGTAGTAATGTAGTTTTTCAAGCAGAAGGAATATTGACTCTTATTTAATAAGAAGAATGGTTCAGGTTTTTAAGTCCCTTGCTCTTTTGTTTTCATCAGTTCCCAGTGGAATATCCTGACAAGTTCCTGAAGTTTGGAATGACACCTTCCCGAGGTGTACTGTTCTATGGGCCCCCTGGCTGTGGCAAGACCCTACTGGCCAAGGCCATTGCAAATGAATGCCAGGCCAACTTCGTCTCCATCAAGGGCCCTGAGCTGCTCACCATGTGGTTTGGAGAGAGCGAGGCCAACGTCCGCGATGTTTTTGACAAGGTGCAGAGTACAAAGCTGCTGGGGGGTGGGGAGGAGAGGGGCTGGCTATTGGGGCAGGAACTAAAGGCATCAGCTATTTCCCAGTCACCCATAATGTCAAATCTCCTTTAAAGTGAGCTCTTGTGCTGGTGGCTTCATCCACACATGCCTGCAGTTTTTGGGTAACAGTATGGAAGTGGTTTGCCATCGTCTTTCGCAAATTTTTATTTTACTCCCCAAGGTAATCCACAACCCTGGCATTCCCTGGAAGTCTCCCATCATAGCTAGTCCAACCTTGCTTAGCTTGAGTCCAGACAAAGGTGGCCAGGTCCTGCCTTCTGTGAGGTCCACCTACCCACAGAAAGAACGAAAAAGCGAAAGAGGTCAGAATGAGCTCCCACTTTATTTTGAAATTCGAAATATGTTGTGGAATTATGGCACTGATTCCAGAGCTTTTATTAAAGGAAGTCATCGGAGAATGTTCTGCTATTGTTTGCACTGGGATAGACATTCCATTTTTGAATAGCTGCCCACAATTCATTGCCTCAGGCCATTAGTTTAAAATCCACTAGCTCTTCATTGTCCAATGATTGGACCATTCAGTCCAATCTTCACTTTACAAAAGGATAGTCCTGTAATTCAAACTAATATGTCTCGTAATTCAGGGCATCACAGTTGAAATACATTACCCTGGCAAGATAGAAGGCCTCTGAACTCAAGACACAAACTTTGCCAGTCCCATATTCCTTCCTTTGTGGTCTAACTCGTATTGGTCCTTCTGTTCCCCAGGCCCGGCAGGCTGCTCCCTGCATCCTGTTTTTTGATGAGCTGGACTCCATTGCCAAGGCCCGAGGTGGTGGAGCAGGGGATGGTGGGGGTGCAGCTGACCGTGTCATCAACCAGATCCTCACAGAAATGGATGGCATGACCAACAAGAAGACAGTATTTATTATAGGTGCCACCAATAGGTGAGAATTCAAAGAAAGGAAGGTCCAGTTCTGTGGGCAGTGGAGATCTATGGGCAACACCCACCTCTTTGTCCTGCTTCCAGTTTAGCTATTCCTCCTCCAGAGTCCCTTTTACTCTGCCGGTCAATGAGGCTGGACTGAAGTAAGAGCTCATTGAGGAAAAATAAAATCAGGATCACTTCTATGGAAACAAGTCTCCAGGGTGACATGTGACCCCCACACCTGATTTTTGTAGCCCCCTTTGGCCATGATTTCTCAAACCTGACAGATTACAAGTTTCCTGCCTTTGAGATAAGAAAAACAGGGAAACTGTAGTATCAGCTCTAAAACAGACATACTATAGTTAAAAACAAAACTCCCTGCAAAGCCTGTACCACCCGCCCATGTAATACAGTCTCACTAACTTTGCAGTCTTCCATCTCCACCACGACCATTCTTGCCCACTTCTGCTGTAGAGCTATATTCCTGACAAAGAAGCATCTGAGTTGAGATGCTGGAGCCATTCCTGAGGAAAAGCAACCAATGAATCTTGCTTTTGTCTCTGCTCACCCGTTCCAGACCAGACATCATTGACCCAGCCATCCTACGCCCAGGACGTCTGGACCAGCTCATCTACATCCCATTGCCTGATGACAAGTCTCGCGTAGCTATCCTCCAAGCCAATTTGCGAAAGTCACCAGTTGCCAAGGTCAGTTAAAGCAGGCGAAAATTAGGGGAGGGATGTTAAAAGAGAGCCAGTTTGGTCTAGTGGTTAAGGCAACGTGCTAGAAACCAGGAGACTGAGAGTTCTAGTCCCGCCTTAGGCATGAAAACCGGCTGGGTGACCTTGGGCCAATCACATTCTCTCAGCCCTAGGAAGGAGCCAATGGGAAACCAGGAGACTGAGAGTTCTAGTCCTGCCTTGGGCATGAAAGCCGGCTGGGTGACCTTGGGCCAGTCCCTCTCTCTCAGCCCAACTCACCTCACAGGGTTGTTGTTGTGGGGAAAATAGGAGGAGGGAGGAGTATTAGGTATGTTGCCGCCTTGAGTTATTTATAAAAATAATAAAGGTGGGATAGAAAATAAATAAATTAATAATAAATAATAAAACAGAACCAGCAGTAGCTGTCAAGGTCCAGGGACTGAACTCCTTGGCTTCACCCATCACCTTCCAGGAGAAGAGGATCAATTGTGAGAAGGGCATCTGTCTTTAAAGGGGGAGTGTTATTCATTCTTCCCTGAAGTTCTGGACTAGCCCAGGATGCTTTACCGTCCAAGTGAAGAACAAGATGGCATCACTTCTCACTCCATGGATAAGACCAAACTGCTCCAATACAGAGAATGGGGCAGTGACTCCCACTGCTCCTGAAACCAGGTGGCTCACCGTGGAGGGCAGAATTAATTGGCGTATAGTCATCTCCTCAAATGCTTTTCTGCTGCCCCTCAGCATCCACCTCCCAAGACTCTTGCCTTACTTTGCTCACTTGGGCCAGTAGTAATTTAGCTTGTATATCTTTTCCCAACAGGATGTGGACCTGAATTACCTAGCTAAGATCACACATGGCTTCTCGGGTGCTGACCTCACCGAAATCTGTCAGCGTGCCTGCAAGCTTGCCATCCGTGAGGCCATTGAGATGGAGATCAAGGCAGAACGGGAACGCCAGCATCAGAAATATGCTGCCATGGTAGGGACACAGCATTTTCCTATTTCCATTTAAGGCCAGACCAGATTCCTTCCCTTGCCTTAAGTTCTGTTCTTGTCTTTAAGAGCGTGTTCTCCATCTTGGGGCTACGGTGTGTTGGAGTCAGGAAGGTTAGAAAAACACTCCAAGCAGCTAACGACAATCTTGCAGAGTAGAAACGTCCAGAAAAGACTTGCACATACAGCTTAATTTACGTTCAGAAATAAAACAGTCTTCACACATTAGTTAGTTGAAGAAAAGAGCTTACATTTTTATTCAGTAGATCTTGGATACAAGCAGTTTCATGGTAGAAAGGCTTAATATCTCCGGTCTGCGTGCAAGCGAGATGTTTCAGATGAGACCCACATAGCCATGTGGTCCTCCTGCGTGGCACGTGTGCTTAGGAAGAAGGGAAGATGAAGAATGGCCCTGAAAGACCCAAGAAGCAGGAGGAAACAGGAAGTAGGTGACCCAGGCACCTCCCACAAACACAGTAGAGATACGCTTCAGTAGAAAAGTCCTCCCCTATGTTTGTGAGACAATGCTGAGTTGACTTCCGATAATCCTAACACGGTGTGCCTGACGGCATGTTCTTCTTTGTTTTGTAACAGGATGATGATTATGACCCAGTGCCAGAGATCCGGCGGGATCACTTTGAGGAAGCAATGCGCTTTGCACGCCGTTCAGTTAGCGATAATGATATACGCAAATATGAGATGTTTGCCCAAACGTTGCAGCAGAGCCGTGGCTTTGGCAACTTCAGGTAACATTAGAAGAACTTCTGTCCCAAAACAAATAAAATAAAGGTGGTACAGCAAGTCGGGGGAGGGGGGCAGGGCTGGGGGTTGCATAACCTGACTTCTTCCCAAGAAGGTGCATATAGTTTATTCATTAAATTTAGGCCATATCAGAGGCCCCAAAATAGTTTATACAATCCCGTAGACAGGACAAGCGGTGTTTGTAACGAAATGTGGCAGTGTGTAATAGTGATATTGGGATGCTAGCCATTTTCATCTCCTCTTCCCACCCAATTTCCCTGAATGAAAGGTGGGATATAAATCTACTTAAGGAACAAATTTTTAAAACAGGTCCTTCTTTTTAAGAGGGATATAAATTTAATAAATAAATGCTTTGGTTAACAAGGATGCTTCTCGCATCCTTATAACCAGATAAATGCTTTGGTTAACAAGGATGTTCTTCGTATCAAGAACCACATCCATCAATTGGAGGTTGTGCATTTAAAAAAAGTGCAATACTGCATGCATCTGAGAGTGACTGCAGTCCTTTTATTAATCCACGGCCACATTCCTGAACAACTGGTCGCACGTGAACATTGTGATAATGCAGAACTAGATCTGGTTGAGATGTCCCCTCATTCAGTGGAGTGAATACCCCACGTTTCTCCTGAACCGAACCAGCCCTGCCCTCTTTCTCCACAGGTTTCCATCTGGCAAGCAGAGCGGTGCTGGAGGGGGCAGCAGTGGTAGCAACAGCGGGCAAGGGAGCCTCTTCCAGGAGGAGGGGGACGACGACCTCTACAACTGATTGCACGGGGAATGCCCCCTTACGGCGGGGTGGATGGTCCTATGTGCTCATAGTTATTGTGCTCTTTAATGTAAGGACTGATGCTTGGGCCCCCCCGACCCTGCTCTCGTTCTCAGATGCAAATCTGAGCTGCTGCACACAAGAAAACCTCATGCTTAATTTTGATGGGTGATGCTGGGTGCCACTTCCTCTTTCGTCTGGCATGTCTGCTGCCAGGAATCCCATGGTTTTTCCACTCCTCCTGCTTTTTGAAGATTAAAGCAGTACCTGTGGCAGTCAGAAGGGGGAGCTAAAGCTTAAACAGCTGTCATAGGAATCTAAATACAGTATTTCCATTCTCCATCAGACCAAAGGTCCATCTCTTCTAGCATTTTGCTTTCCATAAATGATCAGGAAGCTGCCCGTTGAAGCTCAGATGCAGGATTAAAGCTTCCCATTTCCCAGGCCCCTCCCCACAAATGTATCAGATTGTCTCACGCCAGTGCCTGCTCTTGTATTAGCTTCCAGTGTAGAACACAAGGAAATGGATGGGCAGTTTCCCAGCCCTGCTTGCAAACTGTTCCTGCTGGCCGTTCTTAGCCCACAGCAAAGCCTTTGGACTATTAAATAAGGTGGATTTCAACAAACTCTGGTCTGTGTTATTTGGTAACAAAGACTTCTGAATGTCCAATAAATGGAAAGCACGTGCACCTTGCAGTAGGAGGAATTCTGTGAAGGGTACAGAGAGCGCAAAACTTGCCCAGGGGAGTGGGGTATGGGCATATCTATGCAGCATCCTTCCCTGGTGTAAAGAAAAACAGCCCCCCAGCTGTTTCCAGAGGATACTGTATGTCTGCAGCCCTTGCCTGTATCTCATATGTCTTCTACCTGCAGCTGGGAACAGTTAGATACTCTGCTCTGGAATGGATGTTTTCCCTCTCATCTTGCCTCCAGGCACTGCATGGGGGCGCTGTAGGGTGTTGACGCATCAGGGGGAAGAGGGAGGGAGAACTGGAATGTGTTCTGGGTTGGGATGCCCCCTTCTATGTGGTTTTTGACCTGTCGCCCTGTCAATGCTCTTTAGGCTGTGAGGAAGCCTGGAAGTCCAACTTCAGCAATGACTTGGTTGTGGAAAGCCCTGGCCCTGCCCTGGCATGTAATTGGGGGTGTAATCAGAAGACTTGTACTTTCTGTAACCTGCCTGGCAGAGAATGCCCTGCCTTGGCTCCTCATGTAGCTTTCTTAGAGTAGTTTACAACTACCGCACTGATTCCCACAGCAATTCCCCTTTCTCAACCTTTAGCTCTTCAACACCACAAATCCAGCGGCTGCATAAATTCAGACCACCACTAAATGGCAGTCAAGTAATGCAAAATTACTAACTTTTGCTGCCGCCAGTGGTCGGTAGTTAAACAGTCAACCCATAGTTTCAAGGAATATATTTTTTAAAAAAAAATTCAATCCGTAGACAGTACAATAGAAAAGAAAAAATAGTAGCGCATGGAGTAACCAAAGTGTGTGGGGGTGATGGAATTTCAGCCAAGGAACCACCAGTCACGGCCCTTAGAATGTTGCATGTGAATAAATACTTTATTAAAAGGCCAGTGGACAGCAGCATAGCACAGACCCATTTCAGCTGCAGCAGGGCCACCCTGTGAGGGCAGCACGCTTTTCTGGTGGGTGCCAGATGGTACGGAACATGGCAAAACATCTGTGTGATTACAAGCATACTGAAGGACAGGGTTGGTGGGGCAGCACCAGGTATATAGATTTGGCTAGAATATTTGAACCAGGAGCAATGATCTGCAGCTTTGCAAGCCCGTCTTTTCAACTAATTCCCACAACGTTAATTTTCCTTCTGCTGTTTGATCCACTTGCCAGCTTTCAACCAGGATTCTACAAGCTTGATTCTACATGCTCCAGCTGCCAGGAGATGACAATAAACAGAGCAGTCACTGAATGAAAATGAAGCACATGGAACGATAAATGGGACCCTGTTGCTGACTAGATTAGTTGGGCTGGCACAGGCTGTGTGGAGTAAGTCAGGGACATGAAGAAAATACAGCATAAAAGGCCAGAATGCCCCACTGAAATGCTTTACTGTGGAGTGCCTGGTGCTGATTAAGAGTTGCTGCAGAACACAGCCAGCCCCCACAGATCAATCACTTCAGGACTTTCCCTCTGCCCTTGCTCTGTTCTTCACAGCATCCCAGAACATGGAGTAGGGCAGCAGGCAGAGGCATCCCCCTTGCAGTCTGTGGATCAGTCCCACCTTTTCCCCAAGGGCATTATTTTTGCAGGATTGTCAGCAACTTAGCAATTCGTTGAAATCCATTCTAGGACATAACTGTTACGTTGCAGATCTCCTGCTCTATGAGGAAATGGTGCCATGTGTCCGCTTACTCTGTTCTGAAAGGAGCTCTCTTCCTTATTGAGTTTGGGAGGCCACATGAGATCACATTTCCAGCCTTCTCCATCCACTAAGCCCATGAAAGGGTTCTCTGGAATTCCCACATTTGTGTCTAAATTAAAGGCCACCCTGAACCATAAGCACGTGCCTTTGTTTTCTCCACTGCCACTGACATGCCATCTATATGAGATGGTGGGACAGACTGATTCTTTGCTTTGCACCAGATTGCTTGTGTAGAAGTGCAGCAAATTTTAAGACACAGGTTCCTTTACACACTGCAGTAATACAGTAGCCTCAGCATTGTGAAAAACTGCATCATAGGCTCCAAGGATCCAGGTCACTTCTGGCAGCACATTAAACCACCTGCACTGATGGGGGTTGGACTTGATTGGTTATTCTCTGGCTAGGGAAGTGCCGCAGGAGGATGATCTACCTGAACGGAATATCCAAGGAAGGATGCTGCATGGGGTGTCTTCTTGCCTGATAACCCACAAGAGCAGGCTTCACACTCCCGAGAAGCTGCGGTTGCACTGTGCAAGGAAGTCATAGGGAGCATGCTCCTGCATCCTACCTTCTTCAGCTTTGGAATATGGCATGAGTAACTAACAGGCTCTTCACGCACAGTGCATAGTCTGTATCAGGAGGCACGTAAGGCTTTCCAAATACACTAAATCATAGCTTGTCCTATCAAAACATATGGATCTGCTTTCATTGACCTGGTCAAGAATTGTCTCCTTTTGATACTGATGAGTGTCCAGGAGCAGACACAGAGTTCTTTCTCAGTTCTGCTTTACTGGAAGTATCAGGAATGGTTAATGCATTCTTTATCACTGAGCAAAGGTCCCCTCCATAGAGGTCCATTAGAAGCCACTTTGTCAAAAAGAAGTCATGGGCATCATGATACATTTGCTCTCCCTTACCTTTTTTGTGGACGCCCCCGACTCCCTCCCCCAAAGAACTGCCATTATTAATATATCTTCCAAGAAGATCCTGCAACACTCTCTCTCTCTCATAAGAAAGCCACAAACAGGCAGGAGGCTGCTCCAAAATCTTGAACCTCTATCTGGTGCCAAGAAGTGGAACTGCCAATTTATCTGCTGCATCACCTAACACCAGCAGCAACCAAGGTACCTGGCTTCTGAACTCCAGGAAGGTTCCAAGTGCTTTCAAGTAGGCCAACGCTTGCTTGCTCCACCCAATACTAGATGCGACCAGCAGCAACACTGCGCTCAGAGCTCTGGAAGGAGCTGGCCTCCCAGCGGTCAAAATGAGTTGCTTTGAGGTCAGGGCGCCTCAGAAATAGAGCCAGGAGCTTGCGCAGCACTGCACGCCGCAGCAGTATGTACACCCAAGGGTCCAGGATCTGGTTCCAGGAGGCCAGCCGCACACCAAGGAATAGCAGCTGATCGTAATTCAGGGCTGCGCGAGAGTTGCTCACTGATAAGATGACAATGACCTGGGAGCAGCACAAAAAGAGAAAAAGAGCAGCAAGGTGACATCAGCAGATGAGAGAACCAGATATCAGACAGTAGGTTCCTACAGTCTGCCCCTCTCCAGTGACCCTGACAATGTAGAAACAGGTATTAACTCTGTATTCACATTAGCTCAGCCCAGACAATAATTATATCTTTATTTCTGTGCTGGTAAGGCCTTCCCAGTGTCCACTGATTCACCCAAAATATGGTCGCTTGGTTCATTATTTGGATTATTATACCCAAGCATAATGTCAGTTTGATCTGAACTTTTAACCTCAAGAGCAGAAGTTTTCCAATTAACATTATTTCTTAAGAGGACTCTCTAATCAAAGAGTCCCTTGCATAATCAAGGCACTGTGTTTCATGTAACCATAAATTCCAAGTATCTCCCTAACACACAGGGGTGCCTTACCCAAAGTTACCCAACCTGATGCTCTCCATATACAGTTGTAATCGAAATTATTCAACCCCCATTGCAAATCAGGTTTATTGCCAAAATGTATAGACTTTCAGCTGTTTGCAATGAACAAGTCAAACAAAAGCAATTGAAATAGCTCAACACAACAAATGCTTCAAGTGGTTTCCCCAAATTCAACTGAAAATGCAACTTATCATGACTTCTCCAGTCTCAAAATTATTCAACCCCTTCATGGCAAGCATCGTCAGTACTCAGTAGATCACCCTTTTGCTGTTATGACCTGCTGCAAACGAGATGCATAGCCAGACACCAGCTTCTGGCAGTGTTCCTGAGGAATCCTAGCCCATTCCTCATGAGCAATGGCCTCCAGTTCAGTAATATTCTTGGGTTTGCGTGCTGCAGCCGCCTTCTTCAAATCCCACCAGAGATTTCCTATGGGGTTCAAGTCAGGTGACTGTGATGGCCACTGTAGAATCTTCCAGGACTACTTCTGCATCCAAACCTTAGTGGAATTTGAGGTATGCTTGGGATCATTGTCCTGCTGGAAGGTCCAATGACGCCCAAGCTTCAGCTTCCTTACAGACAGCATGACGTTTTCTCCTAGGATTTCCTGATACTTCAATGAATCCATCTTGCCTTCCACACGCTGCAGGTTTCCAGTGCCAGAGGATGCAAAGCAGCCCCAGAGCATCACCGAGCCACCACCATGCTTAACTGTAGGCAGAGTGTTCTTTGCAGAGTATGCTTCATTCTTGTTCCTCCAGACATACCACTGATCCATCGGGCCGAAAACTTCCAGTTTTGTTTCATCACTCCACAGAACAGAACCCCAAAACTTCTGTGGCTTATTTATATGATTGTGAGCATATTGGAGCCAACTTTTCTTGTGCTTTTGGGTCAGTAGTGGTGTATGTCTTGGAGTTCTGGCATGGAAACCTTCTGTGTTTAGTACGCGCCTTACTGTGCTCACTGAAACCTCAGTGCCTGTTGCCACCAAGTCTTGCTGCAGGTCTTCTGCAGTCACTCGAGGATTTCTCTCAACCTGCCTTCTCAGAAATCTGGTTGCAGCCATTGACAGCTTCCTTTTTCTGCCCCGTCCAGGTAGTGTAACCACTGTTCCTTTAACTTTGAACTTGCGAACTATGCTTCCAACGGTGTCTCCAGGAACATTCAGTGCCTTCGCTATCTTTTTGTATCCTGTTCCTTGTTTGTGAAGGGTGATGATCTCTTACCTTTTTGGACCATTCTTTTCACTTAGCCATATTTCTGACATGCAGTTAAACGTGACACTCAACAAACCCCTAGCCAGTTCAGGCATTTCATGTGTTCCAGCTCAAGCACACCTGGTGCAACTAATGAGGCCCTTGATTAGTTGCATCAGGTGTGCTTGAGACAACAAGTGTTTTGCATACGGTATGTGCGCTGTTGTGTCGGATTCTATTCAGGGTTTTGAATAATTTTGAGACTGGAGAAGTCATGATAAGTTGCTTTTTCAGTTGAATTTGGGGAAACCACTTGACACATTCATTGTGTTGAGCTATTTCAATTGATTTTGTTTGATTTGTTCATTGCAAACAGCTGAAAATCTGTACATTTTTATTGTTCAGACTTTTACTGATTTTATTGTAAACCGCCCAGAGTCCCCCGTTGGGGGAGATGGGCGGTATGAGAAATTTGAATAATAAATAAATAAATAAATTTTGGCAATAAACCTGATTTGCAATGGGGGTTGAATAATGTTGATTACAACTGTATCTTAATGGAATTTTCAGCCACCATGGCTAATAGGACAACCACCTGCTGTCATCCCTTTAAGGTAGACCAGACTAGGAAACCAAAGTCATGTAGACCAGTACTCCTTTTATTATGAAGTTATAGTAACAGAATTTTGCAAGTCTGAATGTGCCTCCACCCTCCCTCCGTCTTTATGTGCACTAGAGAGGGGCTTGTCGGAGACATGCCAACCCGCTACATGTTTCCACTGCCCCTTTTCCATTCTGTTTTATCTACTCACCAATAACGGACTCCAGCAAATACAGGAGACGACCATGATGCCCACAAGCTGCACAACCATTTCAATGTCATGAGCCTTGGCCCTCCGCCGACCGCATTTGCGCTGACCACGGAGACGGGCTCGCACCAGAATGAGTCCACTGAATGTGTTGCAGATGAGAGAGGCCACCAGGGAGGCCAATCCCAAAAAAGAGAAGAGCAGGGCAAAAGCTATCTCAGGCCATGCTTCTGCCCCTCGCACCTTGATAAAACACCAAGTGTCCGGTGCCTGGACAACGTAGCTCCCGAAGCTGCAGAGAGGCATCAGGGCAATGGCAAGAGCAGTTGTCCACAGCCCTAGCAAGGAAAGCTTTGTTCGGCCTGGAGTGACCACTGCAGCATGCAGCAGAGGACGGGTGATGCCCATGCAGCGCTCCACTGCCATCGTGAAGCCAAGAAAGAGTGGGCATAGTCCAAAGAATACCATGGAAGCACCAAAGAACTGGCAGAGCGCTCTGGAGGGATCCATGGCTGCCCAGCCACGCTGCGTGGCATACAGTTGCAGCACGAAGGAGCCTGGGATGACATGGCCTGCTAGGTCTGTGATAACCAAGCTGCTGGCAAAAAGCAGGAACGTGGCCTTGGAGCGGCGCCGAAAGCGGGTGTAGGACTGCACTAGGATCACCAGGGCCACGATATTGGAGACTGCCCCCAGGGTCATGGAGAAGATGGGGGCAGCAGGGGAAGAGGCACCTGATGGAGTCTTCGCCAGCTCTGTATGGCTCGAGGAGGAGCTGTTCACTGGACGAACGGCAGGTGCCTGAGAAGCATTGGGGGGGTGGATAGCAAACATCCTGTCAGCGGCTGTTTCCAGGCTCAGGCATCTGCAAGGGGGAAAAGAGTATTAGACACCATGTCTATGAAGGTTCTCAGTCATCCAGGTGGAATTGTCTGTAGCTTGAATCATGTCAACTGGATTTCTATTTTCTCAGTGGAGACGTTTCGCTCCTTATCCAAGGAGCTTCTTCAGTCTGAGCAAAGTTGGTAAGGGAATCCTAAATATGTTTCTAGGTAGCTGTGTGACCTTACACCTGGGGCTAGGTCATGGTTATATTGAGATGTTATTTTTAAGTCATTTTATCATCTAAAGGAGGATCGTTAAGATCACCATGCTGCTGTTGAGCTTGTGAAATGGTCTTAATCTTCCTAGGCACAGAAGACAAAGCAGGGAGGAAGATGGGGGAGAGATTGTGCCTGAGGCCCCCACCTCTGTACAACTTTTGTACAGGAGGATGGCCCAACACAGGAGAAGTAACACCACAGGACCAGAGTCAGCAGTTTATCTTCATCTAAAGGAAAAAGGACACTCATTTGAGGACATTAATGTTCACATTTTAGACAGAGAAGATAGGTGGTTTGAGAGAGGGGTCAAGGAATCCATTTATGCCAACTTGGAAAATCCTTCCTTGAATAGAGGTGGGGGCCTCAGGCACAACCTCTCCCCCATCTTCCTCCCCGCATTGTCTTCTGTGCCTAGGAAGATTAAGACCATTTCACAAGCTCAACAGCACCATGGTGATCTTAACGATCCTCCTTTAGATGATAAAAGGACTTAAAAATAACATCTCAATATAACCATGACCTAGCCCCAGGGTAAGGTCACACAGCTACCTAGAAACATATTTAGCCCTTACCAACTTTGCTCAGACTGAAGAAGCTCCTTGGATAAGGAGCGAAACGTTTCCACTGAGAAAATAGAAATCCAGTTGACATGATTCAAGCTACAGACAATTCCACCTGGATGACTGAGAACCTTCATAGACATATTGGGGAAAGGCAGTAAGGCTTTCACAAACTAGTAGTCAAGCACGTTCCTTTAGAGTAGGGAAGGAGACCCTTCTGCCCATGGTTTAATCCACAGGGCCTTAACCTGGGCACCTCCCCCTCCCACCAGACAGTCACTTTTCTGGAATTAAGCCCTATTTAGCTCAACGGAGCTCACTTCTGGCCAGCCAGTAGTACTACAAAGCAAAATGCTTGACTATCACCGAAGAGAAGCAGACTCTTATTTAATATACTGCTGTATTTCTGCCGCTTGTGATCAGCGGCCTCATCAGCTGCCAAAGTAATTTCTCCCACTTTGATTAAGATGAATGTTGACGTGGTGTTAATGGGGCATCTGTTAACTCCTCCTCCGCTATGCAGGGGATTGCCCTGTAAGGGTGCTTCCAAATGACAAAGACAAAATAGCTTCACTATGTACTTTGGTTATTTTTAGTACTACCAAGGAACTTGAGAACAATTTTGCAATTCTGTGGAAGACAATTTAAGATTAAGGATTTCGTACGATAGGGACAAACACATAAGAGTTATAGGGGTAAACAGACAGAACTGAAAATGGACAATCGCCATATTTAATCTTTTTATACCAAGTTCTTTGTTTTAATTCATAATTACATTGTTCTTTTTACCTGTCATTTCCTTTGAACATATAAAATGGGGATATTTTTAAAAGTCTTGAAATTTTACAGCACATACATGTCTAATCTAATATTACCAACACAATAAATCCTCCAACTCATTCTTTAGATTGTAGAAGCCATCACAAAATTTAAGGGAGAACAAGCTGATGAAAACAAGTTGGGCATGTTTCTGGGAAAGTAGCATCTGTGCTGCAAATAGCCATGAACTGGAGGATGAGTCTAGGCGATGAAACCCAAAATATTAAGTGTTCTTATCAATCAAAGGCATGCCAGCAAATAATACAGTTAAGACAGCCTAAAATGTACAATAGAATTGTACTATTAGAATTAACTTAAGAGCAGAGACATCACACTGACAACAAAGGTCCGCAGAGTTAAAGCAATGGTATTCCCTGTAGTAACCTATGGCTGCGAGAGCTGGACCATAAGGAAGGCTGAGCGAAGGAAGATAGATGCTTTTGAACTGTGGTGTTGGAGGAAAATTCTGAGAGTGCCTTGGACTGCAAGAAGATCAAACCAGTCCATACTCCAGGAAATAAAGCCAGACTGCTCACTTGAGGGAATGATATTAAAGGCAAAACTGAAGTACTTTGGCCACATAATGAGAAGACAGGATACCCTGGAGAAGAAGCTGATGCTAGGGAAAGTGGAAGGCAAAAGGAAGAGGGGCCGACCAAGGGCAAGATGGATGGATGGTATTCTGGAGGTGACAGACTCAACCATTGGGGAGCTGGGGATGGTGACGGCCGACAGAGGGCTCTGGCGTGGACTGGTCCATGAAGTCACAAAGAGTCGGAAACGACTGAACGAATAAACAACAAATTAGAATTAACTAAATGTCCCCCAAATAATGTCAACAAGCTTCTCAGTCTTCCAGAACTTTACAATAAGCAAAATAATAGATTGAGGGGGAAAATCTATTGTTGTAACATTCTTACAAAGTGGGGCAATTACTGATTTTACATTGTTTACAAAAACCAGGGGACTAGCATTATTTCATCCCTATAGATTTAAGACTAATCCAAGAATCTAATCTGACAGCACAATGACTATGTATGTTTACTTAAGTCTACTAAGTTCAAAGGCTTACTCTTTGATTATGTACTGTATGTAGAAGATTCTCCCTAAATTTGCCTAACATATCCTGCTCTCCAGCTTAGGGTAACGTTTATGTATCTTCTTACCTGAGACATCTCTTCTCAATTGGACTTACTTCAGAGTAAAAAAAAAAGTCAAGCTCAACTCCTGTTGACTTCATGGATTTGTCTCTCATGGCAACAATATGGAAGTGGTTTGCCACTACTGGCTTCTGTTTGTTTGATGGTTTGTTTTTTAATCTTCCCAGTCCTGGGATTTCTTGATGACCTCCCATCCAGTATTAATCAGAGCTGATTATCAATTACATACTATCTAGATATACAAAAGTGCCGATATATATTTATACAAACACCACAACTGCAGCATCAGCATCATACTGAGTTTTCTTTTCTCCCCCTCCCATTACTGTCCTGTATAACAATCACCTTGAAAAAGTGGTTTCTAAACCTTGAAAGATTATCACTACAGTTCTTTGTGACATTTTAATTAGTGGTAATAAAATACTTTTTATTACTAATTTAACACTAATATTACCACTAATATACAGATACAGATACTGAAGCTGAAGCTCAAATACTTTGGCCACCTAATGAGAAGAGAGGACTCACTGGAAAAGACCCTGATGCTGGGAAAGACTGAAGGCAAAAGGAGAAGGGGACGGCAGAGGATGAGATGGTTAGATAGCATCACCGATGTAATGAACATGAATTGGAGTAAACTCCGGGAGACAGTGGAAGACAGAAAGGCCTG
Source organism: Charina bottae (assembly GCA_023362775.1). Lineage (NCBI taxonomy): Eukaryota > Metazoa > Chordata > Lepidosauria > Squamata > Charinaidae > Charina > Charina bottae. Next base: position 113,459,839 of record JALMGJ010000002.1, read on the forward strand.
GAGTGCTATGGTCCATGAGGTCACGAAGAGTCGGGCACGACTAAACGACTGAACAACGAACAATAAAAGTATTACTGTACTGTGCCTTTTAGAATTTCCCCCCACAAACCAACAAAGATGCCTGCAATTTGTGTATAGTTTGCAAGAGAAGTAAACCCTTCTGATGTTGGATAATGGGATATAATGGTCTAAATTCATTTGGTAAAACCAGAAGCAAATTGTATTAGGCTATAGCTATCTTCTCCACTTTTGCAGCAGGCGTGCATCTTTAAATAAGCATCTCTCTTGAATTGCTCCATTAGAAAAATCTTATTATCTAGCTCTAGTAACCTGGAGCTATATTCAAAATCAGATGATAGAGTTATGACTTCCCATGTTTTCCCATTGCCCCTATGAAAGAAAAACAGAATCTGGGGAGATATAGTTAAATTTACTTAACATTCACTCTTAATATCCTTTAATTGTCCCACTGTAGTCACACTGGAGATGACTGATGTCTGGCCATTTTTCACTCTTTCTATAAATGTTAATTTGAGGAGGCAAGAAATATCAGATCTGGACTAGACTCTTGGACCCTCCAGATAGGAGCAGACTGCATTTCCCCTCATGGCAAACCATTTAGGGCTCGTGAGATTTGAGAAAAGCTGTTCTAATCCATATTAGGGAGGGTGAATTCACGATCCAGAAGCTGGAAAGCTATTTAATTTTATTTTAGTGGTAGATATTGAAGATTAATAACTTATAAAAATTGAACAAGTGCAATGTTTAATTCATTGATTAAATTCATCAGTTAAAATGTTTAACAAAAAAGGAACAGTTAACAGAAATTATTTGAAAATCATTAAGGTATTCCTAAACACAGAACAGGGAAGCATTATCTTAAAAGTCATTATCTTCCTCCCCCTCATTAGAAGGAAAGACTTTTTCAGAAAATAGTTCTTGCTACAACTTACATGGGCATTAATCAAAACAACATCTTGCTTCAGAAGAAAAAAAAAACTACAAGTCTAATCAATCAACTAAATTTTACAGTCTATTATTACTCAATTAATTTTAATTGGATACACCCACACACCAGCGTTGTACAGGAGTAAATAACTTGCAGGATTCACAATACTCCTTACTATGATAGCCTTCCACAAGTTGTGTCCTTCGGTTGCCTTGCCTTTCAGCTAAACAAAATCCCACCACCAACACAGTCAAAAGCCCCCTTGGCTAGGAAGTTATGGGGACTGAAGTCCAATAAGGTTGTTTACGCAGGTTAGAACTGCCATGTTCCAAACGACTTAAAAACATATTAATAGGGTGGGAATATTCCACCCTGAACTAGGAATAAAAAGAGTCAAGCTGGGTTAAAATGTTACTCCAACAGGTGAGGAGTGTTTTGGGATAGACGCCTCTATTGGAAGAACTTCTGAATGGCAATTTTTCACCCATTTACCGGAATTCTTAGCCTTAACAGTTCCTGATAACACTTACAGAAAGGGGGCAGCTGTTTTGCTTCCCTCCAGGATTTTCTGGGTACCTTTTTCACGGAATAACGAAGCCCAAACAATTCCAGCTCCTGCCTTCTACCGCAGGTTCTCCCAGAGCGGCGCAGATTCTTCTGGGTTCGCCCACCCGCAAAGGGAAAAAGTCACTCGGAAGGCATCTCAACCTCGCGAACACGAAGTATCCCCATTAATATTCTTCTACCAGCCTGAGTGCACCAGGGAGTCCTGTAGTAGGCTCTCTGCCCGGAGATCGAGGAGCACCGCTTCTCCCACCAAGTCTCTCCGCCACCGCAACTTATTGGAGGCTCCCAAAGGATCCGATTAGTAGGCGCCTATCCGGAAGCCCCAGCCTTCGACCCTGGGCATACCTGCGGCCCCTCCCTTCCTCTCCTCCAAGCCCCGGTTCCCTCTCCCCGTCCTAACGAAACTGATGAGGCAAGGAGTTGATCGAGCTCCCCGGAGCCTGACTCACCTTTGGCTCCCAGCGCACCGTTCACTTGCTGCGCCTCTCGAAACGCTGCTGCCTCTGTCGCAGCTCCCCAGCCCTCAGAGGGATCGGAGTGCGCTCCGCTGCGCCCGACTTCGCCTCACCCTTTCTTGCTCTGCCGCGAGGGGCAAGGGGAATGCCCTCGCCGGCAGTAGGGGGCGCTCTGAACTCCCCTTCCCTTCCTCCTCCGACGCGGGCGGCAGCCTTCTAAAGAAGGATTCCTTCCTAAGGGCCGGACTCCCCCCCACCCCGCCGGCAACACTGTGCAGGAAAAGTTCTCTTCTTCATCCTCCCCCTTCGGAAAAGGAGCGAATCCTCTGCAAAAACTAAGCTTGGTGATCCGGGATTGGCGCACGCAAACGCGGCGCTCTCGCTGAGCGTGCGCTGAAGAAGGGCTGCGGGTCTGTGTAAGCCTTTTACATTCTCTTTAGCTACGCGGATTGGGAAGGGGAGTCTTTCCTGGGGAGGTTTGAATTCTGAGAGGTCTGCGTATTGCGTCCGCCCGTGTGTATCGCGCTCCTGTTTTCCCAAGGCTCCTTTTTTCTTACCACAAAAGCCCGCCCCGAAGGAGGCAAAGAAGGAAGAGCTACTACTTTTCCTGCACAGAGTTGCGCGCGTGGGGGCGGGGGGGGGGGCGCGACACACTCCCTAAAAGAAAGAAAGAAAAGCAGTGACAAGTTTTAGCAACTGCTGGAATTCTTGTCTTTGAGGGCCAATAAGGTGGGACAATGTGGCAAATCTCTGTACCTTTAGGGACCCCTCCCTAAAGGTATCCTAAAGGTATCACCCCTGATCACCCATATGGGGGCCAAAGGCCGCACAAGATTTGGAGAGAACCTGGGGGGCCGCTAAGGGACCTATGACACAAATAGGCCAGATTTTTGAGGTCTACAGCAGTTTTCCTCTTTAAAATGGTGGAGAATTGCCTCGAGCTTTCAGCTCCCATTATCAGAGGCGATTCCCAGAACTGCAAAAAGAAGTCTTGGAGGGCCCGTCCCTGCTATGAGGCGTCTCTCTGGCTCTTTTGCTGGCCTGCTTGCCCTTCTGTTTCCCCCATCCACACACAATACACTATGCCATCATGTGGTTTACTTGGGTTTGCTTTGTATGTTACAGAAGTCTAATCAGTTGGATGTTATTGAACAAACTATAGTTGGACAAACCATGATTTAGTGCTGTATGTGAATCCAGTCATTCTGGGGCCTGCTGTCAGCCACTCTCAATCATAGCAACATCCTGTCATCACTACCCCACAAATCGTACAGTACCTAGCCTCAAACAAGCTCGTTTGGAGACTTTTTCGTTCAATTCAGCTTTGAAGTAATCTGTTGGGCATATGTGGGGCGGGGAGGCAAAACTACTCTCAGAATCCAATTTATTGGCAGTTTTAGGCAGTGGTATCTGAGAGAATATTTTGCTTAAATCTGACAAAGAGTCAGGTAGGGTAAGTCTTTATTATTATGAAAATTTTGACTTGTTGGGCATCTACACAGGCAACAACATAGTTGCTTGCGAGATGGGCGGTGTAGAAATACGAGAAATAAATAAACATGCCTCTATCTGCATCTCTCCCACAGTACGCCTCAGCAGAGGATCTGTGTTGTTCTACTGCCAGATAAGAAACCTTGTTTTTATGAAGAAGCCATAAGAGGCTAGATGGAGGCTCCATTTTCACGAAAGGTTGCCCAGAGCAAGAGATTATGAAATCCTCGGTGATGAAAAGGGGAGTATTGCAATTCTTTGCAGCACTTTTGTGAAGATTACCTAATAGCTCAAAAGCTTTTCAGATCCTGTATTAAGGAGGCTTACAAAGCACTTCCTAACACATGCAACCCTTTATCCTGTCCAAGATGTGCATGTGTTCACATAAAGTTTGGTAGAATCCTTAAAATGGACAAAGGCAATCTGCCCCCCCCCCCTGCCCCACCCCAATCTGGGATATAGGAAAATAAAGCAGTGTTTATAGTGCATATTCAGGAGAAAAGAGCTAACACCCAGAGCCTTGTATGGGAGATGAGGTAGAGAAAGCAGGAGGCATCCGTTGAAGATTATAGTCAGTAATGAAACCTACCAAACCTGTTGCCGATTGGCAGACAGTGATGTGGCAAGAGATTGGACAGATGTCATCTTCCACGCTAGTAGAACAGAAAGACAGGCATTAATTCTTTGGACATAACCAAGCTAGTTGCTCAGCTGGGAAGTGCAGATAAAAAAGTGAAAGCCAGAAACTTAAGTGCTTTCTGTTTCATCTTGTTCTAGTTCTTGAGAGCCAATGTAGATTGCAGGAAGTCTGGTGAGCAGTGGATCTGGGTAAAGCACAGCATGAGAACATGTGCTCAGACCTCAGAGAAGGAATGTAGGTAGCACCAAAGAATATATCTTTTAAAGCAGCTACTGGGACAAATGACACACACATGACAGAAACACCCTGGCCCAAGGTTTCTCAACCAGGGTTCCGCGGAACCCTAGGGTTCCGCGAGATGTCACTAGGGGTCCCCTGGAAGATCAGGATTTATTTAAAAAAATATTTCAAATTCGGGCAACTTCGCATTAAAGAGGTAAGTTTCATTCTTTATTTTTAGTTTAAGAACACTGTTAATGCATATATACCGGCCTACGCATGAAACAAATATAATAATTTTGTAACTTGTGGCCTATATTTGAGCCTGAATGTGTAGAGGTTCCCCAAGGCCTAAAAAATATTTCAAGGGTTCCTCCAGGGTCAAAAAGTTGAGAAAGGCTGCCCTGGCCCTTCTTTAAAGGGCAGCTATGACTTTTTTTTTTTTTTTTTTTGGTGCCTTCAAGTCAGTGTTGACTCCTGGCGACTGCCTGGACAACTCCCTGCAGTTTTCTTGGTGAGATTTAGGAAGTGGTTTGCCATTGCCTCCTTCCTAGGGTTGAGAGAGAGTGACTGGCCCAAGGTCACCCAGTTGCTTTGGTGCTTAAACTGGGACTAGAACTCACGGTCTCCCAGTTTGTAGCCTGGTACCTTAGCCACTAAACCAAACTGGCTCTCTAAAAATATTTTACAGTTGAATTTCTTATCTAGCATAACAGCAAGACTGTTTTAAAGGAAAAGAAGGCAGGCAAAATTAGGGAGAAATATAATACGGGACATTTTTCCACTAGTCACTTATAATCATCTGTCTCCCAACTATTGTCAAGAAAATATAAAGCCAGTCCTCATTACTGTTATACTGGCACAACGATAGCTGGATTACTTTGGAAGATGCTGTGTGACTAATGGAGAAGTGTGTCTGTGTGTGTGTGTATTCTCTCTCCCTTGGAGTCAGCGTTGACTCCTGGCGACTGCCTGGACAAGTCCCTGCAATTTTCTTGGGGTTTGATAAACCCAGGAATTTACTTCTAGATATAAATTGTATAAATTGTATAAATATAAATTGAGGTGGCTCTGCCACCTCGCTTGGGACGGGATGAGTAATAGCTCTTCCTGGGGATGGCTCGCACCGTAAAGTTTGGTTCGTAAACATCATATACAGCCTCTTGGATTTTATATTTTTATATTTTTAATGATTGTATAAAGTATTTTATATGTTTTTAATTGCTGACTTGATTGTAAACCGCCCAGAGTCCCCTTGTGGGGGGAGATGGGCCGTGATATAAGTTAGAAATAATAAATAAATAAATAAATTATACAGAGAGGCTTGATTTCTAGGTAAAAGGTGAAATATTCTGCACAGTCACCCAATTAGCAGCCATTGTTGTAGGAATGATGTGTCATGTGTGACTCATTCAACAGGTGCTTAGAGTTAGGTTGGGTGTGGTGAATAACGAGAGTGACCTATAATGTGATTGGTCAGGTTCACTATATATGCAGAGACATTCTCATTTCCCATTATTCCCATTTTACCTCGTGAAAGCTGTATCGTTGATGGTGTATCATTTGTTACTTGTGGAAGTGATCTGTAAATACGTATGTATATAAAGTAAATAGGATATTTGATATAACTTCTGTTTGGAGTCTATTTACTGCATAGTATGTGGATCACTGGTGCCTAGGAGAGAAGCAGGCCGCTCCATCTCCGCACGCTCCCTCTGACAGGGTTATGGGCCCAGAGGCGGCAGAGACGCCATAGACGACGGAAGGCTTTGCACTGGCTGTGGATCGTGTGCAGTCTGTGAGCTGGAAGCTTTGGAAGCCTATCCAGGAGTCGTGTGGCTATTTGGAGTGATTTGGAGCTTTAACAGGTTCCGTGCCTGTGTGTGTGTTTTTTCTCCTACGCTTGTTTTACAGCTGGAGGACATTCTGATAAGGTCTGTGTCTTTAATCATCGGTGTCTGCCCAGAAGGGGCTGAAGACAGATGAGCACAGCGACGATGTTGCTGGCGGCAGTCGGGGGAGGTTTTCCTCTGGAAAGACTGAATGACAGTAATTATTTGTCATGGGCATATAAAATGGAAATGTATCTTCGGCGTGAAGGGCTTTGGAGGAGTGTACTTTGCCCTGAACCAGACCTGGAAGATGAAGAAGTTGCTCTAAAGGATGATAGAGCATTGGCAAGCATAATTTTATGTCTGGAAGATAGCCAATTGTGTTATGTTAGAGACTGTCAGTTAGCCTATAAGTGTTGGGAAGCTTTAAAGAATGTTTATCTAAGAAGCTCACCGTTATGTAAGGTTTTACTAACAAGAAAACTTTATCACGCTAGATTAGGGGTATCTGATAACATAAGGGATCACCTGCATTATATGACAGGGTTGTTCCAGGAGTTGGCTCAGAGAGATATGCCATTTACAGAAGCTAACAAAGTGTATATAATTCTCAGTTCTCTAAATGAAACGTGGGATACTTTGGCAATTAGCTTTGGTTCGTTATCTGAGGAAGATTTAACTATAAGATACTTATCTAGCAGGCTTTTAGAAGAAGAGCAAAGAAGGCAGCAGTGTTCTAACGTAATTAGGTCTAAGCAAAACAGTGTTTGTGTTAAGGAATATTCTGAGAATGTTTTGTATGTACGAAAATGTTTCTGCTGTGGGTCACAAAAGCATTTGTTGCGGGATTGTGATAAGAAACGGAAGCCGAAGGCCAAGCTGAAAATCTCCAAGCCGGGAGACGCTGCACAGCTGTCTTTAATTAGTTCAAGTGTAGAACAAAATTTAAAGGGACCGTTTTTAATTGACAGTGGGGCTTGTCAGCATATAGGGAGTAACAGACAGATGTTTAAGAGTTTTAGGCAGGCTGATAAAGATCATGTTACTCTAGCTAATGGAAGCATTGCATCTGTCACTGGTAAGGGATTTGTATATGTACCAGGGTTAAATATTGAATTATCAATGTTGTGTGTACCTGAACTGGAGTACAATATAATTAGTGTGTCACAATTGGATAAACAGGGTTATACTGTACAGTTTGGTAATAATGAATGTATTGTTATGAAAGATAACAATGTTTGTGGCAAAGGTATTTTGCAAAACTGTCTTTATGAAATAGTACAAGCCAGGACAAGCAGCAGCCATCATGGTGTAGCTACAATTAATAAGCCAACACATGATTCATGTGCGCACCTGTGGCACAGAAGGCTTGGGCATCCGAGTTTCAAAGTGATTGAAAAGATGTCAGAAGCAAGTTCTGGAATGGAATTGAAAAAGTGCCAAGTGTATTTGGATTGCACAGCTTGTAAGGTTGCAAAGTCAAAGGTGTTTCCTGTGAGCAAATTCAGTGATAGGAAGTCACATAAATGTTTTGAATTAGTTCACGCTGACTTAATTGGTCCATTACCACCTACAATAGGGGGTGCTAAATATGTTTTAGTCATTGTAGATGATTACACCAGATTTGGATTCTGTTACCTATTGAAAGCTAAAAGTCAAACATTTGAAAAGTTTAGAAACGGGGTACAGTTTGTGGAACGTAGATATAGCACAAAGGTGTGTAGTTTACAAACTGACCGGGGTACAGAGTTTCTGAGTGGGAGTTTTCAGCAATGGCTCCGTAGAAGGGGCATTGTGCATAGGAGAACTAACCCACATAGTTCAGCTGAGAATGGCGTGGCTGAACGTAGGAATTTGGCATTGCAGACAGTAAAGGATTCACTCATTGCTGACTCAGGGTTATCAAGAGGATACTGGGGAGAGGCAATATTAACTGCTAATTATTTAATTAACAGGTTATGGAGTGTATCTGTAAACCAAACTCCATATTATATGTTATATGGCAAGAAGCCACCATTAGCTCATTTGAAGGTGTTTGGGTGCACTGCCTATGTTCACGTGCATAAGGAGGTACGTAGGAAGGGACAGGCAAAAGCACAGAAGCTGACGTTTGTGGGGTATGAGCCAGGGACCAAGGGATATAGGTTCACTGATGGCAGGAAAGCTGTTATTTCTAGATCAGCAAGTTTTAGTGAGCATAGCAATTGGCAGAGATTACACGGGAGTAGTGAGGTTTATCTTCCTAGTCAGAGAAGTTTTGAGTTTTCAGAGCGGGGAGAGGCCACTGATGTGATTAAGAAGGAAGAGGAATTAACTCCTAGTGTGCCAATGATGCAGGATGCTACAGTGTTGCGCAGATCTGAGAGAGTTAACAAGGGCATACCACCTCAACGTTATACACCAGGTGATGTAAAAGTGTGTTTCATTGATTATGAACCTCGTAATTACAAGGACGTATTGGAGTTGCCACAACACGAGCAGAGTAGATGGAAAGCTGCTATGGATGTGGAAATGAAAGCCATTAATTCTCATAAGGTTTTCAAATCTACTAGGCTGCCTGAGGGGCATAGAGCAGTAGGCTGTAGATGGGTGTATAAGAAGAAAACCTTAGTGAATGGTGATATTCAGTATAAGGCTAGGTTGGTAGCACAAGGATTTTCCCAGATAAAGAATCAGACTTATGATGAAGTTTTTGCACCAACGCTAAGAGGGGAGACATTTAGGTTTGCCTTAGCAATGGCAGCAGCTGGGAATTGTGTAGTACAGCATTATGATATCACAACAGCATATTTGCATGCTGATTTGAATGAAGAGATCTATATGATTGAAGCCCCAGGTTATGAATCAAAGATTGCAGGAAGGGTATACAAGTTGCAGAAAGCATTGTATGGACTCAAGCAGTCGGCACGTTGCTGGAATCTTAGGTTAGATAAGGAATTACAAAGAATGGGATTCAAGTGTAGTATAGCTGACCCATGTCTGTATGTAAAGCAATGTGAAAACGATGAACAGATTTTGCTTTTGATTTTTGTAGACGATTTGTGTCTTATAGCGAAAGATCAAAGCAGGGTAATTGAATTTACTGAAAATCTGAAACAGCACTTTGATGTCAAAGATCTGGGAGAAATTAAGAATTACCTAGGAATGGGTATTCAGAAGGTTGATGGGGGTTATGTTCTAGAGCAGCGGAAGAAAATTGAAGCACTGCTAAGAGAGAACAATATGGAACAGTGTAAAGAAGTTTCAACCCCGATGACAACAGATTTTGTCATGACAGAGACTGGAGATGATGAACAACCTTCATGTGATCAAGAATATGTGATCAGTCAATAATTGGAAGTGTATTGTATTGTATTGATTTGCAATATTGTCCATCTGAGTGTAATGTAGCAGATGTGATGACAAAGCCTCTAAGCATAGAGAGACATAGGATGTGTATATCTCAAATGTGTATGTCTTCTATTCTGTACAATTGAATGTAATATCTATTGTAAATTGAAGGGGTGTTGGGTTTGATAAACCCAGGAATTTACTTCTAGATATAAATTATACAGAGAGGCTTGATTTCTAGGTAAAAGGTGAAATATTCTGCACAGTCACCCAATTAGCAGCCATTGTTGTAGGAATGATGTGTTATGTGTGACTCATTCAACAGGTGCTTAGAGTTAGGTTGGGTGTGGTGAATAACGAGAGTGACCTATAATGTGATTGGTCTGGTTCACTATATATGCAGAGACATTCTCATTTCCCATTATTCCCATTTTACCTCGTGAAAGCTGTATCGTTGATGGTGTATCATTTGTTACTTGTGGAAGTGATCTGTAAATACGTATGTATATAAAGTAAATAGGATATTTGATATAACTTGTTTGGAGTCTATTTACTGCATAGTATGTGGATCACTGGTGCCTAGGAGAGAGGCAGGCCGCTCCATCTCCGCGCGCTCCCTCTGACATACTGGCACAACGATAGCTGGATTACTTTGGAAGATGCTGTGTGACTAATGGAGAAGTGTGTCTGTGTATTCTCTCTCCCTTGGAGTCAGCGTTGACTCCTGGCGACTGCCTGGACAAGTCCCTGCAATTTTCTTAGCAAGATTTTGGAAGTGGTTTGCCATTGCCTGCTTCCTAGGGCTGGGAGAGAGTGGCTAGTCTATGGAAAAAACAAAGCTCGTGCTACCATATCTGGGTGGCAGAAATCCAGATGACCACTAGACGGCAACAAACAAATACTGAAAGCTCTAACTCCTTGCTGCCATTTAGAAGCTGTCTAGAATTTTTGCAGCTCAAAGGTGATAGCTCTCATCAGGGCCCTGCTGATTTCTCTTCCAAGCACAAAGCAACTTGCATCCTACCTAACTGACTAATCACCCCCTACCCTGGTTGCAGGAAAGATAAGATGATAGAGCCAACATCCAGTAACAGGAAAGGCAAGAGTCACGCCTCCCTGGGCAACTGGAATTGGACAGTTCTCCACCAACAACTTATTCTGTGTAAATCAAATGAAGTGTAAATTTGCATGAAATCAAATTAACTGAGTCCCATCTTAGTCTTGGTACAATACTCTAGTTAACTGCAGGCTGTGCCCTTGTAGTCGTGCTTCAGCTGGGGATGTAGCTGTGCTGCAGGCGAACTGCCCTGTTGCTGAAGTCAACATATTTTAGAAATGAGTGCGAATGAGCAAGGGAGGGCTGGCTTTGGGCAGCAGGAGGACCACACAGCCAGGAAGGAATAAAATTCTTCTGTTCTGTTGCCAAGAAAACTGCATGGATGCATCCATGAAGTCACCAGGATCTGAGCCTGACTCGAAGGAGACTTTACCGTAATAATGCATGGAACAGAGTTCAGATCTCATTTCAGCCCTCCGTCCAGTGCATGGCCTCCAGCCTCCCCTCTGCAATTCACTGCTAATAACTGTGATTCACTTCGGTTAATTTATATTGTTGCATAAAATGTCTATTTTCTTTGCCCAGATTTCTCCTTGTTATGCTCCTTCACTGGCTTTTGTTTCCTTGTTCAATTTAATGTAACTCTGTCGTTTTTGTCTCCCAATCTCTTTTTTCACTATTTGCCCTTGTGTCACTTCTGCTTTCTTGATCCATTCTTCTTAGGTAAGCCTTAGTCTACTTCCTTTATGTCACATGTAGAAATTACCATCTCAGGCATCTTTTAAAAATTTCTGGTTTCATATGGCAATTATAAGTGCCACTTCCTGCATGTGGAAGTAAAGCCCACTGAACCCAGGAGGTCCTTCTATGCACCGGATGATCATTTTGAAAAATAAATTGGAAAATGTTCATCTGAAGAGAAGCTCTGGCGGCTCTTGGGATGAGTCACTGCTCCTAGTAGCGGGGAGTCTTGCCTAAGAATAACCATTCCTCGCTGCGGGGTACAGCGAATTCCCAGCAATGCTAGGATAGGCTTTCTCTGACAAAAACCATTGCTGTAAGAGAAGCTCCTGGATTCTTGGGTGAAGAAACTCTTGGCTGCTGCAGACCTGTCTTTGCTCAACATCTGCATAGCCCTTTCTCTTCCCAGTTGCAGCTCTGCAGAGGGCTGCCCCGCCCACTTTCTCATCAGAAGCTACAGTCCTCTGTGGCCCCATTAGCGATAGTGATGCCATAACTGCTGAGTGCTTTAATAATGAGGTTGTGGTTAACCGTGGAAGCCGTCTAGGGTGAATTCCCAGCAGCGGCCGTCCTCCTCCTTTCCTGTGAAGAAGGATTAACCTGCTGCTTGCCCCAAATGGCACTGAATTGGGGGAGTGACCCAGGGGCTTCCCTTCAGCCTTCACAGCACTCTCCATCTCGCGAGCCACGTGTATTGCAGCTTGCGCTTCCTCTGTGGCTTTTAAATCCCCCTTTCAGTCTCTCTCTCTCCAAGATTTTCATGCTTTTCAGCGCTTGCTTTCCAGGTGACAATCCTTTGTATTGCACCATCTCTGCTTCGTTCTGTTGGACCTAAGAGGCAGTGGCTCCTAGTCATTATGGCCTTATTCCAGCAACCTGATGCTTTTTAGGTGACATAACTTTTGCTCTTCCTTACTGATAATGGGACATTCAGCTGTTGTAAGAGCTGTGATCCTCCCCCACTCTGTGTACTTGGAATTGTCAACACGGCTAATGTTTGAGAAATCCTGCTTGAACTGCCAGTAAGGATAATTATGCGTATGATGTGCAGAAGTGTGCCAGTGTGTGTCTGGTGATAGGTAAGCCTCCCTGTATCATCTGTCTGAGAGATGTAGCCGCTTCCTTTTCCGTAGGACCCTCTGGAAGCTTAAAAAGATGATAAGAGGCTCAAGCAGCAATGGAGTGTCCTGGGGGGGGAGTCAAGATGGCAGCCATAACCATGCAGTCAAAGTCCCACCTCTAATTAATTTCATGACTGCATAGTTGCAGCCATCTTGACTTTTTTTTACCCCCTTCTGCAGTAGAGAAGAAAAGGGATATCTTGCCAGCCCAGGGGAGAGGACATTCTCTTACAAATAGTTTAGCTACAGGAAGATTCTATACAGTTGGCATCTGTCAGATTAATTCTGTTCTCTAGGATTGAAGATGCCCAAGAGATGAGATACTAGGTCAAGGATTTGCTTCCACTGTCAGCATTTATGATGGAACAGCCATCTTTCAATAGCTTACATTTATGGGACTGACATTGGATCAGTACCTTTCTGTGTTCTCCTATCCTTCCTTTTTAGAATAACAAAAATAACCTGTTTCATTTTGGGAGATGAAAGGAAGAGTTGTTCCATATTTATGTAGATGGCCAGAGGATAACTTTCATACCTAATTTAATACATAATTTTGACAGTTCCAATGAAATATTGAGCAGTTGAGCCTGTCGTGGTATCAGCATGTTTTGGAGCATTTCATTTGGACCAAAATGCTTCACCCATTGAAAAACCCAAAACAAAACTATAGTTCATAAATAAACATTCAAAAATATTTTAGTGGAAATCAAAGAACTGATTTATTTAGAAAAGATGCTGCCTTTTTGGTTGGTGCCAATTTAATATACTGTACATCCTTTCTCCCATGATCTGTGGAATCATTCTTCAGACTTTTTTTATACTTACATAGATATCCATCACACTTATCCTCTGAGCTAAGCAACATCATGCAAAACAGAAAAAGTAAGAAGTAATAAGCAAAAATATTTATTTATTTATTTATTTATTTATTTATTTATTTATTTATTTATTTATTTATTTTATATAGTTTCCCACTCAGCACACGACTCAGGGTCTACTAATGGCAGGAGATAAGGTAAAACAGTATTTTTTAATACGAATTAATACAGTATTTTAATACGAAAACAGTATTTAGTTTACAACAACACAATTCCTTATATCTTGCCATACATTCATCCACCAATTTGTATATAGTCTGTAAACTCCTCCCCTTTCTCTTTCTTGGGATCTCACCAGCTCCATTCAACCACAGCTTTCTTGGTCGTCGTCTTCTTGATCTACTCTTCCTTCATACATTGCCTTGTCTGGACATACATGTTTTTTTCTACTATTGTTTTTTACTTTTTTATAATGTAAGCTGCCCGCAATCATTCTGGAGTCAGGTGGCCTTAAATCAAACAATCAGTCAAATAAATAGATTTTGCAGTTGGACCCTCAACCTCTCTATAGGACCAAACCACCTCTTTTTTCATACTGGTCCTTTTCTTTTGCATTCAAACCACATTCATTCAGCATCCATGCATTTTTGATCCAACTCTTCTTGTTTTACCTTATACACTTCTTAAGTAATCTATTCCAACTGCATTCAGCTTCCTTTTATGTTTCTTCTGACATATGCAACTCTTACTTCCATATAACAAAGTAGGCAGAAGTATTCTCTTATTAATTCCTCACAACATAAAACAAACTACCCACTACTTTTTCACCAGGATTTATTTCCATCAAAATCTCTGCATTTTCACTGCCACTTTTAATCTTTAACCTTTCGTTGCTCTATATTGTTGCTACTTTTTCTCTATATATTTATTATCTTTCCCTAATCTCATGTTTGCAGCAATCATTCTCTTACATGTAGACCTTGCTTACTGACTGTCTCGTTCAGCGATCGTTTGAAGTTACGATGGTGCTGAAAAAATAACTTTGCAACCAAGACGTGTATTTATGACTGCAGCATCTCTCTCTGTCATATGTTCGCCATTACAGTCAATTAGTATGCGTTGTCCTGTGCCTGACCTGTTTTTTTTCTTTCTTCCTCCCTTGCAGAGCAGAGAGATTGGAGAGGAAGGGATTACAAGAGAGTAAGCAGGTACACAGTGGGGAATACACATCAAAAGGAATGCACTGGTGCCAGCTGTTAGCCTAGCACATTCAGGGCTGGGAGCCATGAGCGCGCTAGGCAAACGGCTGGTGTATTCCCCATTGTGTGCCTGCTTACTCTCTTGTAATCCTTTCCAATCTCTCCACTCTGTTAGGTGTTGAGAAAAAAAAATGGGTCAGGCGCAGGAGAGATTGCCTGAAGAGATTGCTTCTTTAGGCAATCTCTCCTGTGCCTGACCCGTTGTTTTTCTTTTCTCCCTTGCAGAGCAGAGAGATTGGAGAGGAAGGGATTACAAGAGAGTAAGCAGGTACATACACCGGCTGTTTGCCTAGCACATTTGAGGCTCCCAGCCCCGAGCACGCTAAGGCAAACAGCCGGCACCAGCGCATTCCTTTCAATGTGTATTCCCATTGTGTGCCTGCTTAGTCTCTTGTAATCCCTTCCTCTCAATGAATGTAAATACATTAATTCCCTTGTTGCTAATTATCCCAGCGCCAGGGTGAACATTCCCAAGAGTGGGAGAGTGGGGAAAAAGGAAAGCTGAAGTAAAATTGTAAGCACAGTCACGGTCACATGATTTTTCATTTAGTAACCACTTCACTTAGTGATCGAGTTGCCAGTCCCAATTGTGGTCACTAATTGTGGATTACCTGTATATGTTTTCTTTTCATTCATAGTCTTTTTCATGACACCATTCCACTTAGCATTCCTTTTCGTACCTTCCATTGGTATAAATAACTCCACAGACTTCTGTGGCACTTCATAACATAATTCTTTTCCCTCTATTATAAGCAGCTTCCATATCCTCTTTTCTTACACCCACATTCCATTGATTCTGATGAAAAATTAATCTATCTTCTAAGACTTTTTTTTCCTACAGGACTTATATCATCATCTACTGTATGTTCTCTTCTTGAAGTTTCTTTTTTACTAGTTTCTTTTTTACTTCTTTTCTACCCTTCCCTACCCTTGGTATTTCCCAGGTACCCCCTTTTGACATCATCAAATAATGGTCTGTTCCACATTTGAAACCTCTCACTATTTCTTTCAGTTTTCATCATAAACAATCAAATCAGTGATGCTTTTCAATCCATTCCTTTGCCATGTGTATGCATAAACAGGCTTATGCTTAAGCCACGGACTCAAAACAAGCAGATCTTTAAGCAGATGCTCACCAAAAGTCACCATTCATATTCATTCTTGGGTCTCCAAATGCTCCAATTACTTTTTCTGTCACCACTTGTCTCATTCTCATCCATCCTTTCATGTCACCTAACAAAAAAATTCCTATGTTCACATTCATTGAGAGTTATACAATTTTCCTCAAAACTAGTTCCTTATTCCTTTATTATCACGGTTCACTGGAGAATGCAACTATCGCCAGCCTATGAATTTCTACTTTCATATGCACCCACAGTAATTTACATGGCACACATTCATATTTTCTAACATACATACTACCCCTTCTGTTAAAAAAAATTAAACCTCTGCCCTCAATTCCATGCATGTTTTATCAACTCCACTCCACAATATCAGACCATCTTTATTCAGACCTATTATATCCTTCCTCTTCCTCTTAGCTTCACAATTACACAACTTATTTTTATTTTTCTATTTCATTAATTTATTCATGCTCTTTACTATATACTCCTCTTATTCCAAGTTGCAATTTCCCACATGGCATGTTCAGCACTAGATGCGCTCATGAATGTTGATATCCACTACCCATCATGGCTTTGCTCAACTTAAGCTTTCACCTACTGCTTTTTAGTAAGACAATGAAAGAATAAAGTAGTTTATCAGCCTTAGTTGCACTCATGAAGTATTCCCTGCTAGCAGTAAGGATACAACACTGGTCAATTTTGGCATATTTTGACTGGTACGCCAAAAGTACAACCAAAGTACAGTTGATGCCAAGTTTGTCCATGCTTCAAGCTAGGATCATTAATCTAAAGGCTACTTTGCAAGCCAAAATACTATTGCTCATATCTTACCAGCTAGGAGGTGCATGCACTACACATATATAGTACTAATTGCTATTGCGTGTATATAGCAACTTAAAATCTAAAAACTGCTCTAAGAGGATTGTGATCAGGTGATTGCTTCTTTTCCAAAACCATGGTTATGTCATGCCTTTTTCTATGGGTGGAACATAGTGTAATGCACAAATACAGTATATGAATCATATACCATAACCCATTCCCCTCCAAACAGAAAGACAACTGCATTTTTGCAATTGCATAATGCTAGGAGCCACCAATATAGAAACATCTCACAATGGCCAGAAAATAGGCTGGATCTGGAGGGAACTTGATCATTACTGTATGCAGTCATTGAAATTTATCAGCCAGATCTTTGACTGAACTGCAGTTCTCTGTTTTTACAATAAATAGTGCATATGATCAGAATAAGCTAGAACTGTATTTCCTCTGTCTTTGCATAATGGCAATTCCACCAAAAACAAAGGAAGTCATTCATTAGAGGTTAGTTAGAAGGTAATATGTAGGCTCAGCGTGGTAGCTCAGCGGGTAAGACGCCAGGCTTGTCGATTGGAAGATTGCAAGTTCGGAGGTTCGAATCCCTAGCCCTGCGTGCGGAGTGAGCTCCCGCACTAGCTCCAGCTCTTGCCAACCTAGCAATTCGAAAGCATGCAAATGCAAGTAGATGAATAGGTACCACTTCGGTGGGAAGGTAACAGCGTTCCGCGCGTGTAATGCGGCCACATGACCGTGGAAGTGTCTCCGGACAACGCTGGCTCTTCGGCTAACAAATGGAGATGAGCACCGGCCCCTAGAGTCGGACACGACTGCACAAATGTGCGGGGGGAACCTTTACCTAATATGTAGGCTCAGGACTGGGAGAGAACACTCCAGAAAGGAAAGTTGGTTGTTAATCCGAGTGTGTGTGTGTAACGGTATGTGGGCATGACCTTGGAAGACGGGGCAAAGAGATGCCCAGGAAACGGTCTGATAAGAGACAGCATAGCCCACAGCTGGATAGTGGGAGGGGCAAGAGGCTCAGAAGGGACCCTCCCAAGTTTCTCGGGCTGTAAAGGAGATGGCAGGAGAATTGTACTTTCAGACTTGCAAGATTCTGTTAATGTAGCTTTACAATAAAGTAGAATTCGCTCGTCTGGTCTTGTTTCTGTCTGGTCTACCTGGTAAGGCTGATAGTGTGCTACTTAGATTTTCTGAGAATGATTTTTTACTATGAGCTGCAATGTCAAATTTCATCAACTTTCTTTCCTTTCAATTGTTCTGAGAACATGAAGTAATGTCCATCCGCTTACTTTCCTCTTACATTATCTGCTGTGTAGGGGCAACCCTGTTATGCAAGGACTAAGGAAAAGACCATCCTTTTTTAGAGTTCTGTTAAAGAAGCTTCCCTAATGAACACTTGTTTACAGAAAATACTTGCCTCTATAGTTTTGTCTAACTTGGAGTGACTGAAATGTGCCCCTACCTGTAAGGACGAGAGAGGAGCAGCTTAGCTGGAATATAGCCAGCAAGGGAGCATCAAATGTAATACTTGCTGAGAAGAAGCCTTCAAGAAATAGAAGCAATGTACTACTGATGTTGCTTGAAATGCCGCTGGTACTAACTGAGCATCATTTAATGTTATGGGATGTCACTCTGTATCTGGCAAATAGCCACAAGCTGGTTAGTTAACTACACAAAACAAAAGAAGTACAAGTGAATACCTAGAGCAGTGTTTCTCAACCTTGGCAGCTTGAAGATGTGTGGACTTCAACTCCCAGAATTTCCCAGCCAGCACATCTTCAAGTTGCCAAAGTTGAGAAACACTGACCTAGAGCAAGCTTTTTCAGACTGGGTTCTGCAGAAGCCTAAGATTCCAGCAGAACTTGAGGGGGTTCTGTTGAGAAACTAAGGGCCAAAAAAACAAAAAAAGTTCACCCGAACACCAGCCTAGTTCTCCCTCCTCCTCTGAGCCCCTGAGTCCTGAGGCCCCTCTTGTTTTATCTCACTGGTCTTCCATCCAGTCCCAGTCCCAGACACAACACACCCACACTTAGCAAATGAGCTTGCCCACAGAAAAGATCTGTTTGTACTGTAAATAAAAAAATAGCTTCAGACGCAAACAGCAAAATAAAGGCTTAGCTTTCAGGCCAGGCCTCTATCACCACGCATTCAAGGTGGATAGCTATGAAGGAACTTTATTTGCATACTTTGCTTACAAACAAAATAAATGTTGCTTCATCAATCATTAAAACAATGTAACATTGCTAAGGTTTAAACCTTCCTCTCACAACTATTTGCAATATGTACAGTTGTAATCGACATTATTCAACCCCCATTGCAAATCAGGTGTATTGCCAAAATGTACAGACTTTCAGCTGTTTGCAATGAACAAATCAAACAAAAGCAATTGAAATAGCTCAACACAATGAATGCTTCAAGTGGTTTCCCCAAATTCAACTGGAAATGCAACTTATAATGACTTCTCCAGTCTCAAAATTATTCAACCCCCTGAATAGAATCTGTCACAACAGCACACATACAAAACAGGTGTTGTCTCAAGCACATCTGATGTAACTAATCAAGGGCCTCATTAGTTGCACCAGGTGTGCTTGAGCTGGAACACATGAAATGCCTGAACTGGCTAGGGGTTTGTTGAGTGTCACATTTGACTGCATGTTAGAAATATGGCTAAGTCAAAAGAATGGTCCAAAAAGGTAAGAGAAGAGATCATCGCCCTTCACAAACAAGGAACAGGATACAAAAAGATAGCAAAGGCACTGAATGTTCCTGGAGACACCGTTGGAAGCATAGTTCGCAAGTTCAAAGTTAAAGGAACAGTGGTTACACTACCTGGACAGGGCAGAAAAGGGAAGCTGTCAATGGCTGCAACCAGATTTCTGAGAAGGCAGGTTGAGAGAAACCCTCGAGTGACTGCAAAAGACCTGGAGCAAGACTTGGTGGCAACAGGCACTGAGGTTTCAGTGAGCACAGTAAGGCGCGTACTAAACACAGAAGGTTTCCATGACAGAACTCCAAAACGTACACCACTACTGACCCAAAAGCACAAGAAAAGTCGGCTCCAATATGCTCACAATGGATGCAGAAGTAGTCCTGGAAGATTCTACAGTGGCCATCACAGTCACCTGACTTGAACCCCATAGGAAATCTCTGGTGGGATTTGAAGAAGGCGGCTGCAGCACGCAAACCCAAGAATATTACTGAACTGGAGGCCATTGCTCATGAGGAATGGGCTAGGATTCCTCAGGAACACTGCCAGAAGCTTGTGTCTGGCTATGCATCTCGTTTGCAACAGGTCATAACAGCAAAAGGATGCTCTACTAAGTACTGAAGATGCTTGCCATGAAGGGGTTGAATAATTTTGAGACTGGAGAAGTCATGATAAGTTGCATTTTCAGTTGAATTTGGGGAAACCACTTGAAGCATTCGTTGTGTTGAGCTATTTCAATTGCTTTTGTTTGATTTGTTCATTGCAAACAGCTGAAAGTCTGTACATTTTGGCAATACACCTGATTTGCAATGGGGGTTGAATAATTTTGATTACAACTGTAAGATTATTTACAGACAAATGTTCTGACTGCACACTTACGTAATTCAATTGTGGCGTTTGGATACTTCACAAGAAAAAAATAATACCCCCCTTTTCTCCCCTCCCTATTAAGAACATTTCCATGCTAGGTTTCCCTGAAGATATTTTTGCTCCTCACATCTATATAAAGCATTGCCTATTCAGACGCTCTTCTTACAACTTAAAATATAGGTGTACTTATCTTTCTTCAGTATTCCTCGGAGAAATGCTGAATTCTCTATCAAGAATAAGGAAACTAGAATGGGCATCGCCAATCAAAGTGAGGAAAGCCCAATTGCCTAATCCTGTTTTTTTTTAAAGAAAAAACTCATTCTTAGAGCCAGTTCCTACATACGAATGGTCACTTATTCAGTGCTGGAGAACACAGTTGTCAAGTTGTCATATACCTTGTGATCTAAGGTGGCATGATGAACCAGGGGCTTGGACATTCACACAGGCAAATCTCTTGATGTTTCCCTCTTATTCAGCGTATGCTGTATTACACATTCTTTCACAGATACATTTCATCCCTGCCCTACCGGACACGGTGACACCAGTACTACACCTTTAAACTTGCTGAGACAGATGCAGTGACATCCATTTTTAATAGTAAAGCAGTGTGTGGAGGAGAAATGCAGACAATCCGTTTGTCCCAGCTGGACTACTCACAATCTGCTCCCAACCATGAATTTTTCTCATGAATTTTGCACACTTTCCTCTTTGATTCCTTTTGCAACTGGAGATGGAATCTCTCCCTTCTCTTTCCACAAAACTGGGAATAAATGAAGTGTCTGAATGCATATCTATTTCTGACTTTATGTCTAATCCAGATCCATTAAAAGTGGAATCTGCCATCAGAAGGAATGGTTCAGATTGTGAAATGTTTTGAGCATTTCAGTTTAAGGTATTACTGTGAGGGATGGATGCACTCTATTAAATGTAAGCTTGTGAACTGAAATAAACAACTCATCTGGATTTACAAACAATGAGCTATGAAGAGACACTCAGATCATGAATCATAAAAACAGTGCTCAGTGACTGATATTTAACCTTTTAACAACTATTTGCTATGCATGGTATCGCTCACATATTTTTGTATATTTTTTCCTCCCCACTCTAGCAACCCAACCCTTTGGATTCATATGAATTCTTGCTACACTAATTCTTAATTTTGTGCAAATAAAGAACTGTATAGTGAAGGATTTAATGGAGCACCTGAAAAATGAAATGACTGGGGTAACTGGAAAGTTTGCTTGATCATCTCCAAAAGCAGCTAGTCTAGGTTTGATAGAAACCAGAACAGATCTTTATATTTTGGCAGCAGTTCAGGATAGTCTTGTCTTGCCATTCAAATATTTTATACATCTGTCCGGGACGTGCAGGACAGACTGTAGGAGGTAGGTTGCAAATTGGGAGTTCTAAATTCTAATCCTGCTTGTGTCTATTTGCTTCTCACTGCACTGATAATACTGCGATTCCTCTTTTCAGTGTGCATGACCCAGCCTCCCGCAAGCAAATGCCTTTCGTATGTGTTGGAACTGCACGGCTATGCTGGCTGAGAATTTTGGGAGTTGCAGTTTCAACACATCTGGAATGTGCCAGGTTGGTAGGAGGTTTGCTCACAAGAATTGAGTGACTCTAATTCATTGCATGATAGCACAAGCCTGATACGTTTTTTAAAGGTCAGTAGCAGTACTGATCTTCAACACTTTTAATGCTCCACAGTGCATCCCAGTGTCAAAGCTGAACTGCAGATAGCCATATAAATCTGGAGCCAAGTCAGGAGGTGGCTAGAACCAAAATCAAAAGGAAGGCCCTAGCAGCAGGCTAGAGGTCATGCCCCAAGGATATAGGAACACAGCTGAGTTAAGAAAGACCTTGCTGACTTTGAACAAGAAGCTGTTCTTGATGGTCTGTCTAGAACGTGTTTCTCAACCTTGGCAACTTTAAGATGTGTGGACTTCAACTCCCAGAATTCCCTAGCCAACATGGCTGCCAAGGTTGAGAAACCCTAGTCTAGAAGAATCCAGTGCCTGGACCAGAGAATAAAGCAGAGCTTTAAAAACTTTTCATGTTGGTGACACACTTTTTAGACATGCATCATTTCGCGACACACTCTTACAGCAAGGCACAAGGCAGGCACTAGGACCTGCGCGGAATCCTGGCGGGGCTTGGAGGCAGCAGCAGCCGCGACACACCCAGACACTGCAGCCGACACACTAACGTGTCCCGACACACAGTTTGGAAAGCTCTGGAATAAAGCAATTTTGTAAGAAGCTGCCATCATCCAAGGCAGAACAAGCTGCTCTCAGTTCCCCTTATGGTTCCTCAAAGTATTCTTATCCCACCTTCCTGATGTATTATATTTCTAATTACTGTTTTCCTCCAGATCTGTATATTAAAAAATTAGTGAAGTATCACAGCCCTAAGGTAATTCTATCAGTTTGCCCTCCCTTCTTGACACTGAAAATGGAGCCTGCACTCAAGGATATAACCAGGCCAGTATGCTGTAATTGTGCAGTCACAAAAATGGCCTTTTTTGAACTTTCAGCCTGAAAAGGACTTCATTTCAGCATAATCTGAAAGCCATTTGCAGCACTATTTAATCTTGGAAATTATGTTTTCATTCTAGAGAGAAAAAAATGTATTATTAATATATTAATTTATTTCTCTTGCTCATTAATTCTCTACCGAACCGCTAACAGAGAGCTGGATTGTTCTCTTTGGTTTCCCCATTGGGCCCCTAGAAAGCAACTCTGTGGAGAAAAACGGGGGCTGGTACATTGCAACAAGAGAATTATGCAAGCAGTTTCTCTGATGATCTTGTGCTCTTTATGGGATGCTAAAGATGACAATGCATAATCCTTCATCTTAGGAAAAAGAAACAGTTTTAACACCCTGCTGGAAACAGGATCCAACCAGAGAGAGAGAGAGAGATGGGTGCATACCACTGTGCTACAGAGAGGGCCTATAATACATCCCATTTTCATAATGGGATTGTGTTTTCTGCTTTATCTTTTGTTCGCCACCCAGAGTTCTACTGGTAGATGTGCGGCTATGCCCATTTGTTAAATAAATAAATAAAATTATCAAGGGGAGGGGGAGACCTAAGATCATCATTCAGGTATTTGTGGAAATTCCTTTCCATGGCCACTATCTTCCGTCTGTCTAGATCATGCGGTATTTTCTGAAGCCAATCATCATCATCATTGGCGATCACTCGTAGCCGAGTAAGATTGTCTTCCAAAGGTAAAATTTTAACAGTGGATCCGTAAGTGGCTATAAAGGCCAATTCTGGATCCGCACAACCTCCCACAATGAGGGCATCGGTTTCCGGGTGGGAGACGGTCATGATGAGGGTTTGCCTGACGTGCCTTCCTTTTAGCTCTTTTCTCCCTTTCGCCCTGTACTCGTGCTTCTTCAAAGTCCATAGCGCCATTAATAAAGGCTGACCTCCAATTGAAACGCTCATGAGTTAGGGCTTCCCAGTTCTCAATGCTGATATTACATTTTTTTAAATTAGCTTTGAGAGTATCTTTGAATCTCTTTTGCTGTCCACCAATATTCCGTTTTCCATTCTTAAGTTGGGAGTAAAGTAGCTGCTTTGGAAGACGATGGTCAGGCATTCGAACAACATGACCGGTCCAGCAAAGTTGATGTTGGATGATCATTGTTTCAATGCTGGTGGTTTTCGCTTCTTCTAATACGCTAACATTAGTCCGCCTATCTTCCCAAGTAATTTGCAGAATTTTTCGGAGGCAGCATTGATGGAATCTTTCAAGAAGTTGGAGGTGGCGTTTGTAGAGGGTCCATGTTTCACAGGCGTACAGAAGGGTTGGTAGTACAATGGCTTTGTAAACAAGCATTTTGGTCTCCCTGCGAATGTCCCGATCCTCAAACACTCTATGCTTCATTCGGGAGAAAGCTACACTCGCAGAGCTCAGGCGATGCTGAATTTCAGCGTCGATGTTGGCTTTTGTAGATAGATGGCTGCCGAGATAAGAAAAGTGGTCGACATTTTCTAGTGACACACCTTTAAGCTGGATTGATGGTGCTGCGGAGGGATTGGTTCGAACTTGCTGGTAAAGCACTTTGGTTTTTTTAATGTTAATCGAGAGGCCGAGCTTTTCATATGCTTCTGCAAAGATGTTTAGGATAGTTTGAAGATCTTCTTCGGAGTGTGCACAGACTACGTTATCATCAGCATATTGAAGTTCTATAACAGAAGTTGTAGTTACCTTATTTTTTCTTTCAGCCTACTAAGATTAAAAAGCTTTCCATCTGTTCGATATATAATTTCTACACCAGTAGGAAGTTTCTCTTCAACAAGGTGTATAATCATAGCGATGAAGATAGCAAATAAGGTTGGAGCAATAACACATCCCTGTTTAACGCCGGATTCCACTTTAAATGGATCGCTTTGAGAGCCATTGTTATTCAGGATTGTTGCCATCATGTCGTCATGGAGTAACCGCAAGATGTTCACAAATTTATCAGGGCATCCGATTTTCAGAAGGATGGTCCAGAGAGCAGTATGATTTACAGTATCAAAAGCTTTAGTCAGAACAATAAACGCCATGTACAGAGGGCGGTTTTGCTCCTTGCATTTTTCTTGAAGCTGTCGTGCAGTGAAGATCATATCCACTGTTCCTCTGGAAGGGCGGAAGCCATTTTGCGTTTCAGGGAGGATGTCTTCTGATACAGATAGGAGACGGTTTGCGATGATCTTTGCCAGGATTTTGCCTGCTGTGGCTAGAAGTGAGATGCCTCGATAGTTTCCACAGTCTGTTCTATCACCCTTTTTAAAGAGAGTGATAATTATGGCATCCCTAAAGTCTGCTGGAATCTCCTCCCTCATCCAGATTTTTTCGATGAGCTTATGAAGTTGTTGTGTAAGTTCAGGCCCGCCTTCTTTAAAGACTTCAGCAGGAATCCGATCAGGTCCACTAGCTTTGTTATTTTTCATTTGTTTAGTGGCTTTACTGACTTCCTCCAAACTAGGGGGTACTGCAAGCTCATCTCTTATTTGTTTTTGCGGGATTTGCAAGAAGACTTCATCAGCCACAGTAGAGTGACGATTAAGGAGATTGTAGTAATGCTCTTTCCAGCGCAGTGCAATAGACTCTTTGTCCTTTAGAAGTTTAGCACCATCTACTGAGCGTAAGGGATTTGTACCATGGTTTGTTGGTCCATAGATGGCCTTTATGGCATTAAAAAAGCCCCGTGCATCATGAGCATCTGCAAAATGTTGGGTTTCTTGGGCTTTTTTTATCCACCATATGTTCTTAAGTTCTCTAGTTCTTCTTTGGACTTCTGCCTTTGCACTGGCGTAGATTTTTTTCTTAACGGCACAGTTAATATCTTTTTGCCATATCTGGAAGGCTTTCCTTTTCTTGTCAATAATATGTTCAATTTCACTATCGTTCTCATCAAACCAGTCCTGATGTCTCTTAGTTTGGTATCCGATAGTTTGTTCACAGGCTGAAATAATAGAAGTCTTTAATTTAACCCAGTGTTCCTCAACATTTTCAGGAAGTTCCATAGGCAGAAGTTCCTTGAGAGTTGATTGAAAGCAAGCTCGTTTAATAGAATCTTGAGGGGCCAGTGTATTCATTTTACGCCTTGGTTTTCTTCCTTGGAGCCTACAATGAGGGACAACCTTTATGGCCATCGTGGATCGAATTAATCGATGGTCTGTCCAGCAGTCATCGGGGCTTGTCATGGCTCTGGTGAGAAGTACATCACGGCGATCTCTAGCACGGACAATTACATAATCTAAAAGATGCCAGTGCTTCGACCGTGGGTGCTTCCAAGATGTTTTAAATTTATTTTTCTGGCGAAAGAGTGTGTTAGTAATGACAAGGTTATGCTCTGCACATTTAGTCAGAAGTAAGATTCCATTCATGTTGCTGTTGTCAACTCCTTCTTTCCCAATGATCCCTGGCCACAAATCAAAGTCACGCCCAACTCTTGCATTGAAATCGTCCAGGAGGATAATTTTATCCTCCTTTGGTATCTCTGATAAGATGGTGTCCAGCTGGGTATAAAATTTTTCCTTGATATCCTCATCTGCATCTAGTGTTGGTGCGTAAGCACTTAGGATAGTTGCCTGTTGGTTTTTGGCGAGTTTTATTCGGAGAGTTGAGAGTCGTTCGTTAATCCCAGTGGGAACTTCTGACAAGAGCTTCACAAGGTCATTTTTGATAGCAAAGCCTACCCCATGTATTCGTCGTTCTTGTTCAGGCAGTCCTTTCCAAAAGAAGGTATAACCTCCTTTTTCTTCCTTCAACTGTCTTTCTCCTGCTCTTCGAGTTTCTTGGAGTGCTGCTATATCAATATTAAAACGTCTCAGCTCCCTTGCAATAATGGCAGTCCTACGTTCAGGTCGCTCACTATCCATATTGTCTTGCAGTGTCCGTATATTCCATGTTCCAAAATTCATGTGTTTTTTACGACCACTAGATGGTGACCCCACTGGTCGCGGTAATCCAGTCAGGGAGAAAATGAGGCAGACTATGTTTAGGGCACCTTTTCTAGCCCCCTCCCCATATGGGGTGAGCAGAGTGGATCCTAAATAGGGCTGCTCAGTCGTGGATACAGCTGCCGAACTACTCAACTGCCTCGATCCTTGAGTCAGGGCGACTGAATCCGTATCCACCGCCCATGTGCTGATCCATGACTAGGAGCTTCCGGATTTCACAGTCCTGCCCCCGTTGCCATTCGTCAATCGCCATGGGACTTTTGGTTGTTTTGGGTTTGGTGTGGTTGGAAGACGCCTGTGCGTGAATTTGTTTTATGTGTGGAGATCGGTGCACAACGATCAGCACACAACCTTCACAGAAAAAGGCTCTAATCCAATGGCATGGATACCATGACGATTAGTGACCTTTTGTCTGCTGCAGCCTTCATCCGCCTTCGCAGCCATTGTAACAATACACCTTGTTATCTTCCGCCTGTTCTGCCGTTGAGGACTTTCTTGGATCGTTCTTTGTCTGGTTCCTCCCCCTGGACCTTACTGCCATGGGTGACCCTACCAGGAGTACATGACTCCCGACGGCTTCGCTCACAGGGTTCATTGAGAACACACAAGCCCACTCACCACAACAAGGTGACGATCCAGCGAGTGAACTGAAGCCAATAAAACACACTTTGGTCACATTTCCCCACTAGTGCTTATAGCATCTTGTAGAGTCATCCAATAATTGTTCTGCCAAAATAACAGTAATGAGGGCAGGCTTCACATTATTTCAAAAATGGCGGGGTGATGCTATAAAGACCCTCCTAAGTCACTTGGAAACAGCCTTAGAGCAGAGTAGGCTCAGAATTCCTTGTATATGCTGTATATATTGTATAAGAGTAAAGGTAAAGGTAAAGGTTTTCCCCAGCACAGATGTATCCGACTCTAGGGGGCGGTGCTTATCTCTGTTTCTTAGCCAAAGAGCCAGCGTTGTCCGAAGACGCTTCCGTGGTCATGTGGCCGGCATGACGTGCGCGGAACGCTGTTATCATCCCACCGAAGTGGTACCTATTTATCTACTTGCATTTGCATGCTTTCGAATTGCTAGGTTGGCAAGAGCTGGGGCAAGTGCAGGAGCTCACTCTGTCACGCGGGGCTAGGGTCTCAAACTGCCGACCTTCCAATCGACAAGCCTGGCATCTTAACCGCTGAGCCATTGCGCCCCCTATGTATAATATATATTGTATAATATATATTATACATATATAATAATATATACTGCTCAAAAAAATAAAGGGAACACTGAAATAAGACATCCTAGATCTGAATGAATGAAATATTCGTATTAATTACTTTGTTCATTACATAGTTGAATGTGCTGACAACAAAATCACACAAAAATTAGCAATGGAAATCAAATGTAAGCAACCCCTGGAGGTCTGGATGTGGAGTTACACTCAAAATTAAAGTGGAAAAGAACACTACAGGCTGATCCAACGTTGATGTAATGTCCTTAA
This sequence comes from Charina bottae, assembly GCA_023362775.1. Lineage (NCBI taxonomy): Eukaryota > Metazoa > Chordata > Lepidosauria > Squamata > Charinaidae > Charina > Charina bottae. The sequence goes on from JALMGJ010000002.1 coordinate 113,487,818, forward strand.
AACAAGTCAAAATGAGGCTCAGTAGTGTGTGTGGCCTCCACGTGCCTGTATGACCTCCCTACAACGCCTGGGCATGCTCCTGATGAGGTGGCGGATGGTCTCCTGAGGGATCACCTCCCACACCTGGACTAAAGCATCCCCCAACTCCTGGACAGTCTGTGGTGCAACGTGGCGTTGGTGGATGGAGCGAGACATGATGTCCCAGATGTGCTCAATTGGATTCAGGTCTGGGGAACGGGTGGGCCAGTCCATAGCATCAATGCCTTCGTCTTGCAGGAACTGCTGGCACACTCCAGCCACATGAGGTCTAGCATTGTCTTGCATTAGGAGGAACCCAGGGCCAACCGCACCAGCATATGGTCTCACAAGGGGTCTGAGGATCTCATCTCGGTACCTAATGGCAGTCAGGCTACCTCTGGCGAGCACATGGAGGGCTGTGCGGCCCCCTAAAGAAATGCCACCCCACACCATTACTGACCCACTGCCAAACCGGTCATGCTGGAGGATGTTGCAGGCAGCAGAACGTTCTCCACGGCGTCTCCAGACCCTGTCATGTCTGTCACATGTGCTCAGTGTGAACCTGCTTTCATCTGTGAAGAGCACAGGGTGCCAGTGGCGAAGTTGCCAATCTTGTGTTCTCTGGCAAATGCCAAACGTCCTGCACGGTGTTGGGCTGTAAGCACAACCCCCACCTGTGGACGTCGGGCCCTCATACCACCCTCATGGAGTCTGTTTCTGACCGTTTGAGCAGCCACACGCACAGTTGTGGCCCACTGGAGGTCATTTTGCAGGGCTCTGGCAGTGCTCCTCCTGTCCCTCCTTGCACAAAGGCGGAGGTAGCGGTCCTGCTGCTGGGTTGTTGCCCTCCTACGGCCTCCTCCTCGTCTCCTGATGTACTGACCTGTCTCCTGGTAGCGCCTCCATGCTCTGGACACTACACTGACAGACACAGCAAACCTTCTTGCCACAGCTCGCATTGATGTGCCATCCTGGATGAGCTGCACTACCTGAGCCACTTGTGTGGGTGGCATGTGACTCCGTCTCATGCTACCACTAGAGTGGAAGCACCGCCAGCATTCAAAAGTGACCAAACCATCAGCCAGAAAGCATAGGAACCGAGAAGTGGTCTGTGGTCACCACCTGCAGATCCACTCCTTCATTGGGGATGTCTTGCTAACTGCCTATGCTTTCCACCTGTTGTCTATTCCATGTGCACAACAGCATGTGAAATTGATTGTCAGTCAGTGTTGCTACCTAAGTGGACAGTTTGATTTCACAGAAGTGTGATTGACTTGGACTTACATTGTGTTGTTTCAGTGTTCCCTTTATTTTTTTGAGCAGTGTATAATGCAGCCTCGAATCACTGTCAGAAGAGTAGCTGTGTTAAGATAAGTTCACTAGATGCACGCTAATCTTCCTCCTCCTATTTTCCCCACAACAACAACCCTGTGAGGTGAGTTGGACTGAGAGAGTGACCGGCCCAAGGTCACCCAGCTGGCTCTCATGCCTAAGCCAAGACTAGAACTCACAAACTCCTGGTTTCTAGCCCAGCACCTTAACCACTAGACCAAACTGGCTCTCCAGTTTGAAGTCTACAGGCAGGATAGCTCTTCAGGGGACTCATGCAAAGTTTCACAATCCACACCCGCTTGCCACCTGTTCCTCCTCCCGAAACCTTGGGGTGCTCGAAAGCTGCCACCAAATTGTAATTTTTAATCTGAGAAATAGGGAAAGTTAATAAATGAATGGGAACCATAGTTCTTCTAAATATGGCCAGGCCCCACCTACTGCTTTGTCCTGGTCATGTCCACATGTTAGTGTGTGCCTCCCAGTATACCCATAAAAGGTCAAATGTTGCCCTTTGCCCCCCAAAAGTTGTGTATGCCAAGCCTAAGACATAGGTAGGAGCACAGGGAAGAGGAAGGGGAAAAAGCAGTTTTTGTTTTGTTGATAGCTTCACTCCTGGCAAGTTGGGTAGTTGTGGTGGGACAATGTAGAAGAGTTGAAGATCAGATAAGGAAGGGAGCATTCAGGAAATCATCCTGGGTTCCAAAATTCTGTGAGGACATGTGGGGGGGGGGGGAATCCCCTGGATAAAACCTTGCTGTGTCATGGTGCAAGTCTGTAGCCTTCATTCGAACAAGATTGCTTAGTTTCAGTGTGATCAATGAAGAGCATACAGTATGTGAAGTGGGGTCCAGATAGGATGATCAGAGATACAGAAGAGAAATCCTTGCAGGTTTTCCTGCAGTGGCTTTCTGATCATCTTCCTTGGGTGGTACTTGAATCCCAGCCAGCCGTGAAACAAAATTACTCTATAATTTACTTTGTGCCAAGAGCAACAGCTATAAACATATTCCCAGGACCGTTAATGCAAAGTTTATTTGTATGTGCCAAGGGCACTTCAGTGCCGACAGTATATCAACACTACCCTGGAGGGGATCTCTGCCTTCATTATAATCTATTCTGTCTCAGAAGAGAGGAAGGAAGTCTTGTAAGGGCACCTTTTTGTGAAGAAGAATATATGCCAACAGCAGTTTCTACCTTTCACACAGCAGTTCCCCATCTGTACTCCCCTCCCCCCAATATAATGTGGTTTGTTTGACTTTTAGAGACGTTTACATTACTGATTTCCACTTGACACAGAAGTGTTACAGCCTCGTGGGAAAGAGCAGTTTTCTTGTTGCAAGATTTGGTAGAATGGACTTTTGATTGGGAAATACAACAGTACATTTCTACACATCTCAGTTGTTTGTATCAGCTAATGTAATAACAAGAGAAAGAGATCCCTAAGTTGATACTGCTTTTCTGGCAACACTGGGGCAACTTTATCAATTTGGGAATATTTACATAATACCTATTGACATCATAGTGATAACTTGACATTTAAGACTGATAATGAGCATCTGTTGCCTCAACTTTTTAAAATTATTGCTCCCACAATGATGAATAATTGAAAATGTTAGTATAGCAATGTATATGAAGTCTTATTTTTTAAATTAGAAAAGAGAAAAACAGGATTAATTATGTTTAATTATTAAGAAAAGATAAGAATGTGAGAAATACAGAAAGTGGGAAAAAGGCAACTCCATGGGGACAATATGGGAGGAATAGAGAGATAAACCTGATCTTTATTGAAAATCTACAGCACTATGGTGGTTGGGAAAGATTGTTCCATCCATTGCATTCCAAGGTCAAGTTCCGCCTGCGCTAGTACTCGCTGTTACAGTATTTAACTATCTGTTTTATAGTACATTTCTGACCTGTGGAGTCTGCTTTCAAAGATTTGCAAGTTGCTGTTTGCTTACATCATTGGGTCTTCCTCTCAAGGTTATTGGATTATACTCTGAATTTCTGGGGATTGTTGTGTATGATTGCACACATGTTGTAAAAATAGGTAGGAAATGTAGAGTTCTCCTGATATAAATCTAAAGTAGACAATTGCTATGATCCAAGAAAACCGTATCCTGTTCTGGTATTTTTCTACAGGATGATGATGCACTTCGGAAAAAAAATCCTAAACAGCTGGTCAGTCTTCAGTTTGCCTTTCACACATAAGCAATATGGCACCATATCCTTTTGCATGCAGGTAACGCACTCGCCCCAGCTCTTGCCAACCTAGCAATTTGAAAGCATGCAAATGCAAGTAGATGAATAGGTACCACTTTGGTGGGTAGGTAACAGCGTTCCGCGCGTGTCATGCGGCCACATGACCGTGGAAGCGTCTTTGGACAATGCTGGCTCTTCGGCTAACAAACGGAGATGAGCACTGGCCCCTAGAGTCGGACACAACTGCACAAATGTGCGGGGGGAACCTTTACCTTTAACAAAGGATACTTGTGAGATCAGCATAATAATCTGCAGGTTTGGTTTCACATGTACAAAGAGTTGCACATGTAAAAACAATAAGAACAATAATAAGTACAAGTTGGTAGGTATATTAAGGTTCAGGCAATATTGCTCTGTACATATAGGTATATTGGTCGTAATTGGTCTGTCCTTAAATATGGATAAATAAATATGGATCTGCCACTTGAAATGCATAGAAATGCATATCCATAGAAAAGTGTCAAACACAGCAATGTGTAGGTGATGCACAGTGCCCTTTTACATGCCCTTCAGACAGACTTAAGACATATGAATGGTCCCTCCTCAGACTCCAGAGCCCCATCTTGCATGGTGTTATTCATCTGGTTTCCCACTCTATGTAGGATATAGAAGGATGGATTCACTCACTCAGAAATCAACAGCTTTGAAAATGCATGGTACTCAGCTGAGAAATCTTTGCACAGGCTTCTACTTCCTCATAATAACCCACCCACAGCTCCTTAGGAAATAGTACAGACATCAGCAGCATCCTTTCACTGCCTGGCTTAGCACATGCTGACAATGTGATCTTTCCCTATAGAGCTGAAGAATTAACACATTGCTGATGATTTCACCTTCTTTGTAGACAGCTTTATAAACAGGAGGTGTGCTGGAGAAGTTAAACTACTGAATGGCTTGAGGCATTTTAGATAGGCATCTACATCTCACCTGAGGGAGGTGGCTGATTGGGTGACATTGATCAAGAATGATTCTGAGGGCAGGCCTTTCTAAAAGCGTGGTGTACAAGCTTCTGAGTCCTCCAGAACTCTTCATCAGATTAAGATGGATAAACACACGCGCGCACACACACAGAGAAGGTGAATATAGGTGGCTGGTGTTGACACCATGGAGGCTGTTCAGTCATGCATTTAAGATTAACTGTGGGAGGAATATGCAAAAGCTCACATTACTATAGGGGTGGAGAAATTCTGGCCCAAGGGTATATCTACCCTCCAGCTTGGCTTGGTTGGCCTGCAGGATTTTGAATGAAGCCTCTTCCCTACTCTAATGCTTTGCCCCTTCCTTAAACTTCTTCGTCCTCACCACCACCATTCATAGCTGTGAATCAAAATCTGCCCACCTGAACAGCATAAAACACAGCAAAATCCCCTTAATTCTTGTTCCCGGGTTGGTTGCCATGTATGTAAGCATTTCAGATTGGCAGAAGTGAAGGCAGTCACAACTTGCCTTCACACTTAGCTGGGAATAATAATTCCCATGGAAAACAAGGCAATTTGTTTCTCAGTAGAAGTATATAAGATTGTGGTTGAATAAGGCTGCTACCTTCCTTAACACATTCAGAAAATAACCTAGACCTTAACCTATATGCCAGGGCTTTCCAAAGTGCCGCCACTGGCGACACGCCGGCGGTGGCGGCGGCGGTGCAGGGGGGGGCGTGCGGCGGCGTGCGCTCACGGCGGCGGCGCAGGGTGTGTGCGGAGGTGCGCACGCACGGTGGCGCGGGGAGGCGTGCGGCGGCGCGCGGGGGGCGTGCGGCAACGTGCGCGCGCACGGTGGCGGCGCGGGGGGCGTGCGGCGGCGCGCGCGTGCATGGCGGCCGCCATGCACACGCACGCCGCCGCTTCCTGGGGGTGTGGCGACACACCACGCTGTGTGTGGCGACACACTTTTGTGTCGCGACACAGTTTGGAAAGCTCTGCTATATGCAATGGATTCAGCCTCAAAGCCGCTGTCGTTAACAGCTGCACAGACTATGCTGTGCAAGACTGTATTCTGAATGGTTTTCATTTCTGCAGCTGCTTACAAAAGAAAGTTTCTCATTTGCACAAGATCTCATGACTGCATTCAGAAAGCAGTGGGAACAAGCACAATGATGGGCGCCAAAGAAAAGACCTTAGTTGATCACAATTTACTCAATTCACTTTGCAAGTAGATTTGAACCCACAGACTTTCTGTATGAGAAAAAGAAAGGCACAACTATTTGTCCATGCAGCTACCTTCCACTTACAAATGGGAATAACTGTATAGTCCTTTGCTTGGGGTCACACTTAGGTCATTTTCCTGCCAACCAATTTCCTCGGCAGAGACATTCTGGCCCTATGGGATAGCAGCAGAGCTCAGAGTACAACAGGAATGCGGGAAGAGCACTCAGATATTTTGATGCAGTATAGAGAAAGAGGGGAGCAGCTTTACTAAGGCCAGCTGCTTTACTAAGAACTACAGGCCTCTTCTCTTGCTACTGACATAACCTAAGCTTTATCCATGTAATGGGGATCATTACAAGGAGGTGGGCAAAAAACTAAAAAAAGATGGATAGCAGTCCTGAGGATGGTATGACCCAGGTCTACCAATTTAGGCTTTTCCTTAACGTTAGCTGCTTTAACTTTCCTCAACATGATATCTTCCAGATGTTTTGGGTGACAACAATTTCAACAAACTGCCATGAGAGCTGTAATCTAGCACATCTGAAGAACACTGGGTGGGAAAGCAGAATGATAAGCATTAACCTACACTCAAGGCTGCGGAATCACAAAATCTGGCACAGTGTACTAAGAATCCCGTTTTCTGCTAAAAAGGTAATTTTCTAGCTTTTATTGCTGAGGAGATAAAATTGAAAACAATCTGGCAGCTGTCCTGGTTTAGTAAACACGTAGTGAATATGAGCTGGAAACAAATGCCTGCAGTCTGATTGTTGAATTACAAATGCAAAAAGCATTCTACAGGGAAGAAGAGAGACTGAGTTGAGAAAACCTGTATCTATCGGGAGCCCACAAGACATTGCTTCTCAATGGGTCCAGGAGGTCTGCTTGTAGCTCAAGAAGAGGACCAGAAAGCAAGGCTTTTTCTCTGGGAAGGACCCAGGGCTCTTCCATTCCTCCCCTGAAAGCAGCAGGTGGCAGACATGCATCTACCTGGGCCAATGTCAATTCCTGAAGCATGGGACTTCTCAGCAAGGCAACGAAGAGTCCTGGATGTCATCAAGGGCAGTGCAGAAAAGCCACCACTATGACCAAGCAACTTGTTCTGAAGCAGCCCCTTTTTAGTAAACTCTTCTTGGAAAAAGAAAAGAAAAGAAAAGAGAGAATATAGACACAGCAACTGAAGATGACATGCAATTCCCAAGCAACCCAAACAGGTTCAAGTTCTCAATGGGAAAGTGGAAGATCCTTGAAGCAGTCAGAAAGGAGGATGCAAAGGGTGGGTCTGGACAGGACTGGTGGAACATGGCAATTTTGCTCACAGATTTTTTTTTCAAAAATCAGAAATAAAAAGATTTCCGAAAGACTGATCTTTCCGCAATTTAATTCCAGATGCTATTTATTGAAAAGGGAATGCAGCTGAATCATGTTACTACCTGTTGCCTGTCCTCTTGATATACTCTTACATCAGATGATAATGAGCAGGCCAGCACGAATAAAATGTTTGCTACCAAGTATGGGGCTATTGCAAGTTGCATTAAACAGCTGTTTCTTTCATGGTGTGATCCAGTAAGCAGTTAGCACCTCATCTGCTTGAGGAAGAGGTGTTGATTCTCACAGAGAATAGAAATGGTTGTGAGAAAAAGAGAAACAAGACAAGATATACTTAAGGCAGCCTTCCTTTACCTGATATCAACTGAATATGCTGGATGACTCCCTTAAGAATTCCCACCACGCAGCAGTATTCTGGGAGCTGAGCCTGTTACATTTGGAGAACGTGTGCCAAAAGGGAACTTGTGGGATATCTACTTCTGAAAGTTTCATATCATTTCATATTATGCTTTGCCAGGGTGAGTCACTGATTATTCTGTTCAGCACCCCTTCCCCATGGATTTACAATTCCCAAGGTTCCCTGAGAGAAAGGAATTACAATTAAGATCCTGTAATCTCTAACATTGGTATGCCATGAGAACACAATGGTAACATTAGTATGTAGAAACACAGAGATAATGCTCTGTAAACCCTAGAAATTCTGTGCTGTTCTTCTGAGAATCCTGAAGACTTTGAAAGGATGAAGGAACTGCAAAGATGCCAGACTGAAATTGAGAAAAACACTGGGTTGCCTAGGTGAAAACTGGACAGAAGTAGGGGACGATGATCCAAGCACTATGATGTCAGTTTGAGTAGCCTGGCCTGTTGATTAGCATGAAGAGACTCTTCTCTGCACCAGAATTCTTAACAATTAGGTTAAGAATAAAAATCCTACCAATTATTGCCTTTGAGAATATAACGCTGCCATGACTCACAGCTTGACTGCTATGGCTATGTATTGGTGTACATGCTCATTATATGGGCTATAACAGCAGGCTCAGGAAGTGGGTCCTGCGTGCAGGATTGGGTACCAAGTGTCTTATTTTGCAAAACCAGGAGGATAAAACAATCACTTCTATTTTCCAGAGAATTGTAGATCTACCAATGATGATGATCTGCAACAGTAGGACTAACAGATCTGGCATGCAAAAATCCAGATCGTCACTAACTGGCAGCAGGGAGATACCAACTATTCAAACTCTTTGCTGCCATGTAGGGATTGTGTAGATTTTTGCAGTTCAGTCTGGTAGCCCTATACAACAGAGTTGGAAAGATTCTGACCAGCAGGCCTAAATATATCTTCCAGGTCAGCACATATAGTTCATGAGGCATCAACATTTTGCTTCATCCTTCTACTTTGAACAGGAAAGTAGGGTGAAAGTGATAGGTTGTCGGCACAGAGGTTGTCTGTACTGGAGACCTGTCATTTGGGCTATTTCTGAACTGGGGTCTACTGCTTTTCTGGAAGAACACTAAACCCATGTCCAAAAATAACCCAGCTGACAGATCAGTGAAGTGGAAGAAGGGTGCTAGATGGAGCAGGATGAAGCTTACTATGTACAGATTGGAACAATCTCCCTCTCACTTCGTCCCACCCTTCGTCCATTCTACCAGCCTGTCAGCCGGGTTATTTTTGGACGTGAGTTTAGTGGTCTTCCAGAAGTGCAGCAGAGCCATTCCATGTTCAGAAATAGCCTGAGTGACAGGCCACTGATGCAGTGAAGGGATTGTGAGGAGTCTCAGTCATTTCCCTCCACTTCCCCTGCCCATATGACCTGTTGCTTAGACTAAAAGAGGAAACACAACTCTTGACAATTTCACTCCAGTCCCAAGATATCCCAAATCAGAAAATAATCAATTGGATGGCAGCCTTTGTAGTAAGTGGCCATGGCCAGCAGCACCTGGACGTAGTCTGCATGAAGTAGGGGAAATCATCTAGCAGTAGGCAAAATGGTGCCTACCACAAAATAATAAAAACATAGAAAGTATGGCCACATTGAAGACCCTTCTCAGCTGAAGCAGTGGGGAACAGGTAATGTAGACTGGACAAGCACTTTAGAACAAAATCTGCCAAGCACTTCAGAATGTGCCAGTCAGGCATTATGGGGGTAGATCTCCCTACAAAAGTCAGGTATCTGGTCTCTCCTGCAGTCCATGTCAAAATAGCTATGGAAGACAATGACCAGTAATAGGAGGCGGGCCTCAAGTGGCCAATAGGGCCAGGCAGAGCCCAGCCATTGACCATGTCATGACCAGCACCACTAATAGTGTAATAGATCATGGGAGAAGAGGAAAGGTCTGCTACCAACAAAGGAACAGGTGCAGATGAATCTAAGCTGCCTCTGCAGTGGGCTAGGGATGAGATAGCCTCAGGAGGACACATCCTTTAAAAACCATTAATGGGGCAACTGTATACTGTACTACAGTTAGTGTAATATGAGGATCAGCCTGCAAACTTCATTCATTGCTATCTGTAATGAAGTTAGGCACAAAGACTCCCTGAAAGAATGTTCAACAATTAATAAAAACACTGAATACAATGGTTGCTCACGTTGATGATGATGATGATGATGATGATGATGATGAATATTCCACTTCCTCCAAGAGCACAAAGTGGCTTCCATGGGAATCTCATTTCATTTTATCTCTCCAACCATACCCTTGTCCGGTTGGTTGGGCTGAGAGGGAGTAACTTACCCAAAGTCACCCAGTAAGTTTCAATGGCTGAGGGTGAATTTGAACCTGGGTCTCCCCACTCCTAGGGGCAAGGTGGCTCAGCGGGTAAGACGCCAGGCTTGTCGATCAGAAGATCGCAAGTTCGGAAGTTCGAATCCCTAGCCCTGCGTGACCGAGTGAGCTCCTGCACTCGCCCCAGCTCTTGCCAACCTAGCTATTCAAAAGCATGCAAATGCAAGTAGATGAATAGGTACCACTTCGGTGGGAAGGTAACAGCGTTCTGCACGTGTCATGCCGGCCACATGACCGCGGAAGCGTCTTCGGACAACGCTAGCTCTTCGGCTAACAAACAGAAATGAGCACTGGCCCCTAGGCTGTGCAGGGGGAACCTTTACCTCCCCACTCCTAGTCCAAAGTGCTTACATCAAGTTCAGCAGATCAGATTAGTTAGTTGTTCTTTAGAGGGCCCTTTCCATATACTGTATACCAGAACATTTTCTTTCCTTCTTTGATGTTGTGTGATCTAGTGATGGTTTTATAAATGGACTGATTGCATCAGGACGGACCGAAGATTGGACAAATAAGCCAGCCATAACCCTGGGGTAGCCTTGCTTGCACATCATTAAAACAAGAGCATCCTTGACCCTGTGCCCAAGATATGGTGTTTATTTATATAAAATACAGGCTAGCTCAAGTTAGCTAGGTTTTAAGATATAAACATCCCCTTGATGGATTGAGGACAACAGCTCAGAGCCATGAAATTTCAACTTACCAAACACAGTCCAGAGCTCCCCTTATCAGGCATCTAAGAAAAACAAATCCAGAGTCTGTAGCTTGAATCATGTCAACTGGATTTCTATTTTCTCAGTGGAAACGTTTCGCTCCTTATCCAAGGAGCTTCTTCAGTCTGAGCTCAGACTGAAGAAGCTCCTTGGATAAGGAGCGAAACATTTCCACTGAGAAAATAGAAATCCAGTTGACATGATTCAAGCTACAGACAATTCCACCTGGATGACTGAGAACCTTCATAAACAAATCCAGAGGTTTTCTCTCCATTCCAGGTCCTGGCCTAGCAGTTCCAGCAGTATTTCCTCCTCTAGTGCCCCTGGTGACTCTCCCTCCACCTCTCTGAACCAGGCAGACCCCGGATGGGGAGAGTGACTCAGCAGCACGTCTGAAAGGGCTGACTGATTCTGCAACTCACATTGGAGATAGCTATGGATGAGACCTTTCTTTTCCTGGATCTGCCAAACCATTTTGGAAATGGAGCCTAATATTTAACCATCCCTCTATATTTATTTAATTTTTTTGGTCTTGCTGAATTCCAAGAGGATGAGACTTATTTCTGCATTGTGCTGACTTCTCCCCCCCCCACTCTCAGCTGGAGCTGTAGTCCAGAAACCATGTGTGTGTGTCTGTGTGTCTGTTAATTAATTGTTTATAATTTATCTTTACCCAAGAAGTAGTCCCAAGACCAGCCACAATTAAAAATGAAAATATACAATGCAGCCAGCCAATCTAATAAAAACAGGAAACGGGAAAGCAAAAGGGCAGGTGAAAATGATTAAACAAGGTGGCCGGATCCTAGTCACAGCAGGTTGTAGCAGCTCCCTGACCTTGGCTGATCTAGAAAAAACGAACTAGGGTCAGAACTTGGTTAATATGTGGATGAGTGATCACCAGGAAACAGAGAAGCTGTAGACTAGGCAGAGAAGTTGAAAACCAGCCCAGAAAAAGGCAATTGCAAAACCATTGCTCTATTGTGTTGCCAAGAAAATTGGGCATTTATAGGTAGCCATTACCATACCCTGGAGAAGATGCTGATGCTAGGGAAAGTGGAAGGCAAAAGGAAGAGGGGCTGACCAAGGGCAAGATGGATGGATGATATTCTGGAGGTGACGGACTCGACCTTGGAGCTGGGGGTGGCGACGGCCGACAGGAAGCTCTGGCGTGGGCTGGTCCATGAAGTCATGAAGAGTCGGAAGCGACTGAACAAATAAACAACAATAACAAGGTAGCCATTTAAAAGCCATTAAAAATTGAGCTCAACTTGAGCAACAAGACTTATTTTTTAGCCACAACCAACAACAGTGATAGAGAAATTTTATGCGAACTGCTGATCTTGTCCCTATGTCTTATTTCCATTTCCACCAAAGAAGCCACGTCTACCTGGTTGCAGTCCTATGGATAATTTTACTAGAACTAAGACCCAGTGAATATAAACATTCCCTACGTTCACTTTGTTTGTTATAATTATAGTTAAGAGCATGATTACAGTCATGGTTATTTGTGGTAGCTCACTCAATCATAAAATCTGGAGTGGCACATTCTCTGAGTTGAGCCAAATGTCCCACATTCAGGCATGTCTTAGAGACTGTCAGTGATCAGCTGGGCTGTGGTTGCACTCGTTATGACCCGTCTCCAGCGATGGTCAGGAAATTGTCTCTGAAGCAGAAGTGTGAAAAACCTCTGGAGGCCCAGGAGTCCTGCAGCTCCTGCAGAACCCAGAGCCAGACCTGAGAAACTGCAAGCAGACACACTCCCTCCCTGGGCTGGAACAACTAAGTGGGAGCCCACTCCTCCAATCACAGCCACCCAAGTTTCATGGTCTTTTAACCACCTCTTCAGTAACCCTGTCTGGAAAGAATTAAACAGCTGTCAGTCTCCAAGAGAGATGCTAAACCTTTCCGCTCAAGAGCTGCTCAGGCAGGGGGCTGAAGCCTAGAACATCTGTGCATTCTCTTGGGTTCTGGAACTTGTTGGCACATGTTTTCTTTTCCCTGGAAGTCCTGTCGTGGGTCCTGTGAATGGCCTTTGCTTTCTGCCTGTCCTTTGGGATCTGGCTCTGGCTTTTTCTGTCTCTCTGGCAGAGTTCCCTTAGCTGCAGCCTCCTTCCTGGTCACGATCAATACCAACCTGAATTTCCCCCTCCCTCCACTTTCCCCAGGATGTTTTGCAAATCATGGAGATTTGGACAAAATCCAGTTAACAGCCAGTTAGCCAGTATATTGTTACCGACAGGGCGGGGCAGCTCCTAGTCTTCACAATCAAAAGTCCTCATGTGCAACTATTCTGTATTTTCCCACCGAATGGATTACTTAGTGGTTAAAAGAAAAATGTAAATGGAAGAAATGGGGAAAACAGAAGAGGAATAGAAATGGAAAGCAAGAGATGTGTATGTCTTAGGAAAATCTATCTGTGATTCAGAGCATTTATCTGATGAAAGCATCATCAAAGAGCATTCTTAGGACAAATCTGGCTGTGACTGCCTGATGGAAAAATTTGGAGAACGAGGCTTGGGGGAAAAATACGCTGGTTAAAATCTGTCTTCATTGAAACATGGATACTAGAGAAAACACAAGCTCACTACTAAAAATAAGCCTAGGAAACATACACAATAATGGACCAAGTCAGAGGAAATGAACCAGAATTCCAGAGAACACAATTCCTTGGACAACCTCAAAAAAATTCCACGGAACATGGATTTCAAGTACCATATGCCTGAAAAATGAGAAATAAATATAACTGTGTAGCAAAAGGGGCGTGGGAAGAGAATGGGAAAATATCATCATTCGCTCCAAGAAGCTTTGGCGCAGAATGCTACCACCTCCTAAACCCTCACAAAGCAGACTCTGTGTCATCTTAAACAAAGCTGGCTTTATTGCAGGAGTTGTATATATATAGTACATCAAAGATACATAAACAGAAATGTATTCTCTCTGCCGAACATTTATGCTGTATGTTTACCAATGGAGATTAAAGGGCAGTGCCACATGGCTTCTGCAGAGGGATGCTTGCTCTGCGTGAGTCAAGAAGTAAGAACTAATGGGTGCAAATGCTGTAAGGTAGCCAACTTCCCTGTAGAAGGAAGTGATGGTCAGGAGATATGCTTGCATGTGCAACATGGTCTTGGAAGAGGGAAATCTGCTTCTTTCAATTCCGAAGTGCAGGCATAATTTACAGGAGTTCTGTCTTCCCACATTACCCTATTGGCAGTAATGGATTACCTGGGCCATCTCTACAATCTTAGAAAGTCTCCAGACTGGAAATTCTAATTTCTCCACAAATGAGTGCAGATCCATTTCATAGAGAAAATGACAAAGAAGACCAGTCACCAACTCAGAGGAAATTCCAAACTCGGAAACTGTTGGGGCCATACAGTACTAATTATTATACCCTAAAGTTTGGGTAGATTATTCAAATTTAAAAACCTCTGCAAGGCTCTGACGTTGACTTGCGTATTTTTAAAAAATAAAGCCTGTTGGGGTGCTTGCCTGTGTAATGATGGGGAAGGAAGAAGGATGACTATTATAGCCAGAGGTCAACAAGGCTATCATTAGATCAGAACAACCTTTGCAAACAGACCGTTCCAAATGCAGTCTTTTGGATATGTAGCAGGAGCACAGGGACAGGGCCTTTTGGTGAATGACTGAGCATCACTGGGAACTTGCCAGAGAAATCAAGGATGGGCAGGGCAGAGGCAGACCTTAGTCGTATTGCATTTGAAAAGGGTTGTTGGAAACTTTGACAACATTGCAAGCTGGTCCTGTACAAACTGCTGCAATTAAAAAAAAGTCATGTTACGTTGGACTCAAGAATAACGATTCTTGAATAAGGTGCTGTCACTTGTCACATGGTGGGCTGGAAGCAGGTAGAGGATAATGCATTCCTGCCCTCAAGAAATGGTTAGTGGCTTGTACTCATGTGTCAGGATTGCAGTTTGAATCCTGCCATGTACTTTCGAAGATACATGTCAGCCTGGCACAGACTCTGGAAGGGAGGGGGGAGGACATTCCAAGATCTGCACCAGACAGTTGGAGCCTGTTTTGCAGATCGTCAAGGTTGTCCACCTGCACGAGTGTGGAGGGGGTTTGAACAGAGTGGCAAAGAAACGGACACTGACATCATCAGACGCAGAGAGGCTGGCACAAGGGAGGGAAAGGCAAAATTCAATCCTTTGGCGGGAAACATCATTTGGGTCTTTGAGAATGCTTTGATTTACATGTATCCTTAATAAAGCTTATTCTGCAATTCAAAAGAACTGCATGGAGAAGCGATTATTGGGGCATTGAAATCAGGGTCATCACAGAAAGACCCGAATCCCAATGTATGTCGAATTCCTGCCGGCAGGAAACTCCAACTGCCTGTCCTGAGATGCGCCGGGGGGCAGGCATTTAACAACGGGCGCACCGACCCACTGGTGAGCAGAGACTGTCCGACCATGCAAGTGAAGGTAAAAATTGAGACTTTGGATGGGAGGGAGCAAGCCAGTTTTTTGGCAATGCTGGATTCTGGGTGTTCAAGATGCTTGATCCACCCTGCCATAGTGACTGGACTGAGACTAAAATTACATAAACTCATTTTTTGTCAACTTGATGGGTCAGATATAAAGGGGGGTCCAGTGGAATTTTATACAGAAGCAGTAAAAATGAGAATTGGGACCCACAAAGAGACTTTGAGATTAGCCATGGCCCCGATAGCAAACCAGCCGATAGTCCTAGGCTTAAAATGGCTACGGGAGAGAAATCCCCATATTGACTGGGTTTCTGGGGAGCTGGAGTTTGCTGATGGGTCTTACGAGGGGTTGGAAGCCGAGAAAGTACAAATTGGAACCGAGGTGGGAGCTGCTGGAATTGAAAGTGGTAGTGGCAGCCAGCCAAGCAAGGAAGTGAAAATTCCTGAGCAATATGATGAGTTAAGGGTGGTGTTTGATGAAACTGAGTCAAATCAATTACGCCCCCCCACCGTAAAACAGACTCTGCTATTGAGATCGAACCTGGGGCGGTTTTACCAAAAAACAAGCTATATTCCATGACACACAAAGAGTTACAGGAATTGAGAAAATTCATTGACAAAAATCTAGAGCGGGGTTTCATTGAACCAGCCACCTCACCAATGGCAGCCCTGTATTGTTCAGGAAAAAGAACAATGGTTCATTAAGACTATGTACCAACTACAGGGGTCTAAATGCCATTTGTATCTCCAATCAGTATCCTCTACCTTTACTAAAAGACATGCTAGCCCACCTCAGAAAAGGGAAAATCTTTACCAAGCTGGACTTAAGAGAAGCGTACTTCAGAGTACGCATACATGAGTGGGATGAGTGGAAAACCACCTTTAATTGTCAATTTGGGTGCTTCCAATATCAGGTCATGCCGTTCAGCCTATCTGGAGCCCCTGGGGTCTTTATGAATTTAATTAATGAGGTGCTCCATGAATTTCTATATAGAGGAGTCCTGGTTTACCTCGATGACAACCTGATCTATACAGAGACAATGGAAGAACACGTAGAACTGGTGCGTGAAGTATTAAAGAGACTGTTGAAAGCTCAGTTGTATGTTAAGTTATCAAAATGTGAATTTCATAAAGAGAAATTGGACTATTTGGGATATAGAGTATCAAATCAGGGAATTGAGATGGATCCAGCTAAAGTGTGCGATGTGTTGGGGTGGGAACCCCCAAGAACCTGAAGACAATTGCAATAGTTCCTGGGGTTCTTGAATTTCTATCGCCAGTTCCTACCCTTAACTGATCTAAAAACAAAAGATCAGGGTGGGGTGCAGAAAGCAGCGAAACCAGGGGCGGTATTGAAATGGACTCCAGAGTGCCAAGCCGCTTTTGACAAACTGAAGGTGCTTTTCACAGCGGAGCCAATTTTAATGCACCCCAATTCTGAGAAACCATTTGTAATTCAAACTGATGCTTCAGATATGGCGGTTGGGTCAGTGCTCTTACAACGAGATTCAAATAATGTATTAAGACCTTGTGCATATATCTCCTGAAAATTCTCAGAGACTGAAAGATGCTGGCATGTTTGGGAGAAGGAGCCTTTGCTGTACATCATGCCTTGGCTACTTGGAGACATTTGTTAGAGGGGTCCCCCTACCCATTTGAAGCATGGACTGATCACAAAAACCTGGAAGCATTAAAATCACCACGTAAATTGAATCCAAAGCAGGTATGCTGGGCTGAATTCTTCAGTAGATTCAATTTCACACTAAAATATTTTCCGGGGGGGGGGGGAATTTTCTAGCTGATGCCCTATCCAGGTTACCACAACATGACAGCCAAAGGGAGGAAGTAATTAACACTATAATGTACCCCCATCAATTGGGTCTAAACCAGGATGAATTAGAGAGAGCAAGGAACACAACAGAAATTGGTCTGGACCCACAAGTGGGAAAAGCAGCAGTCACCCACAGTCAGAAACCATTGCCTGTTCTCCTGTTAGAAACAGCACTAACAAAAGAATTGCAAGCTGAAATACAAAAAGATCCTTGGTGGCTAGCACATAGGCAAACCCTCCAGGAAAGCAATGGATTGTGGTGGAATGGGAAAAGAATGTATATTCCCAATGCTCTCAGAAAGCGCATTTTAGAAAGGTGTCACGATGAAAAAGTAGCTGGCCATTTCGTATTTGTAAAAGCATTGCATCTGGTCAGAAGGCAGTTTTGGTGGCCCACACTAAGAAAAGATGTAAAAGACTATGTAACCACCTGCCCTTTCTGTGCCACTACAAAGAAACCAACTGGGAAACCGGTAGGATTGTTGCAACCAGTAGCGAACCCTTCTCAGCCCTGGAAGCAAATCACTATGAACTTTATAGTGGATTTACCAGAAAGCAAGAAAAAATCAGTGATTTGGGTAGTTACTGATTTGTTTTCGAAACAAGCTCATTTCATCCCATGCAAGGGAGTACCCTCTGCCAGCCAGCTCACAAAGCTATTTATTCAACACGTCTATCGCCCTCACGGGGTCCTTTAAAGGGTAATTAGTGACCGTGGCAGTCAATTTACCTCAAAGTTCTGGAAAGCATTTTTAAAGTTATTTGGGGCTGAACAAAGTCTAAGCTCGTCCTTTCATCTGCAGACAGACAGAGCGACTGAATGTCTGAATGCTGTACTAGAACAATATTTGAGATGTTATATTAGTTATCAACAAGAGGACTGGATAGACCTGCTGCCTTTTGCTGAAGTCGCGTATAACAACGCAGTGCACCAGAGTACAGGGTTTTCCCCTTTTAAAATAGCTACCGGTCAAGAGTTTGTACCAATACCCGATTTACCTTCTCACCCCTCTCAAGGCTCGCCCAACCCTTTATTAGCTGATGAATGGATTGCTAAAGTGACAGCCAATTGGCCAGTTATGAAACAGACTTTGCAAGATGCAAAAAACAATTATAAAAAATTTGCAGATAAAAAGCGATCCCCTGAATGGCAACTGAAAATTGGAGAAAACGTTTACCTTTCAACAAAATATCTTCGCGCAAAGCAACCATCCAAGAAATTAGGGCTAAAATATGTAGGACCGTTCACGATCATCAAAGTGATTAACCCAGTGACTACTCAATTGCAATTGCCAAAAAATCTATGAAAAGTGCATCCAGTGTTTCATATCAGCCTGTTAAAACCTTTTAAGTCTTCTGAAATATGGCATCCCGAACAGCCAGAACCCCTGCCTATCATGGTGGAAGGGGAACAACATTTTGAAGTAAAAAACATCCTCGATTCAAAACTTCACCGAGGAAAGCTTCAGTACCTAGTTCAATGGCAGCATCTACCAAGCAGCTTCAATGAGTGGATGGAAAAAAAACACGTCCATGCTCCTAAACTCACTGCTCAATTTCACCGGAAGTTTCCAGACAAACCTCACTAGACTTTTCCTTTTATTAATGTCTCTTTTATTTCTCTTACAGGGCAATGCAGTATGATTACGGACCCTGCCTACACTGTTTATTGTGCATTATTTTACTTATATTTTCTTTTGTTTTCAGGGGCGGCATGTCAGGATTGCAGTTTGAATCCTGCCATGTACTTTCGAAGATACGTGTCAGCCTGGCACAGACTCTGGAAGGGAGGGGGGAGGACATTCTAAGATCTGCACCAGACAGTTGGAGCCTGTTTTGCAGATCGTCAAGGTCGTCCACCTGCACAAGTGTGGAGGGGGTTTGAACAGAGTGGGAAAGAAACGAACACTGACATCATCGGACGCAGGGAGGCTGGCACAAGGGAGGGAAAGGCAAAATTCAATCCTTTGGTGGGAAACGTCATTCGGGTCTTTGAGAATGCTTTGATTTACATGTATCCTTAATAAAGCTTATTCTGCAATTCAAAAGAACTGCATGGAGAAGTGATTATTGGGGCATTGAAATCAGGGTCATCACATCGTGCTGGAGCAACTTGATCCTGAAGATCGGTCCTGAGAGTATCAGGAGAGGTCATCCATCCCTCCATCCTTATGGAAGTAGACCTGCTTGCTTATTTGGTGGATGTGGTTTTTGTAACCTTGGATTAAGCTTTGAGAGAAATCCAAATTGGTGGGAAGGTACAAAAAGGAGCTTGGTCATATCATAGTGGTTGGAACCAATCACTTGCTCTGTTGAAAATTCAAACATCAGGATGGAGGCATTCTCCCAATAAACAGAGCATCGTTTCCTCCAAAGCATGCTCTAAAACTGGAAATAACCCCGGCAGGCTTTGGCTATTTCTGGAGCATTGGGTCTAGCCCATGAACTGAATGTTGGTGGTCTCTACATGTCCCCACTGTATATGTTTACACCAATAATTACATGATTTCCCAGTTGAAACTGAGGCTTACAGTTGTTCAGAAATCCATCCATCCATCCATCCATCCCCATCACAAAGGATTACACATATTTTTCACAAAGCAATAGAGTTCCTCCTTCAAAAGCATTCAATTATCCAAGGTTTTCCATGGGCCTTTCTTCACTCTTGAATTAAAATGCTGTTTACTCATCCTGAATCATCAGAAAGTGATACCAGCATGACTTTTGCTATCCTTGATGCCTATCCATATCCTGCCTCTAACGTGTCTCTTCTCACTTCTTGCTGAATAGTACCATCCTAATTATTGATAGGCAAAGTATTGGCTGGTTTTTCTGCTGAATCTCCACCACACGTCACCAACTGGCAGGGAACTGCATCTGTCAGTCACACCACTGCAGCTGGAATGGAAGTCAGAAGCCAATCTGACTTCAGGACTCTGTCCATTATCTCTAAGCTTCTTTCTGTGCCCTGTACTGCATTCTGTCATAACCAGAGCTGAATAAACTTTAAAAAAAAATTGGAGTTATGGAGAGAACTAAACCCCAGGCTCTGCCTTTACTATGCATTTCTCAGCCCTTCCTTTTGGTTCCTTTCTTTATATGGGCACTAAATGTCACCTTCCAAATTCCTCCATGCTCCGTTCTAGACACGGAGTGGGGCTTCTGCTCTTTTGCTCTTTTAGCCTTGCACTAAACCAGTGAGGACCATAAAGTCAAAGTGTTTACAGTATTGCCAGTTGAGCAGTATAACCCTACAGGTAGATCTCACTTAATAACTGCCATGTTTAGCAATTGTTTGAAGTTACAACGGCACTGAAAAAGTAACTTCATGACCAGTCCTCACATTTACCACTGTCTGAGCATCCTGCGGACACATGATCCTCATCTGTGTGCTTCACAGCCAGCTTCCAAAAAGCAGAGTCAATGGAGAAGCCAAGAATAAAATCGCAAGTCGGGGTCATGTGATGTCTCGCTTAACGACCTGCAGTGACTCACTTAATGACCAATTGGGAAGTGTGATGTTTTGCTTAGCAACCGTGTCGTTTAGCAACAGAGTTTCTGGTCCCAATTGTGGTTGCTAAGCGAAGACTACTTGCATTGTGCAAATCTGACTGATGGACCACCAGAGCAACACAGCTGGATCTGGCTTTTTAAGGAGACAAGCGAGAATGAGCCAGAAGAGGCTGACCAGAAACTGCAGGGGAGAAGCGTGCCCTCATCAGCGTGAAATGGCTAATAAGCACTGCTCTGATCCTATTTCACATAACGTTTTAAAACACTTTATAACTGTCATTGGATGCTGTGTTTAAGAGAGAAACACTATTATATCACCAGTACAGTACAGCTAAGGACAACTTAAGACTGTCTCACTCTTGGGCTGGGGAGGGCTTGAGGGAACTGACCTCCTGAGGACATGGCAGAGCAGTGATGTTGCCAGGACATGTTTGTGCTGCAGTTAGGGGTGAGTGGGAAAGGCCCTGTGACTCACAAGGTTGAGCCTACTTGTATCGCCAGAGTTCAGCTCTGTATCACAGGTACTCAATAAGAAGAAAATGTTCTTGGACCGCGTCTAGTACTTTTCCATGTAGTGCTTTGAAATAGCCAGTATTTATGTATTTATTTGGCAAATTTATATGGCCACCCCATCTTCACCAAAGAAAGTCTAGGTGGTGAACAGAAAAAAAATAAAAACAGAGCAGAAAACAACAACCAATTAAAAGCCCATTCAAGGTACCCTAAAAAACTTTCCAATGGCCTGAGAAAGTCTCCAACAGCATAAACCCACACGCACCACATGCTGGGCTCTGTTAACATCCTGGCTGCAATGCCTGGGAGAAAAGGCAGATCTTCAAGGCCTCCTAGAAGGCCAGCAGAATCAGGGCCATCCAGATCTCAGGGGGAAGGTTGTTCCACAAGGCACATGCCACAACAGAGAAGGCTGCCTGGGTCCTGCCAGGTGACATTGCTTCACAGAAAGGACCCAGAGCATGGCCACCCTGCTGGATCTGGTGGGACAGGCAGTCCGGCAAGTAACCTGGCCTCAGGCCACGTAGGGCTTTAAAAGTGACCATCAGCACTTTGAAACCTACTGGAAGCCAGTGCAGCTCACATAACAGTGGTGTTACATGGGTGTACTGTAGTATGTCCAAGGCTATATTTATTGCCACATCCCGGGCCAGTTGAAGTTTCGGAATGCTCTTCAAGGGCAGCCCCAGGTAGGGCGCATTGTAATAATCAAAATGGGAAGTGATTAAGGCAAGAGTGACTATGAGTAGTGCCTCCCAATCTAGGAATGGGCACAACTGGCACACAAGATGAATTTGTGCAACGGCCGTCCTGGCCACTGCTGTCAGCTGCTTCTCAAGCATTGACCCAAGAATTTATGGCTTCCAAATAAAATGTGTGGCTTCCAGGTAGGATTGGATCTGGATTTCTCATTCTAGAAGACTAGCTGTATTCAATGGGAGGTGATGCCAATGAATTGGAATGGAATGAACTCCACGTAAGTGAGCTTGCAATTAGCATTTTCCACAGCAGCCAACTAGTTGTCTTTATGGTGCTCCCAAGCAGGAAAGAGAGACATAACTCCTTCCTGCTGTTGTTACCCTGCAACTGGTATTCGGAGGCATGATGCCTAGAGGTAACATTCAGTATTTAAGACTGACAGTCATCGATACAGAAGGGCAGTCCTCAATGAATTTATCCCCCTTTAAAGCCGTCCAAGTTATTGGCCACCACCGTGTCTCGTGGTCATGAATTCCACAGGGCGGTTATGTGTTTTGTGAAGAAGTGCTTCCCTCTGTCCATTTTAGATCTTCCAATCAACTTCCCTGGATAGCTATTAGTCTACTTCAGTGTTTGTCAACCTTGGCAGCTTGAAGATGGGTGGACTTCAACTCCCAGAATTCCCCAGCCAGAATTCCCCATGCTGGCTGGGGAATTCTGGGAGTTGAAATCCACACATCTTCAAGCTGCCAAGGTTGACAAACACTGGTCTACTTTTTCTGTGTTCTGCATGATTTTATACATCTCAATCATATCCTCTCTCACTTGTCTTTTTCCCCAAGCTAAAGAGTTCCTTTTCCTATTGGGACGATGTCTGAGCCTCCTCACCATTTTCTTTGTCCTCTTCCGGACTTTTCCCACACTCTTTTATAACCTTTTTCAAATGCGGTGACCAGAAGTGTACACAGCATTCCAGATGTAAACTTACAGTATATTAGTATAATGGCATTAAAATGTTGGCATTTTTATTTTGAATCTCTTTCCTAATAATTGCAAGCACGGAATTTGCCTTTCTCACGGCTCCTGTACACTGAGTCCACTTCTTCATTATATTACCCACTATGGTCTCAAGATATTTTCCTTATTACAGGCAATTCAGGTCCTATCAATGTGTATGAAATTTATGTTTTTGGGGTCCCAACAAGCATCACTTTACTTAAATGGAATGGCATTCACTTGCTTGAACATTCACCCATGTTAAAGAGATCCTTCTGGAGCTCATAGTCATTTTTTACCAGTTTCATAAAAGGAAGTCCTCATCGCCACTAAGTTTACACAAGCGCCTTTGAGGAAGAACTTTGTCAAAGGGTTTTGAAAGATCCAACTGTATCGATAGGACCACCTCCATCCACATGTGTGCCGACACTCAAAACCGCCTAAAAGATTGGTAAGGCAGGATGTATCTCTGTAGAATCCATGCTGATTTTCTTTCAGTGAGGCTAAGTTCCCTATGTCAGTTTTATTTGGACTACCATTTCTACCAAATTTGCCTGGGACTGACTGACCTGCAGTTTCTCAGAAAACCTGCTGCATTCCTTTTTAAATATTGCTGACATGTTGGCTACCTACCAGTCCTCTGGCCCTGTGCCTGATTGGAATGACAAATTACATAATTTTAGCTAGAGGTTAGCAACTTCACCTTTGAATTCTTTAAGAACTCTGGGGTGGATACATCAGGATTTGCAACTGTGTTAGGTGCGATGGCTCAGTGGTTAAGACGCCAGGTTGTCGATCGGAAGGTCGGCAGTTCGAGACCCGAGCGCCACATGACGGAGTGAGCTCCCGCACTCGCCCCAGCTCTTGCCAACCTAGCAATTCGAAAGCATGCAAACAGCGTTCCACGCGCGTCATGCCGGCCACGTGACCGTGGAAGCGTCTTCGGACAGCGCTGGCTCTTCGGCTAAGAAACAGAGAAGAGCACCACCCCCTAGCACCTTAAGGTAAAGGTTTTCCCCTGCACAGTCGTGTTTGACTCTAGGGGCCGGTGCTCATCTCCGTTTCTTAGCCGAAGAGCCTGCGCTGTCCGAAGACGCTTCCGCGGTCATGTGGCCAGCATGACGCGCGTGGAATGCTGTTACCGTCCCACCGAAGTGGTACCTATTAATCTACTTGCATTTGCATGATTTCGAATTGCTAGGTTGGCAAGATTACCTTTACTTAGTCTCTCAAAATGTTCTGGAATATCTCCTCTCGTTATCTCAAATTGGCTTAGTTCTTCCAGTTCCCTCCCCAAGATCAGTTCAGGTTCAGGTATCGTCTCTCATAAAGGCAGAGGCCAGTAATTCATTCAGTTTCTCTGCAATCCCCATTCACACTGTGAGGATCACTGTCACTCTAATGGCTGGTTTTCCGCTTCCAGGATATTGAAAACATCCCTTGTTCCCTGTCATGTTTTTTTGCCATACATTCTGAACAGCCCTTTTCCCATTCTGTATTAAATCGCTTACAGTTTTTCTGCCAGAGTTCGTCTGCCTTTTAGTTCTCCTCAGTAGGACAGACTTCCTCTTTCTAGCCATGCTGGCTTCTTCCTAGGTTTGGTTGACCCTTTCATACATTGTGGAATACATTCCAGTTAAGCCTCAGTGATTATGGTGTTATAACCTCCAAGCATTATGAAGAGATTTGTCCCTCTTAAGTTTTCCTTTAAGTTTCTTTTTACCACTATCCTAAAAGTTTCCCCTTTTACAGTCAAATGTGGCTTTGTTGAACCCTGTTGATAGTTTCCTATTTGCATAAATGCTAAATATAATAGCATTTTGCCACTGCTTCCTGTTGGTTCCACAACACTTACAGTATATTGGTCATCTTAATTTAGGATTAAGTCTTGGGTTGCCTCTCTCTGGCAAGACCAAATATTCTAAGGAGCAATAATTTAGGGTAGTGTTTCTCAACCTTGGCAGCTTGAAGATGTGCTGGCTGGGGAATTCTGGGAGTTGAAGTCCACACATCTTCAATTTGTCAAAGTTGACAAACACTGGTTTAGGGTATTTAGAAATGGATTTCCCTCATGCCCAGTCTCTGGGCACATCCTCATGTCCTGCTAACCACACCATGAGGGTGCCTCACCAGCTGCTTTTCTAGATCCTGTCCTCTTAACATTGCTTTTGTATCATCCCCAACTCACCATGGGGGCAGTGCCCACACGAATATAGGTGTGCCCCGGCTTAAAAGCAGTCCTTTCCCTCTTCTCCTGGTATATGTTTGCCCATCCTAATGATGGTACTTGGGATGCCATGCTCAGGAGCTGGGCTCTGCCGGGCTCCCGTTGGCACCTGAGGCTGTGGAGAGCACACCCCTCCCCTTGGGTTCCCGGGCACTGTTTTCTAAGGCCACCCAGCTTTTGTCAGAGGGGAGCCTGGCGCTTTCAAACTGGGCTTTCCCTCTGTCCTAAAGAGCCACCCCCCCACACACACTTTTTTGGGGGGTGGGAGTGCCTGCATGTTAAATGGCACCAGAGGGACAAACTGGGGGTCCTTTTGGTGTATCAACCACCCTGCTGCCCAGCTTGATCGCCCTCCAGGCTGCTTGACCGATCGCTGGGCTGGTGTTAAGAGTTCCTACACCTTCTAGTTTTGGGTGACTTTAACCTCCATGTCTTGGGAGTTAAGGTCAAGATTACCTGAAGGGCCTAATCTTAATCTGGGAGTTAAGATTAAGTTAAATTAAGATTAGTCAAATTAAGGAAGTTAAGATTAAGACTTCCCGCCCCACAGGGCCTCTGCAAGGCTGGACCTGTGAGGAAGGCTTGCTCAGGAGGGTTTCCGGAGGGCATTTGGAGAATGATTGTGATCGTTATTACTTTAATGTCTATATTTACTATCGTTATTGTTGTGATTAAATATTGTGCCTTCGTGTTTCATTATTGTCGGATATATCATCCCTGTCCAACAAATGGTTTCTTTAATGGTGCAGAATAGTGGAGGGATCACCTGGTGTCCTACTTTCCATCTCTGTTCTGCTACTGCCTTGTACATAACAGAGTTACAGAATGGCTGGAATAACCGAAGATTTGGGACGGTCCAAGCTAATCACCCACTGGATTGTTTCCAGGGCTCTGGAAAGTCCTGCCCTTTAGAGAGATAGAGAGAGAGAATAAAAAATTGTTGCCTGTCGTTCATGTCTCTTCCTCTCCCTTTTGCCTGCCCTTTGTCCCGTTTTGCCAGTTAACTGCTTTGGTATTTGCTGAAGCTTAATAAACAAACTTCAAGTGATTTTTTTCGCTAGCTGGACTGAGTGGCGTGGGTGCCTCCTCCGACCTGGATGTAGGGATTGATGGGGAGCCTGCTGGGTGCAAAAAGCCCTGGAAATTAACCCCAGTAATTTTCAAGCAATTCTTCTCTGGATGTTTCTTATAAGTTGCCAGAATTGGTCTGCACTTTGGATAAATAGGAGGAAAGATAAATCAAATGAAGGAAGAGTGGAGAAAGGGCGAAAGACTCCGCAATATCTCTGATTGCCCGGAGCTGTTCCATGGGATTGGAGCCTCGGCAGGGAAAATAGTTGGTTCCCAGCCACCTTCCAGACTGCGCCCCACATACGCCCCACCAGTCAGTTTGTTTTCGACAGAGGAATCTCAGGCTTAGGGAGAACCAGTATTCCTGGGGCAACGTTAACGACAAAATCCTGGCTGACAGATCGGTGGGGCATAGGAGGGGGGGGGTGGATCTGACCCCACGCAAAAGCTGATTAAAGCTGCTTTCCTCCCATGCAGATCAGATCCTGCCATGGTGGTGTTGCAGAGTGTGATCCGCGGTGGTGGTGGGATTCTCCCAGTAAAGCAGTAACAGCGTGCGCTGGTGGTATACGCTGGCAATGCCACTAAGGCCAGACAGGGTCTCCTCTGTGAAGAGGAGGCTACCAACTACTAGGAGAATCTGCTTCTTTTACTACCTTTCCGGGAAAAGGAGCGGCACAGGGTGGCTTTTCGGCTCCCATTTCTCCTATCCCACGGATCACTATGTGGGATCGGAGACCTGGTGGCTAGAGAGCTTCTCCCCAACTGGTTTCTCTTGCAGCCTTGGCGACACACCTCTCACCTGCCTAATCAGGTGGGGGATGATAGTGTAGCCCTAGATCTAATTTACCCTTGCGGTCAGATCAGGCCGCCCAATTCGCCCACAGGGAATTCCCAGGAATCAAGCTAGAACCAGAGAAAAGTGGCTTACTCCTAAGAGAGCAGGGAGACGGGAATTCTTTGAACTTGATGCTTGCAAGGAACTGTCTTCCACCACAGCGTTCAGGCTCATGTGAATAAGCTGCATCCCACAAGGGGAGGAGAAGGCGGGGGGGGGGGGGGCTTTGCGTCCGATCGAAAGTGGAGTTCCAGACAAAACTGAGTTTGTTACGCAGTCCGGCTTACGAAGAGCTTTGATTTCTGAGCATTAATACATTGAGGACATAAATGAAATCTACAAAGTAGCTCTCAGGTCCAGCTCAGTTTACTGTGATCTTTGGGGATTAATAAACTGCAATGAAGCCTCAGAAGCAGCATGTAAGGTGAGGCAACAACATGACATTTTTCACTTTGCATTTTAGAAAAAGGGTCCATGTTGCTTGACAAAGCAACTTGGTAGAGCAGTTTTGGTGTGGTGCTTTGCTCGAAATATTGTCAGAGTAAAGCACATCTTTGAAATTGTGCATAGCCCTCTTGATTCTCTGTATTTGGTAGCAAGTTTCTGCAGATTTGGAGAATCTATTGAGACTCTTCCATTTTTTAAAAAACTTATTTACTGTTTATTGTTAAAGCACACTCCAGGCAATGTTTAAGTAACTTTAAGTCCCTTTGGCCCCGTAAATTGTTCAAATCCCTTCTACCAGAATCTGTGAGCCTTTAAAGTGTTTGCTTTTTTTCTGGATTGTATCCTTAATTTTAGGAGATTTCACAGTTGGGTCTATGATGTGTTGGAAAAGGATACTTTGGAGTACAGACAACCATTTCTGTCTCAGTAAGAAGGGCATCACTCCAAACTCCAGGATGACTTATGTTTTTCTTCTAAGGCTGGC
This sequence comes from Charina bottae, assembly GCA_023362775.1. Classification (NCBI taxonomy): domain Eukaryota; kingdom Metazoa; phylum Chordata; class Lepidosauria; order Squamata; family Charinaidae; genus Charina; species Charina bottae. The sequence continues at coordinate 113,515,466 of JALMGJ010000002.1, forward strand.
TCCTCCACTATGCTGGGTTATAGATGGGAACTCACATTATTTGCCAGTAATGCCACTTCCTTGGGCTGCCTTCTAAACCATTAGTGGCATACAAACTGCTTCCAAACCTAGATGAGCAGTAGGTGTGATGTTGAAAGCTACCAATTTTTGCTATAAAGCCAGTAATGAATTGCAAACGCCAAACACACTCCAGAGATCAAGGCCTGATGTTTGCTAACATGGAAGAGCAATTAACATCCCCTTCCTCTTCCCCACAAACAAGAAACCCAGAGCCGAGCCCCTCCATAAACATGTGGACGGGCGTGGGGGGCAGGCAGGGCAGTCGTTCCAACTCTTCCCAGCAAATAGCACCCAGTGGATTCCTTTACTAGGAAGATATGCTGGGTGGTAGCCCCGCAGGTTGTTTTCAACCCTCCTGCTCTGCCTGGCAATGCTACGCATCTCCCTTCCAGAGAGGAGCAGCACCGAAGCAGCTTGTTGCACGCACCCAGCAGCAGAGAGGCACATAGGGATGCTGGGCCCACGAAGCAGCAGGCTCCAAAGCCACAGAAATGGCTAAAAATGTGGCCTTTGCACTGGTTACTCTCTGGTTTCTTTCTCAGTCAGAGACTATGCCCCTGTGACAAATAAAAGGGAAGATGAGGGGAGTGGCTTCCCTTACACAGAAAAATGCTGCACTTTTTAGCTTTCTGCCTGTCTTCACACAGGTTGTCAAAGGCAGAGGGGCCCACAGGGGAAGCAAAGAAGGGGAAGCATTCTCGGGTGCAGCTGGATCCAAGGGGAGAAGGGGGAGGTCGCTTCTGCTGCACCGCTGTTCTGCCCCCAAACGCCTCTTAGCTTGCCTGCCTGTTCAGACCCTCTAATCCAGTGTTTCTCAACCTTGGCAGCTTGAAGATGTGTGGACTTCAACTCCCAGAATTCCCCAGCCAGCACAGCTGTTAAATTCCAGGAGCTGTTTGATTCTGGGAGTTGAAGTCCACACATCTTCAAGCTGCCAAGGTTGAGAAACACTGCTCTAATCAAACCTGCCTAGCACTGATTGCCCTACTCATCTCCATGGCTCTAACCCACAGCTTTCCAAACTGTGTGTCGCGACACTTTAGTGTGTCGCGACACACAGTTTGGTGTGTCGCCACACAACCCGGAAGTGGCGGCGGGGGCGTGCATGGTGGGGGCGGCAGCAGTGCACCATCAGCGCTTCCGTGTTTTAGCAGAGGCCGCCGCTGCTGCTGCCGCCGCTGTGCACACCACCGCTGCGCGCACCCCCCGCACCGCCGCTGCGCGCGCCGACACAGATTACAAAGCACTGCTCTAACCACTCACTTCACAGCCACCTAAAACCTAAAATCCTCTGGCACTTAGCCAAGCCTGGATGCAACCTGATCCAAAGAGATCTCAGAGTGTTCTGCTTCTACCAGCCATCCTGGGATTCTCCACTGTCAAAAGGTGATCACCAAGGATCAACAGCTGTCTGCCCAGGCTAAGCTACACATTCTTTTTACCGTGTCATTCTTTAAATGTCTTGCCATTTGTTCATCATTTCGTCTCTCTCTGCCACCAGCGCCTGCTCTGAATTGAGGGGAACTTCATCTGCATTTCCACTGTACTTGTAATTCATTGCCTTTAACTTGTGCTTGCTATACTGTAAATCTTAGGCTGTATTTATTTTAGGCTGTAGGAAAACACTGGAATGATATGTGAATAATGAAATTTCAGATTTATATCCTTACAAGGTCGGAATAAGCTCTGTTCTTGTGCCATAACCCAGCCATCCCCCCTGCTGTCCCTCCAGCTGTCTGGAGCCTACATTGCAAGCCCCCCAGCAGATATTGGCCATGCTGGTCAGGAATTCCAGGAGCTGTAATTCTAGTCCTTAGGGAAGGCAGCATTTGGGGGAAGTCTGCATTCACCTGTAAAGAGAAATCGAGTAGTCAAGCTTTTTGAACTTCTTCGTGACTGCACCAGAGGACACTTCAACTTGGCAAGCTGGCCATTTTCTCAGACGTTACTTGCAATACATACCACTGTCTTCTTTATCCATTTTATGACTCTTCTTGTAAAGTTCCAGGTCACTTCATAGGACACTGAATTCTGGGCTTGATGGACCTGTGGTCAAATTGCGCTGGGAGATTTTCATATTTTTAAGGCCTGCCCCCACCAACAATAGGTTGCTGGATTTTCATATTCTGAAAAGAAATATGTTTGTCTTTGTTCCCATAAATTCTTGAAGTAGGATGAGTAACAGTTTCTGTCAGCTTTTATTACGGGTCAGTTCCCAGATAACGACTGTAACCAAAACATCCTGGTCAGAATGGATATGCGGGACAGATGCTGTCAGTTCTGCACACAGGGCTGTCTGTCTGTCACTGAACTCTAGATGGTGAATGTGTTGGATGATGCAGAGAAAGAATGACGTGACACAAGCAACCCCCGTCTTCCCTGTATCTCGTCTTGAAATGGTGGTGGGAACCACCTTCTATTGGAGGGGAATATACTGTAGATGATGGGAGTTATGGGAAGTAAGACATTTGAAGAAGCCATCATTGTTTACCTCACACTGGCCATCCTAGGAGTGGCAGACAAACATATCTGAGACAGCCCAGGGTGAAGGAGGCGGGATTCCAATTTGGGGCAGGAAGAGGCATCCACAACCATTCTGTCACACAGGCAGAAGACCATGGACATTGGTCACAGAGAATCTTACCAGTTGGAAAGTAGTTTGCTTGTCTTGGGCCTTGGTTAGGCAAGACTATGTGTACTGATCTGCACAATTCCGTAATTTGCTACAGGTGTTCTGTGATCCGACCAAAGTGCTGAGAGGAGGATTATGGAATCACAATTAAGAAAAACCACAAACCAATCAAAGCCACAGCCTTTGATTTTGAGCCATATAAAGAACTAGAGGGGAAGATTACTGACAATATGACCATTTGAATGACTGACTAACCGGCCGTATTGATGACCCAATGGTTATTCCACTTGACAAAATGAATGAAAATCCTGCCACCTTCCATAGGTTGTTGGACTACAGCTTCCACTATCACTAGCTATGTTAGCTACATTGGCTAGGGTTGATAGGAGTTGTAGTCCAACAACCTCTGGAAGAACACAGGTTTTTCACTCTTGGTATAAGAGTGAGACCTGGAAGACTTAGCTTCTTTTTTCAGCTCAATCCAGTCTTCTCTGAGTGGCAAGAAGTAGGTCCAATGCAAGGTTTCTGCTTCTTTACGTTAGCATGGAAAAAGCAACTGCAGAAGGTGGAGTTGCTATGATCTATACATTTTCATGGGGTGAGTCCCGAGAGGCAGGTAAGGTTCCCTAGGAGCTACAGTACATTCAGAATTTTTGCACTAGGATAAATATTCCCATGTGGGGCTTTGGCGCTGCTGCTCGATGGGGTTGGTTGCCATGTGCTCCCACACTTTGACCTCACTGAACAGCTGAGCCAGTTTATTTCCAGCCTATCTGCAATACAGCGCAAATGGTCAGGATTCCCATTTCCACCCTTGCAATGCCGCCAGGGCTCTGGGGAGCTTGGCGCTGGGGACTCCTGGGCATGCCCCGGTTCTTCTCCCTCCTTGCAGCTGAAGTCACGCACGAGGCCGTGCAAAGATATCCCTCATGGTTTGTAGGATGAAGCGAGTCAGAAATTTAACTGAGAAAGGGTTCTTTTGATGAACCAGTTAGGTAGAAATTAAGTAGAAACAATGTGAAGGGGTATTGCGCTCAGAACAGCAAAGTAAAGATTTATCAGCAAAATAAAAAGAAAACGGGGGCACTTCTAGGGCTCTTACTAGATTAATCTGAAGTCTTCCAAAGTCCCATTGGAAAAAAGGAGTACAATTCTAGCCTTGGCTTCAGTTTAGATCTTCTTGCCATCTTCATCGTTGCTTGAGGTTGTTCATGGACAGGCTAGGCATTAACCGGAATCGAGGAGAGGCGCCTTGGTTGGATTCCTACTGACCTTGAGTCATAAAGCTAATTCTGTTTTTAGGAAGTAATGTCGTATCTATCTTTACCATAAACCAAAGGATTCCTGCAGAGTGAGAACATTCAAATATTTCCAGCTAGTTAGAGGCTGCCTGGAATTGTGGGGAGGGTTCCCAAACTGGTAGTGGGGGGAGCAGAGAGAAAAGCCTGCCTGGTCTGTTTCTGTTTCTGTCAGAGCACTTGATCTGGACAAACCAGGAGGTCAAGGTTTTCATAGTATTGCCATCAACTAATTCCTGCAGATCGTACTGATGGTAGAAACATGACAGCGGAGGAACCGTTGGATGGCTCACTGCTGAGGAAGAGGGTCCTATTCCTAAGCAATTTTTATGCAGTGTAATTCATAATAGCACTTGAGTCAAGGGTTCAGTGGGATATCAGGAGGACTTGTTCCCAGATGAAAGTTCTGAAAATGTTAATACTTCTTCCATATTTAAAACTGTGTCAGCCTTGGAATAGGACGGGATTAAATGCAAAATATAGAGAGCCAGTTTGGTGTAGTGGTTAAGGCACCAGGCTAGAAACCGGGAGACCGTGAGTTCTAGTCCTGCTTTAGGCATACAAAGCCAGCTGGGTAACCTTGGGCCAGTCACTCTCCCTCAGCCCTAGGAAGGAGGCCATGGCAAACCACTTCTGAAAAACCTTGCCAAGAAAATTGCAGGGACTTGTCCAGGCAGTCTCCGAGAATTGGACACGACTGAATGGGGAAAAAAAAGCAAAATAAAATAAGCGTAGTAGACTGTAAATTATGGTATGTGATAGGCAAACTGATGCTTTGAGTCGAAAATACATATCATTATGTGAAATAAGATATAGACATAAGTCTATGTATAATTGTGACCTCAAGATATAGAACTGTGCACACTACTTAGGAGTAAATAGAACTGGGCACACTGACGGTTGCTTCTGAGCATAGCGTAGATGCATGGGATTATGGTTCCCCTTCCTCTCTGGCTTGGAACTGGTGACTTTAATTCATCCAAACAGTAAAAAATTCTATCACTTACCCTGGAGATTCAATACCTACGAAGTTTCTATAGGCAACCAGCAAATGTTTGACAGAGGCATTTCTGGAAGAGTGTGTGCAGTGTGTGCTAGCAAAGCTTCTAGAGATCCTGGTGGGGTGAGAATGCACTCACAGCTGAATGGAAGACTAATCCTTTCTACATCTATGGCCAAATCCCTGAGCAAGTACAACTCCCCTCTCCTGAGGTTAAATAGCAAAGGAGGAACATGCTGGAGTTTCTGTCTTTTTAAATATGTGTTGGGAAACTGCAGCTGTCTGTTAGGAAATGAAAAGAAAGGTATCGAAGCCCCTTTCCCAAGTGATGGCGTAAAATCTTTCAGAAATCAAGAAGGAATCTCACCAGTACAGACTTCCACGTGCACTGAATAATAGAGGGAGTGGTGTTGGATTCGGTTTTATTTTGCATGGGCTCAAGGCTTGTGCCTGGTTTCTTACAAAGCTGGTGGTAATCTGGAAACGTGCATCCGAAGGCCTGGGTGCTTTAAGGTGCCTTAAGGCACCCTTGTGTTTCTCACTTAGAAAAGGAGAAAGAGAAAAGCATTCTTCTCCCTTTGGCCTTGCTCCTATAATCTGTGCTAAGGGGAGGAAAATAAGGTGATGGCTGCTAATGCCGGCTGAAGGCATTCAGGGCTGCATCAACCTCAGGCTGTCTTGGTTCAGTGGGGCAGACTCCGTGCTGCTCTGCTTCGTGGACTGAGGGGAATGTCCACAGAAGGAACTCTCCTTTCCCCACTGATTGTCGTATTTCACATTCAGTTCATTTTTGTCATCCCTTTGAGATTCCTGCCTTCCTGCCTTCCTTCTTTTTTTTGGGGGGGGGGAGGTAATTCATGTCACCATCTATACCAATTCTCCAGTCTTCCATTTTGCTAAAGCCTGGTGGACATTTGGATCATGGCCTTGTCTAAATGAGGAGAGATGACAAGTCTATCAAAATCCCCCAGCCTGTTAACAGAGCAGAGTCCGTTTTGGGAGAAGAAAGTGGCTTTTCTTTGCACTCACCACAGGAGAGTCAAGATTTTTTGTTCTGGGATCGTCACTAGAAGGGAGAAGGGACATGCTAAGCATTCAGTCAGCAAACCAGTATTTTCCTCTGCCATCCTGCGGTGGGCAGAGGCCAACTACTTTGGGGAGAACAGGTCTGCCTGGTGTAGCTCCTTTTGGGGGGTGCTCCTCTCTCCTTCCTGCCAGGGCTGGAACCCAGGGGAGAGCTGCCACAGTGGCACCCCAGGGCAGGCCCTTGTTTCTTGTCTCTCCCTTGGACCCAGAGTTATGTGGGATCTTGATGCCACATTCCTCCTCATAGATCTAGGAGTGGCTTGGCAAGTTGGGCCTATGCTTTACCTGTCCCAGAGGTGGATAAAAGTCTTACAAAGCCAGGAGGAGATGGGCAGAATGTTTTCTTGGATCTCAAAGGAGAGAAAAAGATTGAAGCATCATCCACTTTTTCAGTAGTCAGCTTGGAGACATTCATCATGACCCCTAAACACAAACAAGCATCACCCTGTGGAGCCTGTCTTTCCCTGAAGTACTTATGGACCACATGAACAAAGCTCCCGTCTTTCTCCCTGGCAGCTGACCTACCCATTGCATAACTCTTCTGCCATTCCTCCTCCATCTGACATGCATAAGAAGATAAGTATAAACAATTACAGTAATATGGAATGCATACGTAAAAGTTTTGTGCATCTCATGGCCTTCAAACTACTGCAAGTTGCAATCTATGGGTAAAGAGAGTCTGAAATGTTGGCAAGCCACCCTTCAAGGGATGTTGGGAGTACGTATCTCCTTACCAATGAATTGTCATTAGCTTGTAAGACTGAGCACCTGAGCATTAGAAAAGACAAAAGTGACAGGCTCTCTTGGGAGTGACACTTATCCCCTTATATAAATAATATTGAATTGATGTATATGCATAGAAAATTAGCAAGAGGGTGGGTTTTTTTTTAAAAAAAAATATTTGGAACTATTTGTTACCCTGGTCCTTTCGCAGAAGAATGCCCTGAAGCTGCAATGGATATAGTCCCAATTGCTGTTGGGACTAAACTTACTGTATAAAAAACCAGTTTTGAATGGTCTAGCATTTTATTGGATTGGAGGAACCTTTGGATTAGGTATATTTGCATGCAAGAATTTTCAACTGTTTTTTTTTCAGTATTCAAAAGAACCAGTATTTGCCTTGTTCTCGTTCAGGTTGGCTGCTCTTGTAATTGCAACTGAAACGGATGTCGTTTGGGACCTTGCGAGCTTTATTTCAATTCCGCCTCAGCCCCCAAGAATCCTTACAGCAGAAGCTGCGCAAACAGCCTAGAGCAGCATTTCTCAACCTTGGCAACTTCTGGGAGTTGAAGTCCGCACATCTTAAAGTTGCCATGGTTGAGAAACACTGGCCTAGAGTCTATAAACCAAGATTAGTTGGGATTTGGGGGGGGGGGTAGAAGCATAAGGCCTTGAAAAGTTGACTTTGCTGATGGCCAATGTTTGGAGTAAGTTCTAAACTTACAAGGTGTGCATGCAAATTCTACTTTCCTTTGGAGATTAAAGCAATCTGGAGGAAAGTCACAGAAACACCCCCAGGCCAGTTGTCAATGTTGTGCTGCAGAGGCAGATAAACAAAATGAGACCAGTTGTATCTACTGTCATGGCTGAGCAGTCATTTGAGTGAATGAGGTTTCCTGGACCAATAGAAGTAGGATTGAATTTATGATTTATATCTGTATGGAGCAGTTAGTGTAACAGCAGTGGAGAAATTGGGCAAGAAAAAAAAAGTGTTGGGAATGATAGGAAGGTAATCATTAGGGCTTATGTTATTTTTTCTGGATTTTCTACACTACACAATAGTCTCAATTCCAATTTGATTAAGCCAGCAGCTCAATTCCCATTGAAAATATATAGAAATTGTCTTTAGATGTTGGGGCTGGTGTGAGTCAAATGAGAAGGCTACAATGAGAGGCAAACACATCTGCCATAAATGTATGGCTGAATACAGTGATGTGTGACTTCTGCAGTGTCTCTTGACAAAGCCTTGCCACGCCTCTTGCTTTTTGTTCTCCTGCATCATTTTTTCTCACCGCCCTTTGAGATTGCGTTGATGTGGGCCAACAAGCATCCTAATGGCAGGTGATCTAATTTTTTAATACATACCTTTGGGGAGTTTCATACTCCTGTAGCCTTAGTTTGTTTGTGCAAGTGTGCTCCATTACTGGTTTGAGAAGTCTTTAATAAGATTTAAGAAAATGGTGGACAAACCAAACAACACACTGAATGGGGGAAAGGGAAAACCCCAAGGGAGTCTGAAGATAGGTACTTAAGAATTACATACCCAGAATATATGCTGCAAAATAAACATTACAGGCATCTTCCATAAGAACACAATGCATGGCTTTGCTTTACAGTTCAGAAGTATGGAATAAAGCAACATCCGAGTCACAGATCCTGCAAAGATAATTGTATTGATGCCCAGCTTTCATATTTTACCAGAAGATGAAAGTGGCAGGATGGCTAGAAGATTTTTTTTTAATTATTATTTTTAAATGATGTTTAAATTAAATTTAACATTCTGCTTTGAGTTTTACACAATTGGGGTGCATGGTTCTGGTCCAAAGAGGCAGACTGTTTTCTAACTGTGAGATCCTGACCTGTAACTATTTCTACCCAAGCGAGATAAGTGCATTGTACTCCATTCATGGTACCCTTGAAATGCATAAGCAGCTAGAAGTACTCAAAACATTTTGTGGTTACAACATTTAGGCTTCAAACAGGCTATTCTGACTCTGAAACAGGCTCCTCTGAGTGAATGAGAAGTGGTTGGATCTTAAACCGTTCTGTTTTGAGATTGGACCTCTTTCCATACGCTTGGAATGTCTGTGTTAAGTTCTTAACAGCATCTCACAAACAAGGAAGTTAGATTCTCACAGAGTCCCATTAGTCAGGTTCAAGGTAAGAAAAAAGAGGCTAGTTTTGGTTGGAAACTGGCTGTGTGAACTTCAGCCCTCATTTATTAGTCCATATGGTAGGCAAGGTATCCCTTATGCCTTTGATCCTCTTTCTACCTGTCTCGTGTTTCAGGAGAGGTTGCTACCACCTTAGGAAATATGAAAGGAATGTCCATCTGTTCTTGTTCTTCAACATTTTGGAAATGTCCATTCCCAAGCTCACTGAATTCCATTACAATCCTGTTCTGGGGTTGACATGTTTTGGTCATTAAATGTTTTGCACATCTGTCAAATTAGGTTACATATTAGCAATACATTCTGAGAAGTGGGTCCTTTCTAAAGCCAACCTACATACGAAACAGACGATGTCTAACCAAGATATCTTGATGCATGGCCATTATAGAAATAGAAACCCTTCATGTCCCCAAGGACCCCTGCTCTCATTCCCACCCTTAACCCTACTTGCCTCCTCCTGGAAAATGGGCTGAAAGGCACTGCTGAAGTTTGGCTAGTTTACCTTCTGACAATTTTGGGAGGGTTGGATAGGTTTTAAGGGTGGGAATAGGAACAATTCCTCACACTCCCATTCTATCCTTATTTGGGGGTGGGGGGTGGGGAAGCTGAAAAAAATAGTTCAGCCAAGCGTCAACCACTTGGCGTCTCGTTTTGGTGGGGCTATTTCAAGGGGCTGGGGGGAGTTGCATATAGGTTGGGGGTTGCCTATTCTAAATCTAGATGGAGAACCAGGGTAGGAAGTTACTTCCTTGCCTAAGGAGACCCACATTCTTAACAGGAGAACTGAAAACTTGACCAAGCAGCATATTACTAAATTGGGTAGTGTGTAGTTGCTCCTACATAGCCCCTTAAATATTGTAAGGTAAGTAGATACAGGATTTCACCCTGAATTATTAGGAAGATTGTACGGTAGCTAGTATCTGGTTCAAAGTCTGCTCCAAGATTGGTTTGTCTAATACAGAATAAACAGGCTGCACTGGAGCTACAAGAATTTAAATTAGTATTAGCTTTGAATATGAGATTGCCCCAGGGGAAGGCAGTTCCTCCGTGACTTGCAGAATCAGGCTTAATATTCAGGTGATAAATGTGCCTTGTGCCAGATCAGTAGTGTTCGGCTTACTACCTTATTTTTGAAACGTGCCCAGTGGCCCCATCTGGTGGTCAGTGTCTGTGTTAGTTTGGAATCTGCTGTGTGTGCTGCTATTTTGCATATGGCAAAAGCCATAGCCAGGGCCCTTTGACATATGCACTGTTAACACAGCACATGCATCTTTTCCACCCGACTTCTGTTCTGCTTGTGGCAAGAATGGCCAGTACTGTACTACTCCCAGATGCAGATGGAGATTTGGTTTAACTTGTGATCATCTTTTCCAGAGGAGGATTCAAAACTCCATTTTACTCTGCACAGATACTGTTACGGATGTATACCTCCACTCTCTGAAGGTCTTAGCACGCTGAAGATGCTGATGATTGAAGTTCTGCTGGAACTTAATGTTGATGGTGACCAATCTCATTGGGAACCCTGAATGCTGTTGTATAAAGACAGGTTCATCTGAGTCAATGAAGCTTATACGTACAAGGCAGGAATTCAACTGGAGCAGGTGAGTTACGCCAGTCTTTTGATTGCACGATAGGCTGGCTACCACAGGCACTGTTTTGTGGGAGAACTGTACCTCTTCAAGCATTCCCCATTTTGAAGGATTTCTCATTTGTATTTCGGTTAGTCCTTTGCTGATTTTACAAATGTTACCTGCTCTTATTCTTTGAAAATATTAGCATCTTAAGAAAGAAAAGATCAGGTAGAAGAATCAAGTGCCAGAAGTTCTTAGGACCAGTTTCCTGATGTGTAACCTGCAAGGTTTCAACTGAAAGTGGTGCCGACTGCTTTCGTGATAATCAGATCATCGATCCAAATACTGCATTTATCCACAAGGGAACAGAGTGGCTAGTGCTCAAATTGCTTATTTCAACAGGCTGTTGAAAAATAAGAATGGAGGCAGATTTTGGGAATGGGAAAGATAACCCAACAGAGCAGGCAGTAATTGTGAACAGGTTCCTAGCCTGTTCCAGCTGCGAGACCGTAAGTCAGGCAACTGCTGTGCACATCTGGATTGGATTCTGTGTCAGCTGAGTTATGTGTTGGTTTGGCATTTAGAGGTTATCTATATGAGACACTTTTAAAAAATCACTAGGAATGTGCCCAGTGACTCAGTTATCATGCAGGATCTGTCAATCTCTTCCAAGCTGGCTGGTTGCCTGCAAGGAAGTATTTTCCGCCCAATGCTCAATGTTACCTTGCAGTGATTCCTTGCCTTCACATCCCCAAGCTATATGGGTTGCAAATGGTATTTGAACGGTGACTGCCAACCAGTCATGAGCTGTACCAGATTCCCACTAAACCCTAAACTCCTCCCTGTGCTATTGTGGAAGCAATAGTCTGAGGACAAATAAAAGCTGCTGCTGCTGCTGCCTTTTACAAAGCAAGACTAAACTGGAATTCATCATCATACAAGAGTGCTACGGGCTTCTGCCAATTAAAAAAAGAAAAAAGGCTCCAAGTCATGAGACTAACTGGAACTTGCTCTGTGCTCCCCACCCCAGCCTCATGAAAAGTATATCCCTCAGAATATGGGTTGTGTCCATGAATTAGTAGAACTTCTGTGTGTGGCCTGGACACAGATGGAACCAGAATGCCAGAGTCTTTTATCAACCTGAGAGATATACTCATCTAACCCTTAAAAACTCTTCTAACAAAGAGTTTTGTGGCATTTTAAAGATTAATGTGCCTATTATTGTCTAAGCTGTCATGCTTCCTACTCCACATCATCAGACGCATAGAGTTCAGTTCTGCAAGAGCGTATGATATTCATAGAGGTGTTGTTTGGGACAAGGGAGCCCACGGGGGGAATGGTGAAAATAAAAGTGGGAAGTGAGCTATGACCCAAAAAGACTTACTGTACATTATATTCTGTAACATTTTAAGGTGTCACTAGTGTTTTTTTTCATATAAGGGACTAAAACAGTTGCCCTTCTGGAAAGGACTGTGGTCATTAAAGAATCTCACACCATTAGACACAGCCTTTCCAACTATGGCCCCCTCCAATTCTGTAACTCACATCCAACATGCTGAGGGTAATGGGGATCACCCTCTAATACCTGTGGAGAGGCTATTCAACAGTAGCTCCAGACCAAAAGCTGCCAGAAGCCATCTATCAGCTCCTGCAAAAAAATATATCAAAGTTTTCATTTCTAAGAAGCCCATTGGAGCAGCTGGTACCCACATATCATCTGGCTACATAGCAACCAAGACAGTGCTGTGAAGTGTGTGACAAGGACTGTTCATGAGGATTAAGCCCATCTCAGAAAGAGTGACTTGGCTAGAGCAAGGCCATGTTTACAGACATGCATCTACGCAGGGAATCCTTGGTGTTTGAGTGATTCTAACACAACCTGTAACAATTGACAGTCCCACCACTTTCCAGTAGCGTTCAAGTTTGGCCTTTATACATAAATTTAAATGGATCCAAGTGAATGGCAAATAAAGCAAAATCAAGAGGTGTATCAGGCAAGTTTGATGAACACCATCCCAAATGCTTTAGTGTATGAAATTAGCTTGGAGCAGACTTTTCGGAGGCTAGTGACTTTAAATGATAGGGGAAAGAGCTGCCTCTGACGAGCAAAATCCAAGGGCTCCCTTCCCCCTTGTTTTCAGAAACTGGCTAGGAGCACTGGTGCTCCCAACCTTCCTCTACTGTGCTAGCCTCTTGAGAGATGGAAAAATATTCCGGCTGGCACATGAGCCTAATGAATCTCAGATTAGACCTGAATTCCATCTCATCTTGTGCATCCTGATACAGATGAACAAACTGACTCTTCCCACCTCATTGTTTGTACTTTATCTCCCATGGGGGGAAGCTATCCCATTTCCCAGCCCAAACCTAACTGGCAATGCAGTATGTTTATTCCTGCTATGTGCTTCTCAGAGTCACAGCTATGGCGGTCCCACTCAAATGTTGGCAGAAGCATCTGAGACAAAGCCCAACATCCATCTGCACTGTAGCCTCTATGGGACAGGGACTGGCTATAGCAGAAAAGCTGGGAGATGTGAATGCCCTCTAACAGAGGCCATTTAAAAGGGATGCAGAAAAGAGGGAGAAGCAGTGTTCTTCTTTCCTTTTGATTGTGAGGGCGTTGATTTGGGCCATCATCATTAGCACTCCCTTTCACCGGTCTACTGGAATTGCTTCTTCAATCTGGTAAGACTGGGGAGCCAGCACCTGCTTTTTGCCTCTTTCTGATCCCTTTTCCGTACGTGTCATGACTTAAGTTGGAAAAGTTAGAGATCATGATGCTACTGCTCTTTGTAAAGCAGTTCTGGAAGCCTTTGGGGTGAGTGCTTCCCTTTTAGAATGTCTATTTAAAGACAGACAGCATTCTAAAAGTTAGATCTTTAAAGATTCTTCAGAACATCTCCAGTAACTTTAATGTTTGAGTCCATGTTACAGAGAATTAGTATGAATGGAGGGATGTGAAGAAACTACCTTTCAAGTACCACAGGTCCACGGCCCTGGACTAGACATCCAGTTCAGCAGTCACTGCAGAATCCCAGAGTGCTTATTAAAATGCAACTGCTGGCTCCATGCAGCGTATCATCTGGTTCATCTTCACATACGGAGCCCTTTCCAGCAATCTCTAGACTGCTCCACATGAGCAGGGAGAATGCCAACTCAAGAGGCAGACTACTGCGGTCATCCCATGCACATCCTTCCTAAACTGCAGCTGTGGCAGGGTGCAGGTCTAGAGGGAAATCTCCAAAGGTTAAAATAATTAATGGGCAGTACAGTTTCTCAAGGGTACGCTGCAAAAGCAGCTAAAATAAGACAAAATCTTGTAGGCTGCAGCTAGTTTCTTCAGTACTGCTCTGGATAAGTTTCTTTTCCCAATATGTAATGCAGGCTCTCCAACCCCTTCCACAAGCTCATTGCCTTCTTTTCATTCTTATCAGTTCATTAATTGTAATTAATAGCTCTAAATACACCAGCATGCACACACAGTTTAATAGTATTGATATATTTTATCTTAAAGACGATTTACTTGCAGAATACAAAAATATGCCCGAGGAGGACATGGTGCCTGGTCTCCCTAAGAGGTTTCCAGTGCCAGGACACAGGAAACAGCAAGGCTTAGCAGAAGCCTCACCCTCTCTGCGCTTGAGGTATGATCCAGAGATCCCCGAGCTCCATATCCTACCTGGGATTAGTGTTTTAGAGATACAGTAGGTGAGCTGAGGCTGTAAGGTGTACGTGAAGGAGGTCTTCTCAACTACTGGGGAATTACAGTAATGGATTGTGGCACAGGGGAGAGGCCCAGGATTTGAGAAGGAGCACATGAGTGGAAGAATATAAATAACAAGAGGGAGGAGGCGTTACAGGCATTAACTGGGCCAACCCTAGGAGGTAGGTCGGCAGGACAAAATTAGTCAACACAGACATTAAGAAGGGTGTGCCCATACCTAGACAACAAGGGACTCCTGCTGCTGCCCCTCCTCCTGGAGAGAGGTCCCCCCCTTTGAAAAAAAGTAGTTTGAAAAGAGGAGCTTATTATAGCCAGCCTAGAAGGGGAATATCCTTAGGAATGGTGGGGTGGAGGAGAAAATGCCACTGACCTAACGATTCAGCATAGTCCCATCCCCTGGAAGAGAGGACACACACAATAACCTTTGTACTATCCACACATCATGAGCTGGCAGGGATTAAAAGCCCAGATGTAGAACTGAAAAGGGCCGGGTGGATGAGGCTGAAAACCGCAAGTGGTTCTGAGAGAGTAACATTCAAATAGCAGAATGTGCCAGACCTACCCGTGAGGACAGGCACTCTGGTTAGATGTTACGTGTGTGTGCTATACCTGCTCTCTGTAGCTGTTGACTGTGCTGTGAATTATTTCCCAGCCACGACATTTGAGGCCACTGATCGTAACAGACCCAAGTTCAGCAACTGATGCCTGGGCAGAATCAGCAGTTGCACTTCACAGCTGGAAGTTCTTCAACAACTGATCTCTACTCATACACATCTAATAAATGTCGGTAATGGGATGGAGAGAAAGTTATTTTCTAACCCAGCTTGTGCTAACCTTGAGCAGAAGCATCATTGTTGCATCTTCTACCTAATGTCTAAGTAAGTTACAAGGATCAAGGGGACAGAGAGCAAGTGAGATGCTCCCAAATGGGAGGGGCTGTCTGTACGTGTCTCGTACCAACACAGATGAGAGGTGGACTGGGGAAGGGTGGCCAAGCTTTCAGAAGAACCAGGGAGTGTGTCTCCTTATGCACCAACCTGCTCAGAGCAAGTACAGTATGCAGAGCTAGGAGCTTTACTGAAATCTCACTTCTCTCCTCAAGGCTTTATGAGCGCTGAAAGAGCCAACTCTGTCCATCCCTACTTCATTCAGCTCCCATGCAGAGTATCTGATTCTCAAAGAAAACTGCTTGTCATCCATCTAAACCTGAGCTGATATTCCAGTGATGCTCTTTCTCAAACCAGAATAAGCTTAGAAATCCAACATGCAGCAGCCATACCTCTCTAAGAAGAGCAAACTGTATGAAGCAACTGGTAGCACCTAGCTCAGAGAAGGAAACAGAGCAGACTGAATGGCTTGGTTGTACCCAGGGCTGAGGGAATCCCCAACAGGAGGGGGCTGGAAACAAGCAGCAGCAGCAACAATTCTGCCCCCAGTTCACATTACACTCCAGTCAATAATGCAGATTACTTATTGCTAAGTGGGCCCAGCATCGAGGGAAGGGCGCTGTAGTGTGCCAGATTCACCACTGGTCTGTCCATAGGTTCTGTGGGTGGGGTCCAGCAAGTTTCCAGTCCTAGTAGCGCCCGACCTTGGCATCTCCAATGCTTCCCCAGACGTCAAAGACAAACTCATCTGGGAAGGCAAAATCGCCCAGCTGCTCATCCAATGCCTCTGCAAATTCATCAGGGTTTTGCTTGTCCTTGCCCAACTCCACCATGGTAGCAGCTACAGAGGAAGAAAAATCATAAATAAGCATCAATTCTATCCCCAAACACTTTATAGGGCTATATGCATATGGTTTATAGGACTAAACATAAATCTAAGGAAGGGCACAAGGAAAGCCTCACATTTATTTCTATTTCTCAGCACAGTAAAAACAGGTACTGTAATGGCTGTGATCAGCCACAGGTCACTGGTTGTTATCTCTTAGCAGTTTAGCATCCAGATTGAAGAGAGAACTCACCTAGCTCTGTGTCACGGATACCCATGTAGCTCTCCAGAAGATCATCAACTTTCTCAATGGCCTTTTCCTCAAATGCAGAGGGCTGTGAAGAAGAAAACAACAACACACTGTTGCAAAGACAGCAACAATATTCCCCTTCTGTTAACCAAAAAGGCAACCCACAAGATTATACCCAGTAAGGACTGAGGGTGGCTGCAGTGCAGCAGAATACCTTGGTAGAGATAGGAAAAAAATAATTAAAAGAAACAGTGTGAAAGGGGGTTGAGGGGGAAAAGTTCTGATCCACGATCTGCAAACGTAGGCTTGGTAGAGCAGCCCATCTTTATTACTGCTTACTGCTGATCCCCTTGCCCCTTCTCCCACTTTTTTTCTTTTTTTGCCACATAGGAGAGTAAGGAAGAAAGGTAAGGCATATAAAGATGAGGCAGCAGAAGTGATGCTTGGTCTGTTGCGAGACATCCTTTCCAACAGAGCTTTATGGCTATCTGCTCTATCTTATTCTTGGATGGAAGAAAGGACTCCAGTTCCTCAGCAGAGCTACTTATCTTTCAGACCAATATAGTTGGGACCATGGAGGACACACCTGTTCTTCCACGGTGGCTGGTCCTTTGGCCCGAAGACGCAGAGTGCCCCTTCCTGTGCCAAGCTGAGCACATCCACTGTTTTTGCCTCCTTTGGACCTTTGACTGATCATATCTGGAACAGAATAAGAAAATGTTTGCTGAGGTTTTGTTTGGTTTGCACAGCAGAGATCCCGGCTTGAAAACCAACATAGCAGGGCCTACTTTCATGTCCCCATGCTAGAAGGGCATGAAAAAGACCCTTGTTCCTGGCTTATTTGTCATTAGTCAGCAATATGCATTCATAATCCAGTGTTGTTTTTCAGCTTTGGGGCATGCCACTGCTGACCCACATTTATGAGGTTTGCAGCAACATGCCAACATCACAGAAATACCACCATATACACAGATTCTGAGCCAAGCAGATAAGGTTTTTCATCATTACCATAGACTGAAATGGTTATGAATTTAAACTCAAACAAAAGAACATCAGAGTCCAAATTCCTAGCAAAGAACATTAAATCCTTTGGTATCACTGACTGCTAGTAAAAAATGCAGCTTCAAAAAATGTTAATTATAATAGTCTGGAAAGAGCCATTATAAAATTGTATTTCAAAAATGTAAGTGTACACATAGGAAACAGACTGTCAATGGAATTGGGTAGGCTATTCAGGATAAGATATGTGAGACAACATATACCCATCAAAATGGAAAGGGGAAGATCTGTGTAGAACATAAAAAGAATCTGAATGAGCAGTACCAATCACAGGACGACATATCCACAATGGGAAGAATGGAATGTCAGGGAATCTGATTTATAAGTGATACTTTTACAAAAGTTACTATCTAATGCAGGTCTTTGCTCTCACTCATTCCAAAATAGAGAAATGATAGTAATCATCAGGTTTACTTATCCCAGTAGTAACTTCCATATATGTAGTTCTACAGTCCTTTCTGACATGGCATGTTGTAAATCTGAGTATACTTAAGAGTGCAACTTCATCTTAAGAACAAATTGGAGTACCTATGCCAAAGGTGATGGTGGCACTCACCAGGGCCAAATTATGAATTTAGTGGGCCCAAGGTACATTTGCCTTTATGGGCTCCTCCCTCCATAACAATATAGTATTACAAATTATATTTCATATGATTTCAATATTTTCTTTGTATTTTTACAAAGAAATAGGGAATAGTAAATAATATAAGTATTATTTTGTAATAATAATCAAGTGTTGCAGATTAATTATATCTATCACATATCATTACTACATTTTAGTATTCACATTTTGTGGGCCCTAGGCACTGTGCCTATGGTGCCTAATGAATACGTTGTTCCTGGAGCACACACAGTAAGTTAGAACATAGTGCTGCTTCCAGTGGAACAAAAAGGAAATCCATAGCTTGCCAACAGACCCACATCTCTTCAGAAAGGAAAAGGGCCAAAATCCAGCACTATAATTAAGCAAAGGAAGCATTACCAAAAAAGTTAAGTAGATGCAACACATGGAAATGTTTGCATATTTAAAGAAAGCCGTCACAGAGAGTTTGCACAAGTCACTTGTCATGGTTCCAGGTATCACTGCATATCTCCTATGAGAAGAATGTGTACTCCTTGACAAACTGCCGTCCCCATTTCCTTTGGGTAGCCTTAGCAGGCTCTTTCCATCTTCAGGACAAATTTAGATGGATCCTTCAATTGAGTAGAACTTTACCACTGCCAAGGTTTGTGGGAGGGGAAGAGAACTAGCACTAAAATGTGTCCTTGCTCACTTCCTCTAAACAAGATTTGAAGTGGTGAAACTATGAGCCATAGAGTCCTAATCTCCTTGCTATTTCCTTTGTTCTGCAATCACTTGAACCTTCATTGCCATCACTGATTTGCACTCATTAATCTAGTAGCAGTTAAGGGCCTCCCTTTTGCATGTAGCTCCCTAAAAATGGCTTGGTTGACTGAACATTTTTAATAGAACTGAAACAGCTTATTTCATAGTGATTCCTGTTAGGGTACTTGTAGAATTTATTTTCTGATCTCCAGACAGATTACAACAGAAGTAATCTTTTTTAAAGAAAAGGATTAACCCCAGCATGTTTTGCATTGTAAAGGGATCATTTCATTTCAAAGGGGAGAATAATATCAGATATTGTTCTGCAATTCTATTTAGCATGATTGATAAGGGTCCAACTGAGAATATTCCATTTACATAGTCATTCCGACTTAACTTGTATGAGTTCTTAAGGTAATATTTTTTCTCTCCCCTCTCCCCGTGTCATAAACTCTTTTGAAATCAGCAAAGAAACTGTTCTTCCTTAATTGTACATATATTAGAATATTTGATAATTCATTTTCAAAGGATAAAATTAGTTTCTGGCAAATTGCTGCTATGTATAACTGTCTTGTGGAGAATGCCTTAACAACTTAATACAAATGATAAGGGCACACATGTCTGTATATTCTTAAGGCTGAGGCGTATTCTACTTCTGGCATATTTCACTTCTGTCCTAATTAGATTACTGTAAAAGTTAACCAGTAACAAGATTTAAACAAAGAAAAAATATGTTTCTTCTGAGTCTGATTTTAAATATCTGTCAGACAAGCTGGCCCTTGAATGTACTGCCTTGAACATGCTGAAATTTTTAATACTTCTGAGGGGAAGTATGCCAGCTCCCAAATGAGAATCTTTCTATAGTTATTTGTAGCTTAAGAAATTTTTTACTCAATGTCTGTCCTCCTGAAATGGGATGTTCTATTCTCTTTACTTAATTTTTCAGGTTAGTAGAAAGCATAACTTTCTATAGGTGAACACTGTCCCTTTAACTCTTAAAAGAAAAGACTGTGAAGCCAGACTCCAAGTTTTAAAAGTTGGGCAAGAGGAGTGTAGATACAGAAGTGATTTCAAATCCATCAACTAAAACATTTCTCTCTTCTGCAACCATTGATGCTAACTACAAATGGAGAGCAAATTAAGAAATATATTGTAGCATTAGTTCTCAAATCCAGTCCCTGATCTTAGTCATCCATTGAAGCAATAGAGTACTCACAAAAAAAAAAGAAAAAAGAAAATGGCTGTTGTGGGTCTTCCGGGCTGTGTGGCCGTGTTCTGGAAGTTGTGGTTCCTAACGTTTCGCCAGCATCTGTGGCCAGCATCTTCAGAGGGCAGGAGCACAGATAGAAGCAAAATCTCTGTGCCCAGGTAGAGTGGCAATGTTCTATTTATAGAGCTAAATTATAGGAGATTAGGTGGGGTTTTTTGTTGTGTTGAAATGTTAACGAGTGGCTGATGAGCGTGATTAGCAT
Source organism: Charina bottae (assembly GCA_023362775.1). Taxonomy (NCBI): domain Eukaryota; kingdom Metazoa; phylum Chordata; class Lepidosauria; order Squamata; family Charinaidae; genus Charina; species Charina bottae. Next base: position 113,535,549 of record JALMGJ010000002.1, read on the forward strand.
GTTCATTGTGAGAAGTATTCCCATGTCCTGGTGATTGGACTGAGTTCGTTGACCTTTTGCAGGCTGTGTTTTTCAGGACTGGTAGCCAGGTTTTGCTAATTTTTAAACTTTCTTCTTTTTTATTGTAACTGTATATAACTGCGGTATACTCCTGCATACCATGCAGCTGTGGACAAGTATACATCGGAACCACAAAACGAAGCATTCACACCAGGATAAAAGAACATGAAAGACACTGCAGACTACAGCAACCAGAAAAATCTTCAGTAGCTGAACATGCTCTCAAGCAAACGGGACACAAAATCCTATTTGAAAACACAGAAATACTGGACAACACCAAAAGCCACTACACCAGATTATACAGAGAAGCCATTGAAATTCACAAACACCAGCACAGTTACAATAAAAAAGAAGAAAGTTTAAAAATTAGCAAAACCTGGCTACCAGTCCTGAAAAACACAGCCTGCAAAAGGTCAACGAACTCAGTCCAACCACCAGGACATGGGAATACTTCTCACAATGAACATGCTAACCACGCTCATCAGCCACTCGTTAACATTTCAACACAACAAAAAACCCCACCTAATCTCCTATAATTTAGCTCTATAAATAGAACATTGCCACTCTACCTGGGCACAGAGATTTTGCTTCTATCTGTGCTCCTGCCCTCTGAAGATGCTGGCCACAGATGCTGGCGAAACGTTAGGAACCACAACTTCCAGAACACTGCCACACAGCCCGGAAGACCCACAACAGCCATTGAACTCCGGCCGTGAAAGCCTTCGACAATACAAAAAAGAAAATGCTACCAATTATTTTTAGTGTATTTGTGATACTCAATAGCTGAATCAAACATTTACATAAATATTGTTCCCCAACATACTAAGTAATCTTCATACTAGTTCAAATCACCACTTTAGAAGAAAACTGATGTACAATAATGACTCTACAGCAGTTTTCAGAAAGGAATGAAACAAATTCTGAGGCTTTCAAATGTGTTTTGTTCCCTAAAAAAACCTCCACCCAATCTATTCTAAGTTATGGGAGGTAGCTCCAAGTGTGTGGTCTTGGAAAAAGAACTGGCAGGTTAAAGTTCCAGTTGGGATTGGAAGGACACACTATTCTAGGAATGTAGCTGGAGGAGACATAAATTCTTTGTCATGATGTTTCAAGAATAGTTTAAGTTGCCAGATTGCAAAATAAACACAAAGTAGATGTGATGATTACAGCAATCTCTGGGTGAGTATGTTTATCAAGTGCCAAGCACACTTCAAAAATCCCATCTGGGGGTACATCTAGAACAGGCATTTGGGCTGGAGAGATGATTTTCATATCCCTACCACAGAATTGTTAGAGACCAGAGAAATGCTATCAAAGCTGGAGTAAATGTTGAAGAAACCGCTGCAAGATATATTGCCAATGTAGTTACAAACTCAGAATCTGAAATTGTAAGAAAAGGTAACAGACTATTCCAGAGTGGAAGCTTGGCATCCATTCTTCATGCCTCTAGGTCTTCCTTTAGAAAATGAACCTACCTTGTAACTTTTCTTTACTTCTAATGACCTTGAGATGTTGTATTGAGTTACACTTGTATCAGCTAACAACATAATTCCAGATTTAGATAACAGCAACAGGCCTGGTCTTGATTCTAAGGATCAATATGCTTCTTTTGTCTTTACTTACTTTCACAAATATCAACTCAGGCTACTGATTCACCTGGTCTAGCATTACCTACAGTGACTCACAGCAGCTCTTCAGCATTTCAAATGGGAATTCTTTCCAAACCTTATCTAACAATGCTAGGGATTTTGCTGGCAAAGTGCAAAACACATACCACATTCTACAGTCCTTCCCTATATGGCCTCTTTCTGTATCTAAACAAGAGAGAAGAAAATACATAACACGAGCTTTAGATGTGTTGTGTGTATACTAACTAATCGTGCACTTGAATACATTGCTTCTGAGGAACTGGAAGTCAAGACCACATATGCCCTTTGCTTGTTTATGCATACACAGTTGTAATACTGCCTTTATTTTATTTGTTCCTCCAAGGCAGGGTTTCTTAACCAGGGTTCCGTGAGAGATCACTAGGGGTTCCCTGGGAGAACACAATTTATTTAAAAAATTATTTAAAATGTGGGCAACTTCACATTAAAGAGGTTTTATTCTTTATTTTTAGTTGAAGAACACTGTTAATGCACACATGGCCTACACATGAAACAAATATAATACTTTTGTAACTTCTGGCCTATATTTGAGTCTGAATGTGGAGGGGCTCCCCAAGGCCTGGAAAATATTTCAAGGGTTCTTCCAGGGTCAAGAAGTTGAGAAAGGCTGCTCCAAGGGGTATCTTGTGGCATGAAATGCCAGTAGATGGTTATGCATTTTCTTACTATCACGTTCAGTGATCATGAAATAGCAATAAACAACATGCCAAGGGGAAGATATCACAAGTGAAACAGGTTAATGATAACTCTGTGGAATTATCTTAATAGTGTGAACTATAGTGGCTGAAGATTTGCAAAGCCTAGTTATTTGGGGAAAGGGTATTGCTTGCTTACAGCTTCTTGGTGCCGCTGTTAACAGGCAACTGTCTGGCTCCCTTCCCCTTCAACTCATACACACCCTGGGAGGCTTCCAGCATTCCATTATACACCAGGGGTAGACCAGCATGTTAGGCCAACTATGGTTCTGCCAGATTTAAGAGCATGAAAGTCTTTGATCTGGGCAGAAAACTGTTCCTGGACATGGTGGTGAAATCAGACCCCTCTAAATATCAAACATAATTTGCCAAGTGGTAGTCAAGAACCTACAGTAGGATACGCCTGAACCACAGCTACCCCTGGAGAATCAGCACATTCTTGGCAAATAAAAATAGGATGTAAGTTTACCAAGCAAGCCCTCTACGTCCTGCCTCATTGCTTATTACTATGCTAAGGGAGATTCACAAGCTGTGGTCTTCAAACAACACCATAGGCTCTTATGAGGGGTACAGATCCCTTTGTAGTAGTGATTCCTGCCATTTCCCCTTTGTAATACACATACTTTGTCGCAAAAATTAGGCTGTTTCACTTCGGGAGGACAGAATTCATCCTAGGCAGAGGCATTTCATGACCAATAATTTATATATTAAGGGTCCTAATTATAAACACAAATTGAGGTGGATGGGAAAATTATTCAGCTAAGTCCAATTCAACAGCTAGCATTGCAAACTTAAGGGGACACCATAAATGGGCCTCTTCTTTGCAGAGCTGGGAATGCAGACAGAAATAAAACTAATAAAATGTCTGGTTCCTCTCCTTAGTCCATTTAGTCAGAAGCAAGTAGCAACCCTAGATGCTCCTGGCCCTTTCCTTGCTAAAAAATGGAAACACCTCAGAGACCAGTGCAATCCTAACTTGTCAACAAAGCTTCATAATATTTGTGATTGGTATCTGCCTTTATTCTTAGCTGGGCATCCAAGCCACAACTTTTTCATTGCAATTTACTGACAGCCAACAAGCATCCAGGACAGTACTCATTTGAAGGGAGAAACAAAGGATACACTTGTGAGCTAAGCCAAAATATGGTGTGTTGGCGTGTTCTTAAAACTCAACCATTATGGCTAAACCAGAATCACAGATTAGCACAACACCTGAGATTCACATATTTATTTAGCCCAAATGTAGCTTATTTGGTTTTAGTTTAGTGTGCAGTTGTGATTGGTATAAGGGTGTTCCGTGGCTTAGTGTGATGTTGAATCCAACCAGTAAGTCACAGAGGCAGATCAGCACAACTCATCTTTCAACCAAGCTTTATGAATAAAAATAGGAATGAACAGTGCTTAGAAGTGGCAAAGCGCATGCAGTGAAGCAGACAGTGGGAAAATGTATTGATTCCCTGGCAAGACTGAGACTGTGCATGCTGGAATCCAAATTTAATTCATTTAGGGACAACTCTAATATTGCTCCTCCAACCCTAATATTTTTTATGTAATCTGTATTACATTAAAAAGGATGAGAACTTTTTACTCAAAAGACCTGCCATGGATAAAAATAAAGTGCTGCTTTAATAACCCATGGTTGGCTCAAAGGACATTGGTGCAGGAATCTGAACAAATGCCCACATTCCCACCTGTGGCTCCTCCAAGATATTCTTCTATTGCAGTGTTTCTCAACCTTAGCAACTTTAAGATGTGTGGACATCAACTCCCAGAATTCCCCAGCCAGCCATGCTGGCTGGGGAATTCTGGGAGTTGAAGTCCATGCATCTTAAAGTTACCATGGTTGAGAAACACTGTTCTATTGTTTCTACCAAAGGCTTAGTGGCTCAATGAAATGAAAGTCAAGAGGAATGGTAGTTCTGAAAGAAGGTACTGTTGCAAGGAAACTTAGATCACAGATGGAAAGAAGAGCTCTGCCACAGAATGAACATATGAGGGCTATATGGGTCTTGTCATATTCCACAGGTAAGTTAAGCACATGTGATCCCTCTGGAAGGCAACATCTGTGATCCTCCTGGGACTTGAGAAAATCTCCCCTTGACTAATTTTACCCTGGCCCAATTCAGACTATACCTATCATTTTATTTTTCATTACATTCTTAGTCGCCAGCTTTGCATTTTCTATCAATTACCAAATTCAGAATGAACGCATCTCAGAATATGGGAGAGGAAAGGAGAGGGGAAGGGGGAGAAAAAGGTTAAAAACATTAAAATATGAGATACAGAGAGTGTCTATTGAACAATAATAGCATTTATTGAAATGTAGAAACAAACCTGGAATTTGTTTTATGTTTATAAACTGCTGCAAATATATATATTTGTTGTTGTTGTTCAGTCGTTTAGTCGTGTCCGACTCTTCGTGACCTCATGGATCATAGCACGCCAGTATATATTCAGGCACAAATACTTAAATATAGTTGCATATACAGTATGGAGATGTTTGCCCCACCCCAACAAATTAAGTGAAACATTTATATGACCTGAAGAGAAACCAGAGTATAGTTTTAATGTTTTAAATTAATTTTTATTATGCTATATTATTGTAATGTAATGTTAATGTCCAACTCTTTTATTGTTCTGATCATTGATCAAATAAATTTCTGTGTGTGAACACACTAAGCTTACTAATTTTCATAAAGACATTTGAAGGAGGTATATTATTAAGTGGTCTCTGTCTCATTTTGGACAAAGAAAACTAGCAGCATATGTCATATTCCAGAATTGTTTTTTGAGAAAGCAAGAAGTAATTTCTGGAACCAAGGAATCCATTTTGAAGCTCATTTCTCTTATCCCCAAAGATACCTGCACAGAAGTGATTCTGGGTTGATTTGGTTAGCTTTAAAACCAAACAGGAAAAGGGGTTCCATTTGAAAAGGTATCCATTCTGCTCCTGGCTAACAACATTTACACTGGAGTAACAGATGAAAAAGGAATAAGCACAATACTCCTGCAGCACTAGCAAATATTAATTCAGCAGTGGAGATGAAAGGTAACGTGAAAGATTGGTGCACATACAGTACAGTAACTTCAGCCAATGAGGAAGTAAATTGAAAAGTTGAAAATCATCATCTTTCCCAGAAGTATCCAATGAGTCACTCAAGTAGGAAGGAATTTGCAATGGTAGAGACAGAATGAAGTGATGGACGAGCTGAAGGGCAAACAGGGAATATGATGTATTTAAAAACTCAAACACTTACTCCAAGTAGTGGGAGGAAGCATTATAAATAGTGAGTGATCCAGAGATACACAGCTCCTAGGTTCTATAGCTACCCCAAAAGTGATCTTGTAGCAGGCTCTACTAAATGGAACAGGTTAGGTCAGCCTTTCTCAATCTTTTGACCCTGGAGGAACCCTTGAAATATTTTTCAGGCCTCGGGGAACCCCTGCACATTCAGGCTCAAATATAGGCCACAAGTTACAAAATTATTATATTTGTTTCATGTGTAGGCCTGTAGATATGCATTAACAGTGTTCTTCAACTAAAAATAAAGAATGAAACTTACCTCTTTAATGTGAAGTTGCCCAAAATTGAAATAGTTTTTAAAATAAATCATGATCTCCCAGGGAATCCCTAGTGGCCTCTCACGGAACCCTAGGGTTCCACAGAACACCTGGGTTGAGAAACCCTGGGTTAGGTTCCGGAAAATACTCGGGACCAGGATTCAGAAATAACTTGTATAATAACCAGCCTAATAGAACTAGGACAGAGAAATTAAATGACAGCAAATACTGGTGATCAAAAAGGAGCCAGATCCTTCCCAGAATAAGGCTGCTGGCATGAGAATAATCAATAAACATATGCAAATGCACATGTCCTCACCAAGAAGCTTCCCACATTTCTCATCCCAAGGCTAGAGTACTCCTGCTTCATACTCAGCTAACGTAGCTCACTTCCTCAGAACTCTGCTGGGACATCTATATACTACTGCCCCATCCTTCTTTTTCCCTCTGGGTTGCCAATATTCCCTTTGTATACCGGTTGAGCATGTATCCCTTCCTCAGGGACTTAACAAAACTTCCGGATTGAGCAGCAGAGGCCCACAAGTTTTTGCTGGCTTTGTTGGCCAAGCTCCCAAATGTGATCAGCATGGCGCAAATGAAAGTGTGTGCATGCACATATTAGTATATGCTGCTGAGTAAGAGAAGGAGGGCAATCGGACGTATGTTTAAGGGAATTCACCCTTGCCTTTTTTGTCATTTGAGAGAAAGGGGAATGAAGATGAGTAGTGTGTCATCTCAGAAACGCTGCTTAGAGGCACTCAGTTTTCAAAACTGTGCATACAGCTTCTCCCAAGGCTTTCCCCTTGAAAAATGTACTGGCCACATTCACCAGCGATAGGGTTAGGGTATATAGATATAGATGCTCATAGAGAGAGGAACATTTTACTGACCAAATATATTTTGAAATTGTTTGCACTGCCGGACCAACATACAATTGGCATTTCAGGCAGAGCCCAAACTGTATCCCTTTACTACTAGGCCAATATTTTATAGTATTACTGCAAGTAATACTAGATTCCTATTCAGACCATTCCTATTTGTATCTGCCCTGTCCTATTGCCTGAAACAGGATGCTTCATTTTGTTGCTACAGGACAAGGCTGACCATGCCAGAGTAAACCTTTCTTTCTATAGTAGAATGTGGGCTGCCAAAGGGGGCCGGGAGGGGGGGAAACAAATTATTACTAGGTGATGCCATCCTGACCTCTGCTGGCGAGAAAATGTTGTTGCACGATAATTCTAAATTAGGCAGATGGTTCCTGATCTAAACTGCTGGATGGTCCAAGATGATTTCAAAGAACAACCAAATTATTATTATTGTGTTACATCAGTTGGAGACAGTCATTTGGAACTGCTAATTTGAGAAAGGGCATTTCCATAGTGCTGCTATTTTTGTTCTCCAAACGAAAAAGAACACCTTATAATCTAGCACTTTGCACCCACCTTGTGTTGTGTTGAAGAGAAGGGAGGAACCAATATACTTCTTGCCACTTTCACCATTGTTTCTTTTGTCTGAGCTACAGAGGAGGAGCTGCAAAGCCCTCATGCTAGCACTGCCCTTACAAGGCATGGAATCCTGAAGTGGGCCTAAAACAGCACAGGAACCACTTTGCAAAGATAATTGGTCTAACCTGTTTTATGTGGTTGGGATGATGCTGCAGCTGCAGCTGCAGCAACATTACACCACCTACTGACAATTTTACATTTAGGCGTGAAAGCTGGCTGGGTGACTTTGGGCCAGTCTTCCTCAATCAGCCCAACCTACCTCACAGGGTTGTTGTGGGGAAAATAGGAGGCAAGAATAGTAGCTATGTTCACTGCCTTGAGTTATATATAAAAAGGTGGGATAAAAATATAACAACAACAACAACAACAACAACAACAACAGTCAGCTAAAGCTACTAACTTCTTTGGGGATTATCATATTCTGCCTTTTTTTTTTAAAAAAAAGTAGAAATACCACATCCATGTTAGGATAAAAAGACCCATTCAGATTATGCAAAACAAAACAAAAAATCTACTGCAGGATTTCTAGATTGTGATTAAGAGAAAAGTGTCAGTGCTTCATAGCCTTCCTTTCTTGCTTTGATCAAGTACTAGAAATGTCATTCCACCACCCAGGTGGATTCAGATATTGGCATTATTCACATATTGTTTCATCGTTTTTAGAGAGCAGGACTTCTTTCTCCACTTGTGTTCTTTCTACCACGGATGGTGAGAGACAAGCAATGCTTGTTCTTAAAGTTCCCTAGGAAGCTCTCTAAGAACATTCCCTAATTCCTGTCTTCCCCTTTCCTTCCCTCTTTTCCTCCCAGCTTTAGATTAGTATGACCTACTGACAACTTAATATGGGAAAATGTTCTCAAAGTATGACCTACTGAAGGTTAAACTAGTGGGAAGATGTTTCCAGAGCAAAGGCTGATCCCTACATTAACTGTATGTTTTTTTAGGATACTTGGAAAAGGGATCCCTAAAGAGTAAGGCACCTGACGATCGTTTAGTGTGCATGCATGTGAGAAAATTCAGATTGTCTAAAAACATACACCCAGCCCCAAGCTGGACACAACAAATTTGGTTCTGCAGGATTCCTATGGAACCCTTCCTTCAGCCTGGTCTCTGACCTCTTTGTATGTTCTTGGCTTCAAGGGAAACTAGAACTCTTGTTTCTACACGCTTTTCTTTTTTAAACAGGTTGGTTGTTTCTTGGATTGGTCGACCTAGAAAGTGTGAAGCCTTGAAATTGACCAACCCATGCCAGGCTTAACACAAGTACTTGAAAGTGTAATTCAAGGACTCAGCTCCCGTGCCTGTGTGGCTGGGCATTCCCTTCCCAGTGGCTGCTGTTCCCAGGGAAGCCCCAGCTTTTTGCTTCCTCTCACATTATGTTCTTTGGGTAGTTCTACAGCTAAACCCCTTTCTCAAACTCAAGCTGTTTCAGCAGCACTTATCCACCGACTGCATCTCATTTGCACAAAGCCAGATGACCACTAGATGCCAGCCAAGACATACAACCCCCCCCCCAACTCTTTGCTGTCACCTAGTGGCTAATAGGACAAACAGTTAACCAGTCAAACCAGAATTTCAGGGCCAGAGAAGAAAAAAGTTCAATCTGTTGATGGTATGATAGGAAAAGAAGAAGAAAATGCCATGCATGAAGTAATCAAAGTGTTGTGCATGCCAACTGGAGAAGGCTTTTCATATGCTGGATAAAATGGGCAGGGCTGGGATTACAGCAGAGGGAACCACCATTTATAGCTTGGAATTTGAGGTATTAAAGCTGCATGAACACCAATGCAGCACAGACCTGTTTTGGACGTGAGGTAAGGGAGTACTGTAGGGGAAGCAAAATTTGGGTGCATGATTTTTTACCAGCTCTGGAATGGGAGGGAATGGAAAAACAGCAAAGCAGCTTTGTGGATGTGGCCCACATGCTGTTTAAGAGGGCAAATTCCACTTGCTCTGTGAGTTCAGTGCCAGCTAAAATAGACCACCCACATTAAGAAACTACCTCAAGTTCCTTGATATAAACAAACTGTTTTTTTAATTAAAAGCAAGATAACAATTTTTCCTTTAGCTCATTTCATTATAGTTATGAAAACCTAGCTATGCATGTATTTCAGTATAGGATTATGATTTGTTTTAAGTCTTGTAAGCAAAATGATAGGTACGCTTGGCCAAGTTCAATTTAGGTAAAGGTAAAGGTTTTCCCCTGCACAGTGTCCGACTCTAGGGGGCGGTGCTCATCTCTGTTTCTTAGCCGAAGAGCCAGCGCTGTCCGAAGATGCTTCCGCGGTCATGTGGCCGGCATGACGCGCGTGGAACACTGTTCAATTTACAACACAACAAATAACCAGTAGTAAAGAACTCAAGTACAGGCTATGTTACCCATTGCCCTGAGTCACAGTGTTGCTAATCATGGCTTTTTAAATGAATAATTGACTGGGTTCACCCAAAACACCAAACAAGAAACTGTGAATTAGAAATCACAATGGAAGGCATTCACACATTGCAATAAGCCAAAATATGATTTTAGTTTGAGCTTAGTGAAATTTATGAACCCTGCCTCACATTCCATATGAACTTTCTCTTGTTAAATTATATACTTGCCAACTGCTAAAGAGTTCTGAGTAACCATTCACCTGCCTATGAAAGGTCCATGGAAATCAGTCTTATTTAAAATGTTTTATTTGCTAAAAAAAACTTCAAGTCCAGGAAGACATAAAACACAAGATCAGCATACCAAAAAGTAAGCTTTCAAAAAATATTAATTTTGAGTTACACTGCAAACTCTTGAGGAGAGCCTTGAAGTGGATTGCCTTTAAAACAGCCCTCCTGATAACTTTGGCTACAACTTTTACTGGTATTCCCATCCATGTAAACAAGAGATATAGTTCATGACATCACACTTGAGAAGGATGTTTTAAAAGGTTTTGAACAAACAGCATAATGGGCTGAAACGTTTGTGTTTGTAGCTATTCCACATTTTCAAAAATCAAGCCACAGTTAGAGTTTTAGTTGGAAAAGACTTGACTAACTCCAGTATAATGGTTTTCAAGTTCTTTCTGTGTTCTTGTAATAATGGAGAAGCCAAACTTTTAATATGACAGGGAGCTACTTCATTGTTTATGTCTAAATCTGTACCTCTCACCTTATTTTAAGCTTTACACCACAAATGGTCTTTTTGTTCCTATACGGATGTAACAGAGATGATTAGATAAAAACTACGTAACTTTGAGGCTGGAGCAGAGCAGCAATTTTACTCCTCAGAATACAGAGCATACATAAGTTAAGGGGGCACATCTACAACCAAACTACTTTTTTTTAATACCTTGAGCTCCCTAGATTATGCTGCTAAAATTTGGCAACAATCCAAATTACTTACAAATTACTACCGATTTCAGAAGAAAACGATCCAAAACTAAGCATCCCTGTATTCTTCCACACTGCTGTTATCATTATTTTACTACAGCCCTTAAAATAGGTAAAGTCTCCTTTGAGTTTGCCACTGTTTTCTTCTGGGATATTTTTTCAACTTCCCAAACCTGCTTATTACCCAACCATTTCCATATGATTTACCATCTAAGCACTAACTAGGTTGATTCTGCTTAGGTTTTTAAGGTCAGCCAAGGAAACAAACAGCTTTGCTCACAAAAAAGTTGCATACTCCTGATTAAAAAGTTTTTGTCAATTTCCTCATTAAGCGAACCTTATGATCAGTTGAGCCTATTTCCCTCATCTCCAGCCAGTGATCGGAAGGATCAACTCTGAAAAAAAGAGCCCAGCCACCACTAAGTTTCTGACAATATAGTTCATCTGGACAAAGCTATGGTAATTTTAATAAACAATCTCAATGAGAAAATATGTATACTGCCAACTTGGAATTCTCTGACTTGTCTATTTTTCTCACCTGAGACAGTTTAGAGCTAATTTTACATTAAATCCAGTTTTATATTGCTTCCTACATACAGTGGGGCAAAAAAGTATTTAGTCAGCCACCAATTGTGCAAGTTCTCCCACTTAAAAAGATGAGAGAGGCCTGCAATTGACATCATAGGTAGACCTCAACTATGAGAGACAAAATGAGAAAACAAATCCAGACAATCACATTGTCTGATTCGGAAAGAATTTATTTGCAAATTATGGTGGAAAATAAGTATTTGGTCAATATCAAAAGTTCATCTCAATACTTTGTTATATATCCTTTGTTGGCAATGACAGAGGTCAAACGTTTTCTGTAAGTCTTCACAAGGTTGGCACACACTGTTGCTGGTATGTTGGCCCATTCCTCCATGCAGATCTCCTCTAGAGCAGTGATGTTTTGGGGCTGTTGCTGGGCAACACGGACTTTCAACTCCCTCCAAAGGTTTTCTATGGGGTTGAGATCTGGAGACTGGCTAGGCCACTCCAGGACCTTGAAATGCTTCTTACGAAGCCACTCCTTCGTTGCCCGGGCGGTGTGTTTGGGATCATTGTCATGCTGAAAGACCCAGCCATGTTTCATCTTCAATGCCCTTGCTGATGGAAGGAGGTTTGCACTCAAAATCTCACGATACATGGCCCCATTCATTCTTTCCTGTACACGGAACAGTCGTCCTGGTCCCTTTGCAGAGAAACAGCCCCAAAGCATGATGTTGCCACCCCCATGCTTCACAGTAGGTATGGTGTTCTTTGGATGCAACTCAGCATTCTCTCTCCTCCAAACACGACGAGTTGTGTTTCTACCAAACAGTTCTACTTTGGTTTCATATGACCATATGACATTCTCCCAATCCTCTCCTGGATCATCCAAATGCTCTCTAGCAAACTTCAGACGGGCCCGGACATGTACTGGCTTAAGCAGGGGGACACGTCTGGCACTGCAGGATCTGAGTCCCTGGCGGCGTAGTGTGTTACTGATGGTAGCCTTTGTTACGTTGGTCCCAGCTCTCTGCAGGTCATTCACTAGGTCCCCCCGTGTGGTTCTGGGATTTTTGCTCACCGTTCCTGTGATCATTTTGACCCCACGGGGTGAGATCTTGCATGGAGCCCCAGATCGAGGGAGATTATCAGTGGTCTTGTATGTCTTCCATTTTCTAATTATTGCTCCCACAGTTGATTTCTTCACACCAAGCTGCTTGCCTATTGCAGATTCAGTCTTCCCAGCCTGGTGCAGGTCTACAATTTTCTTTCTGGTGTCCTTCGACAGCTCTTTGGTCTTCACCATAGTGGAGTTTGGAGTGTGACTGTTTGAGGTTGTGGACAGGTGTCTTTTATACTGATAACAAGTTCAAACAGGTGCCATTCATACAGGTAATGAGTGGAGGACAGAGGAGCCTCTTAAAGAAGAAGTTACAGGTCTGTGAGAGCCAGAAATCTTGCTTGTTTGTAGGTGACCAAATACTTATTTTCCACCATAATTTGCAAATAAATTCTTTCCGAATCAGACAACGTGATTGTCTGGATTTGTTTTCTCATTTTGTCTCTCATAGTTGAGGTCTACCTATGATGTCAATTACAGGCCTCTCTCATCTTTTTAAGTGGGAGAACTTGCACAATTGGTGGCTGACTAAATACTTTTTTGCCCCACTGTAAAAGCATCTCAAAGCAGTTTATAAAATAAAAATATGCAATAACACATGAAAATAAGATCAGAAATATAGCTGCATATTTTCACTTCTCAGCAGCCAGTACAATAGCAGCACCTTTATCATATACGTACCAAAAGCCTTTCGGGGTTCAGTCAGTTTCAGAGTGAAAGTGTGACCTTTGGGCAAATCCTTGAGCATTTTTGCAACCTCATAATGCCGGCAGCCAATGAGACTTTGACCATTGATGGACTCAATCATATCCCCAACATTGATAATTTGGATTCGGTCAATAACACTGCCTTCCTTGATTCTCTGCCAACAGAGGTGAACAGTCACTATGCAAATACAAACTAAATAAATTCTTGATGCTAGATACTTCCCATTTTGAAAAATTCAGAATGCAGTGCAGCCAAAAAATAAAATGAAATAAATGGAAGTAGGCTTCCATAGAATCTTGATTCCCCAAACAAAACTCATACTCCTTTCTGAGAGAGAGAGAGAGCGGTTCATGTAATCGGAACTACTGTAATGGCAGAACTACTTTTCTCTTGAATACCTCTCTTCTACCTGGTTATTTTTAGGTAACTACTTTGCCAAGACTGGTCCATTAGTTATGGAGCCTTTTATTTTATACACAACCTGACATATTTTTGAATTGTATCAAGGCTGTCTATGTATCACACCTTCAAGTGGATAAGATTAAATATGTATGAGCAGAAAGAAATCAAGCTCAATAGTAAGAGTGTTAACTCTACAGTCCAACAACTCTCTTTTTTACATATTGTCGAAGGCTTTCACGGCCGGAGTTCGATGGCTGTTGTGGGTCTTCCGGGCTGTGTGGCCGTGTTCTGGAAGTTGTGGTTCCTAACGTTTCGCCAGCATCTGTGGCCAGCATCTTCAGAGGGCAGGAGCACAGACAGAAGCGCTCTTCAAATTTGCCATTCTACCTGAGCACAGAAAGAGCACTTCTGTCTGTGCTCCTGCCCTCTGAAGATGCTGGCCACAGATGCTGGCGAAACTTTAGGAACCACAACTTCCAGAACACGGCCACACAGCCCAGAAGACCCACAACAGCCATCTCTTTTTTACCTTAGGATGTATGATGATCTAAAGTAATGGTTATGCATTACTCTGATACTCATACTCAAAATGCTGAACATGAAACTTCTACTTGAGAAACGTGATTCATAATTACACTTATAACTGACTCAGAGGGGAGATGAGCAGTGGCCCAACCAGTCTGCCGTCCTGTTTCTGCCAAAAAAACAAAACCCTTGAAAGGAGGCCATACTACCAAATGTATACCCTTCGAGACAGTCTAGAAAAAAAAGTTCTGAAGAATGAGGTGACTGTACACTAATCCCAAGGAATTTATGACAGCAGATCTAAGGCTGCTAAAGCTATGTTTTTCTTACTATCTGCTAGAGCAGGATCATATCATTCCTCTTCCCTGAGACTATAAACTAGAACTGAATGTGAACAGTGTCCATGTTCTCTTTATATATTCATTGCATGAATTAGTGTGCCACAATATCTTTATGTGGATTAAGCATATGAAATCAATGCAAATGATTCCTGTCATTAGTAGCTCATTAGGAATTACAGTTACCTGAAAGGAAGTAGAAAAAGAAGAGAAGGAGACTAAAACCAGAGACAATAGACTTTCACAGCAGCTGATGCAAAACAAATAGGAAATATTAGCTTAAAGGAATTCTGAAGCCTGTTTATTTGACAGAACCTGTTTTGGCAGTAGTAGTCAAATCTAAAGGTACTTATCTTAAGGAGTAAAACAGCACCAACTGATATTTAATAATACAAACAGTGGGTCCGGGCCATTTTGAAAAGGACTGAATCCTTCCCTTAGATCACTGCACGTAGTCACTTCCTGTAGGACCAAAATACTGAAAAATCCAGGGTGGAGTGCAGCAATTGTTTATTAACTTCATAGGAGGTACCATGATAGCTTTGACTGATGCCATGTGAAGACTTCCTTCTCTGTCCAAAGATAC
Source organism: Charina bottae (assembly GCA_023362775.1). Classification (NCBI taxonomy): domain Eukaryota; kingdom Metazoa; phylum Chordata; class Lepidosauria; order Squamata; family Charinaidae; genus Charina; species Charina bottae. The sequence goes on from JALMGJ010000002.1 coordinate 113,550,607, forward strand.
TAGGCTGGTCTCTTTGCTACTAACTTCTTATTGCTCTGTAAAAGGTTGTGTTGTACTGAGGAAAACTCATAGTTCTAGGTTTAATATTAAGCACAGCCCATAATTTATTTTCAGCATAAACTAGAAATACTGTAGCTACTTAAGCCTGTGTCTAACTTAAGGTTAGTCAGATGAAATCCATTGTTAAGGTCCTATACAGGAATATAATGGGGTTGGCCTCCATGTACTTTGTATGGCAAAAAGGAAGTATGTTCAGAATACGTGTTACAAAACTGTGTTCTTGCATGTATCCCAAAAAAGAAAAGAGTAGGGCTCTGTATCTTCAATAACAGAATTAGTTGAATTTTTTAGATGATGGACAAGCTTTATCCAGGAACCATCAGCAAGGCCCCAAATAAAATTAAGACTTTAATAAGCAAGCTTCCTTAGAGGCACAGCCCTATGCCAGCTGTTTAGGAAATGGTGGGGGTCTTTTCCCCAGCAAAAGCTGCATACTCTCCAGGACAATCTGCCAGGAACTCCATGCTGATGGTGGGTGAGCCCAGAGCCCAGAATGGGTGAAAAAAAAATGGTGGCAGAAAAAGACTGTTCTTGCAAAATGTTTAAACTGATTGTTTTTCATGGAGTGAATGTAGTCTAGTTCCAATCAAAGAACATGAATGCAGAATCTGACGGTCATACAAAATCGCAGGAAATATTTTTTCTCAGAGAGATGGGAAAAGAGAAATTTATTCTTCATAGTTGTTTTGATTTTTATAATTAAAAAAAGTAGTGAGGATAGTGCTGCAGGGCAAAAAAGGATTAATGGTGTCTAGTCTTGTATTCCACTGGCTCATTTATCTTAATTATCACTATAAGTAACTTTTGTAGGATGAGCATCCTATGAGCCTGCATAACAGGTATCTACAGTAGTCTTCCGGCATCTGTCAAAATTTTAGAAAACCCTTTCTTTTAAAAAAGGATACTTGTAGCTCTCATGGCTATGCTCATAAGGATAAATATACAATTCAGTTTTCAATGCCAAACAAACCATGTTTTGGGAATCTAATCTTCAACCTACCTTCCCCAATAAAAAGAGGAATAAAAATCTAGATTGTTCACAAAGTAAATACTGTACCCCAAAACATAAAAGTAAGTATACGATTTACGTTAAATATAATTATTTTGGCAGAATTTAGGCTTTCGTGTCATCCTACTCGGGAATTCAAACAGCCCAGGGAGAAGAGCTACTAGATGAGAGCAAACTATTAACTAGCACAGTGCCCTGTTTCTAGCAACAGCCAGACCTTTGCTTGGGTGCCTAAAATCAAAGGTATGTTGTCTTTGAACTGATATGTTCAATTCAGCTATTGCAGACAATAGCAGTGATCAATACTATCTCCCATGAAAGTTGCAGTTACATTAGTTATCTTTTTAGTCATGTAAATCTGTTGCCAATTAAAAACATTGGTCCACTGCTTCCAACTGACTTTATAAATCTCTATTGTACCCGTTTAATAATTTTTTCCTAAACTAAACAAACCCAAACTCTTCAGCCCAGTATTCCACAAGTTGATAATATTCAGGCATTGCTATTGGGAATTATGGGATGAAGAACACATATACCCTGAAGGGTGTAAGATTGAAGAAGGCTGTTTTAAGCTATTTAAAGCCTCTTATCAGGATTTTTCTGTTTAGCATCATAAAGAGATAGGATCTGATAATCATATTTCACATGCCTTCAGCAGGAAAGACCTTGTTGTGAAATCATATCATTTTGGACTCACTTTGAAAAAAATAACATTTTCTCAGAAAGATGGAAAAGAAAAAAAGACTGACCTTAGCTAAAATTGGGCTTCTAAGTGCTATAAAGATATTAGATTCAAGAAAAACTCAGATCAGATAAGAATCTTGGCTTAATAAATTATTATCTCTAAACACCAGAATCTTTATTGGAAACACCACCTTTATTGGAAAAACTACTAAAAAATATAAGCAATTGAAGGGCTTTGTTTTTCAGAGCTGATAGTTTTTGAAGGACAGAGCAAGCAAAACAATGGACAAAGCTAAAAAAAAAAATCAGAATCCTACCACCCTAAAGAGCAAAGCAATAGAGTAGGAGACTATATGGGACCATTCAAAGATACCTTGATGAAAGCATAGCCAGCACCATTGTCTGTGATAGTCAGGCCCAGGGCCTCCTCAGATTTGAACACTTCCACTTCTTTCCTCTGGCCCTTTGTGTGGGCAAAGATAAAATCTTCAAGGCCAATCTGACCACCCAATAACTTGTCCATGTCCACTTTGTGGGTATTTAAAGTGCAGAACATCACCTAGAAAGATATCAAGGAAGTACAGTGAGAATCTGATATTGTTTGAGATACTGAGGGTGCAGTCAAGTCTCTGCAATAAAGGGCCAGGAGGCCTTTGATCACCAACATTCATCTTAGGTTCCAAGATATTTCTCTAGACCAGGGCTTTCCAAAGTTTTTCCTGCGGCTACACACCAACTGGCGTTGGTGTGTCGCCGCGGGAAAACCCGGAAGTGCCGTCCTTGCGGCAGCGCGCAAAAACCCGGAAGCGCTGCTGCCGCTTTCGGGTTTTGCACGCTGCAGTTGGTGTGTCGCCGCAGGAAAACCCGGAAGCGCTGCGCTTCCGGGTTGTGTGGCGACACACCAGACTGTGTGTGGCGACACACTTTTGTGTCGCGACACACAGTTTGGAAAGCTCTGCTCTAGACACAGGCAGACAGATTAGCATCCTCAGTTCACCCAAAAACATTTCCCGATAGAACTGGTCTTGCACAAAACCTACCAGACATGCAAGGAGCATACAGTAGTCAGGTAATAAAAGGCTGTGCTTACCTCAGTTGGAGATATTTTAAAGGCCTCTGCAATTTTGTTGTATAGTTCCTTGACATTAGTAAAGCCTTCGATCCGGCCAGTGGGACTTCCATGGGCTAGCTGGGTGTGGAATACAAGACGAGGACGGAGGCTGGCTGGCGGAGGGGGTAGTCCAGGCTGAAGTGCTGCCACACCACCAACCCCCATCCCACCCAGGCTACTGCGGATGGGCTCAGCTTCCTCATTTTCCACCAAAGGGGGGGCCTTCTTCCGACGGCCTAGTCCAAGCGGCATGAGGGAAATGTGACCAGCCACCAGCAAGAATCAGTTACCAAGATATGGACCTACAGATAGATAAGGTATGAATGGGATTAATTACAGTGAGTATTTTTTCAATTTTATTTATTCAATATTTATAACTGCCCATCTCACATACATGACTCTGGGTGGCTTACAATTACAAACACCAAAAAACAATTTAAAAATTACAGAGAAAAAACAATAAACACGTTAAAACCATTAAAACCACTACAATAAGCAGCAGAGGTACAAAACATTCACACCGCTCGATATAAGCATCAACAGGCTGTGCACCACCACTGGATCCCCAAGCATAATGATAAAACGACGTCTTCAGGGCCTTTAAGAAGGCCAGTAGGGTTGGGGCTAATCTATTATCCAGGGGGCAATGTTCCAAAGGGTGGGTGCGATGACAGAAAAGGGTTTCCTCTTGGGCCCTGTCAGATGACATTCCTTAATAGATGGGACCCAGAGCATGCCTCTCCTGCCAGACCTAATGGGGCAGGTGGATGTAATTGAGGATAGGAGGTCCCTCAAATAACTCAGTTCCATGCCATGTGGAGCTTATAGGTCATTACCAGCACCTTGAAGTGCACCTGGAAGCACACTGGCAACCAGTGCAGCTCGTGGAGCAGAGGTGTAATGTCTGCTGAACAAGGAGTGCACATAACTGCCCACGCAGCTGTATTTTGCACCAGCTGTAGCTTCCAGATGCTCTTCGAGGGCAGCTCGATGTATAGAGCATTACAGTACTCCATTCAGGAGGTGACCTAGGCATGAGTAACCGACAGTAGGGCCTCCTGGTCCAGGAAAGTGGACAACAGGCGCACAATACAAAGTTGCACAAAGGCCCTCCTGGCCATGTCTTCCACCTGCTCTTTGAATGAGTCATGAGTCCAGGAGGACCCCCAGGTTGCGCAAAGAATCTGTTTGGGGCAGTGGCAGCCCATCCAGGACAAGGGATGGTAAATCCTGGGAACCAGATGGCCCCAAATCCCAAAGCTACGAGTCTTGCTAGGGTTGAGCTGAAGCCTGTTGTTCCCCATCCAAACCCCACAGCCTCTAGGCACTGAGACAGGACATCAACAGCATTAATTAATTCAACAGGTATGGAGATGCATAGCTGGACATCATCAGCATACCGATGATACCTCACTGCATGGCGACAGATGACCTCACCTAGCGGTTTCACATAGATGTTAAACAGGAGAGGAGAGAGTACTGAACCCTGCAGGACCTTGCAAAGCAGGGGCCAAGGGTGGGGCCTCTTGCTCCTGATCAACACTGACTGGAACTGGCTCCAGAGGAAGGAAGAGAACCAGCACAATACAGTGTTCCGCCCCCTTCAATCCCTGGAGTTGGCCCAGAAAGACACCATGGTTGATGGTATCAAAGGCCACCGACAGGTTGAGCAAGGATGGATGCACAACCCCCATCCTACTCACGCCAGAGGTCATCCAGAAGTGCAACCAACGCTGTTTCAGTCCTGTACCCAAGAAATTTTGCAGACTATTTAATATTAAAAGGTAACAAATAGGCACATTTTGGAAATAGCCATTAATACTGTTTCTAGGAAACTTTTTGCATCCTGAGTCAGGATGGCAGAAAGTTGAACATGAAGAGCTTGAAGACCTATATTATCATCAGGTAAGGCCAAGTAAGTTCACAGGTGATCCAGTGCAACAGACTTGCATGTAAATTCACAGCAACATTTTACCAGTCACATAACATGGCAACTTTTGGGGAGGGAGCACATAATCAGCCTGAGAAAAAGAACCATTTTTTCTCAGTTTACAGAAGCTTCTCACCGTGATCACTGAAGACTATTCTTGCCAAAAAATATCATCCAACTGGTCACAGGATTATTTGTTTTCTAGGAACATCTTAGTTGGCTAAGGAAATTACAAGTTTATTCTAGTGCTCAGTGAACGTATGTCCAAACACATTATTTTCACGATAGCTTCATAGGTTGCAACTTAAAGTCATGATTCACATATTAAAGTCATGGTTCACAAGAAAGAAGGAAGAACAGACAACTAAATTAAAAAAGTGCATGTGTTCATGTGGTGCATGTCACAATCATTACACCCACTCCTTGTTTAGCAGCTACCTTGGTTAGTGACCATTCGCAAATACAACAGTAACTAAAAAAAATCATTTTCCTACCAATGCAACTCAATGCAAATTTCATGCAACTGACAACAGCGCTCGTTGGAGTGAGAGTAATACTGGTATAGCTGTATGAGAGAACTTTATCTGAATGAGATGGCAGCAACCACTGATCTTCATAGTGTCTTTCTCTCTGTGTCATGTGTTCGCTTAGCGACCATTTCGCTTAATGACCTGGTCGTTGGAACGTAACTCGGTTGCTAAACAAGGAGTGGGTGTACTTGGAAATTAAATTAAGAGTGTTTATTATTGATATTTGTATGCTATGTAAACAGACCACATGTACTGAACCATATAACTACAAACAATCCGGCTATAATGCTGTTTTCTAGGCTTATATTTGATTAACTTGTTTTATATCCCACCTTTCTACTCAGGCAAAAACTCAAAAGTGTACTGCCATACACAGCATATATGAGAATTATGACAAATAAGTTCAGGTGATTAAGAAATATGTTTTTGTTTTAACTCTGGAACTGTGATTTGACTTAAAGATCTTGTGGTTAATAAAATGCCCACAAAAGAAAATCTAAGTAAGTTATGAAGGAGATGAAACAAAAAGCATAAAATGGAATTACTTCATCAGGAAATGGATTTTTCCCAACACCTGAATTCCATCATGCCATGAAAGTGCAAAGATGAATTACGATTACTAGACTCTGGGTCCCTTCTTCTGGTCATATCGTGCCTGTTTAACAATTCAAAAACCTAAAGCTCCCTTAAGCTCTGAACCAATTATGAAGCATATTTGTTGTACACACAAAGTATTAAGATTGCAGAAGTTAGACTCAATGATGTTATATTGCCACTTACACCCCATGAAATAAAACACCAAAAATGAGGTTTGCACATTTCAGAAATGAACAGAATAACTAAAATATACATATTTTTAAAAGGTTCACAAAATGGTATGGCATTTTTGTAGGGCTGAACTTTGCCAGAACCTACCACTAAGAGTAAGTGTAGATATTTAATAAGAGGCAGTAAGGGTATTCTTGTACTATACTATTGCAGCAAGGGAGTGATTTGCAGTTAAAATGTATTTAACATTGAATAACAAAGCCACAAAACTGTACCAGCCAGCTCGAAGGCATGGGAAGATCTTTTCTCTTCAGTTACATTCAGTACAAGTATGAAGGAAGGGCTGCATTGTTTACAGTACATGTTTTGCTTACAGCAGCTGGAAACTGCAATACCATAATTGAAAAACAGAAATGCTATCTTGAAGGAAGGCACACTGAAGTTAGACAGTAAGTAATAATTCCTCATTTATAGAATACAAGCAAAATATCTGAGTTGAAGACCTTTGAGACCTCTCAAAAACCAATGGTCATGTCTGTGTTCCTCAACCTTGGCAGCTTGAAGATGAGTGGACTTCAACGCCCAGAATTCTTGGAGTTGAAGTCCACCCATCTTCAAGTTGCCAAGGTTGAGGAACACTGCTTTAGAGAATATAGACTTGGTAGAGAACCTTAATTATATGGATGAAACTCATAGGGAGAAGTTCTCAGAATGCTATGTAATGGTAGGTCAGACTATCTGTTCCCCTACACAGCATCTTCTGTGACTGGCAGTAGCCCTCTAGGGTTTGAGGCAAAGAAATCCCACTATTTGCTCTCTGAGCCTTTTTATTGGCATTTCCAGGGGTTGAACCTGGGACTTGTTCCATCTAACACATGTGCTTTTCTAGTGAGCTACAGTTCCTCCCTTAGGAAATTAATCACAAGATAACTTGCCTGATTCTTGTAGACTGGGCTGGTTTACACACGAATGCTGATCACTTGATAACAGCAGCATCTAGCAATTATTCTCATGCAAGGATAGACCAACCCAGGCCTAATGCCACAAAGTATGGGAAGGGAACCTCTTCCCCTCACTCATTGTCAAAGGCTACATTTCCTTAGGTGAGAGATGTCATACCAGTTATGGGTGCGTCCAAGTTATTTCACTCTCTCTTATTCATACACATGCTGTGCAATTCACGTAGTTACACACCCTGCTTCCTCTTTCTCTCTCACCCTTTCTTTCATTGCTTCTCTCATTTGTTCACATTAAGATCTTGAAATAAAGCTACTGTTGATGCCAATCAAGAGTTTTTGTCTCCTCCTCAAGTGTTATTATCCTGTGTCAGGGCAGTGGTGAGGGAGTTGCCATGCAAAAAGGAAGAGCTTTACCTTTCTTTACCCTTTATCCTGTCTCTTTGGCTGTGCTTCTCTCTCCAAGACCTTGTGGGCCACTACTAAGCCACAGGTTATTATTTCTTCATCCATGCCATATATCAAATGAAATATTTTTCAAGAGTTGGTTCACACATTCAGTTGCTAGTTACCATGAACGACAATCAAGTACAACCCCCAAAATGATGTACATGAATAAATGAACTAGGATATTGACTACATCTTGTTTGAAGTGAGATATTAGACTGAAAGGGGAGATCTATTCTTATGCACTAATGTCCTTAACTCCTTCTGCACCACAGCATAGGATCCTTATGACAACAATGTGAAATTGGAACAATTCAACAGAGTAGCATGCATACATTTTCGCTTTGAAGTAGTTATTTTAATTTTAAACTCACTATATAAGAAGCCATTTTTTGAATCTTAGTTTGGGCTTACATTCAACATTAGTCTCTGTTCCAAACCATGTACATCTATCTGCTTTACATACATACACATCCATCACACTTTTCCCTTCCAGGGTAATCAACATTATAAGAAAAGAAGGCGGATCAGCAATTGAAAGACATGAGAAAAAAGAGAGGGAAATATAGCTAAATTTAGTTTACACCAAGGCCATTCACTATACCTCTCCATACCTTTCTACTGTTGCTTCTACCATGTCTATACATAGATTGCCTTTTATTCTTTAAACTTCCCAACACTTCCTCTAGACTTATCTCATAATCTGCTAAATAGCAAAAATCTGGTCTGCACTACCCATGCCTGGCATTAAGCCACACTGCTTATTGCTCATTGTCACCTCTGATTCTTTTTCACTGAACACCTTCCCAAGCACATTTAACAAACCAATCCCACAGTAGTTTTTGCATTCACTATTATGTTTCATTGCATAGGTAAACAATAACAGCATTATTCCAATTGTTGGGCACAGATACAGTCTTCACAAACATATATACGTTAAATAAGTTGCACTGCTATTCCATAAGCAGACCACATCCATATCTTATAATTTCTTTAGTTACACCATCTACACGTGCAACCTTACAATTTTTCAACATTCTCACAGCATTTACAAATACCTTTTAATTAAGATTTTCTTGGACATTTAGAGCATTCATTTTAATTTCACTCTTTGTTATATCACTATCATTCCTATAATACAAATCTCTAAGCCAGGGGTGGGCAACGTCAGGCCCGCGGGCCATATAAGGCCCGCGGGGCTCCCGCCTAAGGCCCGCAGGGCTCCCGCCCGCAAACCCTGCCCCTTCCACACGATTGACTCCCGCCCGCAAACCCCGCCCCCCCAGTGTTTGTGATTGGCTCCCGCCCGCAAACTCCGGCCCCGGTCCGCGGAAATCCCAGAAACCCCGCCCCCACCCCCCTGGTCCCCAGTTATAAATATCCAAATGGCCCTTGGCAGAAAAAAGGTTCCCCACCCCTGCTCTAAAACAAGTCTTCCAGCATTCCCTGATTTCAGGGGATTCCTTCAATGACTGCTTTACAAAAGTTCCTAAGGAATAATTGACGAGTCCAGAATTCTTCCCTTTAGTTGAAAAAAGACCAACTAAAAAAACACAGAGACAACTCTGTAAATACCACCAGATACAGTAAACCAATATTTAAAACAATGTCAGAGACAGTCTACTGTATTCACCAAAGTTTTGTGCTGGCATTTGTAAATAGAAAACAAATTACATGTTACTATAGAATCAAAGGCAACCATAATGGAAGCAAACCACATCTTTGTTCCAAATATGTGAATCCTTCCTTAAAAGAAGGATGCTGTACTTGAGAAATTACCAGGACACAAGAACCAGCACTGCTGCAGGCTATGTGCCCCCAACCTGTCAGTGAAAATGGGCAAGTGCCATAGCAGACTCCCTTCCAGAGAGAAGCTTCCAATATCTCTATTCTGGAATCAGGGTGGAGAACACCTTTGCAAGTTGATTCAAAGCAGAGAAACTGGCTTCAGGGTGTTCCCTAGAGGGTGGAACGGCAAGGGAACACAGCCAAACTACGCTCCACACTTAAAAACTCAGCCAAGTTACAGGGCAAAGCACTGCCTTTTCCCTTCAAATATCATCACAATTATCCAACAAAATTTGGCCTCATTTCATATTGCAAGTTCCACTATGCCATAACACATCCAACCATTTCCAAGTCCTAGATATAATTACAGTACTTTGCATTTACAGTCTCCTTGGCTTCTTTCCTAAACTCAGCCACAGAGACCAAGATCTTATCTAAAACCCATTTTAGCTAAATACAGATTCCCCCCCTAAATTTAGATCTTTGCTTCCATTTCTAAAAACTGCTTATAACAACATCCACATTTCAAAATGAATCCAGCAGAACTATAGGCATTTATAAATTTTTGAATTAACTCTAAATATTTTTTTCATGTCGAGTTTCCAAAATGCTGATTTAATCTGTGTAGGCAGCAGAAATAGAGTGCTGACATGTCATTAACACCTCCAGCCTTCAATTTCTTTAAAGCAGTCCTGAACTTCAAGATTTAGGCTGCTTGAAGCAGATGTAATTTTGGGAACCCAAATAAATCAAGAACTGCTCCATGAAGTTCCTATAAAGCTGTTCACTCAGTCTTGTTGACATTTCATACTGAAGTAGAAATTTATCTGTAACCGATTAGGATAAGCATTCAAATTCTAAGCTCTGAATAACTTAAGGCCTCAAATAGATCAATTTGGCAAATATTCTGTACTGAAATAGGAATTATCTTACCTAGATTAACAATTTAAAGGGTGTTTGCCAAGCCTCTGCTTAAAATCTGTAATAGAGATGGCTGTGAAATCACTAGATAACCAGTGATCCAACATCACTTTTACAGATGATGTATATTCTAGATATTAAGTAAAAATGTTGCTTTCTTCTTTTAAAAGTACCCTGCTTCACTATCATCAGTTTCTCAATATGATATTAAAACACTCATTCTGCTTGCATCTCCATTAATTAGTGATAGATACATTTAGTTTTTGTCTATCCCCAGCATTCTATTCCTGTATGAGTATATACATGGAGATATCTCTATTCCTGTATGTGTATATACATGGAGATGTCTCAAATTCAAAAGCCTTTCCTTCCAAGTTAGGAGTCCATTTTAAGTTGTTGAACATATATTTCCTTTGAAGTATGTTCATTTATTATCCTTGTTTTAAAAACCTGGCAGCTTTACCAGCTGTTGTGACCAATACTACTACTGTTTAACATTTACATTTCATAAATAAGGTGATTCCTTTAGGACTTAATATTTAAATAACCCTCAAAGAATAAAGAAAAAGAGAAATAACAGGGCTTAATAAAACAGCATTAATATAAATGCATATATTACTGGTGCATATTAATAAAGACAAAATAAATTACCATTTCTTATTAATATGCAGGACTCACAAATATGCAGTAATTATTAATATTAGGAGTAATATATTATTACTATATATATTTACTTCTATTTATTAAGAACAAAATGAAAGAATAGTAATGTTTTAAATTATTTAGGCAGAATATTTAAGGAAATACAAAAATCCTTTTTCTCTATATATTCAATCTATTCCATAATTACCATTCAAATCCCTATCAGCAGAGCTACAGCCTAGCCAGCCTTGTTATTCTTTCTAATACGGTAAGTACATTATGACTGTGACTATATCCTAGGTCATTAAAGCATATGTGAGCAAAGGCCTTAGCTATACCAACATTATTATTATGCAAATTAGGAAAGAGAAGTTTCAGGACTTCAGCTATGCTTTATTTTACTTAAAAACAAATATTAAAAATGATGGCTCAATATCAACTGAGCTCATGCTGAACTGTTGCTCCCTGAGTTATCAGAGAAAGAGTAACAAACAATATACCTTGATCGAGTAGCTATACTTTTTTGGTGGCGTGGTGGCTCAGTGGGTAAGACGCCAGGCTTGTTGATCGGAAGATCGCAAGTTCGGAGGTTCGAATCCCTAGCCCTGCATGCGGAGTGAGCTCCCGCACTAGCTCCAGTTCTTGCCAACCTAGCAATTCGAAAGCATGCAAATGCAAGTAGATGAATAGGTACCACTTCGGTGGGTAGGTAACAGCGTTCCACGCGTGTCATGCGGCCACATGACCGTGGAAGCGTCTTCGGACAACGCTGGCTCTTCGGCTAACAAACGGAGATGAGCACCAGCCCCTAGAGTCGGACACGACTGCACAAATGTGCGGGGGGAACCTTTATTTATTATTTATACTTTTTTGATTCAGGGACTGATGGTCAATGACCTCCTCATGACAAGCAAGAGACACTACATGGGAATATAGGCAAAGGATGGGCTATCTTGTACACATCTGCATAGAACAGAGAGCTCATTAGGAACATGATGGCATGGGTTGAATATATTCTATGAAAATACCCACATTATTAAAATGTTAATATCTTATACTAGCACATCTTTCAGAAATATTCTGCTGCATGATCAAGACTTCAAAGAATTTGGAATGATGACAAATAGATAGAGGAGAACATTAATTATATGGTTAAAAATTGATGACAAGAGGAGTCAAGAAAAAAAGCACTTGGCAGAATGCTGCCAAGGTTACCCCATAACTACTGGAAGCCCTATCAAATCTTTATTGGGAATCTTCCAGAAATAATCATAGATATTTGCATGATTTTTGGCAAACAGATAATAAACTTGATATTTAAAAGCTAGGTGATTGTACAAGTGGCAGACTGCCAACCCTTCTGTACTCAATTGTTAGGTTACATTTATTCATGTATTTATTTACTTAATAGGGCTTACATCCTGCTCCAGTCAGAAAGGACTCTGAGGCTGACGTATCCCTCTACAGTCAGAAATTGAAAACACTAAACCACAAGAATAAATAACCAACAACCCCCTACCCTCCCAACAACCACATTAGCTGTAGCTAATGTGTAGATGTGTACAGTAGTTCTGGCTACAGGTTGGGTCTGACAAACATTAGGTTGATGCAAGGTACTAGCCAAAATTGTATGGAAATTTGAAGTCAGAACTATGTAGCTATTATCTTAGCTAAATAAACATAACTCGCCTTAGCATACCTGAAATGAACCCTGAAAGCGTGGGCAACTGTTTAATGGCTACTAGGATATATGCATTCTTCTTCAACTTCAGAAACAGCATAATTATGAGAGGGAATCCTCGTTATTCATGTTACAAAGCCAATCAGAATTCAGTGAAAGCAGGATAACCCATAAGTAAGAGAAATGGAAATTTTCAACAATTCGGAAAGCTGTACAGAACACAGGAGAAAAATTTAACTAAATTATACATTATATGATTTTCTGTTCACATCTTAGGAAAGACAGGAAAGTCAGTTTCCTCTGCTAGTCAGCTTTTGGGTGTAGCTACCAAGTTACATCAATAGTTACACTACAATTAAAGGAAAACAAAGGTCAATCGTGAAACTAACCCTCCCATCAATGAGAACAGAGAGGTAACTTGCCAGTACATTCTCCTACCCTACAAGTATGAGGAACAGCAAAAGCTAAACAGACAAGCATCACATGAGTCCCTTATATTCTGAATGTGGGTATTTAAAGGAGCTACTAATTAACCCCCCTTGATTTAACCTGATCGAACTGCCTGTAGTCCTAGGGCCATAACATCTGCTCTGAACTTACACCACGTATGCTCACTTTATTTTATCCATGTCCAGTCTCCCCCCCTCCCCCCCCCCCACAAAAGTGGGATGAGAAAAAGAAACTTAAAGTACAGAAAAACGACACAATCCACAACTCCATTCATTGGACCTCCGATTCCTGGTTCTCGCCTCAACTGACAGTTCGCCCAGCAAGATGCCTCGCGTGCAACTGCACCTCATCGGATTGTGTATCCAAGCAACCCCGGCCGGGTTCTCGACATGTGCAAACACGCAGGAAGCTTGCTCCCGCGGAGGGGGGTAGGGGAAGAGCGACGGATGCTCGGACGCCTGGGTCCTTCAGCGGCTCTTAACTCAGCCTCGCCAAAGTCTCCTTCGTGCCTGAAGCCCCTCCCGCTCCCGAAGTTCTCCATGAAACAATCCGCCTCTCTTCCCCTTTCCTTACCCCCGTCCGTTTCTTCTCCGGGCCCGTCCCTCAGCCGAACTACAGCTCACCGCCGCCTGCCTGTCCCTCAAGAGAGGGCGGGACCTAAAACACCGCCTCCTAACCAATTGAAGCGCACGTCGCATTCTTCGTTGGCTAATCACCGCTTGCTCTCCTGAGGTGGAACATTCCTGATCTTTATGGCTACTTCCCTCCACCACCCTCTTCCCTCCCCTCGTCAAGGTGCCGGGAATAGGACGTGATAGGGCGTGGAGCAGAAGCGTGAGAGAACGGGATGTACCACCTTGGAAAAGGGGACAACGGAAAGTACCATCTAGGAAAATCATGGGGGTAATGTCTCACCCTAGGAAACATCATCAAGACGTCCAGCTTGCGTTTGTGCTTGCGCAGCCTTCTGCTGGCCAATTCGGTCGCTACAGCCACCGGGCACCAATGGCAAAGCAGAAGGGCGAGCCCGGGCAAACCAGGTAGCCAAGGGAGGACGCCTTGTCGGTACCCGGTACTTACCGGGAGAGGGCTGTGGAGGAACAGGAACGCTGCGCAGATACAGCAATTTAATTTCGTTTTTAGCTTTCCAGTAGGAGCCAGATCTGGCTTGTGAAACTGGGTTTTTAAGATCGCCCTCGAAGCAGAACATAAAATAGGAAGCATCACGCATTTCCCTCTTCTAATTTTTACTTATTTATTTGTTTATTTATTAAATGTGTAGGCCACCCCATCTGCTACGACGGCTTACCAAATACAACGAGAAAATAATATAAAAACACGAAAATCATCAAAAGTCTGGAAAAAACAGCACTCATTTTAAAAACCAGAATACTGTGCAAGGGGTTCATCACCCAGTTTAACCCAAGGCCTGAGGATAAGGACATGTTTATAACCAAACGTTTTTCACATCTGTCAGGAGTGGAGATCGCAGTTGGCCTTGAGCAGCATCCTTACTACTGGGAGTCTTTATTAAGCTGAAGAGTAGAATAAAAATGCTTTAAATGAAGAAATGCATATGTGTAACGGGCAGAAGGAATAACCTTGAGAAACAGAGGAAGAGTCACAACCAAGACAATAGTTAGATAAAAGAAATCTGAGACAGGGATAGGAATGTAATTTGAGAAAGGGTCTGGACATGTCCCTCCCTAGTTCTCATTAAGATATAGGGAGGGAGGGAGGGGGAAGTGCATTCAGAGTTGCAAGATTCTGTAGTATAACCTTAAAATAAAAGTAGTATTAGCATGTATGACTTTGGTTTCCTACTCTGGTCTACCTTGAAAGGCTGACAGTATGTCTAGGTCCCAATTAATATTAGATTTGGGGAGGCAAACAAAAAAACCAATGAAATCAATGGGCTTATGGCTTTTTAACCTGCATAGGATGAACACTGTCCTTGAAATAGGTTCCTTAACAATATATAGTAAAGGTAAAGGTTCCCCCCGCACATTTGTGTGGTCGTGTCTGACTCTAGGGGCCGGTGCTCATCTCCGTTTGTTAGCCGAAGAGCCAGCGTTGTCCAAAGACGCTTCCACGGTCATGTGGCCGGCATGACACACGTGGAACACTGTTACCTACCCACCGAAGTGGTACCTATTCATCTACTTGCATTTGCATGCTTTCGAATTGCTAGGTTGGCAAGAGCTGGAGCTAGTGTGGGAGCTCACTCCGCACGCAGGGCTAGGGATTCGAACCTCCGAACTTGCGATCTTCCGATCGACAAGCCTGGCGTCTTACCCACTGAGCCACCATGCCCCTTTTAACAATATATAGTAAAGGTAAAGGTTCACCCCGCACATTTGTGCCGTCGTGTCCAACTCTAGGGGCTGGTGCTCATCTCCGTTTGTTAGCCGAAGAGCCAGCGTGGTCCAAAGACGCTTCCACAGTCATGTGGCCGCATGACACACGTGGAACGCTGTTACCTACCCACCGAAGTGGTACCTATTCATCTACTTGCATTTGCATGCTTTCGAATTGCTAGGTTGGCAAGAGCTGGAGCTAGTGCGGGAGCTCACTCCGCACGCAGGGCTAGGGATTCGAACCGCCGAACTTGCGATCGACAAGCCTGGCGTCTTACCCGCTGAGCCACCACGCCCCTTTTAACAATATATAGCTTCTGAGAAATTACTATTCTTTTTTCCAAGAACTTCAGGGTGGTATACCATGCATCTCTTCGCCCCTTTTCTTAAATTTATGTGCATTTGATAAAGTAGGTTAGGCTAACAAGTTACCAACTTTTGAGCGAGAACAGTTTGACAGCAACATTGGTTCATTGAGATGGCGTTTGTTCCAACATAGCTCCTTGAGCTTTTGTTCTTATTTTTGTTATGGAGTATGGAGGTACAGGTAGTCCTCGGTTAATGACCATTTGTTTAGCGACCATTCAAAGTTGTGACAGCACTGAACGAGTGGTACTTACCACTGGTCCTTGAAATTCCAGCCGTTGCAGCACCCCTACGATCACGTGATCACAATTTGGGCACTTGGCAACCAGCTTGCACTTACAATGGTTGCAGCATCCTGCAGTCAACCTTCCCTGCCATCTTCCCACAAGCAAAGCCAATGGGGAAGCCAGCAGGAAAGGTCACAAGTTGCTCCCGTAAGTTGCTCCTGCCGCTTTTTCTCCCAAGGAGCCCGCTACAGAGTACGAGATTCCAGGGATCTTGTACTCCATAGCGCCTGCCCACCTGCAGCACCCGCTGCCTGCACTCTGCCTGGCTGCGCTTGCGCTGCAGCACCCCCTCCCCTGCCCGTCTGCAGTTGTGTGGCGCCGCAGCACCCCCTCCCCTGCCTGCACTCTTGCTGCAGCACCCCCTTCCCCCACCAGCACTCACATGGCACCACAGCACCTGCCCAGCCACACTCCATACCACTCCTGCCCACTGGTCTGCTTGCAAGCCACCCAGGACTTGCAACTTCCTGCCAGCTTCCCCATTGACTTTGCTTGTTGGAAGCTGGCAGGAAGTTGCAAGTTGTGGTCATGTGAGGTCTTTGCTTAATGACCTGCGATCCTCGCTTAATGTCGACAGCAGGGATGGGATTGCTGTCGCTAAGTGATGTGGTCATGCGACATCATGTTTTACAACCACATCGTTTAGCGATGGCAATCCTGGCACTTCCCGTTGCTGTCGTTAAGTGAGGACTCTGTGCATTAAGAAACAAACACTTGGAAGTGGTAGGCCATCTACCATCACCTCTGTTGCATGTACAGATTAGGCACCCTTGGTCAGATATATGTTTCATTGAATTCTAAGTAAACAGCTTTCTGCAATTGAATGCATACTTACTATTGTAAGTATGTACTGTTTAGAGAAAATAGTAAAAATAGCAGGTGCAAAAGTTTGGACACCTTTTCTGCCTGTACTGTGGAACATCTTCTTTGGCAGAAATAAGTGTTTCCAAATATTTCCTGTAGTCATCTTATTTTGCTTTTGGATTTTTTCTTTTCCACTCTTCCTTGCAGAAGTCATCTATCTCAGAAAGAGTTTTAGGACTCCTTGCCTGCCCTGCATGTTTGAAATCTCCCCATAGATTTCCAATATATTCAAGTCTGAGGACCCTGAAGATCACTCCAAATTTTTACCTTTCTTTTCTTTAAATACTTTGTGGTTGATTTGCAGGTATGTTTTGGATTATTGCCTTGCTGAAATAGCTTTGCTTTCTTCAATGATTGTGTGGCTTCTAGAATATGTTGAACCCATTCTTCCCTAGGCTGACCATATTTCCTTGAGACAAAAACAGGTAAGACTCCAGGCTTGTTGATCGAAAGATCGCAAGTTCAGAGGTTTGAATCCCTAGCCCCGTGTGACGGAGTGAGCTCCTGCACTAGCTCCAGCTCTTGCCAACCTAGCAATTTGAAAACATGCAAATGCAAGTAGATGAATAGGTACCACTTCGGTGGGTAGGTAACAGCGTTCCACGCGCGTCATGCTGGCCACATGACCACGGAAGCATCTTCGGACAACGCTGGCTCTTCGGCTAACAAACGGAGATGAGCACCGGCCCCTAGAGTCGGACATGAATATGCAGGGAAAACCTTTACCTTTACCTAACCTACCCACGGCTCACTGGACAAAGTGTGTGTGTGTGCGCATGCACGCATGCACTCCGTCTAACAAAGCCTCGCCGGCAGCGCGGTCCCTGCGGTGCCCCGGCAAACGGGGCGGGTGGGTGCTCTCTCATTGTTCCCCTCGCCACCTCCAGCCCCACAGCCCTCCGCTGCTGCAGCGGGCGCAGGGAGTACGAGGGTCACCCAATGTGGGCAGAAGGGTGCCAGGGGTTGGGGGGGAGCGCGAGCTCACCACTCCTTGGCCAGGGCCGCGGCCCCAGGAGGAAGTCACACTCGGTCCATCTGTGATCACTAGCTGGTAGGGTAGAGGCGAGCCGTGCTGGCAGGCAAGCAGGTGGGCCGGGGAGCCCCCTTCGCTCCAACCGCAGGTGGGTCTGGCTCGGCCAGCCAATCGCGCCTCCCGTTGTTCGGCCTGCCTCTCAGCTCACCTAACGCACGCGCTGATAGGCGATGGAGGTTCTGGCCCGACTTTCTCCAATCGGAGGTTCTGGCTCCGATTTGAATTTCACGCCTTCACTGTCCATCAGCAGCAGCTCTTCCTCTTCTGACTCAGCCTCCATCCTGACAGGTTCGCGGGAACTTTCAAAATTTTTTAAAAAACGGGACAAAATGGACATTTTTATTACAACGACAGGACGGTCAGGAATTGTTTAAAAAACGGGACTGTCCCGTTCAAAACGGGACGTATGGTCAGCCTATTCTTCCCACATAATATATCCTGCACCACTGGCTGCCACATAACCCCAAATCATAATAGAGCCACCTCCACTCTTAAATGTTAGCAAGGTGATTTTTTTTTTCTTCAAATTCTTCATTCCTTTTTCTCCAAATGTATCTATGTGGTTGTCACTTCACAGTTCAACTTGTTTCCTCAGTGCAAAGCACTTTGTTCCAAAATGTTTCAGGGTTACCTTGAATTTTTTTATATACTTTAGATTATTTTTATTACAAAGTCAAGAAATTTTTCTTACAATTGTCCCAGAGATCCTAAGTGTATAAGCAACCATGTGCTATAGACCTGTGGATAACTATTCCTCTTCAGCTAAACCTTCAAGGACGTCATTTCCAGTGATCTGTGGGTTCTGTTTTGTAGATCTGACCATGTGCAGTTCTAACAGAAATGTGTTTTGACCTTCAAGCTTTCAAAAAAAGGAAAAAAAAAATCCAGAAGCAAGATCTAAGCTGGCTACCGGAAATGTTTGGAAGCTGTTATGTCTAGCAAAGGAAATGCTACAAAGAACTGGTAGAAAGGGTATCCAAAGCTTTACACCTGCCATATTATTTTCTTTGAATCTGTAAACAATGGCACGTGAATAAGTATGCATTCCAATTTGCAGAAATATGTCATGCGCAACTTTGTACCATGCAGAGATTATTCCAACTTTGGTTCACTTTGGGATCAATTGAAACACACAATTTGACCAGGGTGCCTAAATATTTATATTCAATTGTATATATACAACAAGTCAGCCATTTTTATTTAATGTGGATTGAATGCAACACTGAAATTTCCACATTTATGGTTTTAGCTTGCTATAGATAAAAAAAAAGTCTTTTGAAACTGTGTTCTAGTATAATCTAGAATTATAAACCTACAGAAACAATAGTTGTCTTAAATTCATAGAAATTAGAATGTAGCCAATGGGGGGAATGAGATCTAGACATGTATATTACTATTGCTCTACATCATGTAGCAGGTCACATTTTGGAATACTCTTTCCCCTTTCCACTCAGAATGTACATAGACATATGATTCTACACCAACTTGTTTATACCAAATGAATACCAGATAATATTAAACATTATTATCATCTGTCTGTAGCTTGAATCATGTCAACTGGATTTCTATTTTCTTAATGGAAACGTTTCGCTCCTTATCCAAGGGGCTTCTTCAGTCTGAGCAAAGTTGGTAAGGGAATCCTAAATATGTTCCTAGGTAGCTGTGTGACCTTACACCTGGGGCTAGGTCATGGTTATATTGAGATGTAATTTTTAAGTCCTTTTATCATCTAATGGAGGGTCGTTAAAAACACCATGCTGCTGTTGAGCTTCTGAAATGGTCTTAATCTTCCTAGGCACAGAAGACAACACGGGGAGGAAGATGGGGGAGAGTTTGTGCCTGAGGCCCCCACCTCTATTCAAGGAAGGATTTTCCAAGTTGGCATAAATGGATTCCTTGACCCCTCTCTCAAACCACCTATCTTCTCTGTCTAAAATGTGAACATTAATGTCCTCAAATGAGTGTCCTTTTTCTTTTAGATGAAGATAAACTGCTGACTCTGGTCCTGTGGTGTTATTTCTCCTGTGTTGTGCCATCCTCCTGTACATAGGTTGTTTGGTTTCTCCAATGTAGAATTCAGAGCACTCCTCACTGCACTGGATTGCATAAACTACATTGCTTTTCTTATGTTTTGGAGTTTGATCTTTGGGGTGTACAAGCCTCTGTCTCAGTGTGTTGGTGGGTTTGAAATATACAGGTATGTGGTGTTTGCCAAATATCCGTTTTATCTTTTCAGACACGCCAGCCATGTAGGGAATGACCAGGTTCTTTCGTTTACTCTGAGTCTCAGCCCTATCTGTCGCTGTTTTAGGTCTGGTAGATTTAGATTTGGTGAAGGCCCAATTTGGATATCCACAGGCCTTCAGGGCTGTTCTCAGGTGCTGATTTTCATTCTTTTTGGAATCCATGGAGGTGGGGATGGTTTCTGCTCTGTGTGACAATGTCCTGATGACTCCTAGTTTGTGCTGCAGTGGATGGTGGGAGTCAAACATCAGATATTGATCTGTGTGTGTGGGTTTCCTGTAGATCCCTATTTCTAGCTTGCCACCGGTCCCAATGAGGACTTCACAGTCTAGGAATGCCAGTCTGTTGTCCTTGGTGTCTTCTCTGGTGAAGCTAATGTTGGCATCTATAGTGTTTATATGGTCCGTGAAGGCCTGTACTTCCTGGGCCTTGATTTTGACCCAGGTGTCATCCACATACCTAAACCAGTGGGTGGGCACCGTTCCCTGGAATGTGTTGAGTGCTTTCTTCTCCACTTCTTCCATGTATAAATTGGCCACAATGGGTGACACAGGAGAACCCATGGCCATTGTGGCCAATTTATACATGGAAGAAGTGGAGAAGAAAGCACTCAACACATTCCAGGGAACGGTGCCCACCCACTGGTTTAGGTATGTGGATGACACCTGGGTCAAAATCAAGGCCCAGGAAGTACAGGCCTTCACGGACCATATAAACACTATAGATGCCAACATTAGCTTCACCAGAGAAGACACCAAGGACAACAGACTGGCATTCCTAGACTGTGAAGTCCTCATTGGGACCGATGGCAAGCTAGAAATAGGGATCTACAGGAAACCCACACACACAGATCAATATCTGATGTTTGACTCCCACCATCCACTGCAGCACAAACTAGGAGTCATCAGGACATTGTCACACAGAGCAGAAACCATCCCCACCTCCATGGATTCCAAAAAGAATGAAAATCAGCACCTGAGAACAGCCCTGAAGGCCTGTGGATATCCAAATTGGGCCTTCACCAAATCTAAATCTACCAGACCTAAAACAGCGACAGATAGGGCTGAGACTCAGAGTAAACGAAAGAACCTGGTCATTCCCTACATGGCTGGCGTGTCTGAAAAGATAAAACGGATATTTGGCAAACACCACATACCTGTATATTTCAAACCCACCAACACACTGAGACAGAGGCTTGTACACCCCAAAGATCAAACTCCAAAACATAAGAAAAGCAATGTAGTTTATGCAATCCAGTGCAGTGAGGAGTGCTCTGAATTCTACATTGGAGAAACCAAACAACCTATGTACAGGAGGATGGCACAACACAGGAGAAATAACACCACAGGACCAGAGTCAGCAGTTTATCTTCATCTAAAAGAAAAAGGACACTCATTTGAGGACATTAATGTTCACATTTTAGACAGAGAAGATAGGTGGTTTGAGAGAGGGGTCAAGGAATCCATTTATGCCAACTTGGAAAATCCTTCCTTGAATAGAGGTGGGGGCCTCAGGCACAAACTCTCCCCCATCTTCCTCCCCGTGTTGTCTTCTGTGCCTAGGAAGATTAAGACCATTTCAGAAGCTCAACAGCAGCATGGTGTTTTTAACGACCCTCCATTAGATGATAAAAGGACTTAAAAATTACATCTCAATATAACCATGACCTAGCCCCAGGTGTAAGGTCACACAGCTACCTAGGAACATATTTAGGATTCCCTTACCAACTTTGCTCAGACTGAAGAAGCCCCTTGGATAAGGAGCGAAACGTTTCCATTAAGAAAATAGAAATCCAGTTGACATGATTCAAGCTACAGACAATTCCACCTGGATGACTGAGAACCTTCATAGACATATTATTATCATCTATTCCCTCATTCTGTTCCATGAGTAAGCCAGGGACATTGAATTGTTTGCTTATATGTTTTTCTGTATAATAAAATAGCAAACGTTTTCTTAGCTTTGCAAGTACAAAAAGAGTCACACACACAAAAAATACAACACCTAAAACTGAATAACAGAAACCTAATATTTTTAATGTTTAGATACAAGACTAGAAAGCTTGGGAAAATGTTCTCATATGGGCTGGAACTGCCAGTAAGTCTCTCTGAAGGGGAAAAAAACAACCCTGTAACTACAGTGATACCATTGAAAAGCTATCTAGTAGCCATTTATGTAACTTAATTTGACAGTTGAACTGAGAGATTTCAGATTATTTCAGTAGCCAAGCAGAGAAACATGGAAATAGTGAGCCTTCCAATAACCTGATATCCAGGAAATTTAGGACTCTAAAGCGGGGCTTTCCAAACTTTTGCCGTTGGCAACACACCAACGGCCGCCACCACTTTCGGGTTTTTGTGCATTGTGGTGGCGGCGTCCTGGTGTGTCACGCGACAACCCAGTAGCGCTGGTGCGCCATCAGTGCTTCCGGGTTGTCGTGTGACACACTTGGGGGGCCCCAGGCGACACAGTACTGTGTCGCGACACAGAGTTTGGAAAGCCCTGCTCTAAAGGTTAATACCAGGACTTTGAATTGGGCAGGATGTTTTGGCCAATAAGTAATGATAGCTTTAACTACATGAGATTGTTCAGGATGCAGAATAATAAATAAACTGCACACATACTGTATTAGAAATGAGTTGGAGTTAGCTTAACAACTTGTTGGAACCTGTTATTTTGTATGGCTTTGATTTCAGATGTTTAATCCTACTTAAGTCTTTTTCCATTTTTCATTGGGAATGCTTCCTCTAATGACAAGTCACATGCAAAATATTTTTTGCACATAGCTGTCATGTGTGGTCATTGTACTTACAGTAAATTCAACGATGTAATTCAGGCACTTCAGCTTATGTGTGTGCATCCAGAGGCACATTTCGCATAAAAAAGTCTATACACATAGTTGAAGTGTATAAACTTGAAACCACCGTTTACAGGAATATGTATTTCTTTTCATATGCCCAAAGTGATTTCCCTAGGCTTTTAAATGCTGTTGTACAATTTTTTTTCTCCACATACCTGCTTTCATTTCCAGTTTATAAAGCATTAAGATTTATGGCATACATCCCCACCAATCTAGCCCTCAAAAATTCTGAACCAGATTTAGCATAAGCTTCAAGATCTTTGACAGTTATACCCCACACACCAGTAGCTATAAAATAATAGCTAGAAAACTTCCTTATTATAGCTGTTTCTAGTCTAAACAAAAGCTATTGGGCATGGTACTATATTGGCTGCTTTGAAAAATTAAGAATTAGACCTGGTTAATACTTTGATGGAAGACCACCAGGAAACCATATGACTATAGGCTAGACTGGAAAACAACACAACACAAAACAAAAAAGAAACATATGGCAGTGGCAAATCACTTCCCTACTGTTAAGCAACTACACATTCATGGTCACCTGGAGTTAAATTCAAATTGGAGACTTCAGTATCCCACTGAAGAGTCAGGCCTAGCAGAAAGGACTCTTGGGTAGGATGACCTGTTTACAAAATGATCTGTATCACTGAAATATTGTACACCCACAAATAAACAGCTGACATAGTTCTTGCTTAAGCAGCATTTTAGGTAAGTTAGTACAGGTAGTCCTCAATTGCCCATGGCAAATAAACTGCCCTGTTTAGTGACTAAAGTTATGATGGTGCTGAAAAAGTAACTTTATGGCTGGTCCTCACTCTTATGACCATCTTAGTGTCCCACAGTCACATGATCACCATTTGCACACTTCATAGCTGGCTTCTGACATGCAGTCAATGGAGAAGCTGGCAGTAAAATTGCACGGCACATTCACAATGTCTTGCTTAACAACCATGGGTGATTTGCTTAATGACCATGGCGGAAATAAAGTTGTAGTCCTTAAGCGAGACATCACATCACAGCAACGGACTTACATCTCCCAATTGTGGTCGTTAAGCAAGGACTAGCTGTATTCCCATGAAACCAAGCTGAGAATAATACTCACATAAAGGAATTTTGTAAATACTGCCTATAAAATACACAGAAAATACTCTAAGTAAATGCTAAGCATTATTTGTATACAGCCCTCAAAACCAGAGGGGAACATACTGTTTTCAAAAGAACTGGTAAAGGAAATATTATTTTATAGCTACTGGTGTGTGGGGTATAACTGTCAAAAGATCTTGAACCTTATGCTATATCTGGTTCAGAATTTTTGAGGGCTAGATTGGTGGGGATGTAAGCCATAAATCTTAATCAAGTAAGCCTAAGAGAGATGAGGACTACTTTTAATATAAAAAGAAATTCAACCAGTATAAGGGCATCCTCCCACTTCCAACTAGATTGCTGTCTGTGCCTGAGGAAATCAACTAATTCAGTTTGAGAATAACTTGGGCAGGCTTGAAAAATATGGCTAAGGAGAATTTAAAAGTGAAGCAGCTTATTTATTTTAACTCCCTAGTCCACTTTTTGGGTATTTAAAATATTTATATGATGGAAATACTGTTGCTGCACCTAGCTGTACATCCTGTCAGCTGGAAGACCAACATGAGCTTGTACAGCACAGCTTTCCAAACTGTGTGTCGCGACACTTTAGTGCAGAGCTTTCCAAACTTTTCATGTTGGTGACACACTTTTTAGACATGCATCACTTCGTGACACTCTTACAGCAGGGCATCATTTCGCAACACTCTTACAGCAGGGCACAAGGCAGGCACTAGGACCTGCGCGGAATCACAGCAGGTTTGGAGGCAGCCAGGCACAAGGCAGGCACTAGGACCTGCACGGAATCCTGGCAGGGCTCGGCGGCAGCAGCAGTCAAGACACACCCAGACACTGCAGCCAACACACTAACGTGTCCCGACAGAGAGTTTGGAAAGCTCTGCTTTAGTGTGTCGCAACACAGAGTCTGGTGTGTCGCCACACAACCCGGCAGCGGGGGCATGCACGGCGCGCCATCAGTGCTTCCACGTTTTAGCGGAGGCCGCCGCCGTGCACACCCACGCCGCCGGTGTGTCGCCAACAGCGGCACTTTTGAAAGCACTGTTGTACAGTAATTTCTCTCTCAGCAAGAATCTGTCAAGTCAATTAAATACCAAAAAGTTCACATTTCTTTAAAGATACAGTGCAACATATACCACCTTAAGAGAGACAAGATTATTTTACTTTGATATAAAGTATATGACACCTTAGAATGTATATTTATTAAACCCTTACAAACAAGGAGTGTGCATAACATATAGCACTTTTAGTATTAGAATGTTAGCAGTCTAAGAATGACAATGTGTCCTCCCCCAAACTAGGTCAAGTCTTTTAGATTAGCAATAATATGAGAAAGCCATCTAATTGGGGATATTAAACAATATACGTTTTTGGAAGAATTGGCTAGATTTCTCAACCATCTCTACTGCTTTTCTGCAATAATGGTACCCTAATCCTCCTGAAGGATCAGAGAGCCTGGTAGAATCTCTGTTCAAAACATTTGGCAGCACAAAATCTGCATGCTTCATTAGATAGCTATATCCGTATTCTAACTAAAGAGCATTTCTCTGTATCCTTGGTTATGCAATCATTATGGATTTTATCTTCAAACAGAACAAAAAAAATGTTTGGTATTTTCCTTAAGAAAAATAAAGCTTAGAACTGCAGCAATGTCTTTTTCCAAGCACAATTCATATGTAGCTTTAAATATCTGCTGCTTTGTCAATTTGCATCAATCATCAGGTGCAATTAGGCATTTACCTAATTTTTAATATTTAGTAATAGGAGCAAAAAACACAAAATAAATATTTTAAACATATGTATCAATAAGCAAGACTCCAAAGTCTGTTTATTAAACAGTTTTCAACTGTAAATTTGAAAGACTTGACACATTCAGTTCTTTTAGACCAGGTCCTCTACCAGGATATACAAATATGTCTGTATAGAAAAAAATTATCCGACAAATCTGTAAATATCTTTACATGCTTTCCTGTAAATTTTTTTTGCATGCTTTCAAGAACTACCAGGTTTTAGAAAAAGCCCTATTCCATTCAACTTTCTGAAGGAGGGCAAGTTATTTTTATGGGCATGTTTAAGAATATCTTCTTTCCAGAATACCAGCATTTGGTACTATTTAAGGAATAACGCAGGAATATCAAGGAAGCTGGAAATCTGAATATTAAAGGTAACCTATCCCCCTTCAAGAAATAATGTAAAAGACAAAGACAACACAGTACAACAAAGACGAGAGATTGAAGATATTTACTTCTGAAGTCCAGTTTAGATTTTAGTCTCATTCTTTCTAATGAGAATCTGCATTGGCATGCCCTGACTAGGGCTTGTCAAATAGTTGAAGCAGAAATCATGACTGGTTGCCATACTCAAGATTCAAATTTTGACATGTTTTCCTGTTTCTGTCATTAACTGCAGTTATGCTTCGAGCAAAGGCAATCTGGGTCTAAAGTCATTTAGCAGTGCAATACTCATTTTTCAAGATCTGGAGTCCTCGAAACTTTTTGTAACATAAAGTTACTCTCATATCCACTGCCAAAACAGACCCTGAAATCTTGATTCCAGTCTGTAACTCTCCATAACAGAGGTAGTGCAGTCCACTTTTGCCAGTCTTATTATATTGGCAAGATCTGTTCTAGGACACTTTTGGAAGACTGTGGAATTCTGTCTGGGAATCTTACATCAAATTCAATAATAAGATCCCCTCGCTGGTTTGGATTCTTGGGAAACGGAAGGCCTTCTCCAGGAATTCTTCGCTTCATGCCAGGTTTAATTACATCTTTGAATATCATTGGTATGGATCTACCATCTAACGTTGGTGTATTCACAGTGCAGCCACACAAAGCCTGAATACAAAAATAAACGAGATAAATCAGTACATTATTTTTTTGTAAGTGAGAAAAACTAGAGAACACTTCATTTTCACTCATCTGACAATGACTTTAAACTGTGGAGTCCTTGGTCCTCTGAGCCTTGTTGTTTTCTTGTAGACATTTCATTGCCAGACTAGGTAACATCTTCAGTGCGAAAAGGGAGTGGGACTTGCCCTCTGTTTATATACCAAGGCTTGTTCTGCCTGTGTTGGTAGAGGTGTTGCTCTCTCCTTAGGAGTTCCTTGATTGGGCTGTTGTTTGCTGCTTGGTTGATTGACTGAGTTAATAGTTCCTTGATTAGGGTCTATTGTGTTGTTTGATTGCTCCTCTGGTGCTAATCCTGGTGTTAATCTTTGCCTATCTGGGTGTTGATTGCTGGCAAGGAGGTGTTCTGGCTTTTCTATTGTCTCTTATGCAGATATGCAAAGATTAACACCAGGGTTAGCACCAGAGGAACAATCAAACAGCACAATATACCCTAATCAAGGAACTATTAACTCAGTCAATCAACTAAGTAGCAAACAACAGCCCAATCAAGGAACTCCTAAGGAGAGAACAACACCCACACCAACACAGGCAGGACAAGCCTTGGTATATAAACAGAGAGCAAGTCCCACTTCCTTTTCGCACTGAAGATGTTGCCTAGTCTGGCAATGAAACATCTGCAAGAAAACAACAAGGCTCAGAGAGCACCAAGGACTCCACAGTTTAACCCTGAGCTACAAATATTCTCTTCAATTAATGACTTTAAACTCCAATTAATTAGGTTTTTATGATGACTAGAGAAAATACCAATAAAATGAATGCCACACATATAGCAATATACTTCAACGTTTTCCCTTTTTCAAATGTTTTTCAACTTTTTCACACTACTAGAGCAGTATGAAGTGTTCCATAATGCTGTCACAGTGACTTGATAGCATATACTCTTAGTGGCTATTTAAAGTTGCAAGAAATATATTCTTATAGTTACATATGGATTATCCAAATTAAACTTTATTTCAAAATGCAGTAATTCAGACATTTTGTTACCCACTTCAAATGACAAACCTAGCATTTTAACTTACCTCACGGAGGCTGATCTTAGCTGGGTATACTATATCAGACCCATCTCTCTTAAAAATGTTGTGTGGCTTGTCCTTTAGAACAAAGACAATATCAGCTGGAATGTTGGTTGGTGTTTGGTCTCCTTCTTTGGGGAATGTAATCTTAGTTCCTTCTTTCCACCCTCGTTTTACTTCTATTGCTAAAATCTTATCCTCACTGCGTGTGCTTTTCCCATCTGGATTGAGACGCTTGTGTGAAATTTTCATTTTCTTGGTGCAACCCGTGTAAATTTCCTCCAAGGACACCCTCAACTCATGGATGATTGGAGAATCTTGTTTCTTGCGGATGTTTTCATGTCCTCCACGACTACGAGTAAAGCCAATGTTGCCAAAGTTTTGAAAACCTGAAAAAGGGTCATCAACGTCCATGTCCTCATCTCCATTCCTCTGAACAAAAAAGGTATCAAAAGGATTCCGCCCACCAAAGAACTCCGCAAACATGGCATGAGGGTCTCCATGAAAGGTGTAAGTGAATGAAGTACCATTAGGACCTCCTCCACTACAACTGGGACCACCTCCTTTTAAACCTGAAATATAGAAAACATATAAATATACTTCTGGTAATACTCATATTTAATGTCTTATGTTACATTATGTGCTCCATTTCCAAAAGTCTTCAGTATTATTTTTATTTTGAGAATGTCAAATACAGCTAATCTTAGAACTGCCTCAACTTTCCACCTCAATTTTTTTTCTCCCATGATTCCCTTTTTCACTGTGTTCATAATTCTACTATACAAAATCAGCAAAAAAAAACCCTTTTTCAGTGTTTCACACTCTGTAGCAATATCCTGAACTGAATAATGTTGTTGCAGATATAACACAAGTTATAGTTCATTTTACCTCACCTGGATAAACCAGTAAGTATCATTTAAGAATTATGAAAAAACAGTTCAGCAGCAAATGAAAGTAACATTGGAAAGGACACTTTAGCATAAGAATATGCTAGAATATTCTAGCTACTACTAGAAGACTTTGCAGGAAAGGCTCCACCTATCTTAGACAGCTCGTCATGCAGCACAAATATAGGCAGTGAATACATATTTTACCAACTCATTTAGAGAAAAATCACTAAGCATTTACTATGAATATAAGTAAGCAAGATAATAGAAGCCAGTATCGAAAAGCTATCCCAAATCTTCTACAAATTGTATAGTAAGGGCTTCCATTTTAAATGTTATGTTTATTAATATGCCAGACATGAAATGTTGGTTCTTTAAAACATACAGTACATGCCACAAACTATAAAGTTGCCAGAACATATACACTCTAAGCAACCTTTATTAGTGTAAATAAATACTATCAGATCATTAGAAACAGGATCTAGAGAAATCCTGCATTTTAACATACTATTTTGTACTTTCTTTCCTGCCTGAAGCATTTCCACCTAGCTGCAAAGTAAGCTTCCTAGACAGGAAGAACCTGTAAAGTAATGGTGGATTTTTGAGGAGTGACCTTAATACAATCAGAACAATTCAAAGATGGCAACTCATCTGGCCAGGTTCCAGAATGGAGAGTAAAAGAACTTGTTTTCCTGTTCTCCCCTATTTTGCCCTCCCTTCCCCTTTCTTAGTGAACTAGTCCCAATAGATTAGTCGTTTTCCACACCCGCTGGGAAAATAAATATTTATTAATAGGACCTAAAAGCTAGATCTGACAATCAATTATAATAGTAGGAACCTTGAAAGTTAGCAGCTATCTTTTCATGGTGGGGGCAAGATATTAGCAACCAAGGGAAACAACAGGATATAATTTTTAATCTGTCAGAGCAACTACAGCGGAAGGAGGGAGGAGACTTTGGTTTTACGAAATTTTAAAGATAAAATATTTCAAAGTTGAAAACATTTCTTCAAGTCCTCTCCCGAGTACGGTTGTTTCACTTTTAAAGTTTCACTTTTAAATTTCATTCGTTTCCGTGAGAAAAACGCAACAGGGAGGCGCTTTAATTCTGCTTTCCTGAACACCACAAAACCAGGGATTGTTTTTTTTTCCCCTTGCATCCTGCGATTTAGACTGAGCCAGGTTATTTCACTCTCTCCCTTAGAGAACGCGGCAAAGACAGCACTTTAAGGCAGTTTCTCCAGTCTCAGCTAATCCAGTCTCAGCTAAGTATAAACGAACTAGATCCCCCGTAAACTCGGATGAGCGAGAACGTATCCTACTGAGACCCCCACCTCCCCGATGCATTGCAGACTCGATTCTTTCTCCCATTCACACGACTTCCCGCTCCCTTCCTCGGCCCAGCCCCAGCACCTCCCCCAGGCACGCACCTTCCTCGCCGAACTTGTCGAAGATCTCGCGCTTCTTCGGGTCGCTCAGCACGTCGTACGCCTCGGCGATCTCCTTGAAGCGCTCCTCAGCTCCAGAGTCCTTATTCTTGTCAGGATGATAGCGCAGCGCCTGCTTACGATATGCCTTCTTAATGTCATCTTCGCTAGCCCCGCGGGCCAAGCCCAGGATACGGTAATAATCTTTCCCCATCGCCGTTCACAAAACCCTCAGTAGCTGGCCACCTACCCGCTCGCTTGCTCAAGCTGTAATTCAGAAGAAGGCGCTTCCCTCTTCCAAGTTTATATGGCGGGCGGAGGAATCTTCCAGAGCCTGCCACAATGTTCTCCGCCCAAAGCCCGCCTCTCCATTCTGCTTTTTCCAATCGCAGCCGAGCCTTTCGAACGCTGCTCCAATGAAAATGCGGTATGCGTCACACATAAGGAAGTAACGGTTGCTGAGAGCCCGCCTCCTAACTTAATAGCGAAAGAGATAAGCAATTGCTATTCTGTCAACGGTTGTTGTCCTGCCGAGTTCTAGATGCGGACGGCTTGTCATCGGGCGCGGGCGAATCGGGAGACGTCACGGGAGGCTCGCACTAGAGGTGTGAACGGGGGCAGCGGTGGGACGGGGGCAGCGACTGCTGCAGCAGCTCTTCTATTAAAATCGTGCTAGAGAGCGTCGAACCCCCTCCGGTCATTGCTGTTCAATTAATCAAGAGGAAGCAACTCCACCCACAAACCGACGTTTCCTTGAATCTTAAGTCAGCCAAGATATAGAGAACCTTGTAACAGAGTTTAATTGCAGTTTCGCTTGCCTTATGCCAGTTTCCCCAACCTAGTGCCCTATGCATGGAATTTAATTATGGAATTAGGGAAGTTGGAAATCAAACACGTTGGGGGAGCAGCAACTGGGAAAGCTGTCCTTTTCAGATGTAAACAGGAGGATCCATGTGCTCCGCTGGATTATGACAATGGTCAAATATACACAAGAACTGTTTTGAAATATTGTTATAAATGTCATTTATGAATATGGGCACAAGTGTGAGGTTCTTCTACTGTGAGTTACATACGTTACTTCAAAGATCACGCAAGGCGCACGTGCTTGAAGGCTAACGATTTATTGTACACACAGGATTAACACTAAGACAGACTAAGATGGCTCACGGAAGTGTGCTTGGGCTTTTAAGCTATCCTGCTGGGCTCCCGCCCCCCTCCCCACCGTGGCTTTCCCCGGGTTGGCTCAGGTGGTCTTAGTGGGGTCAAATGTCCATCCTCCCCTCGGCGTATGTGATTGTCGTATTTCTGCTTTCTTCCCGGGTCTGTCGTCTCCTCTTGTCAATTACGTTCGTCTCTTTCCTCCTGCGCTCATCAGCTGTATGGCGGGACTCTGGGAGCCCTACCAGAGTTCTGACATGCCTCTGGCCCAAGATTTTCTCCCCACCCCCTTTGTCTATTCCGCTCCGGTGGCTCTTTTGTTGGGCGGTTGTTCGCTTTCCTGTAATGAAACACAACAATATTAGTATGTAGCTCAGTGGGGTTTTTCAGGGAATGTGCGGTGGAACTGCTTGATTAGTTTTGGTGCTTGCATATGTTGGGCCGCCACCCATTTCTTGAACAAATGCTGCCATTTGACCAAGTATTGGAGTTGTCCTCTGTGCCATCGTGAGTCGAAGATGTTGTCAATCTCAAAATGTGGTTCCCCATTAACGATAGTCGCTGTTGGTTCTGGTGCTTCCGGGTGCCATTGGTGGGATGGCTGATATTGTTTTAGTAAGCTTATGTGGAATACCGGGTGGACCTTCTTCAGTGACTTGGGGAGTTGTAGTCTTGCGGTCACTGGGTTAATTACTTTTGTTATAACAAATGGTCGGATGAATCTTGGGGCTAGTTTTCATGATGCCTGTGTTGAGCGTAGGTTTTTTGTTGAGAGATAGACCTTATCCCCCTCTTTAAGTTCCCACTCTGTTGTTCTTTTCTTGTCTGCATACTTTTTTTATGTAGCCTTTGCTTCCTGTAATGTTTGGAGCATTATTGGCCAGTTGCTGGTAATTTTCTTGATCCACTCATCTGCTTGTAACGGTCCATGTGTCTTTTCCCTGCTGATTATAGCCACTTCTGGGATGTTGGCGAAGTCTTGTCCTGTAGCTATTTTAAATGGCATGAATCCGGTGCTCTGGTGTATTGCATTGTTGTATGCTACTTCAGCATATGGCAACAACTCCGCCCAGTCGTTTTGTTGGTAGCTTATGTAACACCGGATATATTGTTCGAGTATTGATACTAGGCGTTCTGATGCTCCGTCTGTGCACGGATGGAACGCACTGCTCAGTCCTTGTTCTGATCCAATTAGTTTTAAGAACTCTCTCCAGAATTTTGATGTAAATGAGCTGCCACGATCGCTAATGATTCGTTCAGGTGCTCCGTGTAATCGGTACATGTTCTGAACGAAGAGTTTGGCCATCGTTGGTGCTGTTGGGATCCCGTTGCATGCGATAAAGTGGGCTTGCTTAGAGAAGAGGTCTGTTACCACCCAAATTGCCATTTTGCGTTTGCTCTCGGGCAAGTCCACTACGAAATCCATGGCGATCTGTCTCCATGGTTGTGTGGGGCTTGCCACATTTTGCAGCAATCCCGTAGGCTTTCCTATTGTCCGTTTCGCTGTGGCACAAGTTGGGCAAGATCTCACATAAGTCTTTACATCTCTGCACAGTGTCGGCCACCAGAATTTGCGTCTCACTAGGTGGATGGTCTTGACAAAGCCGAAGTGCCCTGCTGTTTTGTGGTCATGGCTGTTCTCGAGTACTCGTTTTCTGACTGTTTCGGGTACGTATAATTTGTCATCTTTCCACCACCTCCCATCCTGTTCTTGTAACGCATCTTTGTTTTCACCCCACCACGTGTCGTTTAGAATTGCGTTTTGTATTTCTGTTTCTAATGGGGGATTCTTAGCTTGCCTCTCCTCCTGCGCTTGTGTGATTGCCAAGTGCCCCCCTTGCACGTTCAGTGGTTCTTGGTTGTTTGTTGTGGGTGTCTGGTTGTGTGGGAATAGTGATTCCGTGACTTCTTCTGTCTTCCCTTCATGTTGCGGTAGTCTTGACAACGCATCTGCCAAGTAGTTTTTTCCTCCCGGGAAGTACTTCAGTGAGAAGTTGAATCTGCTGAAAAACTGCCCATCGTAATTGTTTGGGGTTTAGTTTTCTTGGGGCTTTTAGCGCCTCCAGGTTTTTATGGTCCGTCCATACCTCGAGCGGCACGGGTGACCCTTCTAGAAGGTGTCTCCATGTGGCTAATGCGTGGCGGACAGCGAACGCTTCCTTTTCCCACATGTGCCAGCGTTTTTCTGTGTCGCTGAACTTCTTGGAGATGTATGCACAGGGTCTCAATTTGTTCATTTCATCAACTTGCAATAAAATTGACCCTATAGCATTATTGGAAGCATCTGTATGAATTATAAATGGTTTATCGACCTCGGGGTGCTTCAGTATGGGTTCTTCTGTGAAGAGGGCCTTGAGTTTGTCAAAGGCTTCCTGGCACTCCGCTGTCCACTTGATTTTGGTACTAGCTCGTTTCATGTTTGGTTTAGTCCCATTTTTTCCTGTTTTCAGCAAGTCAGTTAGCGGCAGTGCGATCTGCGCGAAATTTTTTATGAATTCCCTATAGAAATTGGCGAACCCAATGAAAGCTTGTAGTTGCCTTCTGGTTCGCGGGGGTTCCCACCTCAGGACTGCCTGTACCTTGGCGGGGTCCATTTCGATGCCCTTGTGCGATATGCAGAAGCCCAGGAAGTCTAGTTTTTCTTTGTTAAACTCGCACTTGCTTAGTTTAACGTATAGTTTTGCTTCGAGTAGTTTTTTGAGTACTGCCAATACTAATTGTTCATGTTCTTCCTTGTTCTCTGAAAAAATGAGGATGTCGTCTAAATAGACGATGACCCCCCGGTATAAGAATTCATACAGGACCTCATTGATTAATTTCATAAATATGCCTGGTCCTCCCGCAATACCGAATGGGAGGACGCGGTATTGAAATGAACCCAGGGGACAGTTAAAAGCTGTTTTCCATTTGTCCCCCTCTCTTATTCTGACTCTGTAATAAGCCTCCATCAGGTCCAATTTCGTGAAGATTTTCCCTTTTGCTAGTTGTGCCATCATGTCTTTCAGCAATGGTAAGGGGTATTGGTTAGTAACCGATATGGCATTCAGTCCCCTGTAATCGGTACATAATCGAAGGGATGCATCTTTTTTCTTTCTGAATAGGACCGGGGCTGCCAGGGGGGAGTTAGCCGGTTCAATGAACCCACGCGCCAGATTTTTGTCTATGAACTTGCGAATTTCTTGTAGTTCCTTCTGGGTCATAGCATACATTTTTGGTTTGGGGAATGTGGCTCCCGGTATGAGTTCTATGGCACAGTCTGTCTGCCGGTGGGGTGGTAGTTGCTCGCATTCACCTTCACCGAAAACCTCTCTTACCGGGTTAAAGCGCTTTGGGAATGTTGTTGTCTCCCCTTGTTGTGTCTCCACCCCCTTCACGGTCCCAGCTGCCCCTATTTCTGTTCCATTATTGGTTGCATTGTGGTACTGTCCATCTATAAATTCCATTTCTCCCGACACCCAATCAATCTGGGGGTTCCTTTCCCTCAGCCATTTAAGCCCCAGCACGATCGGTTGTGTTGATATGGGGGCCACAATGAACCGTAGGGTCTCCACGTGCGTGCCGATCGACATTTTTACTGCTTCTGTGAAGTGCCCCACTGGCCCCCCCTTCATTTCCGACCCATCCAGTTGGCAAAACGTGATAGGTGATTTTAATTTGAATAATTTAAGTCCCAAGTCAATTGCTATTGATGGGTGCATCAGGCATCTCGAGCACCCAGAGTCCAACATTGCTGCCCCCCTAAACTGCTCCCTCCCATCTAAGGTTTCTAATTTTACCTTGACTTGCATCGTGGGGCAGTCTCCGGTGGTCAAGGTGTCGTTGCGCCCCGTTGAAGGCCTGTCCTGCGGCGCACTTTAGGCCAGGCCGTTGTCGTTTCCCGCCGGTACGAATTCTTCGTCTGTAAAATCGTCCGTGGACGACTCTTGTTGCACGTCTCTGCGTCTTTCCGTCGCTGCCTTTGCCGTTGTCTGTTTGTAGGGTTGAGCTTTGGTGTGTCTGTCTCCCGTCTTGCCCCTTTCTGTCGGTTGTTTGCAATCCTGTATTCTGTGGCCCTCTCTCCCACATTTGAAGCATAGTTTGTGCTTCGCCCGTCGCTCTTTCTTCAGCCCATGGTTTTTTGTCAAATTCTCTTTTGTTGTTGTAGGAGCTGGTGTACTGGTTTCTCCCTGTGTATTGTAGTTGGCGGTAAGAACGGATTCGTAGTTTCATGCTCTCCACCTTTCCCGCCAGTTGGACCCATTCATCGAGGGTTTCTGGGTCCCCTCTCCCTGCTGCCATGTCCAACAACTCCGGCCTCAAGCCCATTTGGAAGTATTCTACTTTGAATGACTCGGGCCAGTTGGGTAGGCGGCTGACAAGTTTTTTGAATTCTAGGGTGTATTCTGCCACTGTGCGGTGTCCTTGCCTCAGTCTCTGTATTTCTGTCTTTGCCGACATTCGAGACAGGGTGTCTTCGAACCGCTTCCGTAGCGCCTTCATGAATAGTTCAAAATTGTGAAGTTCTTTAGCTCTTGTTTCATGTAGCATGGCCAGCCACTTCGCTGCCTCTCCAATCAAGAAGTTGGATACGTAGCGAACTTTGGCTTCTTCATTAAGGAAGAAGCGCTCTGACTCCTCCATGAACCCTCTGACGTGGTTCAGGAAGCATGCCAGCTGTTCAGGGTCCCCATCAAATTTAGTTTTAAGTTTAGTTGTTATGATGGGTTTATTATGCTGGTAGAATGGTACATTACTCTCGAGGTTTGCTTGTGTCATTGGTTCATCGGTTTCCTCCCCTTCTCCGTCTTCCCCATCATCACTTTCTTCTGTGCTTTCCAATTCAGATGAGCCTGTGGGGGAGCTATCTTCCTTGTCATCCCTTCTGCCTCTTTCTCTGTTCTGTGGCTGTTTCAGCAGCCTTTCTAATGCAGCTTGGATCGCTGTTAATTTCATGTCCATGTTATCTAGCCCTGTTTCCACGCGGGCTGCTCTTGCTTCTAAAGCCGCGATGCGTTGCCCCTGGGAGACCCGCGTTTTAGCCGTCTGCTTGCTCGGCCCCGGGATCATGCCCCCCCTACTCCGAGTGACCATTCCGCCGTTTGCTTTTGTGTGCGTTTGGTGGGGGTTTGGGGGTGGGGTTGGCTTTCTTTCCGCTCGTTGGGCTTCTTTACCTTTCACTGTGCGCCGCGCTCAAGGTGGTTGCCTGCTGCCGCTTGTGTTGTCGCCCCTGCTGCTGCCGTGGCTGACGTGCTGGGTGCGTTATCCTCGTGCAGGTCTCCGTTTTGTTCCATGTTTTGCCGGTAGTACGCGGTGAGAACTCCTCTAGGGCAGTCGTCCCGGCTTTCAGCTGCTTCCGAAGTTCCTGCCGCCGATCAGCTGGTTCACTCACTGCGCGCTGCTAGTGTGGTCGGGTCTCTGCCGTAGGGCTTTCCAAGGCTTTCAAATTTTCCCGCCGGACGATCAGCTGGGTAGCTCGCCGCCGGCTGCAGTTGGTAGCCGATCTCAACCGCGGAACTTCCTGAAGGGTTTCAGGTTCGTTCCCGGGACCATCGACTGGTGATGATCTTAGTCTTTATGTGAGGTTCTTCTACTGTGAGTTACATACGTTACTTCAAAGATCACGCAAGGCGCATGTGCTTGAAGGCTAACGATTTATTGTACACACAGGATTAACACTAAGAAAGACTAAGATGGCTCACGGAAGTGTGCTTGGGCTTTTAAGCTATCCTGCTGGGCTCCCGCCCCCCTCCCCACCGTGGCTTTCCCCGGGTTGGCTCAGGTGGTCTTAGTGTGGTCAAATGTCCATCCTCCCCTCGGTGTGTGTGATTGTCGTATTTCCACTTTCTTCCGGGGTCTGTCGTCTCCTCTTGTCAATTACGTTTGTCTCTTTCCTCCTGCTCTCATCAGCTGTATGGCGGGACTCTGGGAGCCATACCAGAGTTCTGACACAAGCCTGTATTTCTCCGAGACTGACATTTCATCACCAGTGATTAGCAGAGTCACCCCCCAATCTTTGTGATAATATAAAGTCTGACTTCATTAATGCCATGTCTGTAGAGTGATAGTTGTAGCTATAAGGCTCGGTATAGTACTTGACTGATGAGGAAGTGGCCACTAACAACATGTACATTCACAGCTATGCTATATGCTAAGCTGCAGATTTACAGTACTTATGCCAGCCAGCTGGTGACCAAAGCTGAATCCAAGTTACAATCTTACATGCAAGGCCAGTTTTTTGCTGTCTGAAGCAGAGAAGCAAATCCCTAATTCCCACAAAATACCTATCATGGCAGTCAAATTATTTTGAAATCTAAGGCAGCCTGAAAACCATTCAAAAGTATCTCCCTGGCAATAAAAATAAAGCAATCATAAATAGTTTGCTGCCCCTTTAACATCCCAAAACAAGTTACCAGAAACAGCCATCTCAATATAAAACTATGCCTCATTATTTTTTTGTACCTTCAAGTCAGTGCTGACTCCTGGAGACTGCGTGGGCAAGTCCCTGCAGTTTTCTTGGCAAGATTTTGAAAGTGGGTTGCCATTGCCTGCTTCCTGCCTGCCTGCCTCATAGTATGCTTCTGCTAAAACCTCTGAAATCATATCCAGGCCATTTACATACATAGTTCAATATACAGTGAATGAAATTTTTAGTACTGTAAAAAACATCAACCTTAAGCAAGAGATAAATAGAAAACAAAAAACAATATTGACACAATAACTGTATCAAGGTAACATTTTATTTATTTATTATATTGATTTATATAGGTGCCCATCTCTCAATTGTGACTCTGGGCGGAAAACACAAAATTAAAAACCAAGAAGAAAAAATAATAACAAATAACAGTAACACAATAACAGCACATTGGCACCAGACGACAGTCAAACCCAAACCACTTAGCCCCAGTCATGTCAGGAAAAAACCTAATGCCAGGCTAACCCAACCTACAGGCCTCATGCCCAGGGGACAACCAGTTCTTTAAGGATCTGCAAAATGCCAGTAGGGTCAGGGCCAAACAAATTGCAGGGGATATGAGCTTCTAAAGGGCAGACACTTCCTGGGTCCCTCCGCATGGCACTGCTGGAACCTTTGCCTTTACCTTGCCAGATCTAGTAGGCCAGGCAGAAACAATTGGAGAAAGGCGGTCCGCATATAAGGCCACCCTATGAAGGGCTTTATATAATGTAGTAACTGACACCTTGGTTACCTGGAAGCTTACTGGCTTCCATGTAACCAAATGCATCAATTATACATAAATATTATGAACCGCCTTCTGTTTATCATATGCAGCAATGCAGTAAAATATTTACACAATGCAAGTTCAATACATAATTGCAGGTTAGTGGAAAACTAATGGCAGCAGTTATTTCCATTTCCTTCTAAGTGCAGTAGAACAAGTCCTTTAAGCCAAAGTTCTGAATAAAAAAATATAAGGCAAATATTTCTCTGAGATAACTTGTCTGCAGGGTACTGTTATGTGGAAGAAGTGACTGCTTAAATGTCAGTACTGCAAAAATCTATAAAACCACAGTGTAATGATTTTTTTGTAACAATGTATGATGCACTATCCTGGGATATTGATGAACCTGTCAAATATCCATACTCAGTGCTATCCAGAAATGTTGATTCTGTGCCATAGAAGACACTTATATATCTAATAATATAAATGGATCTATAAGCAATCCCAAAACCATGAACTTAAACTGAAAATATGTTGAATGCTTTCATTTCCAAAGGTAAACTGTTCACTAATAGCATTTCCATCTTGTCTGGCCTGAGTTTCAATTTGTTGGCTGTCATCCCATCCTTTACCACAGTCAACTGCTGATCAAGCACTCCTACATAGAGCCATTGTGTTGTGCTGGTTAAGGTGCTGGACTAGCAGTGCAGAATCCCAACTTTTAATTCACCCTCCACCAGGAAAGCCTTTGACTGGATTTTAGGCTTGTCACTCACAGCCCAACCTATCTCACAAAGTTGTTGCTATAGGAAAAAATGGAAGGATAGAGCACTATGTTAGCTGCCTTAAGCTCCTGCACAGGTGGGATATAAATATCACAACCAATCAACCAAAAAAAATACTGCCTCACCTGGATCTGAGGAAAAATACAGATGTGAGCTGTGTGTCATCAGCATACTGAATCTCCAAATGATGTTATTCAGTGGTTTAATGTAGACTTAAGTTTAAGAATAAAACTTGCAGAACATATATTAAGCATACATTATGGGTTATATGTCAAACTAAGGCTGGTCCAAGGGAACTGCTTTCAGGCTCTTCCTTTAACAGCTGAAATTTAGTCTGAACGAAAAAGGAAAAGAAACTGGACAACACTATAACTGTCAACGAAGCAAAAAGAAAGACTAACAGCATTTTTTTGTTGTCATTTTCATTTGCTTTTTCTAGCTCAAAAAGGTTTTAACCCCCAAATCTCTCATTCTGGAGAACATGTACACACCTCTTTATGTGACAAAGCACTAAAACTACAGTTCAATATGTACAGAGTATATGTTATGCTATTAGCTGTGTTTAACAAGAGGTCTTTGAGCACAGGAAACCACAGAAGTTAGTCTAACTGTCCTGGTAAATTATGGAAACCTTTGTTACATGTAACATTATTATAAGTAAAGTTTTTCCTTAGGAAAAATAAACATGGCCAATGAACCAAAATTATCCATGATAACTCTCAGTCTAAGGGGTGCGATGGCTCAGCGGGTAAGACGCCAGGATTGTTGATTGGAAGATTGCAAGTTTGGAGGTTCGAATCCCTAGCCCTGCGTGACGGAGTGAGCTCCTGCACTCGCCCCAGCTCTTGCCAACCTAGCAATTCGAAAGCATGCAAATGCAAGTAGATGAATAGGTACCACTTCGGTGGGTAGGTAACAGTGTTCCACGCGTGTCATGCTGGCCACATGACCGCGGAAGCGTCTTCGGACAACGCTAGCTCTTCGGCTAACAAACGGAGATGAGCACCGGCCTCTAGAGTTGGACACGACTGTGCAGGGGAAACCTTTACCTTTACTTTACCTACCTCTCAAATAAAAGCAGGTTTAGGTATTGCTGCTGCTGTCTGGAAAGTCCTGAAAAGTATGTATAAATATGTGGTTAATTAATCCACCTCTGAAGAAAATAAAGAGGTTTGGAAGAGGTAATATACTGTATGAAGTTCTCTAGCTAATTACTCCCAAAGTTTTCCATTTTATGCAGACTATTAGCATCAAAAGATTTTTTGAGGATCCCTACATAAATCAAGGGTTAGCAGTGAGGTGCCAGGAAGCACATGACACATATTTTTGTAGATGGTGTCCAAAGGACCCAAAATTAAATAAAAAATTTAAAAGAACAATTTAATATGACCCAAAACTTGCAAGCCTGCAAATCTCATGATATGTTGAATTAGAATATCAAAATCTAATGAAATGATGTAGTCATAACCATAAACATAAATTTTTGGCCATTCTATAGCGATATGGAAGAGGTTTTCTGCAAGCAGCTTGTGCATATATGTATGTATATATGTATGTATTATGTATGGTGTCTGTATAAGGGATCTCCTACAGTACCTTTGTGGAGTATCAGTGGTTAAGAACTAGGCTGAAAGAGATTTTGCCCAGTGTTTTAAGAGAAGCCAGAGATGGATTTCACAATAAATTTCAGTATTTTTTTCTATTACAAAACTAGAAATGAGCTACAGTAAACAATAGATAGAGGGATCTGACAATGGCCTGGATTTATTTATTTCCAATATTTATTGTTGTTGTTCAGTTGTTTAGTCATGTCCGACTCTTCGTGACCTCATGGACCATAGCACGCCAGGCCTTCCTGTCCTCCACTGTCTCCCGGAGTTTACTCAAATTCATGTTCATTACATCAGTGATGCTATCTAACCATCTCATCCTCTGCCATCCCCTTCTCCTTTTGCCTTCAGTCTTTCCCAGTGAGTCTTCTCTTTGCATTAGGTGGCCAAAGTAATTGAGCTTCACCATCAGTATCTGTCCTTCCAATGAGCAGTCAGGGTTGATTTCCTTTAGGATTGACTGATTTGACCTCCTTGCAGTCCAAGGGACTCTTAAGAGTCTTCTCCAGAACCACAGTTCAAAAGCATCAATTCTTCGGCGCTCAGCCTTCCTTATGGTCCAACTCTCACAGCCATACATTACTACTGGGAAAACCATAGCTTTAATTATACAGACTTTTGTCGGCAAGGTGATGCTTCTGCTTTTTAATATGCTGTCTAGGTTTGCCATAGCTTTCCTCCCAAGGAGCAAGCATCTTTTAATTTCATGGCTGCAGTCACCGTCTGCGGTGATCTTGGAGCCCAAGAAAATAAAATCTGTCACTGCTTCCATTTCTTCCCCTTCTATTTGCCAGGAAGTGATGGGACCAGATGCCATGATCTGAGTTTTTTTAATGTTGAGTTTCAAGCCAGCTTTTGCACTCCTCTTTCACCCTCATCAAGAGGCTCTTTAGTTCCTCTTCACATTCTGCCATTAGGGTGGTATCGTCTGCATATCTGAGGTTGTTGATATTTCTCCCGGCAATCTTAACTCTGGCTTGTGATTCATCCAGCCCAGCATTTCTCATGATGTACTCTGCATATAAGTTAAATAAGCAGGGTGATAATATACAGCCTTGTCGTACTCCTTTCCCAATTTTGAACCAATCGGTTGTTCCATGTCCGGTTCTAACTGTTGCTTCTTGACCCGCATAAAGGTTTCTCAGGAGACAGGTAAGATGGTCTGGTACTCCCATCTCTTTAAGAATTTGCCACAGGTTGTTGTGATCCACACAATCAAAGGCTTTAGCGTAGTCAATGAAGCAGAAGTAGATGTTTTTCTGGAACTCTCTTGCTTTTTCCATGATCCAGTGAATGTTGGCAATCTGATCTCTAGTTCCTCTGCCTCTTCGAAACCCAGCTTGCACTTCTGGTAGTTCTCGGTTCACATACTGCTGAAGCCTAGCTTGTAAGATTTTGAGCATAACCTTGCTAGCATGTGAAATGAGCGCAATTGTACGGTAGTTTGAACATTCTTTGGCATTGCCCTTCTTTGGAATTGGAACGTAAACTGACCTTTTCCAATCCTGTGGCCACTGTTGAGTTTTCCAAATTTGTTGGCATATTGAGTGCAGCACTTTAACAGCATCATCTTTTAGGATTTTAAATAGCTCAGCTGGGATACTGTCTTCTCCGCTAGCTTTGTTGTTAGTAATGCTTCCAATATTTATATCCTGCCCCAATCCTAATGGACTCTGGGCAGGCATAGATTACATTTGATGTATGAAAATATATTTAGCTGAGTCTCTTAAACCTAAGAATCAGTTTTTTTAATTTTTTTAAAATTTTATTTTAAGATAAATTTAAAAGTGCAACCAAGAGATTAAAAAAGAAATAAAAGAAAAAAGGAACAGAAAAGTGATTTATAAGCTGTATAAACTGAGTAAGAATTGTGGAGTCCTTGGTGCTCTCTGAGCCTTGTTGTTTTCTTGCAGACGTTTCATTGCCAGGCTAGGCAACATCTTCAGTGCGAAAAGGGACTTGCTCTCTGTTTATATACCCTGGCTTGTCCTGCCTGTGTTGGTGGGGGTGTTGTACTCTCCTTGGTAGTTCCTTGATTGGGTTGTTGTTTGCTGCTTGGTTGATTGACTGAATTTTGAATCAACCAAGCAGCAAACAACAACACAATCAAGGAACTACCAAGGAGAGTACAACACCCCCACCAACACAGGCAAGGATATATAAACAGAGAGCAAGTCCCACTCCCTTTTCGCACTGAAGATGTTGCCTAGTCTGGCAATGAAACGTCTGCAAGAAAACAACAAGGCTCAGAGAGCACCAAGGACTCCACAGTTCAACCCTGACAACATATATTGTCTTCAATGAGTAAGAATTGTTACAGTAATATTAGATTAGTACTGGATATAAAGGGGAAATTATATCAATTTAGCACTTATCAGGAATTGGCAAGGAAGCCAATATGGTAAGAATCATCAACCAGAATAAGCAATTAATTAGTTTAATCTGAGAAAAATATTTCCTTATTATAATGAATCAAGCAAAATTTAATATTTTAAAAACCTTATATTAAAAGAAACCACTACAGATGTGGTACAAGTCCATGTGCAGAATTACAGTTCATAAATGGTTTCAAGGTTCAATTACATTCAGTAGACTTTTAAATTATTTTTTGACATTGATCCATATCTGTAATCTAATAGCTGAGTCTACCATTTTTCTAAAGAAGGAATTATATGTAATTTCCAGTAAGCTGTATAAAGTATCTTAGCAGCTGTTATCATATACAGAGCCAACTCTGTATACTTTGTAGGAATATAAGGATTAGTACCCAGTGTTGAATTTATCCTGCCAGGAAATTTAATTTGAACAAATCAATAGGCATGGCCATAGGAAATATTTTAAAGTAGAAAAATGTAGACTCCCAAAGATATTTTCTAATATGTGATTATAAAAAGAAAATAATTGTGTTGTCTATGAGGAAAAAAAATCAATTCATAGAAACTATCTCAAGTGCTTTCCTTTGCTCTTCTCTTTCTTAACTGCAGTGATTCCTAGAACAGCTGCTTCTGATCAAAAATAGACAAAAAAGTCTTCTGTG
This sequence comes from Charina bottae, assembly GCA_023362775.1. Classification (NCBI taxonomy): domain Eukaryota; kingdom Metazoa; phylum Chordata; class Lepidosauria; order Squamata; family Charinaidae; genus Charina; species Charina bottae. Next base: position 113,594,677 of record JALMGJ010000002.1, read on the forward strand.
TGCCTTGCAGATCTCAAGAATAGATTAAAGCAGATGATGGTATGTATTAATGGAGTCCTAACCATGTAGTTTCGTAGCCTTGCTTTCTCCCCATCCCAGGGAAATGTGGAACAAGGAACTTTAAACCACCTACACCAGCTCACTTTTCACATATTATGCGTAAATGAAGAGGCACCAAATATCAGGCAGAGCCAGTTGCTGTATTAAAAGGCTCTCTTTAGGGACAAGATTGGTACATCTTAACTGAACACTTCTTCATCACTGGGTATAACTAGAAGGGAAATGTATGCATACGTAGTAGTGTTATTCATTCCATTAGGTTCCATTATACAGAACACTGACCTTTGAATCATCTTTAGATTATATAACATCACTGAAAAATCAACAAGTTTTAAGCATCTATTTGGCTGGTAATGATCCTTGTATTGGTACATGACAATGCTGATGCAGTATATACAATCTCCATTTTCCCCCCCTGCACAGTCGTGTCCGACTCTAGGGGGCGGTGCTCATCTCCGTTTGTTAGCCAAAGAGCCAGTGCTGTCCGAAGATGCTTCCGCGGTCATGTGGCTGGCATGACAAGCATGGAACGCTGTTACCATCCCACCAAAGTGGTACCTATTTATCTACTTGCATTTGCATGCTTTCGAATTGCTAGGTTGGCAAGAGGTGGGGCGAGTGTGGGAGCTCAGTCCGTCACGCGGCACAAGCCCGGCGTCTTAACCACTGAGCCATCGCGCTTTATCTCCATTACCAGCCCCTATCCTGCCTATGGTATCTGTTCCAAGTCATTGACAAATTACGTTGCCCTGATTAGTGAGTGTGACAGTTATTAGTGACAAGGTGATTGGTTTTCACCTCCAGTTTTGCAGATGTGCACTCTCCTTATTTCCCCATTCTTCTTCAGGGGAATGGGAGAGTGATAGAAATGGTAAATATAAGGAAATGAGCAAATAAGCAATAAAGGCTCAGTTCAATAATCCCTTAGTATTTTCTAAACAGTGCAATAAGGAAAAGTGGGACTGTTACATCTTAAGGTGAAATCTCAACTGATGGCATTTCAGAGTATTTTAATATCAAATTGCACAAATAGGCCTCCTCCTCCAGATAAAATGGTGGAGGTCTGGTCTTTCCAGAGTGCTCGAAATATGGAACTGTACAAATCAGCCCCTAATTTTCTTCCTCAGATAACATAGGATACAGCAGAATAGTCTGCTTTTCTCTCTTCTACCTTGTTGGAAGCTTAAAAATAGGGAAGGGGGAGGTGGCAGATGTTAAGTGAACTGGGGAAACAAAGTGCAAAAAGAGGGGACCATCCTGGAAAGGGAGATGGCAGAGGTGGGGGCTGGCTAGCATTCATAAGGAACTCCCAACACTCCCCCAACACAGATTACCTGACCTTACTCCCAAGTGAAAAAACTTTACACATACCTTGCACATACCTTGAAACTGTGGTGGAATACTGTTGTCTTAATGGAGAAAAAAAAACTATTTTATTATGATATAGCAACAGTGGCAATTTAAGGCTGTTTCACTCATGGGCAAGAGATGAATTGAAGACAAGGTTGTGTGACTAAGGAGGAACACTGGGATTGTTAGGGGATGCTGCTGCTGCTGCAGGAAACTACAAATATATACATATACATATACGTGTGTGTGACCCCCACAGGGTCTATATATATAAGAAAAAGAAAAATACAATCACCCATTTTGAAGAGAATAGGACGAGCTACAACTTAGAATGAACTGAACAGCTTTGAGGATGTTTATGTATACGTTAGGACAAGTTATCACAAGGACCTGATAAATAAGGAAAATGGCTGAAAATGCAGACTAAAGATTTGGCATAGAAATAGAGCATGCCAAGTTCCAATTAGTTATATTCTTAGAAACAAGATCATTTCCAAAACAGCAAGGCTTAAAATATACAAAATGCAGTTTGTCTGGAGATCCGCTTATGATGTGAATCATAATCTGTATGACGCATACAGCGAAGGAAAAGGGAGGGTGTTCATGAAGCATGTCTTGAGAAAGCTATCAAGCAGCTGATCTGGTATTTGAACATAAAAAAAGATATGATAGTTAAGTCTATAAACACTTCCAGATGACTGTTATTTTTAGGATTCCTAGAGGAAATACCTTTAATTAATATTAATCTAATTCAAAAAAAGATAAATGAACTTTGTAAAACATTTTTATGGACATGGAGAACGAATATAGTTAATTTATGGAATTCAAATTTATACATTTATAAGGTAAAAGAAAGCTGTCAGAATCTGTGATAATAACTGGGGCAGTTATCTTGGTTTGCTGTTCAGAATTTGATATATCCATACATGTATCCCAGTTATCATTAATTCTTACTAGTACACATCTAATATATATTTTTATTTCTTACAACTTGAATATTTGCAAGGTTTTTGAAAAATTAATAAAAGGACTGCCAACTCAGGTGATATTTCAGACCATGGGCTCAGTCTAGGATAGGGCAGTTCAGGATATTCAAGTGAAGGACTGGGCTATTTAGTGAAAATCTCTCAGTATTTAACATTTGCTATCAACAGTTTCAAAATAAATTCTGTGAGCTTGTCAAATACATATACAGTATATGTCAAATACATATATATTTGCTTAGACAAAAGTTCTAAGTATTAATAGGAGCCAAAAATGAGTTGATCTTTCTGCTCATTGAGCATAATCCTCGGAAGATAGCTAAAAGAAGAGAAATATTTTCAAACAACAGACAAGTTAATGCCTATTTTTGGTTACTTCACATGGCACCATGAGATACATGACTAATTTTGCCAAAATTCCATAGATTTTATAACCTCTGATGAGATATAACAGCTATCACAATTTAAAGAAAATAGTCATGTCTAAATCAGCAATGATGAATATTGATAATTACAGGAATTTATCCTGTGTGCATCCTAGTACCAGTTTCTTTCGTCCTAAAGAACTGGCATTAAAAAGCAGTAAGGGAGAAAAGATTGGCATATCAGCTCTTTGGAAACGTATCTTTACCTTCTTTGAAACAAATGTTTTAGGAACCTAAGCGCCAATACTTAATATTGGATACAAACAGATAGGAGGCCTGGTTAAGCAGCTGTGATGTACGTAGACATTATGTGGCAGTTGCAGAGCCAGCTGGCACCTTTCTGAAGAATGTTTCAATGTTTGTTAAAGGTGTTGCTGCCACTTGTTTCAACAACGCATAAAATTTAGACTGTTTAATTCTACTCTTTTGTTTCCCTTGGACTGGACCCCTTTGCTTCCAGGGATGGCACACTCGTTGGCAGTTAGAAGCAGGAACAACAAGACGACAAAGCAAATCAGAGCAGGGCCCTTTTAAAGGAAACGGAACCTGAACAAGGATACTTGTCTTTCCTCTTTGTCTGAAACCCAGATTCAAAATATAGATTGAGAACTGGCAGAACTATGGCGATGAAACATGTACAGAAGGAGGCCACAGGCTTGGACTGAGGAAGTGACCCTAAACTGAAAAAACCCAAGCAACAACAAGATGGAGGGTTTATATTTTCTCTTTTATACTCAACATCCAATGGTGAGCTTTAAGCTGAGGAAGAAGTCCCCGCTTTCTCCATTAATGCCTAATCAGCCAGATTCACAGCCAAGTATGCACTTTATAAGAGTTGTTAATATCAGATTGGAGTTGAGTCCTAGACGTAGACGAAAAAAGTCATCATCATCTCTCAGCAACTGTGGTAAATATAAGTGATTTATTCTGTCCATCAGCACTTTTGAAATCAGTAAGAAATCTCTTATACATGTAGCTCAATGGCCCGAGTCCATAATACTGTAGTCATGTCTGACTTATTCATAAAGAATTTTGCTGATAAAATCACTTGAATTCATTTTGACTTGGGTTGCTTCCAGACAGACAGTACTTACCATTAAAAATTTAAAAGTGCAGCTATTCCACCTTTCCTCCTTAATAGATAAGTTATAATAAAAATAAAGGATGGAAAGAGGAATAGAAGCAGCAGGGATTTACCAATGGAAGGCAATGTGCACCTATAGTTCCCCATAAAATTCTATGAACAAGGCAGGGAAATTGCATCCCCCCCCCAAAAAAACAAACTTTTGCAAATACCTTTGGATTGCAGATTAGATAAAATCCAAAATGCTATTTTAGTAGTTCTCTTTGTAATTGTTTGCATCTCTTTCTGATCTTGCAGCCTCAGAATTCTGATAGGATACCTGGAGAAATTCAACTTGCAATTATGGCCTTGATTCTTTTGTGTCAGGCCTTTATAATAGTCAGAGGGGATTGACCAACTGGATGCAAAATAAGTTAATACCTCTTTGAAAGAGGGAGTGTGGTCCAATCTGTCTTTTAAAAGATGGAGAGCCAGTTTGGTCTAGTGGTTAAGGTGCTGGGCTAGAAACCAGGAGACTGTGAGTTCTAGTCCTGTCTTAAGCATGAAAGCTGGCTGGGTGACCTTGGGCCAGTCACTCACTCTTAGCCCAACTCACTTCACAGGGTTGTTGTTGTGGGGAAAATAGGAGGAAGAAGGAGTATTAGGTATGTTAGCCGCCTTGAGTTATTTATAAAAATAATAAAGGCAGGATAAAAATTAAATAAATAAATAAATAAAAAGTGGCAGTTTGGACATTTCTAAAGAAGCTCTAATTAGACTTGTCAGGCAAGATATGAAATCATAGTTTGATCTTAGCTTGTACTCATTAGATAGCTTAAACATGGGTACCTAAGTCTGGAAGATTCAAGGCTACACTAGATTAACATGAAAGATGGAATCAAAAACTTCCTCTACAAAGCAGAAAAGAAATAGGGGACTGGATTTGCACAATCTCTGTAGTTTCTCTTTATGTCTGAGGTAGACTGTATGTCTAGCGTGACCTGTTTTATTTATGTAGCAGCAGCCCCAACAAAACAGTGGTTCAAACAGCAAAGAAAAAATAATAATTTTGTGACTGAGCACTGGAAGCAGTTGTAAGCAAACAGAAAATGATTTTTACTATTCATAGGTCCTTCTCAAATCTTGCACTGAGAAATTTTAGAACTAAAATTACAAAAAAATTAAATAAAACTTTTGTTTGGACATTTAAAAATTATCAATAGATTAGGTGCCATCAAGTTGGTGTCAGCTCTTAGCAACCATCTAGATAGACCTTCTCCAGAATTATGTCCTCAGCCTGGCCCTTCAGTCCTTCCAGTGCTGTACCCATCGCTGCTGTAATCAAGCATCCACCTTGCTGCTGATCGTTCTCTTCTTCTCTCTCCTTCCACCTTACAGACCTCTCAAGAAAGCTAGATCTTTATCTAATGTGACCCTAATTTGAGCCTGGATATTTGTGCCTTGGGTACGAACTCGGGATTGATTTGTTCTATCATCCATTTGTTTGTTTTCTTAGCTATCCATGATATTCTCAAGAGTGAGGTTACCGTATATCCTTCTTCAAAGACTAGCTTTCACTTCCACAGAGTGTCACAGGAAAAACCATTGCCTGCACAATTCTGATCATTGTAAGTATAGACACATAATGGCATCTCATAACTTTTCCAAGGCCTTCATCGCCACCTTACCAAGTGCTAGTCTGCAGTGTATTTATTGACTGCTTGTTCCTTTACTGTTGATAGTTGATCCTAACAGACAGAAGCTATCCACCACTTCAATATCCTGTCAATTCTAAGGTGGGTTGCTGGTTTATTTTAAATTTAATATCTTTATTTTTTTGGACAAAACAATATTTAATCTTAAAGAAAATATTTTTTAAAAAAATCAAAAGTACGAACTAAAATGCAAACTAAGAAGGAAAGTAAAAAAAAATAAAAAATCCATCTTATATTTTATACTTATCAATGGTCACTAGTTTACCAATGGGTTCACTATAATATGAACAATACAAGATATCATTGTAAGATATCACAAAATCTCTGCCATAGTAACACATATTGCTGCATTCTTTGATTAGTAGAAAATATTGCCTTTTCCAAAACAGAGAGATCACACATTTCTGACAGCCATTCCCTGATATCTAGAATAATGTCACTTTTCCAATTTCTTAATATAATTCTGTTTGCCAGCCCCCATGCTCGATACAACCACAATTCCTGATAAACAGTCAAATTCCAAAGCTTTGGTATATAATTCAACATTGTATTAACATCTTTAACATTTAAAGATTTTCCCATATATCTACTAATATACATTAATACACTATCCCAAAAATATACTAAATGATCACATGACTATATCATATTGGTCAGTGAGCCCTCAAATTTTTTACACCTCCAGCATAAAAAATCTGATGACCATCTTTTCAAATACATTATTTGGGGAGTCCAATACACCCTAAATACAATTTTTGGTGAATCAACCTTAATCTCAAATCTGCAGATGCCATTTTAACATTTTTAAGGACATGAAACCATTGATATAGTTTTATCAGAAATTCCAGTTCTTTAGTCCTTGTTTGAATTATCCCAGAAGGTGGCTTGCTGTACCTGTTGTCATTAGATTGGTCTTCTTTATATTTAACCTTAGTCCCATTTTTTCACCATGCTCCTTGATTTTCATTACTGGAGCTTGCAGATTATTGGCATTTTCAGCTATCAGAATTGTGACATCGGCATAGCATAGTTTACTGATGTTTCTTCCCCCAATTTTAAAGCACACTAATCTTCTAATCCCGCCTCCATCAATATACATTCAGCATATAAGTTGAATATATTAGAAGAATATATATAACCTTGTCTCACTCTTTGGTTGACCTGGAGCCTATCTGTTTCACCATGCTCTGTCTGGACTAAAAAATACTTGGAACAGTGTAATAATGCTACATATAATACCATCCAGATAGATAGGATATTTTTAATGGTAGCTTCAAAAATTGCATTGGTATTTTTATTTTCATGAGTTCATAAATCAGGCTATATTTGTATTCATATATTACATACTGTACATTCATACATATGGACCCATCGCACTATTCCACTTCATAGTATGCAAAATGCAAGAAAGATTTAAGAAACACAGAGCCAAAGAAATTAAAGGACTGAGATATGGAAAAGAAACATTGCCAACACTAGTTTATACTGACATGATTCACTATATCTCTCTATACCTTTTCTACCCTTGCAAACATTTTTTCCCAACATGTCCACACTTTTGTTTTTTATACTTTTCACCTCTCTCTTTCTGAAGATCTCAGCAGTTTCATCTAACTACAACTTTCTTGGTCTTCTCCTTCTTGACCCATTCACAGTCCTTTCATGTATTTGTTTTCCAAATGGATCCTTGATTCTCTCTCTCTACAATCAAACCATCTCAATTATTTCTTTCACTATGGTTCACATACAACACCCATCCGTACTTATGTATTACATCTTGTTTTAATACACACCTTTAAGTGCCCCATTCCTATTGCATCCAACTTACTTGTATGTTTCTCCTATACCCAACTCTTTTTCTTGTCTAACAAAGTTGGCAAAAGCAACTTCTGTTCTTACACAGTCATTTTCACTTCTTTTGCAAAGCATTCATTCCCCAGAACACACCATATAACACCCATTACCTTTTTACTCTTAAAAATTTCTCCATCCGTTTTTTTATCTTTAGTAAATAGTCTAACAAGATACATAAATTAATCTATTTGCTCTAGTTTTTCACCATTTATGTATAGCTTGCAGTTGTTCACACCATGTTTTTCTGTTAAATGCTACAAACGTGTTCTTTGATAGATTAATTTTCAGATCCATACTCCTTGTTTCATCATACATATGAACATTCGCTACAAATCATTTGGCATTATCTGCATACAAAAGCACATAAATACTCATACCCCCAACCAACAACCGCAAGCATTTTTTATGCATTTATCCTTAAGAACATTAAACAACTAAGAGACATCTTTGTCCTACTCCCTGTTGAATGTTGAAATATTTGCTAACATTCAATTTATTCTCACACAAAATTTACTTCCATCATATACCACTCTTATCATATTCAGCAACTTCATAATCACACAAAATATTCCATACAGGTAATCCTCGACTTATGACCATTCGTTCAGCAACTGTTCAAAGTTATGACAGTGCTGAACAAAGGGACTTACAACCTCTCCCCGAAGTTATGGTCGTTGCAGCACCCCCATGGTCATGTGATCACAATCTGGGCGCTTGGCAACCTGTTCGCAGTTACGACCGTTGCCAAGCACCCCACGATCACATGATCGCCATTTGCAACCTTCCCTGCTGGCTTTCCCAGAAAGTCAATGGGGAAGGGTGTGCAGGAGTGCGGTGCAGGTTGGGAAGGGTGTGTGGGGGTGTGCAAGAGGTGCCACACAGGTTGGAGAGGGCACACAGGGTTGCGGTGCGGGTCAGGTGCGCATGGCACCTCTCATGCACCCCCACACACCATTCCTGACCTATATGGTGCATCTCGCACACCCCTTCACACTCTCGTGCACCCTCCCCGCACCCCTGTGCACCCCCTCACTCCCTCCCCCACCTGGCAGCAGCCACTTATGTGCCTACTGGCCTGGGATTTGCAATTTCCTGCTGGCTTCCCCACTGACTTTGGTTGTGGGAAGCCGGCAGGAAGTTGCCTCGCCTAACGACCGTGGGATTCAGTTAACAATGGCAACTGGGACTGCAGGGGTTGCCATTGCTAAGTGATGTAGTCGCACTTTACAATTGCATTGCTTAGCAACAGAAATTCCGATCCCAATTGTTGTTGTAAGTCGAGGACTATCTGTAATTCAAGCCTATTCACTTTATGATACATTTTCTCTAAATCAACAAATGTTCAATAAACCTTCTTTCTTAGATTAATATCCTGATGAAAAGCAAAACCTATTCTACACAGGTCTGATACACCAAATTTGGCTCATTCTCACTTCTTGTATCCTTTCAAAATTGTAACAATTCCTTGCTCTCTTTGATTACATTCATTGCAACTGTGTTTTTCTCTTTATACACATTATATAATATCTGGGGTATCCATAGCAATGGTCACTGGCTTTAAAATAGCAAGCACAACCATGTGATCAAAGCCCCAACTCTTTCAAACATGTATTGCACACGTTGCATGGGGTACAAAGGAATGGGGCTTTGATCATCCAGTCACACTTGCAATTAATAAATAATAATTTATTTATTTTCACTTGTAACATTCTGAAAGACAAGAAACAAGAATACAACATAACATCCAAGAACAGTACATCTCACAATTCGGTCATAAGTCTCATATATCACTAGACTGTCAAAATCAGAGCTATTATTATTAACATAGCCTATAACATCTTTCCAGATCTGATAAAAATGTGATTCATCTCTTTGTGAATATTCAAATTTTATCAGTGACTTTTCCAAGAAGAGCAATTAACCATACCTTAGCACAGCAATTGTCCAATGATAAATTAACTAAGAATTTCTGAGTAATTATTGAATTAGAAGTTGAGAGTAAAAATATAATAAGTTCTTTTTTATTTCATTTGAAAATATGTGATAATCCCATAACTGGAATACATTATACTTTTTGTTTAGTGACTATTCTGACTTCCTCAAAAACTTTCTTCCAGAAAGGTGCAATCTTTTTGCAAGTCCATCACATAGGAAAAAAAATGTTCCCTTCTGATTTTGGCCTCTCCAACATTTTGATGAATAATTATGATATATTTGCAGCATTCTAAGCAACTAAAACCATCCCAAAGAAAAAGAAATGCAAGAAAGCAAAGTGGCTGTCTGATGAGGCTTTACAAATAGCTGAGGAAAGAAGGAAAGCAAAAGGCAAGGGAGAAAGGGAAAGATATAAACAACTGAATGCAGATTTCCAGAGCATAGCAAGGAGAGATAAGGCGGCCTTCTTAAATGAACAATGCAAAGAAATCGAGGAAAACAATAGAATGGGGAAGACTAGAGATCTCTTCAAGAAAATCGGAGATATCAAGGGAACGTTTTGTGCAAAGATGGGCATGGTAAAGGACAAAAAAAGCAGGGACCTAACAGAAGCAGAAGAGATTAAGAAGAGGTGGCAAGAATACACAGAAGAACTATACAAGAAAGATCTTAATGTCCCTGATAAATACGATGGTGTGGTCACTGACCTTGAGCCGGACATCCTAGAGAGTGAAGTCAAGTGGGCCTTAGGAAGCATTACTAACAACAAAGCTAGCGGAGAAGACAGTATCCCAGCTGAGCTATTTAAAATCCTAAAAGATGATGCTGTTAAAGTGCTGCACTCAATATGCCAACAAATTTGGAAAACTCAACAGTGGCCACAGGATTGGAAAAGGTCAGTTTACGTTCCAATTCCAAAGAAAGGCAATGCCAAAGAATGTTCAAACTACTGTACAATTGCGCTCATTTCACATGCTAGCAAGGTTATGCTCAAAATCCTACAAGCTAGGTTTCAGCAGTATGTGAACCGAGAACTACCAGAAGTGCAAGCTGGGTTTCGAAGAGGCAGAGGAACTAGAGATCAGATTGCCAACATTTGCTGGATCATGGAAAAAGCAAGAGAGTTCCAGAAAAACATCTACTTCTGCTTCATTGACTACGCTAAAGCCTTTGATTGTGTGGATCACAACAAACTGTGGCAAAGTCTTAAAGAGATGGGAGTACCAGACCACCTTACCTGTCTCCTGAGAAACCTTTATGCGGGTCAAGAAGCAACAGTTAGAACCGGACATGGAACAACCGATTGGTTCAAAATTGGGAAAGGAGTACGACAAGGCTGTATATTATCACCCTGCCTATTTAACTTATATGCAGAGTACATCATGAGAAATGCCGGGCTGGATGAATCACAAGCCAGAGTTAAGATTGCGGGAGAAATATCAACAACCTCAGATATGCAGACGATACCACCCTAATGGCAGAAAGTGAAGAGGAACTAAAGAGCCTCTTGATGAGGGTGAAAGACGAGAGTGCAAAAGCTGGCTTGAAACTCAACATTAAAAAAACTCAGATCATGGCATCTGGTCCCATCACTTCCTGGCAAATAGAAGGGGAAGAAATGGAAGCAGTGACAGATTTTATTTTCTTGGGCTCCAAGATCACCGCAGACGGTGACTGCAGCCATGAAATTAAAAGATGCTTGCTCCTTGGGAGGAAAGCTATGGTAAACCTAGACAGCATATTAAAAAGCAGAGACATCACCTTGCCGACAAAGGTCTGTATAATTAAAGCTATGGTTTTCCCAGTAGTAATGTATGGCTGTGAGAGTTGGACCATAAGGAAGGTTGAGCGCCAAAGAATTGATGCTTTCGAACTGTGGTTCTGGAGAAGACTCTTGAGAGTCCCTTGGACTGCAAGGAGGTCAAATCAGTCAATCCTAAAGGAAATCAACCCTGACTGCTCATTGGAAGGACAGATACTGAAGCTGAAGCTCAAATACTTTGGCCACCTAATGCGAAGAGAGGACTCACTGGAAAAGACCCTGATGCTGGGAAAGACTAAAGGCAAAAGGAGAAGGGGACGGCAGAGGATGAGATGGTTAGATAGCATCACCGATGTAATGAACATGATTTTGAGTAAACTCCGGGAGACAGTGGAGGACAGGAAGGCCTGGTGTGCTATGGTCCATGAGGTCACAAAGAGTCGGACACGACTAAACAACTGAACAACAACAAAATTGGAGTTAAGTGCCAATGATGTACTATTTTCCACTGCATGTCCTTTAGGTGAGCTGACTGAAACGACCTGGTTTCCATAATGTTTACTACCTCATCTCACCTATTCGTTTTTCTAAATCTACGTATATGCAATACTTCTTTTAAACCTACCTGGGGTGGGTGCATGTGTGTGTGTATAATCTAATTCCAATTCCAATAATAACCTATACGTTTTTGAGATTGTTCCTTTAGGTTGGGAAAGATAATTAATTATTAATTTCTCAAAAGTAGTTAAACACCGATATGTTGACTCCTTTATATCCTTCTTATTCAAAGAGGATTTAAGTTGGAGCCACGTTAGCCAATAAAGATAGCAAGCTATTTGTAACTCAGTCTCTTCTTTATTACACATTGCTTGTATTGTTGTAATAATAATATTGTGCGCTTGTAGTGTACTGACACACAGATATGCATACACACATACAATATCCTACATCTTTAATACTTAGCTAAATATTGGTACCAGAGTTATTACTGTTTCTTTGAACAATCCAGAGAATTTGGTAATCCATACCTTAATCCTATTTCCCTAAGCAAGGAACTATTAACTCAAGTCAATCAACCAAGCAGCAAACAACCACCCAATCAAGGTACTACCAAGGAGAGTACAACACCCCCACCAACACAGGCAGGACAAGCCAGGGTATATAAACAGAGAGCAAGTTCCACTCCCTTTTTGCACTGAAGATGTTGCCTAGCCTGGCAATGAAACGTCTGCAAGAAAACAACAAGGCTCAGAGAGCACCATGGACTCCACAATCCATACCTTGACATGCGTTAGCTTCTCACATTGCTATATTGTCTTAAATATAGGGTTGCCGTATCTGGGCTGCATAAATTGGGATAAGCACTGGATAGCAGCAAAACAATTTTTTTCTGAATCTTTTCAGAACTGTAATTCCTAAAAAGCAAATATTGAACTTAGTTTTGCTCTTTAGGAGGATGTATTTAATTAAAGAGATAAGATTAGGGGATCACTCCTAAATTCACATTGTGAGTATAGGGGGTAATGGGCTAAGCTCTCTGAATTACACTCCATTTGTTTAAGTCCCCTTGTCTGTGCATCAGATTTTCTATCTATGTGACTCAGAGGTGAACCTGAGTTGAGAACTATTAAGACACCTGAGAGGAATTAATTAAAAGTGGAGAATTCTAGCCTTAAAAACATATTAGTAGAACTGAGTCAGCTAGGTGTGGTGCTGGAAATAACAGAGAAAAGAGTCATTGGGCAGCTCACTAGGTTAGTAGTTTAATTGAAAAACCAAGATTGTATTGCATGTTCATACTTGCAATGTTCAACCTATCTAATGTTAATAATATTTCAGGATCCATTCATGTGGAATAATTTGTCCCAGCAGCAGTTCTTCGAAAGTTTTAATCCTTCTAAATCCTTCTAAAGGATTAATCTAATGGTGCCCTGGATTGGTAGAATTTTGGATGAACAGTAGATGGAGTGCTTTAAACAGTACAAATGATTCTTTAATTCTGTGATTTTATATGCAGCCAATAACTTGCCATCTGCTAACAAGACAAATGGCTCTATTCACAGATATGGACAAATACAAATCAGATTAACAGAAGTTTTTTTTTTTGAAATATGAGGAAATATGCCTCCTACTAAAGCATCATAGACAAGTTCAGAGCCCTTTTTCATTACTGAGTTACATTGCCCTCTACCCACTCTTAAATCAGCAGAAAATTATACTGGCATGAAATTTGTTATCTTCATTGCTGAATCCCTATCCTGCCTCAACTGCCTATGTTTCTGACTTCCCTTCAAATAACCTGTGACCAAACATAACAGATTGTACACAACTTGAGACTGCCCTTAGACAGTGTCAGAGTGAAAGAATAAATACTATTTTAACACGATATAGCTAAGGATGATGGAGCCATGGGGCTCCTCCCCATGGGTCAGCTGAACTTCTACCTACCAATCCTTCAGCTGACAGAAAACTATACCAGCATAAAATATACTGCCTATGCTGCTGACCCCTATCCTACCACTGGAAGAATGCCATCAAATAGTAGTCTTTATTTACTATGAACTGAAAACAATTTGCTCTCGCATGAGAACTCTGACAGAACTGGGCAAGTTAAGGAAAGAGACTGGTGGAGTCCCCCAACATTGTTTCCCTCCAACCAACAAACCAACCATCATAAACTAGCATCATAAAATATTCACCAGTTCTTCTTCTTAAGTGGGATGGGGATGGGGATGGGGAACATGTGAATTTGGACAGCTGATGAGATCAATGGATTTAGCCTTCTGTCAGTATTCACTGCAGGCTTTGCACAAGCTCAGGGTCTTGGGATCACAGGACCTGGAAGAGGTGGCAAGAGAAGTGGGGAACTGACACTTGGCTCACCAGCACTTGCCAGGAACCCCCAAAACAAGAGAGGGTTCAGGGAGTTATGTGGTCAAATAAGAGAGATCCTGCCTCACAAAATGCCCTCCACCCCCTAGCACCTGTCAATTATTTTTCAGGCTCCTTTTGAAAACCCATATTTACCACTTTTTCAGATGAATGCTAAAAAGTCACCCATCTTTAAAAGTAGCCCAGCTAACAGCTGATAGGCAGGCAGGGGATTATTTGGTACAGTAGTAGAATTTCCTGCCACTTCACTTTACAACCACCACCACCACCACCCCATTTTGCCTGGCTAAGAAGAAAACACTACTTTAAAATTGGCACAGCTAAGGACAAATTTATAGTACCTGGGATATGGGGTGAAAGCAATATCATGAGATATGGCAGGGGAAAAAAAGGAATTGCTAGGTTATGTTTGTACAATGGTTAGGAGTAAGTTGGGAAATGTCTTTAACATGTCTTTCACAACACAACCAAGCACAATCATTTAAAATAATGTAGGGAAATTCTTCAAATGTTTATAAATGGAGTAGTCACAAATGTTTCAAACAGGTTCTTGTAGTTTCACAAACAAACAAGCCAATAACCTCAGCATTGATTTAGGGACCACACACAAGCAGACTCTCACTTTAAGAAGCTGCAAAACCCACATACTGTAATTGCTACTGGCTCCTTCAGAACAACCCTCAGCAACTCAAACAGACAAATCAACATCTTCAAGACCAGGGCTTTCTTAGGCTGCTCACTATACAAAAGCAGAACAAAAACTGCCCCTGAAGGCAAGTTATTATAGTATCCAGGAAATTAAAATAATAAGGGAGCAATGTATAATAAAAATTCCCCAACAGCTGACTGTCTCCTGTAGGATGATTTTCAAAAGTAAGGGAGCTTTAATACCACTGCTACAGTGTAGGCCAGTGCTGAGTCCTCAACACCACTGGCTTTGCAATAGCTGAATGTTGGACCTGCAAGACCTGGGTTCAAAATTACAGCACAATCCTAAAGCATAGTGGGGGATGCTAAGACAGGTAACAACTTTCAGTATAAGTTATTACACAGGGTTTTTTTTTAAAAAAAAGTCTAATAATGAAGATATAACTTGTATAACTAATGTAAAGTGAATAATTCATAGGGACACCAATGGTTATAATGAAATTCATGCTGCTTTATTCTCAAGTAGCTGTTCTGAGTGACTGTCTTCATTTACTGGGGGAATCTGTAGTGCTTTAGATCTTGCTGAACTACACCTCTGAACAGCACTAGCCTTTATGACCAGTGAGGAGCCACCAATTCTGCACGCCTTTCATTATCTCTGTGTTGTGGTAACAATTACTGTATTTTAGTCACAGAGAAGTTACTACAGTACTTGGACGTGTTGTTCAAATTCACTTCAGAAAACCTCAAAACTGAGCAATGAATCATTTTCTGGGAAAGGAAATGGAAGATGTGCTTAGGAAAGTATTAAAGAGCACAACCATTTAAAAAAATAATGAGACAATAGACACAAAAGATCTATATTCTACATACAGCTTCCTTCACTATTAAATATCTGGCTATATCACAGAACCTATAATATGGCCACTTGCCATAGTTAATGTATACTGTACATATTTTAAAGTTATTGCTGTTTTACATCTAGTAAAGATGGATCAAGTTCTTAATCATACTGGAAATCAAGAGAAAGCACTGAAGTGCATATACTTAAACATCACCTATTTTTATCTTTGTAGATGTGTACATTAATCAAGATATCTAAATTCTATTAAAAACACCTTTGTAATCACCAAACTGCTACTCAGTGCAAACTTGTTAAAGGATAGTTTTGCAAACGACTGTCTTTCTCTGCAATACCTCCAGATATCCAACTTGATCAGACAAACAGGCACCAGCATGTATTGCACAACCGAGACCTGAAATAGGCAAAAGAGCAATTCTTGCAAAGCAAAATAAGGAATAGGAATTCTCCCACATGGAAGAAGTTACTGCTCTATTTCTGTGAATCTAAAGGTGAAGTAGGAAGAAAAAAACTTGCTGAGGTATTCATTTAAAATAAAAAATTGCTCATGATGCTTCACAAACTACATGAAGGAGACTGAAATCTAGTAGGTGTATGTATACAACTATGAAAAATGCCTACGAAAAATTAGTACCGTTACACAAGGGTGTCTGTGTAGGGGGGAGTATCAAAAAAGTCAAGGGAGTAGGTGCGACTGTGCAATTGAATCCCCACCACTTTTCTACATTCATGTGATGTGTATGGCACATATAGAAATGCAGCAAGGCTTCAACTGCGTGGTCACAGCCACCATCTACTTTTTTGACCCTTCCCCATGGACGCCCAGCCATCACAAATGATCTCTTCTTCCCATATCCCATCTCTTATCTATAAACAAATCCCTAAAATCTTGTCATTCCAGTCCTGATCAGCAAAAGTCCATTAAAGGTTACCAGAGATAACAACCTATCTCTTTTAACCTTCACTGCTGTCTTGTGGTCTCCTTGCAAGGAGCAACCGTCTGGAGCTTTTGTGGGCAATCTCAAGTTCTCTCCTTGTCCAGAGAGGAATTACGAAGAGCCAGTCTACTTGCCAGCTCTTCATTCCGCTGCAGTCGTCGGCTCCACATCTTCAGTTTGCCATTTCTTCCCCAGAAATCCCAAAAGCTCAGTATTATTCTTGACAGCCAACATTTATTTGGACAAAGAAAAAGAACATGGACATACCTGCACATGGTTTTGTTGCAACTGACAGGTCAATGGAAAAGTTAAGCTGCTTTTCCATTTTGAATCAGCTTCCCTATGCAACCAATTGGTCAGTTGCAAGAATCTTTAAAAGAACCCCAACTATATATGTTGGACTTTCAATCTAGCATACTCTTCTATCTCCTTAGAACATTAGCAAATTAGATAAATGAAAGCAATGATTTTAACCTCTAGAGCTCCATACCCTAGGAATGAGGAATGAGCAATGGGGGGGGGGGGCAATACCACACTTTTTCTCAATTATTACTTTTGGGGAGCTAAGTGCCACTTTGGGCAGATCAATGTTATGATCTCACGCATGGGGGTGAGTCTGAAATTTAGCGTGGTTTGAGTTTATTTCCTTTTATCTTTAAAGTGAGTTAAATTTTTCTAACAACTTATAAACCTACACTACAGTATTTTGTTTTCCAAAAAAAAAATTGTATGAAACCATTGATATTATTTTGTATGTTAGGCATACAGGCCACAGTTCTTTGAGATAATGGGTTCATTTATTTATTTATTTAATTTTTATCCCGCCTTTATTATTTTTATAAATAACTCAAGGCGGCGAACATACCTAATACTCCTTCCTCCTCCTATTTTCCCCACCACAACAACCCTGTGAGGTGAGTTGGGTTGAGAGACTAGCCCAAGGTCACCCAGCCAGCTTTCATGCCTAAGGCAGGACTAGAACTCACAGACTCCTGGTTTCTAGCCCAGCACCTTAACCACTAGACCAAACTGGCTTCATACAATACACTAAGCCAAAACTAAGCAAACTTATTATAGCTTGCTGTGTTCTGTGATCCCAGCTCAATTGGAGTTCATTCAAATTGGTTTGTGAGCAAACAAGCTATGGCTCAGCATGATGTGCAAACTCAATCACACTCACACATCCTTTCTATACTGAAAACCTATTCATTATAAACCTATTTATTACACTGATCTGAAGCAACAGTAGCTCTTTCATATGAAAGAGATTCTAATTCCTTATTTAGAATACAGTATTTTCTTAGATTTTTTTTTGCTTTTTGCATGTTTGGGATGGGAAGAACTCAAACAAGAATTCCAGGTCTGTTTTGGCATTTTAAATTATTTTTCTCCATCATTCCTTTGCCTGTTTCTAGAATCTATATTAATACTGTGTGTGCTTGAAATAGCATTCTGACCTCGGTATGCATGAAGGGCATTTGCTGAGGAAAGAGGATTAAGGAAAGGAGCTAAAATTAATGAGAGGCTGCTCCTCCTTCTACGAGCCCTCAAATGATTGCTCTGCAATAATTTCCTGATCCTGTTCCTCATTTCCTGTGCTGCTATACTACATCTGAAGGGAGCCCCCAAATTGGGGGCTGCAACAGTTTTACAAATAGAATTAGGTCTTCTTCTTGATCTCACTTCCTGCCATCTCATATTTGTGGTGCATACCAGTTAAAGAGAACTAGCATTCAACAAACCAAGTACTTTCTTGATCATTCCCTGGAGTAGTGATTTACAAGAGAAAGTCCTCATGTATTTCTCCCCTAAGTTCCTATATTACAAAAGCAATGATATTTAAAAGATTTTTGAAGATTGTGGATTCATCCCGTTGAAGTGAATAAAATCAGCTGACTTGTATTCTCACTAGTATCAGGTCATAATTAGTGGACTATCTCAACAAGTCTGTATTGTATTGTTATCTGACAATGAAATATTGTTTGCAATCTCCTATTAGTTGCTAATGGTGTCAAATCCTCATCTGTGTGACTTCCTTTCTTTACTATGGAGCTACTCACTAAGATGTCTCTACTCACTAAGAAACCATCACTCAACCCAACTATTTCAGACAATCCAATCTTCCTTTTTTGGAGGTTGTTGAAGGTAGTGGGAGCTGCAGTGGCAGAGGACTCTAAAGGAAATGGATTCTCTGGACTTTTTTCAGTCAGTGTTCATGCCTTGGTATGGAACCAAATCTACACTGATTGCTCTTGTGAAGGAAGGAGGCAGGACAAGGATAGGGGAAGTGCAACCCTCCTGGTCTTGTTTGATATCTTAGGCCTTTTATATCATTGATCATGGTATCCTTCTGTACTATCTATAAGGATTAGGAGTGGGGGCACTGTTTTTCAGTACTGTGGTTCTCTAACTTCCTAAGTGGGCAGTTCTAGTCAGTGGTGGGAGGGA
Organism: Charina bottae; assembly: GCA_023362775.1. Lineage (NCBI taxonomy): Eukaryota > Metazoa > Chordata > Lepidosauria > Squamata > Charinaidae > Charina > Charina bottae. The sequence goes on from JALMGJ010000002.1 coordinate 113,613,612, forward strand.
GGGAGAGGTTGAGCCCAGGGTCCTTCATTGTGGAGTGCCACAGAACATGACACTCTTCCTCCTATTTAACATCTACCTGAAGCCATTGGGCAAGGTCATCTGTAGTTGGACTCATATCACCAATATGCAAATAATACTCAGTAATATATCTTCATTCTGGGCTGAACAGGAAATATGGTTGAGGATCTGTCCCAGTGTTTAGAGGCTGTGAAGCTCTGGATGAAAATGAACAGGTTGAGACTCAATCCTAGAAATATGGAAGGGCTTTGGGTATGGAAGTCACAAATTCCAGAGATATTTCACATTTAGCTCTGGATGCGGTTGTGCTTCCCTGCGAAGAGCTGGTTCATAATTTCAGGATCCTCAGGAACTCACAGCTTCTGCCTGAAGGACAGGGGGCAGCTGGACCAGGAGGGCTTTGCACGGATCCACAGATCTTATGCACAAATGCTGGCTTTTCTTGGATTGGAAAGCTTTGCTTAATGTCACTCATGCTTTGGTCATTTCCTGTTTGAATGACTGCAATGTACTCTATATAGGGCTGCCCTTGAAGACCACCTGCAAACTGCAACTGGTCCAGAATGCAGCAGCTCAGAGTTATGGATATTAGTCAGACCTCTGTTTTAAGAGCTGTACTGGTTGCCAGTTTATTTCTGGGTTCAATTCAAGGTAATAGTTATCACCTTTAACACCCTTCATAGCTCAAGACTTGGGTATTTGTGGGACTGTCTTCTCACACAGGCCTCTCCTCATGCCTCAACATCTGGAAGAGAAGGCTCCTTCCACGTCCTATTTGTACACATCATCACTAGGACCCTGGGTTGGGCCTTCTCAGTCACTACCTCTCTTCTCTGGAACAGTGTTCTCCCTGATATAGTCAGGCCCTGACTGTTAGCTTTTTGCAATGCCATTAAGACCTGGTTATTCTGGGGGGTCCCTTGGGGCTGAGGGAGTCATTTTACTCTCTGCAGAAGAGGGTGGTCTTATGGTGTTTCTTGTCATGTGGTAGGGTATTTATCACATGGTTATTAGCTTTTATGTTTACACTGTTATAATGTTTAGTTTTAATCTTATTACTGTTTTGGAAGTATGTAAGCTGCTCAGAGTCAGACATGATTGGAGGGGTCATGCAAGTAAATTAACAATAAATAAAATGAAATAGTATAAAGACCTCAACCTTGAATAAGTGAAAAACCAGTATTATTTTCTCTGGTAATTATGTCAGTATTCTGATGCTAACTAGGAAAAAAAGTAGATGGGAGTGGCACACAAAATACTATTGGCCCATTCCCAGCTCTGAGTTGCATAAATCACCAGGTGGAGTTTTCTTCTAGTTCCTGCTTGCCCATATCCTTAGATCACAGGATTTTCCCAGGCATCATCAAGAAGGATTTCATCACCACATCACTTTATGTAATGGCAGGATGATAGAATCATTAGGAAAATCCACTTGAGTATTTTCCCCTTTAACCTTTTAAAGGTTAAAATATCAGCAAGATATGACCTGGAAAACAGTCAGAATATAAGATCATTATATGGAACAAATCATTGCACTAATTGCTGAGGCAAGACGAAATTGGTTTAAGATTTTACAAACAGAAATGCATATGGATAGAGAAATACCAGACAAACAGCCAGGTTTCAGAAAAGGCAGAGGGACATGAAATCAAGCAGTTATCATAAGATGAATAATGAAGAGAGCAAGAGCATTTACCTTTAATAACTACAGCAAAGCCTTTGGCTGTGTAGATCATGCTAGACCGTGAAATATATTAAGGCTAATGGGTGTGTCAGAGCACTGGATTTTCTTATGATAATTTACAATAAGGAAATGGAAGAGTAAGAATTGAACTCAGAGAAATGCAGCAGTGCAGAATAAGAAACAGATGTATGGATGCATACTGTTTCTTTATCTGTTGAACTTACACAATATATAATTTAAGAATGGCAGAACTAGAAGAGATGACAGCTAGAATCAAACTTGGGTGTCCAAAATTTTGAAATAAACTGACAACACAATTTAGATGCTGGAAGTAAAGATTCAGAAGAGTTCATAACGAAAATATAAAGGGAAAAGGAAAATCTAAGTTAATGTTAAATATTAAGACAACAAAATTAATGCCAACTTCCACACTTTCTGCATTTAAACTTGATTGTGAAGAAATTAAGGTGGTAGATAATTTATTTTCTTGGGTTAAGGAATAAAAAAAGTGAGGAGGGAATTAATTCTAGGAAGGAAGGCACCGACAATGACAAACTTAGGATCATGAAGTTGATAAGCATATATTTACAACAACGTAGATCAGAACGGTTATATTAATGCTCCTGTGGCAACACACTGTATCCTGAAAACAGCTTTCACTGAGAATGAAAATGGATCCGTTCAAATTATGGGTTTGGATGGGTGGATGGACAGGACGGAAGAGGTTACTGCAACACGTCCTTGGAAAACCAACAAGTTGTTACTAAAATCAGGCCAAGGCAGTGGTATTTGTCCACGGAACCGCCAGGAATCGAGCCGGATTGGATGGCACCGAGCTAATTTGATAACTACTGGTGTGGAACTTAGAAACTGAAAGCATCATTCATTCTAGTGAGACTTACTCCAGTGTAAAGGTGATGTAGAACAACTCTCTTTATACAGCACTCCCTCTCTCAACCGATAGGAACGGAAGCAACCGTTCTCATCCCGATCCTTTGACCTTGTTTGCGGCCGACTCAGAAGAAACTTCCAACGAACTCTATAGAACTTGCTCTCAGGTAAGCAACCGCACAGCAGGACTTTGCCCCGGTACTCTTTTTTCAGCCCCCACCACATCACCTGCAGCAACCCTTGGAAGGTCATCTATATTTGTTTGCAGCTTTGTGATTGGATCAAGTCCAACATTCTCGGATGTTATGATTGCTTCACCGGGATGCCACTTCTCTCCTTTTGCCTCTTGATTGGGCAGATGTGGTCATGCGCTACGAGTTGCCATGGTGACGTTTGGGGGTGGGCTCGTAGGCGGGTGGGATAGTTGTATGCGTCTAATTGGCTGATCGTCCGAGATAGAACTCCTGTGATTCGCCTTATTATTCCTCGCGCCGCGCCCCCTGGACGAAGTTAGAGCGTGTCGCGTAAGGAGAAAGGGTGCTAGGCTGTGGGAGCGAAAACGAGCGCGGAGCTATGAAGTACTACGAGGTGAGGGGAGCAGCTGGAATCCGAGGGCATCGCCTGGGGCGATGGGGGGTCGTGCGGCAGTGGCCATTGCTCAGTAGTCAGAGCGGAGAGTCAGATCCTTGCTCTCTGACCTAAGGGAGGTGGTGGGTACGACGCACGCGTGGGATTCTGTACGCGAGCGTTTGTGCCGACAGGGAAGGTACGCATGTGCAGCATCTCGAATAAGCATGCGCTGGAAGTTGGAGGGAAAGGGGATGGGGTTTTAAAGTGTGTGCAGTCCTTTTCTACTTCGTTGGCATGCTCTGTGCCTCTGCAAGAAAGTGGTCTTTTCAGCCTCGCAGACTGCTTCTACTTCTTGCGAAGGAACTCCATGACACTCCAAAAATCTTGTATTTATATACGTTGGTCTTTTATCTACTGCGTATCCTCTTTCTCTGTGTGTGAAAACTTGATCTTTCTTGTACTAATTGCAGTTCTCTATTTTTCTTGTCGGCCATGGAGAACAGATTTCTGTGTCTGGTCTTGCTTGTTCTCTTCATGCGTTAAACGGCAAACTAATTTTGTCCAAAGATATTCTGAATTTTCTTTGAGGAAAGAAGTGCTCCAAATCAGGGGTTTTTAGACTTCTTCAGACTGTGGAACCTGTTAGTTAAAAAAAAATTAAAGATCCCTGACCAAGAGGCAAAGCTCCATTGATAGAAAATTGGCTGTGTCCAAATGAACTTTTTTTGCCCTTAGTCTGTCATGGAACCCAATCAAGTTCTTGCAGAACAGTTTGAAAAACCCTGCTCCATATTGTTGCCAGATTGACACAGAAACAATGCCTTTCTGCATATTTTTTTAAAATTTATTTATTAATCAAATTTATCACCGCCCATCTCTACCATGGTAGACTCTTATATATTCTTCAGGTGTATACTCTTTCCATAGGTGTGGGGGGAAAATCAATCATATTCTGATATTTCTGGAAGGTGGTGTTCAATTAGTGGTAGTAGTGAAGTGTCAAATTGAGTAGCCACCTTTAGAAATCTTAATTTTTTAAAGTATTGTGTGTGTGTGTTTCTATACACATTATAGTTTCAATATATATTTTCTGCTTTTACCTCCAAATCTTTCTGCTGTTTCTCTAATCATCTCAGGGTCTTTTCTGTTGTTCTTTGCCATGATTCTGATTACTCAAGAGAGCCTAAAATTCATTGTGCAAGAGAGCTTTGATATGTTAATGTTTTGGCTTGTTCAGTTAAACAAGTATTGCAAACCTTACTAATTTATCTCTGTACAAAGTTTAATCTAAATAGGCTAGGTAGACTGATTGAAGTAAACTACTGTATTGCTTTATGTCATTGAACTGGAACCTTAACATTGCAGAACATTTGCAAAATTTCTTACCTTTTTAATTGCTTTATACAGGAAAATACTGTCTTAATTTTAGGATTTTATAACTATATAAAACATTGTTTTATGTCTTCTTGTCACATATGACTGGTCACTGACTGCAGTAAAGTCAAATCTAACTATAAAATACATGCATTTAGGATAGTGGATGTCAGCTCATTGGATTTCTTAAAAGGAAAAGTAATGTGGAAGAGAAGGGAATTTCATCTAGTAATACAAATTGGTGTCACTTGCTATGTTCAGACAACATGTTTAAGCTGGTTTAATGAATTAATTTATTTCCTGGGTTTGCACAATACAGTACTTTGAATCACAAGCTAACCAAATGGCCTGTGTTCACATAACATAGTAAAGTAAAGGTAAAGGTTCCCCCCACACATTTGTGCAGTCGTGTACGACTAGGGGCCGGTGCTCATCTCCGTTTGTTAGCCGAAGAGCCAGCATCGTCCGAAGACACTTCCACGGTCATGTGGCCGGCATGACGTGTGTGGAATGCTGTTACCTTCCCACTGAAGTGGTACCTATTTATCTACTTGCATTTGCATGCTTTCGAATTGCTAGGTTGGCAAGAGCTGGGGCGAGTGCGGGAGCTCACTCCGTCACGCAAGGCTAGGGATTCGAACCTCTGAACTTGCAATCTTCTGCTCGACAAGCCTGGCGTCTTACCCGCTGAGCCACCATGCCCCCTTTACCACATAACATAGTAAGCCACAAGAAACCTAACAAAATGTAAAACTAACCATGCTTAGCATGGTGTACAAATGTTGCTACTATGGTAGTAGCTGACTTGGCAATATAGTGTTTGAGAGGACAAAGGGGTGAGGAAGGGAGGTTATAAAGAAGGTAAGAATATAAATTGTCCTGTCTTTTTAAAGACAAGCAACTGTGTTGCATTTGTCATAAGCTTAAAATGTAGCTTTTCTGACACAATTCCTAATAATTATAGGTGGGAGAGTAGAATGTTACAGCATTGTTATTGATTGCTATAATCTTTGTTCAGGATTGTTATTTTATCCTGAAACTTGAATGCATGGTAGGGTGCTTGAAGAACATGTTACCTTCATATTTTTTGAGGTCAGCTTCTTTCTAAGACTGAAAGAGAAACAGGGACATAAATCTTAAAAACATAACCAGCACCTGTATATTAGTAAGATTATTATCTCCTGAGTGCCACAGAACTCTTTTAGGGGCTTCAGATTAACATAACTTGCTCTCTGCAATCTATATTGGATTTTGCTCAGAGTGGATTTATATTTTCTTCTGGTGGACTCTGCTAAAAAAAAATCCCCAATTCTCCATTTACTGAATGTTTGCCAATTTATGTACTAGAATAAGGGAGCCTTCCAAAAGGCTTTTGAACTTGATTGATGGTCTTCTCTCATTTAATATAATACAGGGGTCCCCAACCTGTGGGCCGCACAGGAGGCGGTGGTGGTCCGCGCAATTGGCTCCCGCCTGCAAACCCCATCCCCTCAGTCTGCACAATTGGCTCCTGCCTGCAAACCCCGCCCCCCCGGTCCGTGGAAAAATTGTCTTCCATGACCGGTCCCTGGTGCCAAAAAGGTTGGGTACCCCTGATATAATAGACTGGTAGCTTCTTGTGCTTGATCTGATTACTAGGCATGTAATAATCGTAACTGATGTCCTTGTTTGATCTTTAGCAGTCCACTTTATAATTGTTTTCAAAATATAAAAAGCAGGATTGAACATTTATTTTAAAACTCTATAGTTTATCTGTTCTAATACTTCTGTTTAGAACAAAGGCTTTCAAATTATGATTTGGAAAATATTGAGACTACTTAGAAATTTCTTTGTAAGAAGTTGTGTAAATTATATTTCCTAAAATACAACTTGACAGTTACTGTCAAGGTTCTCATGAAATATGTACAGTAGCTAAAGAAGAGTAATGCATGTTTTGTAACTGTGTTCACTGGGAGTAATCATGCCCACCAGGTCTTGTCAGCTGAGTATATGCCCTAATACATGTCCCAATGTCCTCTCTGTGTGGTGTAGGTCCTACAAATTTATGTAGAAATTAAACACTACTTATCTAAGAGAATATGGGTATAGACTACAAAGTAAGTCTGGAATATAACATTCATGTCAAATGGTTGTCTATATTGTTTTAAGACTATGACCACCAGTCACAGCTCCTGTCTAGGAGGCTCCTGCTCTGGAGACTGTTGCATGGCTTAAAATTTGTAGGTGTTTGGAATGTTTTTAAAGAACAAAGGATTCTTGTATGGATTACTCTGATATTTTTCTTTCCCCAAGAACACAATGTAACTTGTAAATGTTGTTTGCAATACAGCATTTGTGCATTTGCCTTATAATCTGGAGATGACCTGAACAGCTAAGTGTGCTTTTCTAGCCATGAGATCAGAGCAGCCTTTGCACCTGTCCTGTAAATGGATATATGCTTAGCAGTGCAACTGTACTAAGATTGGCTATTTGCATTGCTTGCCCAGCTCAGCAGTTTTTCAAATGGCCCTATCTGAATACTGAGCAGAAGAGTATTTAATATCTCTTCCCACAATACCTTGATCTGGTAGAGAATAATAACCTTTCTCAAAATCAACTGGGAATATCCATTATTTACTGACAGTTTGTAGTTTCTTCTTTCATTAATTTCTTGATTTTAACCTTCATTATTAATAGGGGCGTGGTGGCTCAGCGGAGCGGGTAAGACGCCAGGCTTGTCGATCGGAAGATCGCAAGTTCAGAGGTTCGAATCCCTAGTCCCATGTGACGGAGTGAGCTCCCGCACTTGCCCCAGCTCTTGCCAACCTAGCAATTCAAAAGCATGCAAATGCAAGTAGATTAATAGGTACCACTTCGGTGGGAAGGTAACAGCGTTCCGCGTGCGTCATGCCGGCCAAATGACTGCGGAAGCGTCTTTGGACGGCGCTGGCTCTTCGGCTAACAAACGGAGATGAGCACCAGCCCCTAGAGTCGGACACGACTGCACAAATGTGCGGGGGGAACCTTTACCTTTTTATCAATAGCAGAGAGATGTCTAAGCCAGACTCTTCTAGCCACCTGCTCCCCAAATGGCTATGTGGGCTGAGGACACAGGGACCTTTAATCACACACACACATCTGGAGGGCATTTAGTTGGGAAAGACTATCCTTGGAGACTGTTATTTCTCCAGGTCACATAGCCATTTGCTAAGAAGACAAAGGTCTGCTCCAGGGTGAAATACACAGAATTTTTTGTTACGTGATTACCTCCTTAGAATTCTTGCTGTTCTAATGAGTTTAAGATTGCACTGAAGATTCTACTTTTTACATTACTCTTAGGACAGAAATAGGCCATCTAGTGTTCTCCAGAAATTTAGACTTAACTCATTAACTCATATCAGCCACAGCCAGCATGACCAACACAAAGAATTTCAGGGGTCATAGTCTAAAACATTTGGAGGCCACCAAGTTATCTACCCTTGTTCTAGGCCATTTTAACTACAAGTTCTTATTTCTCTATTAAGGTAAAGTCTCCTTGAATACTACATGTATATATTAGTTTTACTGGCAGTGATACAGAAGTGGTTTGCAATTGCCTTCTGTGATATTTGTCACCTGTCTAGTCTGGCATAAAAACCTGGTGTTTCTTGGTCTCCCATTCCAGGCCTGACACAGGTTACCTTTTTCAAGAAAAACTGCTGTGACTTTTTCTCTACTTAATGTTTATATAGTGTTTCTTTTAAGTTAGTTGTTCAGAAAATGCATATAAATCTTTTAAGACAGTTCTAAACATTTTATTGTACTATTGTGATCATGAAACAATGTAGAGTGAAGCTGTGCAGATGGTAAAAGGCTTGTTGCTCATAATCAAAGATAATTGTCAATGCTTTTATTTTACTCTGAAGTTGGTGAATAAGGAGTTAATCTCAGCAGGAGGCACAAGACAAAACATGTTGAAAGCAAATTCTTTGTTGGGTCTTACAGCCCTTTTCTATGAGAATTCTGTGTGCTTGCATGGTCCAGCATATATTACTGTAGTCCAGGGCTTTCCAAACTTCTGTTGCGACACAATACTGTGTCGCCTGGGGGCCCCAAGTGTGTCGCATGACAACCCGGAAGCGCTGTTGAAAATGCCCTCTGTTCTGGCAGGGAGGCGAAAATTGCGCGCGCACGCTGCCCTGCCACTTCCCTGCTGCACAGCTGATCAGCGCAGGGGGGCCCGGGGTGGAAATTCTCCGCGCCGATCAGCTGTGCGGCGGGAAGCGGCCTGGCAGCATGCGCGCATGGGGAGGCTTTTCGCCTCCCTGCCGGAACCGAAGCCATTTTCGGGGTCCCCGGAGCCTGCCCTTTTGAAGGGGCAGTGGCAGTGAGCCATCAGCGCTTCTGGGTTCCAGGACGCCACTGCTGCCGTTTTGGTTTTTGTGCGCCGGCCGTTGGTGTGTCGCCAACGGCAAAAGTTTGGAAGGCCCTGCTGTAGTCATATGCAGCCATTCTCTAAGTTAGAGGCTGCATATTATTTTTCAAAAATGTTTTGGCCTCCCAAGAATAATAGGCCTGTCTGGTTAAGTAAAGATGTTATTTGGTGTTGAGTTTGAAAACTTTTTGGTTTCCCTTCTGACCTTTTTTTTTTTTTTTACTGAGAGTGCAATATATATTAGCTTAATGTGCATATTTTACACCATTTGAGCACAACCTCTCATCCCATCCTTCACACTGTACATTTTCTAAACTACAAAGCACCAGCCTTTGTAAAAATTCTATATATGGAGCTTGGACGAGCCCCTTGATTGATTTGAGATGCTGGTGAAGACCAGAACTTTACTCAGTGTTTTAAAATTGTTGCACCTGTGAACCCATCAATATTTTTTTGCAAGTTTGGCATTTATTTTTGCTCCAAATGTATCTCTCTATACTTGTTGATATTGAACTAATTTGCTATTTTACAGTTTATTCCTCGATGGAGAGATCCTTTTGGAGCAATTATCCTTTTTTCTTTTAACTGTTCTAAGCAATTCGATTTCATAGTAATTTCATTAAAAATTACAATTACAACAATAAAAAACTAATACAAACTAAAAAAAGAAAAAGAAAAAAATAGAAGGTGCAGAAAAGAAAAAGAAAATAGAAAAGAAAAAATAATATAGTAAAGAAAAAAAGAAATATATAAAGAAATGATTTCCCCCTTCATCACAAGTATAAACAATTTTAGTAACTTATCACCCTCTCTTAAAATACAACAAATGATCTCTTCTTCCCATAGCCCATCTCTTATCTATAAACAAATCCTTAAAACCTGATCATTTCAGTCCTGATCAGCAAAATTCCATTAAGGGTTACCAGTGATAACAACATATCTATTTTAATCTTGATCAAATAAACCAACTTTATATTCCTTCCTTTTACTTTTAACAATCTTGATCTTTAGTCCCTTCAATTAATGTCTTCGAACTTGATTTCTTTTCATTTTTTCTTTGTCCCTTCTCACAAAATTCTTCAAAAGCTTTAAGAAGCCTCTTTTGTAAATCCAATATAGGAAAATTATCCAGCTCACTTCTTGGTTTGTTACTTGTATATCCCTTTTAATTATTAAAACATCAGCCAGTTTCATTTGTATATCTAGTGTAGCATCTTTTTCCATATCATTCTTGTAGCCTGTCATTTTTAAATCCTCTTTCAGATCAGTCTCATTCTTGTCCAGTAAAACCTGTTCCTCTTCCATAGCATATTTTAATCTCAGTCTGTTTATAGAGGCAGACACTCTTAAAATTAACTTCTGGGTCCGTTGTTCAAAAATATCCTTCAATATGTCCAATGTTAAAATACTTTGCTCCATTCTGCATTAGTAAGTCAAATTAAAGTGTTATTCTCCTTTAATTGTAATCTTTAGTTCCTTCTATTTCGCTCTAGGACCTTCAAAGTCCTATCCTATCATGTTTTTTTAAAAAAAGAATTCCAAACAAAAGCATTTTCCCATGAGAAGGATTCTTAAAATTAATTCCAAAATCTTATTTCAAATCCATATGGACCCTTAGTCCATTTGTAACTTTCCAAAATCAAAGTTCTAATCACCCTTTTGCTGTTTATTAAAAAAAAATTAAGTCCCTAAACTTGTATTTAACACTCTTTTTTTGGCTAAGTATTCAAGGAAACTCACCCAGTATTTTCAGACTTGTTGATCCAAAGGTTCCTCATAGCTGAAAAGCAGTTAACAAACAATATCCGAAAGTGATTAGAAAAGGAAGTATGTGAACACAGTGTCTTTAAAGGCGTTGATTGTGGTTTGAGCAAGATGGCTATTCCCTTGTCTCCCAGAGCTCTAAACCCACCGGAGACTGCTGTCTTGTGGTCTCCTTGTGAGGAGCATCTGTCTGCAGCACCTGTGGGTGATCTCAAGTCCTCTCCTTGTCCAGAGAGGAAATACAAAGAGCCGGTCTACTCACCGGCTCTTCATTCCACCACGGTCGCATCTTCAGTTCACCATTTCTTCCCCGGAACTCTGTTCTAAGCAATTCTACATAATGATGATTTCAGCAAATAATGGCCCTAGCTAGATATCTAACAGATCCCACTATTTCTATCCTTCCATTGCAAGTTCATTTATACCTATTTTTGCTTCCCCTTCCCCAGTTACTATTGCATGATGTGTTTCTTCTCTTCTAACTACCACGTTTACCAAGGGGTCTTAATTAAAGATAAATATGAAAGCTTTGACTAAGGTTCAGTTTGGACAGTTTTAAAATTGTATGTTTTCCAAGTATACTGGCTATGTGCAGAAATCTTGGCCCTTTTATATTTTATTATATATTGGTGACTGTGTAAGAAAAAAAAATAATTTTCCTGTATCTCTATCCCAAGGTTAATGTTAACTGCATAAAATTTTTTTTCAAGTCATAAAATTACAAATTGGAATTAATAAGCTTCATTTAGGCTGCAATTACCTGGGAATTAAGACCACTAAATGTTATAAGACCGACTTATAATTGTCCCTTTGCTGTCTTACATTTACAAATGTTTCTTTGGAAGTAGTTGGCTAGTATGTGCTGCCATTTGTGCACAACTTGCAGCATTTGTTTCCATGGGCATGATGTAAGAAATTCAATGTAAAATAAAAATCAAGCTCAAAATGAAAGAAACATTTGGTGAGTTACATTTATAAGGTTAAGATTGCCTCTTATGAGCTAATTGGAGAAAGAACTTTTAATAATTTATTTTGGTAAGGGTATATTTCCCTCTTCCCTTCAAATCCTCCACTCTTCATCTATTGAGTATTTAATGGAGTTTTATTGAGTTTCCCCAGTTTGAATAATTTAATTAAATGAGATAATTATCTGCTACAGTGGTGTGCACTTTGTCAGCAAAAAGTACATTTAATGTGTAAGCCAACTGAGAGTTGCTTTGTAGAGCAACTGTAGGTGTCTTTTAGTTGTTAAAGTTTTGTTGTACACCAGAGGGTGCTGTCAGCTTAACTTTGGAGAATATGCATTTCAAATATGATCTCCAGTGTTTTCCTGTTTTTTTATCTCCCCTAAATACCAACTGGTATTCAGCAGAAAGACCAAATCCCACTGCAGCCTGACACAGGATCTATTCCTATTGCTGAAGTGCTATCCATGAATTGGCAGAAAACTACTCCAGTATGAGATCTTTTGCCTCCATTGCCTATCCCTATTCTGCATGTTTGGGTCTGTTGTGCTTCACTGATAAATGTTAGTATCCTGATTTTCCACCTGCAGGGTGTGTTAATCAAAACAGTTGGTTGATTCCTCTGGCTTTGCTTTCCTTTCCCCCTCCTAATGAGCGGGATGGAGGAAGTGCGTCCATCCTAGCTCTCTTAGATCTCTCAGCAGCTTTCGATACCGCCGACCACGGTATACTTTTGGGACGGCTCAGGGAGTTGGGGGTGGGCGGCGTAAGTTTTGCGCTGGTTCGCCTCCTTCCTCCGTGGCCGTTCCCAGTTGGTGTTGATAGGGGAGGAGAGGGCTGACCCACGGCCCCTGACTTGTGGGGTGCCGCAGGGGTCGGTTCTCTCTCCTCTCCTGTTCAACATCTACATGAAGCCGCTGGGCGAGATCATCAGTCACCACGGGATGAGGTATCACCAATATGCTGATGATACCCAGTTATACATCTCCATCCCGGGTGAAGTAGGTGATGCGGTCGATGCCTTATCTCAGTGTCTGGAGGCTGTGGGGGTCTGGATGGGGAACAACAGGCTTCAACTGAACCCTGGTAAGACGGATTGATGGCTATGGATTGATGGCTCCCCTAAATCCGGGAAGTTGTCATCTTTGGTTCTGGGTGGGGTTGCACTACCCCACTCGGATCCAGTGCGGAATCTGGGGGTCCTCCTGGACTCGCGACTCCTGCTCGAAGAGCAGGTGGCAGTCGTGGCCAGGAGGGCCTTTGCACAGCTTCGAGTTGTGCGCCAGTTACGCCCTTTCCTGGATCAGGAGGCCCTCCGAACAGTCACTCACGCCCTTGTCATCTCCCGTATAGATTATTGTAATGCGCTCTACATGGGGCTACCCTGGAAGAGTATCCGGAAGCTTCAGCTGGTGCAGAATGCGGTGGCGCGAGCAGTTATGGGTGCCAGGAGATCGGCACATGTGACACCTCTGCTACACGAGCTGCATTGGGTGCCAGTTTGCTTCCGGGTCCAATTCAAGGTGTTGGTGATTACCTTTAAAGCCCTACATGGCATAGGACCAGGGTACCTGAGGGACCGTCTCGTCCCGATAACGTCGGCCCACCCCACCCGTGCTGCAGAGAGGGCATGCTTCGGACCCCCTCAACAAGAGAATTCCATCTAGCGGGGTCCAGGAGGCGTGCCTTCTCTGCGATAGCGCCCAACTTATGGAACATCTTGCCCCCGGAGGTGAGACTGGCCCCTTCGCTCCTGGCCTTTCGGAAGGCCCTTAAGACCTGGCTCTGCCGCCGGGCCTGGGACGACAGAGGCGGCAGTGCCTCCTGGGGTTGGCTAGCCCCGTAGTAATACGATCTATCCTACGGTCCCCAATCCATCTTGGATTCATGTAATTTATTATTGATGTATTTTAGATATTGTTTTTGTATAGTTTTTAAACTTTCAATTGTTGTAACCCGCCCAGAGTCCCTTGCAAGGGAGATGGGCGGGGAATAAATTGAAATAATAAATAAATAAATAAATAAAATAAAATAAAATAATGTCATTAGCTGGTGGGAAGACATTTCCAAATTATGAAAGCGATGCGGAAATTAGGTGGGATTAACAACTATGAACTTCTGTACCCTTCCTTTTGATGAAGACTAAGCACTGGGAAGTGAACAGGATCATGAAGGAGCTCACAATGGTCATATGAATGAACACAAATGCTGACTTCCCCTAGTTCTGAAAAACAGAAGGGTGTAGCTCTAGTGTTCTTGGGCAACTCTGCAAATAAACTTTATACAGCATCAGCCCCATGCCAGTATTTTGCAGGCAGCAGAAAATTCTGTGTAAATGCTAACATCCACTGCTGTGCTTCCTGCAACCTCTTCCAAAAAAGATCAAGCAGGGGAAAGCCCCCATCTCTTTGCAGAAGTTGGAAAGTATCTTCTACACTTCTGGAATGTTTTACAAGCCAAGAGAAAAAACAAACAGTAGTAGAGGATGTAACTTAGGAATTGGAGGGAGGCATGTCCATATTAGCTTGAAATGGGTAATAAGTGCCTAATTTTTATCACTCATGATGGAATGGGCAGTGAAGCATGTCAGATTTTATATATCTTGCAACTTGATACTGGTAGCTTAAGGGCAGAAACACTAATACCAGTACGGCTAAGGATGACATAAGCCTATCTCACTTTTTGGGCTGGGGACCCAGCAAGAAAATGTTGCCCACGTAAAATGATGTTTATATAACAAATTAACTGCAAGTGGAGAAAGGCCTGCAATCTCTATCCCTGTAAATAGAGACTAGAGTTAGGCTGCAGTCCGTCCTATTTTAGGTTCTATAAGGTGGATCTTCATTTGTTAAAATCCAGACTTCCCTATGTTATGCTATATTTGTTATTGTTTACTAATGTCAGGGTTTAGGCGAAGAAACCATGGTGAGCTTGAGATGAAGCTCTAGTTCTTTATTGAATCTAACGCTTACAGAAAATCTTGCCAATCTGAGCTAAGCCAACAGGCTCTGAGGGAAAAGCTCCGGCCTGGCCCTCTTGGCTGGGCGCCCAAGGTCCTCCTCACTGAGAACGTGCTTTTCTCCCTGGAAGGCGCCCCCTCCTTCCTCACCTGCGCTCTCCATAACATCACCTTCCCCCTCAGAGACACATTCCATCACAACTAAGCTATAACGTGGCTTGTTTGATTTTGACTTAGTCTGTTGTATGAATCTAGATATTGTGGTTTATTCCACTAACTACTGTGTGGGTAAAACATATTCAGTGTGATACGAAAATCCAACACCAGGACTTTGCAGCACTTTGGATTCAAAGGCAAAAAGGTGTTTCAGAGCCTTCCTGGATGTTCATGCAGCACCTTCTGCAAGTCCTTAAACCAAGCATATCTTTTCCAGGGATTCACTGCTGGTGAAAGGCAGCTTTGTGATCTCAGGAAACAGTGCAGCTGTTTTAAGTACTTGCAGATAGATGTTACATGGGTGTCCTCATGTTCTCCAAAGCACCTTTTTCTCTTTGAGTCTGAAGCAGTGCACAGCTGTACATAACATTATGTGTGAATCTGGCTATTACAGCTCGTGTTTGTGTACAGAAGTCTTTATATATGCCTTGTCTCTCTGTTTGGAATTGTGTTGTAAATGCCTCTACCAGTTAAAACTTGATCGTCATTAAAAAGGATTACATTAACGTTCTTTAAGCTTTTAATCATAGCCCTCTGTATCCAGTGTATTTTGTAGCAAAAAGCCATATTTCACAAGCTATTTATCTTCCAGGATCTTAAGAATTTCAGCTGGGGCCATTCTTTAGGTGCCTTGTCCAATGAGGCAAGGCACATTGCTACCAGAGAAATTGTCTTGTGGGTGTTGGTGTCCTGCCTATGTAGCACACACTTCAGAGAGGTTTGCCTAATGCCTCACTGTAATGCTACAACTTCTTTATTTTCCCAATTTTTGAAGTATTTGATGCTTTAGAATTTAAGTGGTAGTGCTATTTTACTTTCTGCTGTTCTCTGTTTAGAGGTTTAATGGTTTTAAGCTGATTTATAATATTTTAATATAATTTTATTTTTTATATTTTAAACACTGTCCGGAGAACTTATTTAGTAACAGTATATAGTACAAGAATAACAACATAAGCTAAGTGGATACTATTTTCTGGCCTTCATCTTTTTAACATAATTCAGAATTTATTTTA
The DNA here is from genome assembly GCA_023362775.1 of Charina bottae. Classification (NCBI taxonomy): domain Eukaryota; kingdom Metazoa; phylum Chordata; class Lepidosauria; order Squamata; family Charinaidae; genus Charina; species Charina bottae. The sequence goes on from JALMGJ010000002.1 coordinate 113,629,459, forward strand.
TGCTTAGTTTCTGGGATGGTGGTGGTGAATCTATCCTTGTGCTCCTTCATCTCTCAGCGGCTTTCGATACTGTCAACCACAGTATCCTTCTAAGCTGGCTTCATGGGTTGGGGATTGGGGGCACTGTTTTATGGTGGCTCTTTTCCTTTCTCCAAGGCCAGTTCTAGTTGGTGTTGGTGGGGGGAGAGATCACTCCCTAGGCCCCTCCTATGTGGGGTGCCGCAGCATTCTACTCTCTCTCCCCTCCTTTTCAAATCTACGTGAAACCACTAGGTGAGGTCATCCACCAGTTGGGGGTTTGGTATCAGTGTGGGGTTCAGTACTATATCAGGAAACCCTTTCCACAACTCTATCTGGTGCACCAGTTGCACTCTTTCCTAGATTGGGGGGCCCTTCAGATAATCACTCATGCCCTAGTCACCTCAAGGCTTGACTGTTGCAATGCTATCTACGTGGGGCTGCCCTTGAAGACCACCTGGAAGCTTCAACTGATCCAGAATGCAGCAGTGCAAGCAGTAATGGGCATGCTTCAGTATGCCCGTGTAACACCTCTGCTTCATGAGCTGCACTCATTGCCGGTTTGCTTTTAGGTGCAATTCAAGGTGCTGGTTGTTACCAATAAATAATTATTATGATGATTATTATTAATAATATACTGAACTACTCTGTTACCACATTTGTTTATTCGGCTTCTAGATTAGCTTATATTTGCTGTCACTATAATGCATCCTTTCTCAACCTTTTGACCCTGGAGGAGCCCTTGAAATATTTTTTGGCCTCAGGGAACCCCTGCACATTCAGGCTCAAATATAGGCCAGAAGTTACAAAATTATTATATTCGTTTCATGTGTAGGCCTGTAGATATGCATTAACAGTGTTCTTAAACTAAAAATAAAGAATGAAACTTACCTCTTTCATGTGAAGTTGCCCAAATTTGAAATAATTTTTTAAATAAATCGTGATCTCCCAGGGAATACCTAGTGACCTCTTGCGGAACTCTAGGGTTCCATGGAACCCTGGTTGAGAAATCCTGCTATAATGTCTAAATGACAATCACCATCTTGCTACATCTCAAAGATGCTTCATTGCACTCATCTGAAAGGTGTCAAATATTTCTCAAGGAGCCTCTTGGCACCTTGCCCACAGCTGTCTCTTTTACAAATTGGAAAGTCAAGTCTAACTTATTTCCACATCTTCACTCTTACTGAAGGGTGTTGAAATTGTTCAGATTTCTGCCAACTATCTTTTCCTAACTACTTCAAGAATACTGGAGCTATGATGAAATGCACATTGCTTTTTATTTTTTACATTCATGAAAGTTACTTGAGAATATTTTAGTTACCTTGGATTCCAAAGTAAAACTGCCCAAGGAATTTTGTTAGGAGGCCTAAGTTTTGAATTTAGAAACTGACTGTAGATTGTGTATCTTGAAGAACTGATATAAATTATGGAGTGAAACTCTTATAAGTAATGAAATTCCCTTTTGGGACATAAACTTCTTGACTCTTGTGTCCTGGGGAATGTGTTAGATGGATAGAAACAGCAGGGAATCAGTCTGACACAAGTTTGAGTTGTTAATATTTTCAGTCAGCGGGGAATTAAGAGATACTATTACTACATTCTTGCACTGGCTTCAGTTGCATCTGAGAGCAGGAGGGAGGCAAAACCATAATTTCCTTTCTGATACTCTTCATACTTATCTTGGGTAACAGCACATGCACCTGTAGTGTGGTAGACATAGCCAGCCAAGCTTATGATTATGCTGCAGACATGTCTAGGGCTCTCTGCCCCCCACCCCTCCCTCCCTCCCTCCCTCTCCTTTCCTCCTCTCCTCTCCTCTCCTCTCCTCTCCTCTCCTCTCCTCTCCTCTCCTCTCCTCTCCTTCCTTTCTGCTAGAAACTCTTGTGCTGCATTCAGATAAATACCTCAGAACAAACCAGTCTGGATGGTTTGTAACTGTACTACTTATAGGCACAAAGATTCTGGCTATGCCTGCTGCTTCTGCCTGCCTGCTGTCCAATTTCATCTTGAATCAGGACAAAGTACTTTGTTGCCCATAATCACATAGGACTGCAGAACTGGATCCAGCTTTTGATTTTCCAGGATAATTTTATATGCAGTTTTCTTTCTTCCAGTAGACTGGATGTACAGTGGGCAGTGGCCACTTTGCCATTCATATATTTAATCTGTCCCAGAGACAGCCATGGTAGATTTTATGCATTTAATAACTTTCCAGTTATCTACCAGCACAAGCCTACACTAAGCACTACAGATTTATTTGCTTCTGCAGTGTATTTGTCGTTCTGTAGATAAAGCCCATCATATTAATACATAAACTACAATTAATTAAAGCAACAATTGAAATAGTATGGAGTACAAATACCACATAAATAAGTTACATGCAGCTTAGCATAGAAATATCAAAAATTAAAAGCCCTGGGAACTTAACTTAAAAAGATCTTAGTAGGAATTAAAAAGATAACACAGTAGATACAAGGCAGCCTTTTTAGGCATTGTATTACATAGCTGACAAGCTATTCCCGAGAAAGCTTGAATTTATTCCACTGAACAGTGTTGTTCTAGAGAATTTGGAAGAAAGCTTCTGATAATTTTAGGGCTCAGATAGGCATATACAGGAAGAGACACTCCTTAAAATGCCATGTCTATGAGCCTGTCTTATGAGTCAGGTCTCCCTAAACAGGTGTAGAGAGTTATTAATGCTTATATAAAATGAGTATCAGTGTTTAAACTCTGCTCTTGAATTTTGTAAGCTGTTAAAATTTAGCTATTTATTTAAATTTATTTCAACATTTGAGCATAGATTGTGTGTGCCTTTGTTATGCCAAGGTGGGAACATTTTCTCTAAGACAGAATTTCTGTGTGCTGAGGTAGAGATTTATTTAGTCCCTATAGTCTACTTGGTCAGACTTGGCGAATTGGATACCTGCAAATTCAGTTCACCCAAGAAAGGGGATATTACATTCAAATGTGGCATTATGAATAGCCTTCTAGAAAGTTTTCAACATTGAATTGTAAATGACGTATCTATCTTGGTTGAGGCTACATACTGGGAAAACAGCCCTGCCTACATGCTGTATGCCTCTTTGCATTTTTATATTTTATTTTCACTGCAATTCTTAGCCAAGCAACTTGTTAAGAATGATGTCTGAGTGGATATTTCAGCAAACACCACCCTTGTTTGCAAGAATTCTTGCGTAAAATGTATGCCTGAAATAGTCTAGTATATACAAGCCTGATTAGGATTAGCAATTCAGATGTTGATATCTATCTACAGTATATTCCACTCTCTTCCCTCACCCCTCACCCCAACAACACTTACTTACCAGAGCTGCTTGCTTGTTTCATATTAGTTGGGTTCTGTCTGGATTAGTTCTTCTTACTTTCATGTTGATTTTTTAATTTTTCCAACAGACTTATTTGAGAGGCTTCAGTTGGAGGCTGCTGTATTTTCAATGCATTCTAATGTTTCTTCCGTTTCTCTGGCATCAAGTTGTTTTTCTGGGACATTACTCCTTCCCTTAGTAGATCATCACACTACCTTCAATTCTTGCTGCGCAACTGATTATAGTTTACAATAGCTTAATTTGGTCAGTATGATCTATGTGTTGCTTCCCACTGGAATAAATTCTTTGTTCTAGAAGCTCTGAGGTATGAGAGTGACCATTCCATTGACAGTTGACAGTTCTATTAATACCCCTGTTTGGAGCTAATCCTTGGTATCTGTTGGAAATGCTGAACAGATTCCAAATTCTTGTTGTCCCACTCAAGACAGCTCTTAATTTCATAGAGCCTATAAGCTCTTATATAAATGAGAAGAGAAGGAGATTATGCTTCTGTCTTTCGGAAGGAGAGGTGACTACATTTGTTTAACATAAGAAAAGCTTTGTAGTGTTAAATATAATAGTATAATTTATCTAGTTCAAGATCCTGTCATTATTACTAACCTTGTTCTGAAAGCATAGAATATCAAGAGACTGCTAACATTTAAGGCCTAATTATTGCACTTCCAGTTTGATGAACAGCAAGATGATGACAGCTGATTTGCAAAGGATTTGTCATTCATTGGGCTAAAACTGTCTGAAAAGAATGGCTCTTGCATGCTTTCACTTTTGCTTGTCCTCTCTAGATATTTTAACAGAGCAAAAGATGGTTTGCCTTAATCCTGTTACTTCATTCACTGGAATAAACTAGGAGCTGAAATAAAATAAGAAAACTAGGAAATTTTAGTGAGCTATTGGAATTTGATATTTTGTAATTAAACAGAATATCAATTTTGTTTGAACAGGGGATGATAATAAGGCCCATGTTGGCCTTATTCTAATATTAAACTTGATCCCCCTTTTTAAAAAAATTCAGTGTTTTATCAGATCTTTTCACTTTTAGAAGAAACATAATATGACTTAATGAGCTTGCTATAAAAAGGTTAAATCCCTCATTGGTAGCAGCATGTCCTCAGCTTTCAGTCATACCAAGTTTCCAGAGATCATGTGAGTGATCTTGGACATTTTTCGACATATGGTGGTGCATGCTTATGGAAAATGTCCAAGATCACTTTTACAATCTTCTATTTATTTTTATTTGGACTGAATTTCTTGGTTCCCAAAAAGCCTTTTAGAATATCATAATTGTTCTTCCCTTGCATTGATTGATAACATTATAATTTAATTTCAAAGAAACAAACTATTTTTGTTCTCTGTGATCTTAAACTCTGCCACTTGTGGAACTGGCTGGTTAAAGAGTCCCCCGTCGGGGGAGATGGGCGGTGAGAGAAATTTGATCAATCAATCAATCAATCAATCAATGGCCAGGGAAAGGACTGGGAGATGGATCCAGTTATGGTACTGTAGTCAACACTATTGACTGACTTATGGCAGGACTTGGAGGGAGAAAGCATGACCATCTTTGTCCTCCCAGATGTCTCAGTGGCTTTTGATATAGTTGGCCACAGTATACTTTTAGGATACCTGTGAGGGTTGGAAAATAGAGGCATCATTTCAGAGTGGTTCTGCTTCTTCTAGGTCAGGGGTAGGGAACTTTTTTTCTGCCAAGGGCCATTTGGATATTTATAACTCGGGACCGGGGTGGGGTGGGGGGCAGGGTTTCTGGGATTTCCACAGACTGGGGCCCGCAGTTTGCGGGTGGGAGCCAATCACAAGCACTGGGGGGCGGGGTTTGCAGCCGGGAGCCAATCGCGTGGAAGGGGCAGGGTTTGTGGGCGGGATACGGCCCGCGGGCCTGACGTTACCCACCCCTGTTCTAGGTAGATAGGACCAATTGGTGGCAGCAGATGGGGGAGAGGTTGGCTTTGTGGGAACTCTGCTAATGGTGTGCTTTAGGACTTGATCCCTTTCCCCATCCCATTTAACATCTATATTATCAGCCCCACTAGGTAGACCAGATCATGAAATCAACTCCGCAGGAAGGCTAAAACTACTTTTATTGAGATTGGCTATAATGATAGAATCTTGCAAGTCTGATTGTGGTGTGCCTCCCACTCCTATTTTTTTTTTAATCTGTTCGGTCGTGTCTGGTTCTCGGAGACTGCCTGGACAAGTCCCTGCAGTTTTCTTGGCAAGGTTTTTCAGAAGTGGTTTGCCCTGACTTCCGGTGGGGACATGGTGGATTAAACAGCTGTACCTGCAGGCTCAGCAGGCAGAACTGACAATGCGATGTTTTTTTTGGGCTCAGGCAGGTTTTTCCTGAAGCCCAGGAGTGTTTTTCTGGGAAAAGGAAAACACCTGGAATCACCCCATCTGTCCTCCGGATGGATGGCTGCTTGCAGCCAGAAGATCACAAACAGCGTTCGCGCTCGACTGGCAAGAGCTAGCCAGGAGGCTGGGACGTCACCATTTCCAAGCCGTGCTGTAGCCTTAAAGGGACATTAAGATCAGCCACCCCATTTCTAAATCACCAAATTTATATTTCTTTTAAGTACGCATACCCTAAGAAGCTTTCTACAGCAAGGAGGAGCGGGTTCTTTTGGTGCTTATCATTATTTTTGGGATGAATTTTTTTTTTAAAGTTTTGGACTTTGTTTTCCATCCAAATGTTAAGGAGGATTGAGAGTAAATAATTGTCTCCCTGTTATTATTTTTGTACTAAATTTGAAGATATTAGCATTTTCCTACACATTGAATTGGCTGTTATAAACTTTCAGTTTTCTGTTTCTACTTTCTCTGGGGAACTGTCAGCATATCTCACTTTCGCTTGTGTAAACACATTCCGGAATTCTTTCATATCTTCGACTTTCGCTGGTTAAGCTCCTAGGGGGCGTCATAATCTACTGCATGAGACATGGAGGATTTTAAACAGATTTTCTCTGACTTTCACCAAGATTTTAAACAGATTCTTTCTGATTCCTACCAAGTTTTTATGCAAGGCATTCAGGACATTGTGAAAAATATGAGGTCTAAAATGTGTCATCTGGTTGGGGATGTCGTGGATGAAACTGAGGAATTTAACAGCGACAGAAATGTCTCTTCTAAGAGTGAGATCGGGACTTCTGTCGAAATGCTGGATGAAGATTGGATAGTCGAGTTGAAGAAATTAAAGGGAGAGATCGAGTTGCAAGCCATAAGTGAAATTGATATTCTAATGGAACGCCATGGAAAAGTAGGGGTTATTGTGTGTGGGAAGTCTCCTGAAGAGAAGTCGGAGTTTTTGAGGGGGGCAGTTGGGCTGTTCGATTTTTTAAAGAAAAAAGCTCTGTGCGCATTGTGGGGATATGTAAATGCTCTGGTTTATTTTGAAGTGGGATAAGGGTTTAAGAATATTTATCTGGATTGCTTTTAGGGTTTGGCTGATTTCATTTATCTTTAACAATTTGGATTAAGATTATTAAGGTATAATAAAAAAACATACAGTGTGTGTGTGTGTGTGTATATAATATAATTATTAATATAATTTAATATAATTTAATATAATTTAATATAATATAATATAATATAATTTAATATAATAATATAATATAATATAATATAATATAATATAATATAATATAATATAATATAATATAATATAATATAATATATGGGGAGGGAGCAACTGTATTTAGTGATTTTTATAATGTGCCAATGGAATGATTTATAGAAATAATGTGATTTTGGTTTAATATAGAGTAAGGGATTGATTATGGAAAATTCTTGTATATCCTTGCTGTTAAAAGTCAGAAGTCACCTCTTTTTGTAATTTTGAAAAATTTTCTCTTGTGTTTCTACACTTTTTTAGTTTTTTCTTTTTTTTCTTTGTAGTTTTTTGTTCTTCTGTAGCTTCTGTCTTTGCTTGAAACTTAATAAAATTCTTATAAAAGAAGTGGTTTGCCCTTGCCACCTGATGGAGCCTTGAAGGTTAATAAAAGAACTCCAAGCAGCTAACAACAATCTTGCAGAGTAGAAGCATGAACCAGCAGGGAACTTGCACTTTAAGCTTAATTATGTTCAGAAATAAATTCAGTCTTCACACATTAGTTAGATGAAGAAAAGTAGATAGCTTTCCAAACTTTTCATGTTGGTGACACACTCTTACAGCAGGGCATTATTTCGCGACACACTCTTACAGCAGGGCACAAGGCAGGCACTAGGACCTGTGCGGAATCCTGGCAGGGCAGGTTTGGAGGCAGCCAGGCACAAGGCAGGCACTAGGACCTGCGTGGAATCCTGGTAGGGCTCAGAGGCAGCAGCAGCCGCGACACACCCAGACACTGCAGCTGACACACTAAGGTGTCCCGACACAGTTTGGAAAACTATGGTCTACACTGTGAAGCCACTTGGAATAGTCATATGCTGGCTTGGAATGAAGTATCCTTGATATTTATTTATTTTTATTTTAACGTATTTATACCCCGCCTTGTTGTTTATTCGTTCAGTCGTTTCCGACTCTTCGTGACTTCATGGACCAGCCCACGCCAGAGCTTTCTGTCGGCCGTCACCATCCCCAGCTCCCCAATGGTTGAGTCCGTCACCTCCAGAATACCATCCATCCATCTTGCCCTTGGTCGGCCCCTCTTCCTTTTGCCTTCCACTTTCCCTAGCATCAGCTTCTTCTCCAGGGTATCCTGTCTTCTCATTATGTGGCCAAAGTACTTCAGTTTTGCCTTTAATATCATTCCCTCAAGTGAGCAGTCTGGCTTGATTTCCTGGAGTATGGACTGGTTTGATCTTCTTGCAGTCCAAGGCACTCTCAGAATTTTCCTCCAACAATACCCCGCCTACCCCCTCCCTAGACGGAGGGCTCTAGGCGGCTTACAATCATTGAATACATATATTATACATCATATATTTAACAATGTTATAATTACCGCACATTAGGGAGGGGGTAAGGGAACCGACTCTTCTTCCGCAGGCATCGGACTACATGCCCCAGAATGCCTCGCTTCTGGCTTGGAATGAAGTATCCTTGATATGCTGTTGACATCATGTTATCTAACTCCACCCTAGGCAAAATGGGAAATACAGTAACAGTTTTGAACCAGACCTTGGAGGCTATCAGGGTCTGAATGTGGAGAAACAGAAGTCTAGAGTGAGATCAACTCCAGAGTGAGATCAACTTTGGTTCTTGATGGGGGGGGGGGTGTTTCCTTAGAAAGTACAGGACCCCCAGCCCGGGCATCCTCCTGGACTCATGGTTGGAAGAACAGGTGGAATCTAGAACACGATACACAGAGGATGATTATCTCTTGCCCATGTCATCTCTTGTCTCGATTGCTGTAACTCACTATACATGAGGCTACTCTTGAAAACCACCTGGGAACTTCAGCTGATGCAAAATTCAGCAGTCCGCATGGATACTGGTCCATAGGTCTTGCTATTGCCATATTATACCTCCTCTTTGGGAGCTGCATTGCCTGTCAGTGTGTTTCTGAGTACAATTCAAGGCACTGGTTCCTACTTTTAAAATCCTATATGGCTCAGGAGGTAGATATCTGAGTCTGTCTTCCTAAATAGACACTACTGACATGATTTGGATCATCAGAGTCCTAAATAGACTCTACTGACATGATTTGGATCATCAGAGAGTGCCTGCTGAGGATCCCCTTCTACCATGAGGTACAACAGAAGGGGGCATTCTGTTTGGGGACTCCCCCTCTGTTTATAAAACAGTTTTTAAAACAGATGAAACAGTTTATCCCCTGCTCGCCTTGACTCTCATGGCCTTCAGAAGCTGGCTTTTCTAGAAGGCCTTTGGGTATTGATTGCTGAGCCATCAGCCCCAGTATTATTTGTTTTACTTCTATTATTATTATTATACTGTAACTATGTTATTGTTTCTACCATTAATATTTACACACCACTTAGAGTCTATCGAAATTGAGGCAGTAGATAAATTGCATAAATAAATAAAAAATCCTGACTTAAATGAAATTAGGATTTTATTTGCCAGGCTGACTTGCAACTTTTCAGGCTATGTTCAGTGAACACAGTAAGACCAATGTCCTCTCCTCCTTCCTTTTATTTTTTTTGCATTCAGAGAACCTGCCTTGAATATCAAAACTCCCATAAAACACTAATTGTACATCTTAGTTTGTTTTTGTATTTTATTTTTATGGTGAAATGTAACAACCAAAATATAATAAATAGTAGAATAATAATAATGCAGTGGTAGTACAATTAAATAAGAAATTAATACATTACAATGATTAAAAATATTAAAACTAAAAATAATCCTAGAATATGTGAATAACTATAAGGTAGGTAGTCAGGCATCCTGCTTAATTATACTTAAGAAAAGCAAGTTCAAATGCATGTATGTTTTGGGACATGGGTCTTCTTAATTTCTCTTCAAACAGTCTCTCATGCAGTTGTTTGCTCTTCATTTTTGAAGTATATTCCTACTTATTTCCCCAAGCTAAAGGAAGGCACAGAGATTTCTTTGGTAATAGATGAAAACTCCTTTTGTATAAATACTGTTTCACTTGGATGACTATTTTAATATTATAAAATGAGTTATTTGTTTTTAATTATCACACAGAAGAGCTCTTGGCCAGCATCTGTGGAGATTTATCCCCATGTCTCCTTACAATATTTTTTTTCTAGTAGACAGGTGGAAAAGGTGTAATAAGTTCACTGTTGCCCAGACAATTTTATAGGAACAAGATCTTATAGACCAAGTTTAACTATTACAACACACTTATGTTTAAGTTATTCACTTTAAAGCTGATATAAAGAATTCTGAACAATTAAACTAAGGATCAATCCAGTTCATAACAGCCATCTGCCATATCTGTATGACAAATCTATAACATTGTACAGATAGCAGCACTCTGCTACATTATGTCCTTACCATCTGACATTTAGCAGTATATAGACTCTGAACATGGAGGTTTCATATAACTAAAGTGGCTGAGGATGTAAATCATAACAAAGTAGAAAGGAATCCAACTGTGGACTTTTTTTTTTTTTTTAACAAATTTTATTAGATTTTAATTTTACATAGATAAAAGTTTGAAACAGAAAAGAAAATGGAAATACAAATCAAGAAAAAAGAAAAGATAAAAAAGTGTAGTAAAGGAAAAAAGAAAAAAAGATAAAGCTGAAACAGAATTTGGTCAACTTCCGATTTGTATCTGGTCATGGTATTTTAAAAATTTTATCTTACATGCTAGGTCTATATATAATATTAAAGAATATTTCTTGTCTATTACATCAATATATATATATATATTAATCTTCAAATCCCCATATAAGCTTTGCCCCTCCCGCATCTTGTAAATAGTCAGTTAATGGTTTCCACTCTTTAAGGAAATAATTATTTGGATTTTCTTTTAATAAACATGTCAGTTTATCATTCTCTGCCATATCCATCAATTTTAACATCCAATCTTGTATTGTAGGCGATATCTGGTTTTTCCAATTTTGTGCAAAAATAAGTCTTGCTGCTGTAATCATGTATTGCATAATCCTTGTAAATTGCTTCCCAGGTTGTCCATCAATTATTCCCAGTAAGAAAAATTCCGGTTTAAATGGAACTCGAATTTGTAATATATTTTGCATCAATGCATGTATTTGAGTCCAAAATTTCTTTGCAGTCTCACATGTCCACCACATATGGTAAAAAGACCCCTCTTTTTTTTTACATTTCCAACATAAGTTGGAGACATTTCCATACATTTTAGAAAGTTTTTGTGGGGTCATATACCATCTGTACATCATCTTATAAAAGTTTTCTTTTAAATTATAACACAAAGTAAATTTTAACCCTTTGGTCCACATATCTTCCCATTGTTGCATTTGAATATTATGGCCAATATTTTTAGCCCATTTAATCATACAGTCTTTAACTTGTTCCTCTACCATTTCACCTTTTAACAATAATTTATACATTTTTGCAATTAGATGATCATCTGTCTCACATAGTTGTATCTCAAATTCCGATTTGGTTTGTTCAAATTCAAGGTCTTTCTTATCTAATTTAAATTTCTCTACGAGCTGCATATATGAAAGCCATTGAAAACTGTATCCCTCTGATACCAATTCTTCTATTGATTTAATTATATATTGTCCTTGTTCTTTCTTTAAAAAGTCTTTGTAGGTTAACCATTTATCTTTATTTCTTACTTCTGTTCTGTAGAATGCTTCTTGTGTAGAAATCCATAAGGGTCTTTTATAACATAAGATTAATTTATATTTATTCCAGATTCTTAACAAGGATCTTCTAATATAATGGTTTTTAAAGTCCACATTAACTTTAACTTTATCGTACCACAAATATCCATGCCATCCATATCTTAATTCATGTCCTTCCAAATTCAATAATTAACAACTGTGGACTTTTAATTTCCTGGGTTAAACTACAGGTAGTTCTTGCTTACCCATTGCTTATTCAGTGACCATTCGAAGTTATGATGGCTTTGAAAAAAATTTACGACTGGTCCTCAAAGTTGTGGCCGTTGCAGCATCCCCACAGTAATGTAATCGCAATTTGGGTGCTTGGCAACCGGCCAGCATTTATGATGGTCACAGTGTCCTGCAGTCACATGATTGCCATTTGCAATTTTCACAGCTGGCTTCCAACAAGCAAAGTCAATGGGGAAGCCAGCAGGAAGTCACAAGTCAAGGTCACGTGACGTCACACTTAAAGACCGCGGGTGATTCTGACGCCATAAGCTGGTCATGGTCACATGATGCTTAACTTTACGACCACATTGCTCAATGACAGAGTTGCTGGTCCCAATTGCGGTCAGTAAGTGAGGACTACCTGTCTGTTTAGGCTGGTAGACTCCTTAATTTTTGCCTACAACCTAACAGTACTTGCTAAAAAGAATAATCAGCATATATATTTTAATAATTGTGACTTGGCATTCTGTATGAACATATACTATATAACCTCATTTTAAGAATCCTCTGTCACCTTCTATTTTGCAAAGGAATTGGGAAGGGCCTATAATTCTGTCTGTTGCACTGTGTTTATACAAAGAAATAAGAATATAGATTTTAGCCCTATTATTTTAAAATCTGCTTGAATTGGTGTCCCCATTCTCACAGCAGTTTACGGATGATAGACATTAAAAACAATTGCAAAGTACAAATTAAATATTGAAAAACTTTCTGAAATAAAATATTCTCAAAGTATGATTAAAAGTATATTACAAAGGAGTTTGACAGATATTTCTAGAGAGAGCAATGTGCAATCTTAAAACTGACAGAAAAAAAGTCCCTATCTATGATAACCTGATTTCAGAGGTTAAGTAGAAACACTGAAACTGTTACTAAAAACTAGGTAAGTAAAAAACCTTTATGTTATTTGGTTCTATATAAGTAGTGTGAACTGGTTTAAGCGTTCAAATTTCAGTCTATTCTGTCAATCATTCTTCAAATTATTTTTAAAAAGCAAATTATAATTATTATAAACAAGTTCCAGCCAAGTGTGCTTTTTTCTGTACAGTTTCTGAGCTAAGAAATAATTCAAGTTGTATGGATGTTACCATACATCGTATTGCAATAGATAATTGTGGAGAATTAGGCTATTTCATTATGGAGAAATAACCTGTGTTAGATTTCTTTTATACACCACAGCTTTCCAAACTGTGTGTTGCGACACAAAAGTGTGTCGCCTGCGGGGCCCAGGTGTGTCACGTCAAAACCCAGAAGCGCTGATGGCGCGCTGCCGCGGGCCATCAGCACTTCCGGGTTTTCGCACAGCACACAAGGACACCGCCACCACTGCGGCGCACGAAAATCCGAAAGCGCCGCAGTGGCGGCAGTGCGCAAAAACTGAAAGCGGTGGTGGCGTTTCTGGGTTTTTGCGTGCTGCGGTGGCACTTCCGGGTTTTCTCGCGCGCCGCCGTTGGTGTGTTGGCGTGGGAAAACTTTGGAAAGCCCTGCCTTACACCATTAAGGGCTTTTAAGACAGTGTCAGTACATAAACTGAACCCAGAAACAGATCACTAATACATAAAGCCACTATAGAGTTATGTTACACGAGCTGACTGCCTTGTACCTGACTGCATCTTAGCAGCCATCTTTTGTATCCATTGAAATTTCCAGTTAATTCAAAGGCAGCTCCATATGCCATAGCAATGGAGTAAGTAATCTGACCTAGCATGATACACTTCCTTTTTTCCCTCCTCATAGCAATACCTAGGGATTGTTGTTGCTTGGGTTTCCATACTTCTGTGTTGTGTTACCACAACAGGAACTCCTGGTCTCCCTGTATGGGCAGGAAAGAATTCTAGGCTTTAATGTCAGTAGAGAGCTGGATAAGATCCTAGAAACTATTAGTTTTGCCAAGCAGACTCCCTGCATTAATGAGTAGTTGAAGGGAGAATTTCTTGAATACCTTTTCCTCCCAGAAAGATGGCTTGTGAAATCTGAATGTGAATGGGTTGCCATGGTCTCTTTGACCCAGAATGAAGGAAAAGGCTTTAACATTCTCTGGTATGGCTTGACTGGCCAGGAGGCTGCTTGCAAGAAGTTTTTTGCTGGGCTCAGTTTTATATTTAGCTGAGAAGGGTAGTGGTTCAGCTACCCATGCTATCGACTTACGCCTTGGAACACAACCTACAGAACGGACTAGAAGGGAAGCCCCTCTATTTCTTGAGCTGAATTGCTTGAAGGGCTGAGCCTTGAGTCTTATTCTCAACAGGAGCTGTTTTTTGAGACTCAAGCTTTCACACAGATCAGGAATGATCCATATCTAAATCTTTATCATAGGGGAGGAAGCTAATTGTGATCAAGACTGAGCATACCCTTTGGGGATTTGCTGCTTTGTGAAGAGGCATGGATGGGAATTTGCTGCCTGTAGAGGGGTGTCCTCCCCTTCAAAGAAATTTCAATGATCTAAGGCCACATCTTCCTACTAAGAAATCTAAAAGGGGTGTTCTTTTTTTTGAGGTGGAGATCCTGGATGCCAAGACCCGGGAAAAGCTGTGCTTCCTGGATAAGGTAAGGGTCCTAATCTGAGAAGAGGGATGTAAAGTTGGAGTTGGCTTTTTGTCATTGCAGAGCTTTATAATTGGCTTAGCCTTAAACAATATAGCATCGCACTTTCATACTAAAAAGTTAAAAGAAGTTATTTACTAAAATCTGCCATAGATCAAAACTTGAGTGAAATATACATGAAGGCAGGACTTGCAGTTAGCAATCCTGGCAACAGGGTGACATGTGAGATCCTCATGCGCAGGAAACTATAGTCAATTGCATAATCTATCAATGTTTCCTTTGCTATCAAAATGCAAATATGCATGTTTCAAAATTATTACAGCAAATATATTTGCTTTGCAGTTGTGTGGTGCGCAGTTTAACTCCATGCTCCATCTGTCTCTGATTTGAATGTCTTAATCATCTTTTAGGCTATGTTTGATATCAAAGGCCTTTATAGAACAGCTCTAGAAGAGAGAGAAGAGGTTAGAGAGAGAAAGAGGGAGTATGAGAGAAGATATTAGAGAGAATGAGAAGGTCAAATAAAAATAAAAAAAAGAAGAAGAAGAAGAAGAAAGGAATGGATGAAAGGATAAAAGGAAGAATAAAAATGAAAGATAAAGGAAAGGAAAAGAGATGGGAGGGTTAGAAAGAGTGAGTAAGGTAAGTGAGAGAAGAGATTAGAGAGAGAGAGAGAGAGAGAGGGTTAAAAAGAAGGGAATGGATGAAAGAGAAAAGGAGTTAAAGGAAGAATCAAAAGGAAAGGAAAGGGAAAGGAATAGATAGAGAGAGAATAGGTTAGAAGAGATTGAAAGATAAAGGAGAGAAAAGATTAGAGACAAAAAAAGAAGGATACATTGTATTAAATATAATAAAAATAATTATATAAAATCAAATGTAAATATATATACATAAATGTAACCATTGTTATGTGTTATATATGATCATCGTTATGTGTTATATGTTTTGTTTATGTTTTATGTTGAATGTAATAGTAAAAAATTATATCTGCAAAAAAAAAAAAAATAGAATCATGAGTACAATAAGCATATGATATGGCCACCAGTAGAGTTTGTAAGGAAAGACCTGGTGTGACACTTCTGTATGCAGATCTTAAGTAAGGAACAAAGGCATGAACCCTAACTACAGGGAGATGGATTTGTGGAGTCCTTGGTGCTCTCTGAGCCTTGTTGTTTTCTTGCAGACATTGCATACACACACCTTCAGAGTTTGGGTGCATTGGAACACCCAAAATATGGAAGGTTTTTTGGTGTGAGATAATGAAACAAAATGCTGTAATTGTTTGTTTAGGCATATATCTGATTGGCTTGAGCAAACACAAATGAGCTGGACTTCAGATTTTTTGTTTAAAAGGTACAATACACAGAAAACTTCCTATTGGCCAATTTTTCAATCCTTTATGATTCACGACTCCAGGGACTCCTGTATGAAATAGCTACTGGTGCATTTTGGCCCAAAGAACTTACTCAAGAAAGACAGTGCCAAAAGCATCTGTAAGGCAGGTAAACTTTTCAGACACAAGCCTACTGGGTGGAATTTGTCATTGCAAAGAATGACAAATCCCATCCAGAAGTGCTGGCCAATCAAGGATTTTGAACCCTTAATATGGTTACACCTTAGTTACAAATGGCTCTGTATATTTGCATTGTCCTTTTCCTGCACAAAGTGGATCAGAGAGGTATTTTTTCTGGGATGTATATTCTTTTGGATAGGATGAACTGGGAAGGTAGGAAACATACTTTATGGGGAAGGAGAGAGGACAATGATAAAAATACAGATTTGGAGGAGGGGAGCACCAAAGAGGGAAATTTGCTTATTCTTTCTTTGGCCCAAAGATTTACTAACCATGGCAGTTCAGTTTTGTGTCAGGACTGGATGGTAGTAGCATGGTGCCCTTTTCCATTTTGATTCCCATGGGCATTGTTAATCCTTTCAGACAAATGAGACTCCTGCATTGACTGTTGAGGAAGCAAGAAGACTAAATATAGAGATGAGGCTAAAGTAACATCCAAATGGTGATAGTGATCAGCAAACCACAATCATAGTTTCTTCCACATTGTTGTATGCCATGTATGGCAGTTGGACCCTAGTCTTATGTCCCAGTAACTGATTTCTTTACTAAAGTGCTACTGTCTTCCTTATTGTACATTGAAGTTACTTTGCCATTTTGTAGTTTGGCAACACAAACCAAGAAGATAACCCATTTCTTGGGTGTGAATGTGTGGTTGCTATGCATAGGTAATGGGTAAAAGTTATAAAAAGACAGAATTTCAGCACAACATTCTTGTACCCAATTTATTTATTTATTTATTTATTTATTTATTTATTTATGTATGTATGTATGTATGTGTTTTTAAGTCACTTTAATTAAGCAAATATAAGGAGCTTACAAAACATATGTAGCAATAAATTAGCCATAGAGAAAAAAGATGGATATATATTTTCAAAATACTTTCAACTCAATAATAATAGAAAAACATCAGTAAGCAGCACCCATATACACCCCAGGTACGTATGTCATCAACTCCTCAATGTCCTCTTTAAAAACATGAACATATTTTAAGAAGAGATTGAGGAATTTTTACCCTTCTTCCCCTGCTGTAGAACAATTTTATCAATATATAACAATGTGAAAAATAATATACTTCCAACAGCCATCAATGCAGTTTCCAAGATAGGATCCATGCAACACAAACAAAGCATACTCCCCATCCACTGATGTTAGATATATCTATTAAAATTATAATACAGGTGTATTTTATTTAGTGCAAATATCTAAAAGATAACACACTGTTTTAAGGTTTCAATCATGGCACTCAAATTACACTGTGAAAATAATATGTAATTTTTTTTTACAAATCTGTATACTCATTTCCTCTAAATATAAAAAGACTTGTTTAATAACCCATAATTCTGCCTCTCCAGCTGAATACCCTCCTTCGCAAAGGAATGCACTCAAGCCCAGTTATTTGTTTTCTGCCAATTTATAATACCTTCTCCCATTAGTAAAATAAACTCCTTTTGATTACATTGTTTATTTTGTCTTCTACTCCTGTTGTTGGGCTTTCATATTGGAGTCAGAATAAATGAATGAATGAATGGTCTCTGTTGACAATTATAGATAGTACCTGTTCTATGAGAACTACACAAAGTTTCTTATTTAGCTAATCGTTCATTACTTTATGGTATGGGACATTTTCCCCCTGGAAAAGATATATTTAAAAGGAAAATGATTCATTTAAGAAATCTTTTCCGGTGTGCACTTAAAAATGTTTCTAATGCCCATGCTGCCACACTCTTTTTCACAATCATTGTACCATTAGGTTACGGTGTTAATTTTCCTATTTCATTTTTTGTGGGTTTTTTGCACTGCAAAAAAACCTGAATGCTTTGCACCCATTCATTTTTCATTCCTTTTCAATATTTTTTCTATCATTGCTTGGTTGCTTGAAAGAAATGTGGAGTATTTTTGGTGGCTTGGGAATGAATGTGAAAAGAAATTAAACCCTCCTAATATTCTTCTTCAAATTAATAAAGGCACCAACTGTTCCTTAGTTTTGTCTACCATTCTCCCTTTTTGTCCTCTCCCTTTCCCCATATTCCATCTTCAACATACCATGTCCCTTCTGCAGTTTTTGCTTCTCTTCCACCTGCTCCACATGGATGAAAAAGTAAGGTAACCAAGAGTTTAAAATTGCTAACTTTTTACCACCTTTGTATTTATTCACCTACATAGCATTCACATACGTAAACAGTCCTTCATGCTTCTGTGCCATACAAAATCTGTTACACTGTTACACACTTTATATGGCTTCTGTGCCATGTAACAGTCACTTCAACCTGCAAATCTGATAAAGGATTGCTATTTTCTCTAGCACTAATATTTCCCCAATAACAGAAAGAAAGATATTTCCTACCCATTCTGTTGCTGATTCTTCTGGCAGGAGGAAGGAGAAGGAAGTGTGTAGAGTCTTCACCAGACTTTCAGGAATTCCTTTCCCTCTCTTTGGCCCTCGGCCCATAGTAACCCCATAATAAAGTATCTTTCTTCTAGCAATTCCCGCTTCCATGAAGTGTCATTTTGTCCACTGGAGGTGGGGGGGGGGAGGAGAGGGAGAAACACTGGCTATGCAGATCACTTTGCATGTCTGCCAATTGCCCCAATAACAAAGCCATTTCTCTCCCCAGACTCCCTTGAATTGTCTCCCCCCCCCATGGGTCTGTGTGCTAGTTGTAATGTAAACAAATGCTCTGCATTTGGTCCCTGGAATCCTTGGGTGTAAGCACCTCTTTCTTCCCAGCCCATGGGCTCAGGAAAGTATGCCCTCATGGCTGCTACTGTCAAAACAAACATACAGTAGTCTCATCTACTTCTGTTGTTGATTCAACACTTGACAGTGCTTCCAATAACTTCAGAAACTCCATATTATCATTCAGTATATTTAAAATACTTGATAATCCTTGTATGTTGTTAATAGCATTCTTGGTTTTATTCTGGCATTTCCCCCCAATCTCTTCCACAGAAATTTCTCCTCCAAGGAAGAAACAGGGACTATTTTATCCCAACTAGATGGATCTCTTCCAAGGCTACTCATAGTACCATTACACAAGTGGTAGCGTCAGTTGCCACTTCTTTTTAATTTACCTTTTTTTGTTTTGATTTCACTGGCCATACAGTGGTAGACAGCATCTTTTATTTTGCCAAACTATTGTGATGCTGGGCAGCAGTCAGGGTTTATTGCTACAGACTGGTCTGCTATCTGGCTGCAATTAACTCATCTTGCAATTTTCCCACTTTCCATAGAGCTGCCTCAAACTACCCATATGTATTACCAAGTGAAAAGCACTGTGTTTGATAATATTCCATCCCACAAAAAACTTCTAGTCCTTTTGAATAGTTTGCAAACTTGGTTTATCTTCCACAGCAGATTAATACATTGAAAGTACAGGTAGCCCTCACTTTAGCAACTGCCTTCTTCAGCGACCATTCGAAGTTACGACAGTGCTGAAAAAATAACTTTACAACCAATGCCCGCATTTATGACCTTCGCAGCGTCCCTCACTCACATGGATTGCCATTACGATACAGTCAGTATGTGTTGTCCTGTATCTGACCTGTTGTTTTTCTCCCCCCCACCCCCCTTGCAGAGCAGAGAGATTGGAGAGGAAGGGATTACAAGAGATTACAAGAGAGTAAACAGGCACACAATGGGGAATGCACATTGAAAGGTATGCAGTGGTGCCGGCAGCCCCAACCACACTACACAAACAGCTTGGTGTATTTCCCACTGTGTGCCTGCTTACTCTCTTGTAATCCCTTCCTCTCTGTAGAATGTAAATACAAACATTAATTCCCTTCTTTCTAACTATCCCAGTGCTGGGGTGAGCATTCCAAAGGGTGGAAGAGTAGTGGAAAGGAAAGCACAATCGCGGTCACTTAACAACAGAGCTACCAGTCCCAATTGTGGTCACTAAACAAGGACTTAAATACATACCTAGATTACCTCCAGACTCCTCTCTTTCTACTAAATAGAAAAGTCCTTTGTCATTTGAAACAAAATAGAAAAGTTGGGATCCAAGGCTGGGATGTGCAGCCTCAGAAATTACTTGACTGGAATCCTCAGGGAACATCTGGGGGAGGGATCTAAGAATAATTGAGACAAAGGAAAATGTATTTGAGGTATCATTTACATCAGGAAAGATAAAAAGTCTAGCCAGCAACATTGCATACAATTACTTTTATTTGAGAACATGTATAGCTGTTTAAGCTTTATGCTCTCTGATACCTCTTCTTCCTAAGATGAATTGTAAATGCTCAATAAATATTGTGTTTTTGTGGAACTTGTATCACTTTATATCAGAGTTGCTACCTTATTATTAGCAGATCTATCATTATGTGTTTGTCAAGAATATTAAATTTATAGTGTTCTATGGCAAGTCCTTTTCAGATGGTATCTGTGTTTGGATCAGCTCTGTATTTTATCTCCTCTGCCACTGAATGTTTTTAGCGGTGACTACTTAAAGCTAAAAAGCTGTTACATTTTCTCTTTTTCTTTTTTCCCCAGTAAAGTTATTTCATTTATTGCAGATGAGATCGATCTATTTCCAGAGGAACATTGGGACTGACTTTCATAGTCATATGTCTTAAAGTTATAAGAGCCAGAAAATGGCACTATATAATTTATTTCATTTTTATCATCTTTTTCTTTTGAACTTGGAAATAAGTCCATAGGTTGCAGGGATGCTATCTCTCTCATATACCAGGATTAGGGGAGATGATACCAGGTAAAGACATCCCCCTGGAAGGTAGGTGGTGGCAGCAGTAATTACCAAACAGTTATACTCAGCCCTGCCACTTCATTAGTAATGTCATCCATTGTAATGTCCTTACTTTCTCAGTTGGAGACTGGCAAATCCTGTACCACCTTTCCCACTGTAAAATACTCATTCTAGTAGTGCTCTTTTGTGTTTGTTTGTGCACATGGCTTTGATGTCTTCTGGTGACTGCCTGTTTTCTTGGCAACATTTTCAGAAGTGGTTTGCCCTTGCCTTCTTCCTAGGGCTGAGAGAGAGTGTCTAGCCCAAAGTCGCCCAGCTGGCTTTGTGCCTAAGGTGGGACTAGAACTTGGGCTCCTGGTTTCTAGCCTGGTGCCTTAACGACAACACCAAATTGGCTCTCAGAGTGCCTTCTACTGGTAAAATATGTATTTGTCTTTTCTCAAACTTTTTGGAAGAGTGTCTAGCTTATGCAGAGGTTTTCCCAGCCCCTATTAACCATAAACATTCTCACTCTTCAATTTGTTTTAGTGCCTAGTATTTGATCCTGCTGCCAATTATGTCTCACTGGCTAGGGAGGGTGGGTGGGTGGGTGGGTGGGTAGGTAGGTAGGTAGGTAGGTAGGTAGGTAGGTGGGTGGGTGGATGGATGGATGGATGGATGGATGGATAGATATCCAGAGATTCAGACACATAAAAACAAATGCAGATTTACAACTTTTGTGGTTCACTAAAACACCATTGATAGCTACACCTTCCCATGCATAACTTTCCTTGTGGGTCTAGGTTTGAATTCTAGAAGAATCAAGCAGGGAATACTCATTCTGTGTTATGGCTTCCAAGAACTACAGTTCCCAGACATTTTTATAACTTCCAACAAGACTTGACCAGTTCATTGAAGTTTAGCTAACCCCACCGTGGCACCTTTTTGATATCTCCTGGTTCTTTTTCATCAAAGGAAAATTCATATACAGTAGGAACCATTTACTGTTTCAAGAACTTGTCTCTTCTTTGAACTTGTCACACTGTTATAATTATATACTGGCATTAATTAATGAACTATGTATCAGTATATTAATATGGATATACACGTTGTGTGGAAAAATAGGCAGGAGTACTAGGTACGTTCACCACCTCGAGTTGACCAAAATATTTATATATATTAAAGGCAGGATGGATGGATGGATGGATGGATGGATGGATGGATGGATGGATGGATGGATGGATATGATAGATAGATAGATAGATAGATAGATAGATAGATAGATAGATAGATAGAGTATTCATAGAAGTAGAATTGGAAGAACAGGGCAAAGAAATCAAAGCCTTGCCAGCAGTAACTCAGACTGTAGAGGCAAACCAGGGGGAGTCTGCAGTAGAGAAAACCAGCATAGCTATTGAATCGTTTTCATTCCCAAACCAGGCACCCTCTCCTCTGCCTTCTCCTCAGAAAGAACAAAGCCCTCTAACTAAAAAACAAGAGGAACTGAAACAAAGAATAACTGAGCATCTAGAACAGCACAAAAGCAACAGAATAAGGTTGCCTGCATTGAAGCTTGTGTCAAAGAAACAGCTAGCACAAGTATTAATAGATGCCAATACTGTAATATCAAATATAAGTACCAGCTCACTGCAAGAAACAAACCAACCAAGAAATTTGATAAATAAATAAAGTACAGTACGGCTGCAGTTATAATTGAATATCTTGGATGCAAAATCAATAAACAAGAAAAAAAGCCAAACAGTGTACCACCAAAATGGAAGCTCAGGTTGGAAAATAAAATCAGCATGCTAAGATCAGATGCAAGCAAGCTAGAACAGATGAAAAAAGAAGTTGAAGAACAAGAAGACCAAAGAATGCCTGATCAAGAAATATTATCTAGAAACAAGGAAGATCAAGGAAGCACTGGAAATAATAAAGCAGCAAATAACCGCCATAGCCAAGAAGATCAACAGATACAAAGCTCAAATTGCACACTATAGGCAGAATCTCCAATTTCAGTCGAATCAGAAACGTTTCTACCAATCCATCAGTGGAGAGACTGCAGTACACTGATCGGAACTGCTGATAAGCAACCATCAAAAAAGGTATACACTTACTACTGACTGCAATGAACCAGTCAACACCTGACAAAGAAGAAACAGTGCAGTTCTGGGTGTAGCTATGGGACAACCCAAAGAAATACAACAAGAATGCAGCTTGGATAAAGGAGGTAGATAAGAATAAAATAGAAATTGAAATGAAAGAACTTGTAATAACAGCAGAAATGGTGGAGAAAAGGGCAAGGAAGATCAAGAATTGGTCAGCACCAGATGAAGATGAACTGCATGGTTTTTGGTTGAAACATCTGACTGGTCTGCACGCACTCATTTCCAAGCAGTTTAACAACATACTACAAGAAGGTGAAATTGAAGATTGGTTAACAACTGGCAAAACTTACCTGATAATGAAAGATCCAAGAAAAGGGGCAGCACCAGACAACTACAGGCCAATTACCTGCTTGCCAACACATATTTGTGAATGTCCTATTATATGCAGATGATATGATTTTGATGGCACATTCACAAGTTGGCCTGAGAAGACTCCTGAAAAAGTTGAATGTCTATTGTGTTCATAACTCTTTAACTATAAATAAGTCTAAATCTAAAGTGATGGTTTTTGGTAAAAGAAAAAGGATGAAATATAAATGGCAAATAAATGGGGAGCCTATAGAACAAGTGAATTCTTTCACTTACCTAGGAGTGGTTTTTACTGATACTGGAGCCTGGGACAATCATTTCAGAAGGACCGCAGGGAGGGCTGAGGTCTGTGCCAAAAGGCTATCTAAACTGTATAATTATAAATATCCCGGCACTTTGACCCCTATTCTGAAAGTATTTAGAGCAAAAATTGTCCCAATGTTGACTTATGGTGCGGAAGTGTGGGGTCTTACAAATTCTGCTGCACTTGAATATGTTCAAACCCGCTTTTTAAGAAGTATACTGGGAGTTGATAAAAATACGTCAGCACCCGCAATTAGAGCAGAAACAGGTATCCACTCTATACATAGCCAGACAGTATCAAAGGTCTTTTCTTACTGGCAGAAGGTCCATTCAATGGACCATGATAGGCTTCCCAAATTATGCCTACTTGAACAAATGAGTTTGGATTTTACCACATCCTGGTTAAAACATCTCACTAAAGTTATTACACAATATGGATTTTCCATTCAACAGGTACTCATAACTGCACCGCAGGCAAAAGATATTTTTAAACAGCGAGCCCTGGATATCAGTGCCCAATTGGACATGGAGACATTGGCAAAAAATGGTTCATTAAAATGGTTAGCTAAGAATAAAACTATTTTTAAATTTGAAAAATACCTGTCGATGAGTCTAACACAAAATCTGAGAAGGGCCTATTCCAGGGCTAGGTTTGAATTGTTGGACTCTATGGTTAAATATGGACGTTTTCATCATTTGCCATATGATGAGAGGACTTGTGTATGTGGGGACCCAGCCATAGAAGATATTGCCCATGTTTTGTTCGACTGCAAATTATATGATTCACTTAGGATTAAATTCCTGTCTCCTTTGTTAGAAAGAACAGCACACTGGGATTCTAATCACAGATTATCTTATTTTCTTTCGGGCTCAAATACTTTTATTGTGAATAGGACTGCCAAGTTTGTAGACAAGGCAGTTCACCAGAGAGCCCATTATATGGAAAAGATTGGAGTGCCATGTAGGGGTGATGAACTCATTTGAATTCTGATTAGATATACATGTATTGTATTTATTATTATTTCAGGTTATTCAATTATCTTATTTCCTATTTTGGTGTATTTTTATCAATTTTATCAGTTAAATTGAATTGTATTGTATTCTTGTTATCTTATTTTATCTTTGATATGGTCGTAAGACTAATCAATAAAGTTGTTGCTTGCTTGCTTGCCAACAACTTTCAAATTGCTAACTGGTGTAGTCCAATAGCATCTAGTTGAAATCAAGCTCTTTCCACCTGAGCACAAAGGAAACTGCCCAAACAGCAGAGGACAAAATATCAGCTCCTAATTTATAAGATGATTTTGGAAAACTGTGCTTGTTGTGTCTGAGGCGTTTTTGTTCTTTCCTGTTTGTCAGGATAGAAAGTGCTTGAATCAAATAAGTCTTTTATTTTTTATTTATTTATCATCTTTATATAGCCACCTATCTCACATAAAAGAGTCTCTTTCTTTTATGCAGTCTTACTTGATTATGTAGAATAGTGTCCTTTGGTTTTCTGATCCTTCTTGTGTGTTTCCTTTTCAGGTAGAGCCCAATGCTACCGTAGCTGAAATCAAGACTCTCTTTACTAAGTCTCGTATGTATAGAAAAACATCACTTTCGTTGTTTACCATATCTCTTCGTGATGGATTTCAGTGTTGATAGTGCAGAACACCTTGCTTTATTAATAAAATTAGCTATTGAAAACCTTTGTTATGTCACTTAAATAGTGCATCTTTGAAAATACAACTACCTTATTTTTCTTTGATTAGAATTACTGTTCAAAGATCAATGGCTTCAGCTTATAAATTTTCCTTTTTTTTCCTTTATGGACTTGAGAAATAAAAATTGTCCAAATTAAGCTTTTTTTCCTCTCATGCTGGCTTGTTTCTTGACCAGTTACTTTTACTTGTTGTAGAAGGTAAAGGAATCTGAAGCAGATGAGAGGATCTAAGATTTGTATGTGTTTTCATTAATGTTCTAATGCCATCCAGATGTGTTGGGCTTCAACTGCCATATGGCCATGCAGGTTATCTGTCTAAACCTGTATAAAACATTTAAAGAAATAACAGTAGCTGTAGTATTAGTCATATATCCAACTACTACTAAATAAGTCCTATTAGTCATGTGTAGAATTTTATATACTGTAGATTGTACACTATTTGGAAATTTTACTCGATCCAGAATGAGTAATTTTTCACTATTTTTTCATTTCTCTTTCCCATGAAAACTCTGGAGCAAAGAATTTTTTGTCAGCCTTCACATCTCTAGATTGCTCTTGAATGCTGCCAACAGATGGTGCTAATGGTTTAGCAGGTTTCTGACTCATTACAAGACAACTTTATTTTTCTTTTCTCAGACCCTCAATGGTATCCAGCCCGGCAGTCCCTGCGACTAGATCCCAGTAAGTTGGTGTATTATAAAATATTCTAACACTTGACTTCCTCTCCTTTAGGACAACAGTTTTTGGGAAGAAGATAAGGAAAAGAACAAAACATAGGCTAGTGCCTTACTTGAATCAGATTGTATTAGAGAATAAAATCGGTATGAACATTTTGTGCCTTGGAAATTCACAAGAAGGGCCTCTTTGAAAGGTTCCTTTACCCACAAAGAGGCCATTGCTAATAGTTTGATTTTATGAATAAGGTGAGAAGATAACTAAGCATCCTTCATCTTGGAGGTTACCATGCAGACGTTTCTCCTTCAGGATGCCAGGCTAACAATTTCTTCTCTGTCATGTAACCAAACAAGCAGCTATGATGTTTGATGTTCAAGTGAAGGTTCTGAGTCCCCCAGAGTTTCAGTGTGACTTCTCGTTTCTTCTAGAGGGAAAGTCTTTGAAGGATGAAGATATCCTTCAGAATTTGCCAGTTGGTACAACAGCAACACTGTATTTCCGGGACTTAGGAGCACAAATCAGCTGGGTGACTGTGAGTGTATTTCATTTCTCAGGAAAACACTCCCCTGTGAAATCCTTTTGCCCTTCTTCATTCTGATTTTGTTCTGTCAGGTATTCCTCACAGAGTATGCTGGGCCACTGCTCATCTACCTGCTCTTCTATTTCCGGGTTCCCTTCATTTATGGCCCAAGATACGACTTCACCTCCAGCAAGTATTCTGTTGTTCAGTAAGTATTTACAGGCCCCAAATGGCATTTTGCTGCTTACATCTAATTTATACTGGAATATTGTCCACTAAGTGAACTGAGATCTTCTCCAAGGAAGGGCAACCCCAACCTTAATTCATACTTCTTCCTTACTTGGACTAGACATTTCCCTTCATATATCTTGCTCTTTTAAAGGAAAACTTCCCTGTATCACAATTGACATTTCTAGAAATACTTGAGTTGGCAGAAAAGAACTGGTCTGAATACTGAATTCTTTTTTGCTATTGGGTATTATTGAAGTATCATATAAGGATATAAAAAGAGTCTGCTCCATCAGACCAGGGGCACATTTTATTACACATTCTGTGTAATAAAATGCCAGCTGGATGCATTTGGAAGCTCACAAATTTAGGCAGGGGAGCAGCTGCCACCTCCCACTTTCATGTTCCAATAATCAGTATTTAAAGCACACTGCTATGATCAGGTGGTAGTAAAATGCTATCTCTATTGGTAACCATTGATACCCTGAACCACCATAAACCTGACCAGGTCCTTTTTAAAACCATGCAAATTGGCTGCCCGTTGTCAGAGCTCCTGAAAGCAAATTCCACATGTCGACTATGTGTGAAAAACTTCCTTCTGTCTGTCCTGAATCTCCCTGCACTTAGTTTCAATAACCTCAACTTCTAAGATTGTGAGAGAAGAAGAAAAATAATTTACTCTCTGGCCATGATATCTGTGCCATGTATGATTTTATATAGTATCTTTATCATTACCTTACTTCATTGCAAGTGACAGCCCTAATTGCTGTAGTCTTTTCTCATAGGGGAACTGATCCAGTCCCCTAATGATTTTGATTGTCCTTTTATGCATTGTTTCTAATTCTATAATACCATTTTTAAGATGTGTTGTCCAGAATTATGCACAGTACTCTTGAGCTTGGTCTCATAAATTTGTATAAGGACATCATTCACAGTTTTATGTTCAGTTCCCTTCCCAATGATTTCAAGCATGGTATTTCCCCATTTTTCAGCAGCAGCCTACAGGGTTGACATGCTCATCAACTCTCCACCATGTTTCCGAAAGCTTTTCCCTTTTCACTCCCTGTCAGCTTAGATCCCTTTTAGCTTACAGGTGAAGGTTAGATTTTAGGGAGAGGCAATATAGCCAACCTAGTAGTTCAAAAGCATGCAAATACAAGTAGATAAGTAGGTACCACTTCGGTGGGATGGTAACAGCGTTCCGTGCTTGTCATGCCGGCCACGTGACCGCGGAAGCGTCTTCGGACAGCACTGGCTCTTCGGCTAAGAAATGGAGATGAGCACCGCCCCCTAGAGTCGGACACGACTGTGCAGGGGAAACCTTTACCTTTTACTATGTTGAACTACATTTGGTATTCTGAAGTATATTCACCTAGCTTTAAGAGATTCTTTTTAACATCCTGAATAATTGGTTATCATCAGCAAACATGGCCACCACTGCTCATCCCTAACCCCAGAACATTTATGTAGAAGTTGGAAAACACCAGTCCCAATACTCTTTCTTTTTTTATGTATAATTTTATTAAAAGTTTTAAAAAGGAAGATAAAGCTAATACAAACTAATATAAAGAAGAAGAAAAGAAAAAGAAATCAAAAAGAAAGCTAAAAGTGCAGTTATAAGTACAATTATAAATTTACACGTGTCATGCGGCCACATGACCGTGGAAGCGTCTTCGGACAACGCTGGCTCTTTGGCTAACAAACAGAGATGAGCACCGGCCCCTAGAGTCGGACACGACTGCACAAATGTGCGGGGGGTACCTTTACCTTTTTTAAGGTTACAACATAACTCCCTTTTTTCTATAATCTATCCTGTCTAATCATCAAAACCATAAATCATAAGTTCATTTTTTTCTGTTTTACGCAAAAAGTCCATAAGGGGTTTCCAGTCAGCAATAAATGTAGATAATAGTCTTTTCTCTGATCAAAGAAGTCAATTTGGCCATCTCGGCAAGTTCCATCATCTTTACCAACCATTCCTCCATTGTGGGTAATGCCGAATCTTTCCTTCTTTGTGCATACAATAATCTCGCTACAGTTATCATATACAAAAACAAAGTTCCATGACTTTTTTTCCAACTCTTTGTCCATCAATCCCAAAGAAAGACCTCTGGTCTCAATTGTATATTAATCTTTAAAATCCTCTGAATCAGTGTATGTATTTGAATCCAAAATTTTCTAGCTTTTTCACACGTCCACCAAGCATGATAAAATGTCCCTTCTTGTTGTACATATTTCCAACATAAATTTATTTATTTATTTATTATTCAAATTTATATGACCGCCCATCTCCCCCAATGGGGGACTCTCCCGTTTGAAGTGCCTTTATACATTCTAGAAAATTTCTCTGCTGACATATACCAATGGTAAATCATTTTATAAAAATTCTCTTTAAGATTATAACATATTGTAAATTTCAATCCTTTCAACCACATATTTTCCCATTGTTCCATATGCATATTATAACTAAATTTTAGCCCACTTTATCATACGTTCTTTCACTTGATCTTCTGTTTCAAATTTCAGTAACAGTTTATACATTTTAGCAAATACTTGTCCATCATTTGTACACAATTCTACTTCAGACTCAAGTCTTACAATGTTCAAACCATAAACTCTTTTGTCTACGTACTTTAAATCTTTCTAATAACTGTAAATAAGAAAACCATTGACAACTATATCCCTCTGTCACCAGTTCTTCTCTTGATTTTATTTTGTATTCCCCTTGACAAAATTCTAGCATCTCACAATAGGTTAGCCATTTGTGTTTGCCTATTATCTCTTGTCTATAAAATGCTTCTTGTGCTGAGAGCCACAAAGGTGTTTTTGGGCACAACCTGGGTTTGTATCTATTCCATATTCTCAGTCTAACATAATGATTTTTAAAATCCACATTAACCTTGATTTTGTTGTACCACAAATATCCATGCCACCCGAATCTCAGGTCGTGTTCTTCTAACTCCAAGAGCCTTCTATTTTTCAGCAGCACCCACTCTTCCATCCAAACCAAACAGCAAGCTGCAAAATACTATTTTGAATCAGGTAGACCCGATCATCCTCTTTCCTTTGCATCTTGTAACACCTTATATTTAACTCATGGTAAAAGTTCATCCTCAAAACAGTTATAATAAAAACCTAATAACCCATCTGGTCCAGGCACCTTTCCTGGTTTAATCTTTTTATAGCTTCAGAATCTGTCTCTGTTCCTCTGTAATCCTTGGTAAATTTTGTTTCTTTAGATATTCATCTATTTTCTCCAGAGAGATGTCACTTCCTTTCTACAAGTTGGAATAATATTGATAAAATGCTTTTTGCATAGCTGTGCTATCCTTAATACAGTATCTCCCTCTTGTAATTTTAATATCATTTTCTTTTCTTTTTCTTTTTGTAATTTATATGCCAACCACTTCCCTGGTTTGTTTGCAAACTCAATTTTTTTTGCTTTACATTGTTCATTTTTATTCCATTTCTCTGTTAACATAGATAACTGTCATTGTAAAAGCTTAATTTGTTGAGAAATACTTATCTTCTCCAGAAATTTCTTTAATAATTCTTCTTTTCCCTTTATCTCATCCAAAATAGCTTGTGTTTTCTCTTGACTCTTCTTTTTGAGTTCACTGTTATGTTGTATAAAATAACATCTAATAAAAGGTTTACTTGCATCCCAAACCATTCTTAAATCAGTACCTTTATCTAAATTATTTTCAAAAAATTAATTTCTTTTTACAGTCCTCCGCTATTGCTTCTTTCTGTAGCGACATTTCATTTAGTCTCCATCTAAAAGAACTAGATTTCCTTTTATAAACCAAATTCACTGGATTATGATCTGAAAAAGTCTTTGGTAGTATCTCTGCTTTAGAAACCTTAGTAGCCAAACTCTTTGAAATCCAAATCATGTCTATTCTTATTGAGAGTCCCAATACTCTTTCCTGAATGATCCTATATTGCACATGTTGCCAACATGAGAATTGCCTATTTATTCCTACTTGTAGTTTCTTATTTTTTAACTAGTTACCAATCCACCTGTCCCCTTATCTCAGAGCAGCTGAGCTTATCAGGAGACTTCAGGAAAGAACTTGTCATAGGCTTTTGATGGTCCAGGTGTACCATATGTATTAAATCACCCTTGTTTACATGTTTGTTGGTGCTCTCAAAAAAGTCTACAAAGCTATTTTGATTCTTTTTCAATAAAGTTTATTCTACATTGTATTTCCTTATTTTTTTCTGTTCCTATTTCTTTTTCAGATGCCTCTCTGATTTCATTTTCCATCTGCAGGTCAGCTTTATCTTCTTGGTCAGGGGGTAGGGATGTCCTAACATGCTTTGGGGCAATGATATGGAGAGTCCACAGTTATTCTGCGGAATAGTTTGCCCTGTGAGTAAGTTATACTATGAGTTGTCTTTGACATTTGGAGCAACTCTACCCCAGTAGGCCCTTTCATGTGTTTTCTATATATTTTATATCCAGAGATGACTATTATGCTATTAGGTATCTCCATTTCACCAGGATTCTTTAATGCTTACTGTAGCTATGTTTTCTTCTAACATCAAGGACTTTAGCTCTCCCATATCAGTATTCACAAAGAAACACTTAAAGTCTCACTCTTAGATTTTCTGTGACATGTATTGTACCCTTGTCATCTTCTGGCTTTCTTGATTGATTATACTTATTTCCTGAATTTATTCTGTCACCCTCAGAATTATTGCAAAACTTTTAACTCTTATCCTCCAGGGGTGATTTCCCCCAAACTGAACGCTCCTTACAACTTGTTGGCTTTCCCATTGGAATCAGGTGAAAAGCTGCCCCACAGCTATTTAATATTATGTACCAGCATTGTGATACTCTACCGAGTCTACCGTGGTAGAGATGGGCGGTGATAAATTTGATTAATAAATAAATACTCTTCTGGTTCTTGGTTTTGTACAGACCTGATTTTGTACAGATCAAAGGTTTTCTCATAGTTTCACAAATCTAAACTGCTCCTCCTGGCACTATTATGTCATCCCTGCATTGAAACTACTTAACTCTGCTTGCCTATTTGGCACTCTGCATGGGACAGATACCTTTCCAAGAAAGTCATCTCAGCAGTCTTCAATTTCAACATCTTGCCCAGCAACCTAAATTCGGCTTCCAGGCCTGCCTGACTACTTTTCCTCACATTGTTAGTACTGACATGCATCCCATCCACTGGCTCCAGTCCAGCATTATCAACCAAGCTTATCTAGGCAGCGCATGATGTCTGCACCTTCACAGTGGGAGGACAAGTCACCATATGGTTGGCATGCCTGTCCCACTTCTATTTGTCTAAGAGTAATAGACAATAATAGGATAGATCAATAACAGAATAATAATAGAATTCGTAATAATAAAATTCTTCACTACTAGGAGCATCCTCCATGAGGCAGTATATGTGTTCTTTATAAGAGTGGGTTCTTTATAAGAGTTTCTTTCCCCCTTCCATGGATGGAGTTGCTCCATGGAGCTTTGTTTTCTGTGACTGATGAGGAATCATGGTTGGAATGGGATGCACCATCATCCCTGAAGGCCTCTGTTGCCAACTTCTCTGTCCCTCTTAGTTTCCCCAGTTCAGTTACCTTTGCTGCAAAGGAATGAAGTTGCTGCCTGAGAGCCAGGTGCTCACTGCACTGATCACATAGTTGTGACTTCTGCCCAGCCGGGAGATCAGGGCTTTCCAAAGTTTTTCCCGCGGCAACACACCAACCGGCGTTGGTGTGTCGCCGCGGGAAAACCCGGAAGTGCAGCAGCGCGCAAAAACCCGGAAGCGCTGCTGCGCTTTCGCGTTTTGCGTGCTGCAGCTGATGATGATCAGTGCTTCCGGGTTGTGTGGCGACACACCAGACTGTGTATGGCGACACACTTTTGTGTCGCGACACACAGTTTGGAAAGCTCTGCGGTAGATAATCATACATATGCCACTCAGTACAATATAGTGGCTAGCTCTCATACACCCCCTGCTGGCTGCTTCCTTTTAGTTATTACTGTAGCTTTTGTTGTTGTTGTTTAGTCATTTAGTTGTGTCTGACTCTTTGTGACCTCATGGACCATAGCACGCCAGGCCTTCCTGTAGTTAGGGTTTGCTTAAATAACCAATTTCTTTAAAATATCAGGAGGAGACAGCTTAGATGCTGTGACCTAAAGCTGGGTTTGAAGACTCAAACGAGCTACATCTAGAGTTAGGTTGTACTGTAAAATGTAAAGAGCTTGGAAGGCAAGCAGGCTTAAAACTAAATACTCTGCTACTCTGGGGTTATTCTTTAGAATGGCCTTGATTTAAATCCACTCCCCAATTCTAAGTTAAAGCTCAGTTTCATTGTTGCCATTCCAGCTGGAATAAAGCAGCAAAGACCAGTAAGTTCCTTGTTGTGTTACATGTTTTCTAAGGAAGTATGTTTCTGGATTTTAATTGATATTATTTTGTTTAATAAGTGAGTAAATGGGAATAAATTCCCTTGCATGCATGCTTAACTCACAAGTCCACTTCACTGCAATTTATAAAAGAGTGTCGATGCTTTGTCACTGGGGCTGTGAAATTTTATCATTTGGGGCTTCCTCAGGCTGAGAGAGCATTTTGGCTTCTCTTGCATTAGTTCATGTGAAAAGCAAACCATTTCCTGGAGGAGTTGCCCAGACCTTATTAGTTAAAATTCCTGTAGCTAATTAAGATTGCAAATATCACCAAATAGTTATTCTGAGTAAGGAAAACTATCCACAAGGGAGAATAAGGAAAGCTCACCATTATGATGTGCTGGTTCCCTCCCTCCCTCCCTCCCTCCCTCCCTCCCTCCCTCTGGGGCCGGTTCCAATCTGTGTTGATGGGGAGGGATGTCTAGCCCATAGCCCCTGCTTTGGTGGGTTCTGTAGGGTTCAGTAGTCTCCCTGCTCCTGTTTAACAGCTACATGGAGCCACTGGGTGAGATCAACCAGTGGAACAGGATGAGGTGTCAACTTTATATCATCACCCCTGGCTGCCCAAGTGATGCTGTGGAGGTTCTGTCTCAGTGTCTGGAGGTTCTAGGGGTCTTGATGGGGAACAACAGCCTTCAACTCAATCCTAGCAAGACTGTACGGCTCTGGGTTATAGGGGCTCCGTGTTCTGGGGATTTTCCATCTTTACAGGACCTGTCTGCCACTTGGAGTCCTCCTGAACTTGCGGCTCCTGTTAGAGCAAGGGTCGGAAATGGTGGCTCGCAAGCCAGATCTGGCTCTTTGGCCCCTTGACTCTGGCTCGCTCTCTCTCTCTGCCGCCCGACATCCGGAAAGCCGGTCTCGGGAAGCAGCAGGCTTCAGCCCGCCTCTCTGCTCTCCTTTGGC
Organism: Charina bottae; assembly: GCA_023362775.1. Classification (NCBI taxonomy): domain Eukaryota; kingdom Metazoa; phylum Chordata; class Lepidosauria; order Squamata; family Charinaidae; genus Charina; species Charina bottae. Next base: position 113,663,354 of record JALMGJ010000002.1, read on the forward strand.
GCGCGCTGATTGGTGGAGGCTCAGAAGGAAGGACGCCTCCATCAATCAGCGTCTCTGTTTCTTCTCCAGGAGAAGAACCCTGGAGAAGAAACAGAGACGCTGATTGGTGGAGGCGTTCTTCCTTCTGAGCTTCCACCAATCAGCGTCTCTGTTTCTTCTCCAGGAAACCCCGCAAACCCCGCCCCCTTCCACGCGATTGGCCCCCGCCCGCAAACCCCGCCCCCTGGCTCTCGAGCATTTCAAAATGTGCACGTCAAAATGGCTCCCGGCATAAAAAGTTTGCCGACCCCTGTGTTAGAGGAACAGGTGACAGACATGGCTAAGAGGACCTTTGCACAATTTTGTATTGTGTGCCAGTTGCACCCATTCCTAGACCAGGAGGCTCTGCTCACAGTCAGTCATGCTTTGTCACCTCTTGAATAGACTACTGCAATGTGATTTACTAGGTGCTGCCCTTGAAGAATATCTGGAAGCTGCAGCTGCTACAGAGTGCAGCGGCACAGGCAGTTACGTGCGCTTCTTTATCAGCGCAGGTTATATCTCTGCTCCGTGAGCTGCACTGGTTGTTAGCATGCTTCCGGGATCAATTCAAGGTACTGGTAATTACCATGAAACCCTTCATGGCATGGGGTCAGTATTTGAGGGACCACCTCTCTCCAATTATGCCTACCCATCCCGTCATATCCAGCAGGAGGGGCACGCTACAGGTCCTGTCTATTAGGGAATGTCATTTGGTGGGGCCCAGGAAGAGAGCCCTTTCAGTCCCGTTAGAACATCATCTCCTGGAGATTAGATTGGCTCCAACCCTGCTGGCCTTTTTTAAGCCCTTAAAGTCATGGTTGTGTCACTGTTGGGGAGCTGGATGTGTGCCAAAGCCTATGCAGTGCTTGTGCTGATTTGTTTCTTCATTATTTAGGTTTTAACCTCAACTGCTGATTTTATATGTATTCTTTTTTATTGTTATATATTGTTATGTGGTGTTTCTAACTGCTGCTCGCCACCCAGAGTCATGAATTTGAGATGGGTGGCCATATAAATTTAAATAATGAATAAATTAACTAACTAACTAACTAACTTTGGAAAGGTGGGTGTACCTTATCTTTTGGCTGATACTCATCAAATGTGTAGAAGATATCTATATTTCTCTGGTAAGGTAGTGATTTCTACTGTCAACTATCTCTGTTTTCCTTTCCTTTTTAGCCTGGCTTGCATTTGTCACTCTTTCCACTATGTCAAGCGCCTCTTGGAGACCCTTTTTGTCCACAGATTCTCCCATGGGACAATGCCCTTACGTAACATCTTCAAGGTAAGGACATTTTCAAGCAACATACAGCCTTAGACTAAAAACTGCCATCCTTTTCTGCTGGGTCTCTTCATGGAGCCATGAAGCTGATGCAGTCAGCAGGTCCTTGGTTTGATATACTCTTACTAGTTTGCTATATCTTTAATGTGATACTTTTTATTTATTATTTTATTTTATTTATTTATTAAATTTCTATGACCGCCCATCTCCCCCTCAAGGAGGGACTCTGGGCGGAATTTAATTTAATTTAATTTAATTTAATTTAATTTAATTTAATTTAATTTAATTTAATTTAATTTAATTTAATTTAATTTAATTTAATTTATTTAATTTAATTTAATTTAATTTAATTTAATTTAATTTAATTTAATTTAATTTAATTTAATTTAATTTAATTTAATTTAATTTAATTCAATTCAATTCTTAAATTAAAAGAATACTTTTAATTCTTTCCTCAGAATTGCACTTACTATTGGGGCTTTGCAGCCTGGATGGCATACTATATCAATCACCCTTTGTATACACCACCTGGTAAGCTGAGAAAAGAAGAATATTAGTGTTGACCAGAGAAGTCCATTTGATTTTTAAGAAGCTGAATATTAAATGAAATTAATGTTTCTTTCCTTGTAATTAACCAGAAGTGTGTATTGGGGGAAGGGGGGGATCTCAGAATGGGCTTTCATGAGATTGTCTGCTCTGCCTAGCAGCTAATATACTGCTCACTGAATGAGTGCTAATAGGCCTATATAATGTTGAACTAGTCAATTGTAGCTGTATAGATTTCTTGCCTTGATAAATGGCATAAATACATAATTGAGCAGAATTCCATTTTGCTTTCCTTTTTTAAATAAAGGTTTCTAGGCCTTTTAATTACAAATACGAGCTTGAAAACATACAGGCAGTGTCTGGTAAAATTCTCCAAATCAGAAGCAATAGTAAATATTCGTTGAACTTGAGCAAGATTTCCAGGAGGTCAAAAAGCAAGTTCCCAGTGCCCCACATAACTTCTTGAATGGAAAAATAAGTTAGTGTATCCTTTAGCTGAGGAATAGATCTGTAATTTTTTCTTCCCACCTTTCTGTTCCAGGATTCCTCAGATAACGTAATTCCATGTAATTTAGTTTCTCTAGCCTTAGCTTTCTTCAAATTGACCCCTATCACAAGGCTAGCTTTACTCATTCTCCTCTGATTTAGAACTACAGTTGACATACTTTCCCTCAGAGATGCTTTCTTCATGAGTTACTGCTCTGGATGTGACTCCTTTTTAAACAGTTATAGTTTCAGATTAGGTCTAGAGAGATCTCATTCAAATACTCTCAGACATTAAACTCATTACGTTGGGCCTGTTTGTTATAAGTCAGCTAAACAAAGCTCACAAGTTATGAAGATTAAAACCACGGGGAGAAGGCAGCGTATGTGCCATTAGGACTCCATGCATAGAGAACACATGATATAGTTTGGTGCAAATTACTTCAAGTCTTAATTAAAATTTATATGCTAGCCAATCAAGATATTCCATATCAAAAGTTATTTGATCTTTGAAGTAATTTTTACACACATTCCTGTTTTGTTTTTGTACTTCACATTATAGCTCCTGTATTTTTAAATGTGTTGCTAGTTTTTATATTTTAAATAAAGTGATAAAACAGTAACCTTTCTTTTTTACACTGCTCTGCATGAAAAAGTGTTTTCCTCTTCTGGTCCTGAATCTCCCTGCATTAAAGGGTTCCAAGATGATGAGAGAGGAAGAAAAAAAATCCATGTTATTTATGACATGCATTGCTTGATATGCCTCTATCAGAGATACTGTATTTCTCTACCTCCTGTTCTTCTGTGTTCTAAGCTTATTCATTGTGTTATGAGCCTTTGGTGAGGAACCTTTGTCAAAGGTTTTATGACAATCCAAGCATATAATATCTCTTGGGTTATCTTTGTCAATATGCTTGTTGACACCCTCAAAAAAGTCTAGATGAATGTGCCAAACGTGCCATTTAGAATCCTATGCAATTATTCTTTGTTTCATTTGCTGGTTTGATTTGTCATATAACTAGTTAGTGAAGGGTGAGAGGAAAAAGAAGGCACTGAAGGGATTAACCAAAGGTCTCTAGTTTCTCCTTGTTTTTCCCCCTTCCTTATGAATATTAATGTGGTATCACAGTTATAACTGTATAGTTGCTGTCATGAGATTCCCTTTCATTCAGTTGGAAAATCTTGAGAGTTCTGTCATTGGGGAATCTGTTTCTTCTAGGAACTTTTTAGGTGCTCCAGATGTTGTAGTTACTCTAACATAGTAATGTTTCTGTTTCTGTTTCTTTTTTCCTTCAGCATATGGACACGAACAAGTGAAATTGGCACTTATCATATTCCTGGTAATAATTTGTAGATTCTTGAGTAATAGCTCTGTACCTGAAATATGGTGGATATGTAACAGAAAATAGGACAGATGTTTCAGGCAGAGCCTAGGCCAACCTGAGGTGGGAAGCTCCCCCATGCAAAGACAGGTGTTAAAAATCAAGAAGTTATTTGTCTAGAAACAACAGTTATGACTGACTATTTGTGGTATATAACCAGGTCTTATACAAATTGATAAGATAATATTGGATTTTGTACAAACCACAGTAGTTCCCTTAAGTAAGAGAAAGATTAACTGCTTTTTGGAGCAATGGGAAAAAGACTGGGAGAGTGAAATTAGAACTACCTGCACAGTAAAATGTAGATATGTGCCTCTCTTTCTCGGTGCATGGAAAGACCATGAAGCAGTTTGCAATAGTGGAGATGTCATATCCCTGGAAGGGGGTGGGACTTCACTTACTGACATACACCTATCAGGAAGCAGTTTAGCCCTTGGAACTATGAAGTCCTCCTAGGCAAAGGCAGAGTTAGGTCAATATTCTACTGAATGAGTTTGGGAATGGATCATGCTTCTAGTACTGTTGGAGGGAGAGAAACTGGTTTTTCCTTCCGTGTATGCTTGTGTCTAAGGCCAGAATGTTAGTAGGGCTGTGCAGTGGTTCAGATTCAGTTCCAAAAAGGTGCTTCAGAGCATGCAGAAATGTGAACATAGCACTTTACTGCAACTGTGGAAGAATCGTGGAAGAAGAAACCGTGCGGAAGAATTTGCTGAGCATCTGCAGGATAAAATCGCTCGGATTCGGTCTAAGTTGGACTCCATGCGTGAAATGCAGTCTGGGGAGATGCCGGGAGAATGGTCTTGCCCTGTTATCTGGGAACGATTTGATCCTGTTGGACCTGAGGAAGTGGACAGGATCCTCCGAATTGTTAATTCCACCACATGTTATTTAGATCCCTGCCCTTCCTGGCTGGTAAAATCGGCCAGGGAGGTGACATGTGGATGGTTCCAGGCTATGATTAATACATCCTTGGCGGAGGGGGTGGTTCCAACTGCCTTCAAGGAGGCATTGGTACACCCCCTCCTCAAGAAGCCAGCCCTGGACCCTACCATCCTGGACAATTTTCGTCCAGTCTCCCACCTTCCCTTTTTGGGAAAGGTGGTTGAGAAAGTGGTGGCGTTGCAACTTCAAAGGACCCTGGAGGAAGCGGATTATCTAGACCCTTTCCAGTAAGGTTTCAGGCCGGGACATGGGACAGAGACTGCATTGGTCGCGCTTACGGATGATCTCTGGCGGGAGCGGGATGGTGGTAGTGCATCCATCCTTGCTCTCTTGGATCTCTCAGCGGCATTCGATACCATCAACCATGGTATCCTGTTGGGGCGGCTTAGGGAGTTGGGGGTGGGCGGCGTAGTTTTGCGCTGGTTCATCTCCTTCCTCCGAGGCCGCTCCCAGTCGGTGGTAATAGGAGAGGAGAGATCTGACCCTCGGCCCCTCTTGTGTGGAGTGCCGCAGGGTTCGGTTCTCTCTCCTCTCCTATTTAACATCTACATGAAACCACTGGGCGAGGTCATCCGACACCATGGGATGAGGTATCATCAGTATGCTGATGATACCCAATTATATATCTCCATCCCTGGTGAAGTAAGTGATGCAGTGACCACCCTATCCCAGTGCCTGGGGGCTGTGAGGGCCTGGATGGGGAACAACAGGCTTCAATTGAACCCTAGCAAGACCGAGTGGCTGTGGATTGATGGCCTAGCGTCTTCTGGGAAATTATCATCTTTGGTTCTGGATGGGGTAGCACTGCCCCACTCGGAACTGGTGCGGAAGTTGGGGGTCCTTCTAGACTCACGACTCCTGCTCGAAGAGCAGGTGGCAGTCGTGGCTAAGAGGGCTTTTGCACAACTTCGGTTGGTGCGCCAGTTACGCCCATTCCTGGATCGCGACGCCCTCCGAACAGTCACTCATGCTCTCATCTCCCATGTAGATTATTGCAACGCGCTCTACATGGGGCTACCCTTGAAGACTATCCGGAAGCTTCAGCTGGTGCAGAATGCGGCCGCGCAAGCAATTTTGGGTGCACCAAAATCTGCACATATAACACCTTTGCTCCGCGAGCTGCATTGGGTGCCGGTTTGCTTCCGGGTGCAATTCAAGGTGTTGGTTATTACCTTTAAAGCCCTACATGGCATGGGGCCAGAATACCTGAAGGACCGTCTTATCCCCATTTTATCGACCCGCCCCACCAGGTCATTCAGAGAGGGCCTGCTACGAACCCCATCAATCAAAGAATGTCATCTGATGGGGTCTAGGAGACGGGCCTTCTCTGTGGTGGCACCCACACTGTGGAACATCTTGCCCCCAGAGTTGAGGCAGATCTCCTCCCTCCCGACCTTTAGGAAAGAGCTGAAGACCTGGTTTTGCCGCCTGGCATGGGATCGAGGGAAGGATAGTTCCTCATGGGGGTGGCTAACTCCTTAATTTTATAATGTCCTTCGTTTTAATTCCATCGTCCATCTGGATTCATAATTATTTATTATTTTTACATTTATTGTATATTGATGTTTTATATTTTATATTTTATTTTAACTATTTTATTGTAAACCGCCCAGAGTTCCTCATTGGGGGAGATGGGCGGTTATATAAATTAAATAAAATAAAAATAAAAATAAATAAACTGTTGAAAGCAGCCATATTTTTTTCTTGGAACCATCTGACTGCTGCACTGGGCAGTTCTGTGATCTCAGGAAAAGATGTGGCTGCTTTCAACAGTTGCAGAAAAATGCTGTATTCGTACTGTATAATCTTAATTGTTGATTGTGTGTATCTGATGCGTTATAAAGAATGAGAAGACAGGTTCCTGCCCCAAAGAGATTCAAGGGAAACAACAAAAGAAAAAAAGGCAATAGAAGGAAACATGAAACAATATGTATTTTTAAAGTTGATTTAGTTACTGGAAAATACTGGGTCCTGAGTTTCTCGTCTTAGAGCCAGGACTTACTTTTGCACAGTTTATTGGTGTCAGAGCTGTTAGGTTCTGGCGAGTGATGCTGTGCATGTAGAAGAAAGGATCAGAAGACGAGAGAGATAAAAATCCCTTGTTGTATTGGCACATTCAGAGCTCTGTCTCTTCCAAGCAGATTCCTAAGGTTTCTGTAAAAATATTTGAATCACTGACTGTGAGCTCTGGGAGGCTTCTGTGCCACTATCTGGCTTCTGGTGGTGATAATAACTATGAAAGATCAATTCTTGCCCTCCTGTGTTAACACTGGTTCTGTTTCCTCCTGCAGTTCTGTCAGCTGGGAAACTTTTCTATTCATATTGCTCTGCGGAACCTTCGCCCAGCTGGTGAGTACAGAGAAAGGCCAAATGGAAGTGCAGACATCTGTATTAAAAAGGCCCTCTGCTCTGTAGTGGGATCAGCTGACCCTTTAAATAACAAGCCAGTCTTATGTGCCCAGAGGTAGTGACCTGATCCCTGAAAGCCAATCAAGGAAAAGGGGTGCTGTCAGGTTTTGGGTGGGAAGAGTTTTAGAGTTTTTTGGAGGTGGACTGGAATCCTGGATGAGGGGGGTTACCTCAGGCAAAATGAGGAGTTGTTTTGTTATAAGCTAAAAATGTGTTAGGGTTTTTTGTATATATATCTTTTTTTTTTAACTGTGTGTGGAGTGCATAAACCCTATCTTCTTTGTCATCGTTAATAAAGAGAAGGGGAGAATTTTACAAGTCTGATGCTTTAACTCTTGTGTGGAATGCTAAAAGATGGTTTCATATTACATGCAGATTGGTTCTTTGTCTCCATAAACTAAATCAAATTCTTGTGATTTCCTCCAGGTTCAAAGGCCAGGAAAATCCCATTCCCTACCAAGAACCCATTCACATGGCTTTTCTTGCTGGTCTCTTGCCCCAATTATACCTATGAGGTATGACTGTGATTTAGCTTTGGAGCAAATTGTAAAAGCCTTGCATTTCCCCCATGCATTTTTGTTAATGAACTCTGCTTCACAGGAAACATATGGCTATAGTGACAGTATGTAGGCAAATATTCTGAAAAACAATACTCTCTTCTTATCTCTCTTTTAATTGAATGATTAACTCTTGTTGCTCAAAAGCTTCCTCTACGCTTGACCCAAATTAAAAATTCCTGACAGATGGAAATCTCATTTCATCTTGAACACATCCAGCAAAGTGGATCTTATTACTTCTCTCAGTAATTGGTTCCACTGTTGACTTGCTCTTTCACATAGCCCTTTAAAAAAAACAATTAGAATATCCCTTCTTGTAGTTTGAACTCATTATTTTGTGTCCTGCACATTGGAGAATAGGTTGTGACCTTGTATATGATAGCTCTTCAGATATTTGAGGGGAGATGTGATAGTACACTTCAGTCTTCTCTCAAAGTTAAAAATTCCCAATTTCGTCAAATCCTTATTATAGAACTTAATTTTTAGTCCCTTGATCATGCTTCTTACTCTTCTTTGAACCCATTACAGTTTCTCTGAATGCTTTGTAAAGTATAGCACCCAGAATTGGATATAGTGGGGTCTAAGTAATGTACAGTAAAGTAGAATGATTACTTCTCATCATTTGGAAACTATATTTCTGTTGATGTAGCATAAAATTGATTTTGTCATTTTTGTAGCCACATCACACTACTAATAGTCAATCAATAATATTTATTCGATGATTATTAAATGACAAAATTTAAAAGGATAAAAACAGAGTAAAACAAATAGATACAATAATATACTATTGACTAACAAAATAAATCACATAATAATATAGCATTCACTCCTCTATTACTATATTGATACATTTGTTACCCAGGTAGTATAAATCTAAAACATTAATAAGTATAAAATAAAAAATAAAAATAAATATATATCCCCTAACAATTTATTAGGATATATCAATTTAAAAATACTGAAAACAAGGGTGAATTACTTCTTTAACTGGTTTTGTCTTCCTTTCATTGCAGCAACACAAAATTTAGCTACTGCACATATAATGTATGGTTTTAGATCCTGAAGAAAATGGTTCACATAAAAATTATCTGGATTCCCAGGAAATTTATCTGTTTGGGGCAAAATGTAGATTGACCTGGTGTCACTATAAAATATACAACGTAATAATATGTGTGAGATGGTTTCAACTTCCTCATCACCACATGGGCAGATACGCTCAGCTATAGGGATTTTACTATACCTGCCTTGAAGTGCAGATGGAAGAATATTGAATCTAGCTTTAAAGAATGTAATTCTCAGCTTAGGGAAAGTTAGGTTTAGCAAATAACTTGCTGGTTTCCATACACCCCCATTTATCCAAATTCTATCGTGTTGGGGCAATAGAATGTTAACTTCAATCTGGAACTCCATGTCCCTTATTCTTTGAATGATTAATTGCTTAGCTTGATCATAACCTAATGATATTAAGAATAGTGAAGAGAGCCCATATGAAGCCAGCTTATACTCTACTGCCTGCTTCCAAGGTGAAAAAAAGTTATCTGTTAGAACCAGAGGCGTTAAACCAACTGGGAAGAATTGCATTTTGAGACAATAAATATCATCATCTTCCAGGCCCTAACCTGAATTGACCTACTAATAGTCAGTTTGCAATCAACTATTGTTCCATGATTTTTTTACCAGTACTATTACCAAGCTAGGTATTCCTACCCAATCTTATACCTCAGTATTTAATTTCTGTTTCTTTATGACAAACTTTGAATTTGTCTCTGTTAAATTTCATTAATGTAACTTTCAGTTCATTTCTGTAACCTATCGAGATTGTTTGAATTTTTTTTGTCTTCAAGTATATCAGCTATGTCACCCAGTTTTGTATCACAAATTTGATAATTCCATCCACATCTTCACTCAAGTAAATACAAAGAATGGAAGAGTAGAGAGAGCCCAGGATTGAACCTTTTGGACCCCATTAAGTACATCATTCTGGTTTGAAGAGGAACCATTGATGAGCATTCTTTGAAGTTTTTTGAGAAGCTGTGTATCCACTTGTCATCCCATCCCATGCACACTTAACTACCTTGCTAATCAGAATGTCATGAGATACTTTGTGAAAGACTGCTGAAGTTAAGATACATTAAATCTATAGTATTCCCAGATTTAAAAAAATTACCGAATAAAAGAAGGAGATAATGTTAGTGTGATGAAAGTTGTGGTTACCAAATTCATGCTGGTGTTTGTTAATTATTGCCTTGTTTGCAAGGTGTTTTGGGGTTAATCTCGTTAAGTCAGCTCTCAGATCTTCTCACCTATCAGACTAGTGTGTAATTCCCTGGATCCTTTCATCCCTTCCTGAAATAGGAACACATCTGGGCTCCTTGAGTCATGTAGCATCTGTTCTTTAGAATTTCACAGAGATAAATAAAAGTTCAGCCAGTCCATCAGCAACATTCTTCAGGTCCAAATGCATTGCATTTAGGGAATAGGAAATGTATATTCATCTGAAGTAAATAGATATTGGCTGACCATATATTTGTCAGCCTCAAGCTTCAGTCCTGTTTCTTCATGTTGTCTTGACAATTGCTAATGGAACACGCATGACCTTTTCTGGGGAAAATAGAGACAAAATAGGAGTTGAGTAATTGTTGGCTTTTTGCCACTTTCACTGAAAAGCTGATTTTGTTCTCCTGCAACTTACCCTCCCTTTTTGTTGCTTTTGCTTTTGAACAGTCCTTCAGTTGCTATATTCTAATATGTGACTGATGCCAGCACGTCTGTGTTATACATATTTAATCACATTTGCCTTCTAGTACTAGGAGTTTGAACTCACACAGCTCATTTTCCACACTCCTATGCATTAGTGCATAGGTAGTGAAGGCTATGAACTTTATGAGCCACTGTAGTTTCTGATGTTTTATCAGATGATTTATCATTCCCTATTACAGCAACATTCCTACGCCCTTCTGCAGTGTGCACATCTTTATCTTAGGTTTTCATTTCCAACCCCCATAGGATTCTGTTTAAAGCCACCCTGCTGAGGTTTACTGTGCTTCAGCCAAATGTATTTTTACCAGCCCTTGTGATGCATCCATCTCATATCAGCAGTCAGCCATCCAGACAACTCAGCCCGTGGTCCCTGAAAGCAAATCTCTCCGATCAGCATGAATGGGAACACTACCATGGCCCCCAGGTCTTGAGCACTTTTCCTAGATTTTCACTGTGGTGATATGATTATGTTTATTTCTTACAGTACCATTTGTGCTCACATGGATTAGGAGGAAGGAATAATTGTCAATGGACTTGACAGAGATTTGGAAGTTATTCTGTCACACATCTCTGGTCAGTCAGCACACTGTTACATGACGGCATTCAGCACTCTTCACTAGTCAGCGTGTCTGATTGGCACACATTTGTTTCAATTTCTCACAGTAGTGGATCACCAGCTAGCATGACTATTCTTGTCTCTGCCCTTTTCGTTGATCTTCATCCTCTTGTATTAGCTGAAGTATAGTTACCTGCCGCTCCAACCATCTGGTTATTATTTTTTTTTCAAACACTGTTGCAAATGTGTAGTGGCAGATATATCCCAGGTTGACTTCAGGCAGGAATACCAACGTGCCACAAGCATTATAGATTACTACAGCAGTCCATTCATCTTCATTTTTATTTTTTAAGGTTCCATCAGCAGAAGGCTTTTATTTTATTTATTTGTGTGTGTGTGCGTGCGTGCACTTCCTTTTTGTGTACATATTGTTCACATAGAGGCCAAATTTATTTAGACATTTAATAACATATCCCGCCAAATCAGTGGACTAGAATGTGCACTCTAAAATCTTCAGGCCTGTTTTAATGCTGATGGTTGTACGCATGTGAACATTGCTATTTGCCTTTTGAATTGATTGTAGGATAGATACTTCCTTCTACTTACACATCAGTCTTGGCCCTGTAGTTGGGTGGATGGGCAAGAAGGTTTATGGGGAAGTTGTCTGTTTTCACAGTGCAAGTGCAGAAACACAGTTGGGTTCGTGCATGAGTTGGGGCTTGCTTCGTCCTTCAGAGTCCAAGTAGCACTGAAGGGTTACTGTGCTGTGTGCTCACTTGCCCTGGCCGAAGAACCCACTGCTCCGCCTCATTATTTCCTTTGACAGTCTTGGCGCTTTCTTTCTCTTCCAGGTCGGGTCTTGGATTGGCTTTGCCATCATGACTCAGTGCCTTCCAGGTAAGTCCTGGTAATAGGTCAGATCTTTGCTGTGGTCACTTTTAATAAGAATTTTATTAAACAATATTTATGAAATATGGTTATTTTTTAAAATTCTTTCTCTGGCCCTTCCTCATTTTTTTTTGTTCTTCATTGTCAAGTAGATTAGGATCTGTGTATTTAAAGGAGAAATATCTTGCCCTTTTCACTGAGGGGGGTACCAACATAGGATTACAAGAGCCCAGTAATTACAGCTTCTGCCTCACAGTATGCTCCATCCCGTTCTTTATGGAAAGAGGAGCCAGGAGTTTTGCACTCTTCGCCCTGCTCCCTTTACTGCCCTACTTTGTTTTACCAAGGCACCTAGGAGTTGAAGATGTTCTCATCCCTTATGTGGTATAGGAGGTCATGGTACTAGATGGAAGTTGAATGCTGTCTCTTGCTGGGATAGTAATGCTGAGGTTTACCTCCTGTTTTCCAAAATCTATTTGCCATTTGTTAGGGATGCTTTAGCTCTGGAGTACCTGTATTAAACAATGGGAAAAATTAGATAGTATTGCCCAAGACGTGTTATACTGTCCAGTTCAGGATAAGGTCCTTGGTATTATTTTCTATTTCTGTAGAATTTCTTCCTTAAAAGATGTAATACATTTGGAAAAGGAGTCAGTGTTATATGTTTCATTTTTCTTCCGCCTTTCTGCCTAGAGGGAGGATGCTTTTCTGAATACCTAATAATGTTCTGCACTTTTTTCTTTGTCAACAGTGGCTCTGTTTTCCTTGGTTGGATTTATTCAAATGACCACTTGGGCAAAGGGAAAACACCGAAGTTATCTGAAGGAGTTCCGGGATTACCCACCACTACGTTCGCCCATCATCCCCTTTCTGCTTTAAGCCCCTTTCTGCACTAAGATATCAGTCTGGGCTGGTAGTTTCATTTTGTTTTTTATCTTCCTGAGCAGCTGTTATTGGAGTCTAAAACAGGGTTTTCTTTCACTGTCCACACTGTGTTTTGAGGGAGGTTGTTGGAATTCCTTGCTTTTTAAAGTTAACTGCCTTTCCCTCCATCATCTTTGTCCTTATCTATTCCGGAGCCACATTCGACTTAGAATAACACTTCCCTACGGGCACCATGAAGCCAAACACTGCAGCAGAGAACAGAGGGAACAATCCAATTTTACAGGGAAAAAAGGTTGAACAGCTGCTAGGCATTATGTCTGTAAGAGCAGGTACCATGAATGGAGTCTAGGCAGCTGGACACTGGCCAAAAGTGAAGACTTAGGATAGCAATCTTAGCTCTAGTCCTCACTAATGATAATTTTAGAAAAGATGTCCACCAAGATTGTGCAGCACTTTGGATCTGAAAGCAGAAAAACGCTTTGGAATGCATGGTGCTGTTCCTAAACCAAATGGGTCTTTTCCTGGGATCATTCAATGGCAGCTGTACAATCCCAGGAAAAGGCATGGCTGCTTTAAGGAGTTGCAGACTGATGCAGTGATCATGGCCTTGTGTGCTATGAAGCACCTTTTTACATTTGCATTCAAAGCACAGCACCGTCTATTAGCTCAGCTTTGGGCATCCTCCTAGTAGTAAATACTGTTACAGATTTTTTTTTATTGTGGAATGATGCTTGGTAATACAACAGTTTGTAATATTTTTCCTGGAGGGAAATAGACTGACTAAGATCAGTGGCAATGCTACCTTCATCTCTTCTATAGGATGGCCTTGTGTCCCTTTTTAGCCCTTGCTCAACTAGTAGGCATTGGTGCTTGAAACCAAAATTGGAAATGGCTCAATTAAAATAATTTCATAAGGGTAGAACACATTATTTAATTATCCCAGGCATAGACTAAAGTTATGACATGGCAAAGTTATCTGGGGAGTATTCCCTGCTGTGAAGCAAAGGAGGCAAATTAGTTATGATCCAATAGTAGCTCTAGTGTTAAATACGTTGTTTCAGTCCTATCCACCATACAAACTGGCCCTTTGTCATCAGCATAAATGTTTTCCCATTTCCTAGTAGAGTGTGATGAGCACTGAACAGCATCTGCTAAGTAGAAATGCGTACTTTAAGCTCACTCAATTTTGTGTGATGGTAAAGTAGCCTCCTGTACTCAAGAGAAGAGGTTCTTGAAATGCAGGTCTAACAAATACAGTCTTATGCCTAACTAGCAATAATTGTGTATCTCTCTGTAACACAGGCCTGCTGAAAGGTATGTGGTCATTACAAATGGCATCAGAGCAACTATGGAGATATACAAGTGAAACTTTGATTTAATGGACCAGATGGGGGAGGAGGGTTGTTATTTCTGTTGTCCATTAAATTGGAGAGTAAGTGATCAACAACAATGTAATTATGCAAATGTGCAAAGTATCATTTGAGCAATTTATTTCATTTGCATAATATACTTACAAGTCCACTGAGAAATGGGGAGGGGGGGAGAATCCTGCTTTGAAATTTGACTTGTAACGATTTCTAGCAATAAAGAGATAAGGGAAGGCCTATTATTCCTCCTACAGAAAAATATTCAGTGTTGCACAACTGAAGCCTCTTAGGATTGGACTGTCTTGAGAGGAGGTTATTTTTCTGTTTGTCATTGTTAGTAAGGTTGTGATACTACATACATGTAGTCCTTGGGTTACGAAAGCAATTGGGGCTGGGATTGCCATCACTATGTGATGCGGTTGTAAAGTGCGACATCATGTGACCGCATCGCTTAGCAACGACAATCCTGGCAGTCCCAGTTGCCCTTGTAACCCCAAGATGCATGGATTGTTAAGTGGGAAGTGGCAGGAGTCCCAGGTAAGGAGGGCCGGTGCAGGCTGTGCATGAGTTGGGGGAGGGCTTGGGAGGCCTGGAGCAGACCGTGCGCTGGGGGATGGACGGTGTGACGGTGCGAGCACAGGAAGGCCAGGGGGACTTACCAGAGCGATGTACGACCTTCCCTGCTGGCTTCCCCATTGACTTTGCTTGTGGGAAGCCGGCAGCGAAGATCGCAAATGGTGATCATCTGACCGCAGGATGCTGCAACCGTGGTAAGTGCAAGCTGGTTGCCAAGCGCTTGAATCATGACGGCGGGGGTGCTGCGACGGCCGGAACTTCAAGTACTGGTCGTAAGTACCACTCATTCAATGCCGTCACAACTTTGAACGGTCACTGAATGGGTGGTTGGTAAGCGAGGACTACCTGTATATTTAATTTGGAAGAAGCCCCATTTGAAGTAGTGGGACTGGCTTCTAAACAAACATGTCCACAATCAAAATGAATGTTTGCCGTAGTCTTAGGTTATGCTGCATGTGAGCAGTGAGATTTAGGAAACCTAGGCTCCAACACTGCTGTTAAATGAGCCACTGACTTTTTGCTATAATCCATTTCATGTGGAACTTTATTTGAACTAACCAATAAAAAATAATCCAGCCACTGGACAATCTCAGATTTTTTTTTAAGCATGGAATTATATACTGAAGGACTTTTTTCATACCTTGGGGAAGACTATAGGTAAGAATGGGCAGCCTCTGTTATATTCTATGTAAGATCATTTGGTTTGAAAGAAATTGGTCCAGAAACTACATAGGCTTATACTGACATTGGCATCCTGACAGATTAGAGTTGCATAAGAAGAATGGGACTGTGCTTGCTGGCTAGGATAGTTAGGATTTAAGAGTCCTGTGTGATTTGTGTTACAAATTGTACCTGTAGGTTGACCACAGAATTGGGTTTCCCAGTTCAGATTTGCTCACCTCAATGTATAGCCCAGGTGGGGGTCACAGTGGGGTGAGCTGGGGAATAGACCACAATGTATGACTCTTCCATGTGAAAAATGACACATCAGGTAGGACTGACTCTATAAATAAATTGAATGGAAAAGCTTATCATTAATGAACTGTATTTCGCAAAGAAATATTTTGAACAACTGTATTCTGAGTTGGATCTTGTTCCCCTGTTAACAGTGCCCAGCAAGATGCCTTTGGGTGCTCAAATATTATAGGATGATTGCACCTCATGCTTTACTCAGCTGTAGATGAGCTTTTACCTCTAGAACTAAACACAAGTGAAATTGGGTAACAGTGTCCCCCATTCCCAGAAGCCTACCCAATTGAAAGGGAGGATAAAAAGAGTCCTTGAAATATACATGAGAAAGACTAACTTGAAAGAAAAGTCATCCCCACATGCATTCTCCCTATGAAAATCACACGCAGTTCATCAAACAGCTATTTGGCAGAAGCGTGATTGTGAAAGTCTACAAGATACGAGAAATGCAGCTTGGGCAAATTACACAAGAAGCTTTCTAGGCCACATGCAATCTGCTTACAAGCATAATACCGACATGACAATATATTGAGTTACAGCAGCAACTTTGCCATCACCACTAGCAGCAGCCCTTGCTTTGCTTCTACTGTCACCTGTAGCCTGTATTACTGCTCAGCCTGGGTAAGAAGAACCACAGTTCTTGGATGTTCTTTCCAATTGGTCCCAGAGGTCTTTGGAGGGGCTGGGTGGAATATTTGGCCCTGGCCTGGTACAGATGGCTTCTTTAAGAGGAGACACGGAAGAGATTCACTCCTCGGTGAAGGGAGCTATTTTAGGTATGAAGTGAAGGCCAGAGCAGGTTATACTTTGCGCTGCGTCTCCCTTTGTGTGTAATCTTACGGGAAGGCTTGAGGGGGCTCCAGTTAGGGTATTTTCAGGTAGAGGGAAGTACACTGGGGAGTATCATTTTGAGAAGAGATGTGAGATTTGTCTGTCTCCACTACTGGTTACTTCCTTGCCCAGATAGACAGGTAAACATACTGGCTTGCTTTCTGGCCTACTGGTGCTGTCATTAAATGCCAGATTGGTGAATAAAATCAGCATCCTCTACCAAGGCGCAGAGCTTGTTCACCCTCTAGTACAGCCTTTCTCAACTTTTTGACCCTGGAGGAACCCTTGAAATATTTTTCAGGCCTCGGGGAACCCCAGCACATTCAGGCTCAAATATAGGCCAGAAGTTACAAAATTCTTATATTTGTTCCATGTAGGCCTGTTTATATGCATTAACAATGTTCTTAAACTAAAAATAAAGAATGAAACTTGCCTCTTTAATGCGAAGTTGCCCAAATTTGAAATATTTTTTAAAATAAACCGTGATCTCCCAGGGAACCCCTAGTGACCTCTCGTGGAACCCTAGGGTGAGAAACCCTGCTCTAGTACACATTTCAGCTAGGCTATACATCAAGTTGGGAGGTAACTAAAAAGCAGGTGGAGGGAAACGTATCTCAAATTTGATCAAATTCCAGAGTACATTACTGAATACTTCATATGGGTGAGGGAGATCAAAGAGATTTTCCCCCCTCCACTTTGCATCCTTCGTGTCACACAGTGGAGCTTTTCTCAGTACATGGCTTTTGGGGGCCTGGCCTTACTAGAGATATATAGTTATATTTATAGATATATAGTTATATTTATACCCTTGTTGGCTATAAATTTTGAAAGCAAAACCTATCAAGATCATCATGATTAAATGAACTTAGCAGTTCAATCAGTAGAAGCCTGAAGATGTGGACAAGGTGCCTAGTTGAGTTCTGCTAACCATATGTTCACTTGCCCCAATGGGTTATATCTACTACAAAGGGGTATTCAGCTGAGTCCACTTTATACATTTCTTCCTACAAGGAGTGATCCCAGCCTCATAAAAAGAGGCCATTCCTTAAAAAAAAAACCTTTGGACCCAGAAAGTCTAAATAATTATTAGCTAGAGACAAAATCTTCCTGAGCAAAGTGTGTGGTGGCTGATCAGTCAGACAAATGAAATAGATTTTCCAGATCAATTCAGTAGGGGTTTTGGCCTGGTTTTGGCACTGAAACTGTTTCAGTTGCCCTGCTGGATGATCTTTGCCAAGACAGATGGGAATACTACCGTGTTGATTCTCCTGGCTCCTGACCCCACCATCCACGGTATTCTGGGAGAGGTTGTCCAAGCTAGATAGAGGTGGAACAGCCTTAGAGTGGTTCCACTCATCCATGGATAGTCATCTCCAGAAAGTATAGTTGGAGGATTTCCGCTTGACTCCATGATGCTAATGTTATGGGGTTCCACGAGGTTCTATTTCCCAAGTGTACACTAAAGTATGTGGGTAACACACAGTACAGTGATGACACACATTTTTCTCTCCTTTTAGACCCAAGGGAAGCAATGAAATTGCTAATCAGTGCCTGGCTACTGTAATGGACTGGCTGGGGCCAAAAACTGGTGCTCAGTCCAGACAAGATAAAAGTGCTGTTAGTGAATGATTTCTCTATCCAGGCAAGCAATGTTCAGTCTGTTCCAGATGAGGTAACATTCCCCCGGGAAGATCAAATTCATAGAGATGCTTCTGTATCCATCCTTGACATTACAGGCACAATTGCCTCTGTGGCACAATTATCATGTGGCACCTTCACCAGCTCAGGCTGGTATGCCAGCTATGACTCTACTTGTATAGAGAGCGCCTCACTACAGTAATCTCTGTCCTGGTAACTTCTAGTTCACACTCTGGCAGTGTACATACATTATACTGAGCTGCTCTCGAAGATGGTGTGGAAATTTCATTTAGTACAAAACATTGGCAAGAATATTGCCCAGAAGTGGGTGATCGGTTCATACATATTAATTTTGCTAGCTCCCAGTTAATTTCTGGTCTCAGTTGAAGATGCTGGTAAGGTAAAGGTTCTCCCCGCACATTTGTGCAGTCGTGTCCAACTCTAGGGGCCGGTGCTCATCTCCGTTTGTTAGCCGAAGAGCCAGTGTTGTCCGAAGATGCTTCCATGGTCATGTGGCCGCATGATGCGCGCGGAACGCTGTTACCTTTCCACCGATGTGGTACCTATTAACCTACTTGCATTTGCATGCTTTCAAATTGCTAGGTTGGCAAGAGCTGGGGCGAGTGCGGGAGCTCACTCCGTCACGCGGGGCTAGGGATTTGAACCTCCGAACTTGCGATCTTCCGATCGACAAACCTGGCGTCTTACCCACTGAGCCACCCCGCCCCTCTGGATGCTGGTATTAACCTATAAAGCCCTTCACTCTTGGGACCAGAGTATCCAAAGGAATGCCCCTTTACTGCACTACTGGTACTCAGAGGGCTTATTCCAAGTGCCTTCCCTTGTTGAGGTGCAGTGAGTGGCTACATGGGAAATTTGAATCTTACTGGAAACTGCTTCAAACTTTTTTTCATGGGAAGCAGCAAACAAATGTTTTAGATAAATAACAAAGGCATTCATTCAGGATGTACCATCTCCAGACCTGTAACCTTGGATCCTGCCTCACTTCTTACTTCACACATAGCAGTTCCTGTGTGTATAGAACAATTTACTGGCATTTGGACGCCAGCATTCATAATTTCCAGCTACTGTAAAAGGATCTTTCCTGTGTATGAAGAAGTATAAGTGCACAGAATGTACACAAACTTAATATTCAGAAGCAGCTGCCTACAGCCAGAATGAAATAGAATGAAAGCTTATGTTGCTGAATACAAAGCGGTTATAAAGGCAGCTAGATGGTACAGTCCCGTTTGAACCTAACTAGACTCATCTCTTTGGCAGAATTGCCAGAAGTGGTAACACAACATTAGGATTCCCAAGAACAAGATACTTCAGATCCTTGACATGTATGAACATTTATTAGCTGTAGGTCCAAGATGTGCATTCATTTCATCGTAGGAACCGCAGCGAACATTTGAGACCCAACTGCGTCATAATGTTTTTATTGTTTTCAATATATCAAGTCCAGAAGTTTCTTCTGAGAGAAGGCAGGAGAAGCACCCAAAACTAGTTAGGATTCTGCTCTTGCGTTTGCCTTTTCTTCAATGCGCTTCTTCCTAGCCAGCAAACGCCGTTCTCGTTCAAATTCCTTCATGCGCATGACATAACTGACACAAAGGATACAAGTATTAGTCAGTTTAGAGCTGTTGGCCCTACTAAACCATGTTTTCCTTACTGTTGGCTTGAATGCCACAACTTTATTCCACATTTACTTTCATATTTAGAGTGTGAGACATTTTACCAGCTGGGTCAGAGCTTTCCAAACTGTGTGTCGGGACACGTTAGTGTGTCGGCTGCAGTGTCTGGGTGTGTCGCGGCTGCTGCTGCCTCTGAGCCCTGCCAGGATTCCACGCAGGTCCTAGTGCCTGCCTTGTGCCTGGCTGCCTCCAAACCTGCTGTGATTCCGTGCAGGTAAGAGTGTGTCGCGAAATGATGCCCTGCTGTAAGAGTGTGTCGCAAAATGATGCATGTCTAAAAAGTGTGTCAACAACATGAAAAGTTTGGAAAGCTCTGAGCTAGGTAGATACCCCTCCCCAGACTTATCTTCTGCAGTCAAGGTCTCAGTGCGGGTGTATATTTTTCTTAATTTCTCTAAGAATGCTAGAGGAGAATGGAATAATTATCCATTTATGATTTACCCTCATGAACATAACTTAGCTTAGAGACTAAAGTGATTATGTCCCTTTTCCATCAAGGCAAAGTGCTTTAAAATTAAATAAATGCTTATCGGCATTAAGGAAAAACTAGTTAGTTGACTACCATGATCTCTTCTTTATTCACATCATGGAAGGGTTTATAATCTCCCATCCCACCCCAACACCCTGGGCTGCTTTTTCTAAGTCTTGTTGAATGTTTCTGGTGGGAATAGGATAAATTTCATAGAGGAATTACAGGGATATTTACAGGCAGGGACTTCTAATCCAGGCCAGTTTCTAATTTCCGCAACACCGTTAATTTACAGAGTGAAGAAGACAGGACAAAATGTAGCAACAAATCCGAATAAAGGCATAGCTCTGACTTACTCCAGATGCTCACAGTACTTCCACTGATGCTCCTCATGTTTGCACCCTATGATGGAATTAGGAAATTTGTCACGTTTGCACTTCTGCCACATTATGTAATGGTGGGCACAATAATCCCGGAACTTGAAAGGAATCTGGGCATCATTCATCTGTTTATGTGTTGCTACCATCACTGTAGGAGAAAACGGAAGGAGGAAAAGATGGAAAGAAGAGAGATTAAAATTTAAATGGAAGTTCTTGATCAAGATCAACCATCTGGAATTCTCTTACAGATGCTGCAAAAGGAAAGGTGTCTTCTGAAAGCATGTTCAGCAAGTTAATTTAGGGAACCTGTTCTATTAAAATTCACAGACCACACCAAGGAACAATAATGAGCATTCGGAGTATGATTTTGAAACCAGCTATGCAATCATTCAGTTATAATGCCATCCAGCCCATGCTTAACTAGCTTACTAATAAGAATGTCATAAGATATTTATTAAGTGCTTTGTTGTATTATGTCTTCACCACTCCTGCAATCTATTAAAGACGTTACTCAATGAAAAAATTAGATTAGATTAGTCTGTCAAGATGTACTTGTCAATGTTTTTATTATTGACTTGGAAGAAGAGGAGGAAGGAATGTTTACTGAATTTACAGATTACGTAAAACTAGGTGGGATAGCTAATACCCTAGGAAACAGAAATATAATTAAAAATCTTGAGGGGTTAGAGCAGTGTTTTGCCAACTTTCTATAACTGTGATCCACTAAATAGACATTTTGAAGATGCAAGGACCAAACGATTAAACAAATACACCTACCCTACATTTTCATCTTTAAGAACGTGAGAGTTGCATATTTTGGGGGAAATAAGGATTATAATTGCATCTAAATATGCCTTCCTATTCTCTGTATTTTTAAAGGCCTTTTAAAACTAAATTTTACACAAATATTGTTTACTACTTATTTTTTGTACGCTATTCCAGAACAGCATTAGCACATACTTGCTGATAAAAAATGTTCATTTGCACTTCAACTGCACTTGAGACCTATTCACTATTGTCAGATTTCTGAATTTTAATACTAACATTGCCACATGTATTATCACTCATTTGCTTCAATAAACTACTTTTCAGCCACTGATGCATCGTTATGAACTAGCTGACTGGTGATGAACAGGAGGAGGCAGGAAAGTGAGGGTAGAAGCAGCAAGTAGGCTCTGACCAGATGTCGGGGGTTAATATGGGGATGGACTATCTGATGGACCACCACAGACCACTGGTGATCTGCAGTTTGAGAATCGCTGGGTAAGAGAAATGGGCTGAAAGTAATAGGATGAAATTTATCACAGACAAATGCAAACTTGTTCACTTACAGTTAGTACCAGAAATATTGGAACAAGGATAACTGTTTTGGCAGTTGGCCTCTGTACACCACCACATTGAAGTTGAAAGGAAACACACCCAGATGGGAGCGAAGTCAGGACTTTCAGCGGTAATTCAAGGGGTTTGACAAGGGGGGCACTAACCATTCAGGAAGTACAGCCAGTGGCATACACACCCATTGTTGGTGGCTCATAAGTAATGGAATGAATGGCTGACAAGCAGCTGCATGGCCAGTTGTGGCCTGTTTCCTGGGTACCCCATGACCAATCAAGCAGATAAAAGGCCTGGGGGTGGTTCTGAGTGTTACATTTGCATTTGGTAGCTGTTCACTGGAACTCCCAACATGAGGTCCAAAGAGGTGTCCATGCGAGTGAAGGAGGCCATCATTAGGCTGAGGAAACAAAATAAACCCATCAGAGAGATAGCAAAAACATTGGGAGTGGCCAATACAACAGTTTGGAACATCCTGAAAAAGAAGGAATTAACTGGCAAGCTCAGCAACAGCAAAAGGCCTGAAAGACCACGGAAGACAACTAAAGTGGATGACCACAGAATTCTGCTCATGGTGAAGAGGAACCCTTTCACAACATCTAGCCAGGTCAAGAACACTCTTGAGGTGGTAGGCATGTCATTGTCAACATCTGCAGTCAAGAGATGGTTTTATGAATGTAAATACTGAGGCTCCACAACAAGGTGCTGGTACCACTGGTAATGCTCAAGAACAGAAAGGCCAGATTAGACTTTGCGAGCAAACACCTAAAAAAGCCTGGCCAGTTCTGGAATAAGATTCTTTGGACTGATGAAACCAAGATTAACTTGCACCAGAATGATGGGAAGAGAAAAGTATGGATAAGGAAAGGAACAGCTCATGATCCAAAGCATACCACATCTTCTGTCAAACATGGTGGAGGCAGTGTTATGGCATGGGCATGTATGGCTGCCAATGGAACCGGGTCACTGGTGTTTATTGATGACCTGACTGCTGATAAAAGCAGCAGGATGAATTCTGAAGTGTATAGGGGTATACTTTCTTCTCAGATTCAGCCAAATGCTGCCGAACTGATAGGACGCCACTTCATATTGCAGATGGATAATGACCCGAAACATACAGCAAAAGCTACCCAAGAGTTTCTCAAGGCAAAGAAGTGGGATGTTCTTCAATAGCCAAGTCAGTCTCCTGATCTCAACCCAATAGAGCATGCTTTTCACTTACTGAAGACAAGACTGAAGGCAGAAAGACCCACAAGCAAGCAGCAGCTGAAGGCAGCTGCAGTAAACGCCTGGCAAAGCATTTTGAGGGAGGAAACTCAGCATTTGGTCATGTCCATGGGTTCCAGACTTCAGGCACTCATTGGCTGCAAAGGATTTTCATCCAGGTATTAAAGGCGATCCTTATGTTTGTAATGATGTTGGTTTGTTCCATTACTTATGAGCCACGAACAATGGGTGTGTGTGTATGCCACTGGCTGTACTTCCTGAATGGTTAGTGCCCCACTTTTGTCAACCCCCTTGAATTACAGCTGAAAGTCCTGACTTTGCTCCCATCTGGGTGTGTTTCCTTTCAACTCCAATGTGGTGGTGTACAGAGGCCAACTGCCAAAACAGTTATCTTTGTTCCAATATTTCTGGTCCTAACTGTATGAAAAAAAAAATGAACAGATATAGATAGAGAGTACTTGTAACAGTACTTATAAAAAAGTTAGAATAGTAGCCAATAGCAAACTGGACATGAGCCAGCAGTGTGATGTGGTTGCAAAAAGGGCAAATGAAATTTTAGGCTGCACCAACAAAAGTATAATTTCCAAATCACAGGAAATAGTTGTTCCAGTTTATTTTGCATAGATAATTCCTACCTCAAATTTGGTGTTTAGCGTTAGATATCACACCTAATCCAAAAAAATTGGAGGATTAGAGAAAAGCAGCAGTAATGATCACGAGTCTAGAAATTAAGTGCTATGAAGAGAGATGGAAGGAGCCGAGTATCTGTAATCTTGAAGAAAGAAAAAAAACAACCAATGGGGAGATATAATATACTCTCCAAAGGTCTCAACAGATGTCAAATAGAAGGTCAAGACTTGTTCTTTCTCATTCCAGAATCACCATCCAGAATGGTTTTAAGGTATAGAAAGGCAGATTCAGACTGAAACCTACTTAAAAGTAAGAGCAGTTTTACAGTGGAACAGATTATCCAAAGAGGTGATGAGCTCCCCTTTGTTGGATGTGTTCAAGCAGAGGCTAGCGGTGTCTTTGTCTGGATGCTTTTATTTGGATCCCTGCACGGAGCAGGGAGTTGAACTCAATGGCTTAAGCAGCCTCTTCCAACTCTAAGTTCCATGATTCTATTATGCGAACACATCTAGTGACTAGCCAGAGGGAGCCAATGAGCTTCACGGCTGAGGGGGGATTTAAACCCATGCCTCCTGACTCCAGCATTGTTAATGATTATATCGTATGGCTGTTCCAGTTATACAGATTTTTTAAAAATTATATTTAAATATCAGGAATGTTAAATGCTGCAAGCTACCCTGAATTGTGTACATGGTAAATGTCGTAAGATGGGACTGAAACATTTTATATCTGTCTTCTTCTAATAAAAGTTAGGTGGACTAACTTCAACTCACACTCATCCTGCCCAGAAGGTTGTGGGAATTCTACCCATCTTCCCCATACCAGAATGGGGAAGATACAAAGTTTAGATCTGCGAGCCTCATATCAATATACTTCAGGCAAGTACACCACTGCCTCACTCTATATACAATCTGAGTGCACCCAGGATATTCTGTAATATGATCCTGTTACTGGCTGCATATATGAAGAATTACTGAATTATGAAATATGTCTATGAAGGTTCTCAGTCATCCAGGTGGAATTGTCTGTAGCTTGAATCATGTCAACTGGATTTCTATTTTCTCAGTGGAAACGTTTCGCTCCTATCCTTGGATAAGGAGCGAAACGTTTCCACTGAGAAAATAGAAATCCAGTTGACATGATTCAAGCTACAGTGAATTATGAAATATTACTGGCTGCATACAGTGGGGCAAAAAAGTATTTAGTCAGCCACCAATTGTGCAAGTTCTCCCACTTAAAAAGATGAGAGAGGCCTGTAATTGACATCATAGGTAGACCTCAACTATGAGAGGCAAAATGAGAAAACAAATCCAGACAATCAGTGTCTGATTTGGAAAGAATTTATTTGCAAATTATGGTGGAAAATAAGTATTTGGTCACCTACAAACAAGCAAGATTTCTGGCTCTCACAGACCTGTAACTTCTTCTTTAAGAGGCTCCTCTGTCCTCCACTCATTACCTGTATTAATGGCACCTGTTTGAACTTGGTATCAGTATAAAAGACACCTGTCCACAACCTCAAACAGTCACACTCCAAACTCCACTATGGTGAAGACCAAAGAGCTGTCGAAGGACACCAGAAACAAAATTGTAGACCTCCACCAGGCTGGGAAGACTGAATCTGCAATAGGCAAGCAGCTTGGTGTGAAGAAATCAACTGTGGGAGCAATAATTAGAAAATGGAAGACATACAAGACCACTGATCATCTCCCTCGATCTGGGGCTCCACGCAAGATCTCACCCCGTGGGGTCAAAATGATCACAAGAACGGTGAGCAAAAATCCCAGAACCACACGGGGGGACCTAGTGAATGACCTGCAGAGAGCTGGGACCAACGTAACAAAGGCTACCATCAGTAACACACTACGCCACCAGGGACTCAGATCCTGCAGTGCCAGACGTGTCCCCCTGCTTAAGCCAGTACATGTCCAGGCCCGTCTGAAGTTTGCTAGAGAGCATTTGGATGATCCAGGAGAGGATTGGGAGAATGTCATATGGTCAGATGAAACCAAAGTAGAACTGTTTGGTAGAAACACAACTCGTCGTGTTTGGAGGAGAGAGAATGCTGAGTTGCATCCAAAGAACACCATACTTACTGTGAAGCATGGGGGTGGTAACATCATGCTTTGGGGCTGTTTCTCTGCAAAGGGACCAGGACGACTGATCCGTGTACAGGAAAGAATGAATGGGGCCATGTATCGTGAGATTTTGAGTGCAAACCTCCTTCCATCAGCAAGGGCATTGAAGATGAAATGTGGCTGGGTCTTTCAGCATGACAATGATCCCAAACAAACCGCCCGGGCAACGAAGGAGTGGCTTCGTAAGAAGCATTTCAAGGTCCTGGAGTGGCCTAGCCAGTCTCCAGATCTCAACCCCATAGAAAACCTTTGGAAGGAGTTGAAAGTCCGTGTTGCCCAGCGACAGCCCCAAAACATCACTGCTCTAGAGGAGATCTGCATGGAGGAATGGGCCAACATACCAGCAACAGTGTGTGCCAACCTTGTGAAGACTTACAGAAAACGTTTGACCTCTGTCATTGCCAACAAAGGATATATAACAAAGTATTGAGATGAACTTTTGATATTGACCAAATACTTATTTTCCACCATAATTTGCAAATAAATTCTTTCCAAATCTGACAATGTGATTGTCTGGATTTGTTTTCTCATTTTGTCTCTCATAGTTGAGGTCTACCTATGATGTCAATTACAGGCCTCTCTCGTCTTTTTAAGTGGGAGAACTTGCACAATTGGTGGCTGACTAAATACTTTTTCGCCCCACTGTATACTGCAAGAAGCCTCTAACCAGTTTTGTGGACAGGAGAACAATAATCTGCACCAAGGCTAATCATCAATTTTATTATGGTAATGACTAATATGCAGATGAAAGCTAATAAAGCTCACTATCTTTCAGCCCAGCCTATTTCAAAGACTTGTTGTGCAGATATAAACATAACAACTAAATAAGCAGGTATGGCTGTGAAAGAGGATTCACATTCAGTTCTGGCCAAAATTTCTCCCATTGTTTCTGCCTGCCCGGTATGTTCTGGCAGAGTGGGTGCACTTCAGGTCCCTCTGGAACAGCACCCCCCCGATATGGATGGCACCCTCTTTCCTGGGGTTCTGAAAAGCCCTTAAAACCTGGCTTTGGTTCCAGGCATAGAGTTAATGTGTTGGGGGGAGGGGTTATTGTGCTTTGTTTTAATGGTTGTTTTTAGTCCAGGTTGTCTTGTTAAGCTTTGTTTATGTTTTAAATTGTTTTAATCTAGTATTATACTTTGTAAGCCAACCAGAGTCCACTGGAGCTGGCAACTATATTAAATTTATTTATGTATAATACAAAAGGAAGAAAGGAAGCATCCAGTGGATGCCCAAAATGTCACTTAGTTCTCACTTTAGACCAATGTTTCTCAACCTTGACGACTTTAAGATGTGTGGACTTCAACTCCCAGAATTCCCCAGCCAGCCATGCTGCAGTTGAATCCACACATCTTAAAGTCAGCAAGGTTGAGAAACACTGCTTTAGACAGAAATGTGCAGGTGGGGTCCGCCAAACGTCTGTCGAATGCACTGATTAGGTGGTGATCCTCTCCTTCTAAAGATCCAAGAAAAACACATGCACCACTCGCATACTTTGTCTCGTGAAAAAGGGTAGGCTGAATGAGGGTTGGACCCCGGCTGCCCCAGTTCATGCTTCTTAACCACAACACCGCATTAGCTCTCATCAGCACATAAACTACGCCTCTTGTAGGCAATCCGGGTGAGAAAGAGGCAACCTGGGGAAGAAGCTCCGCGGCGTCCCCGGGGAGGCGCAGGAGAGGGGAAACAGAATCTCTCCGGGGGAAGCTGCGAGAGGACGCGGCCGGATTAACAGCTGCAGGCAAGGCCAGGAGCGCCTGGCACCCTCTGGATCCCAGCTCCCACCTGCCAAATCTGCGCAATAAACGCGCGGTGGCTTTGCAGCCAGCCCCGGAGAGCTCCGGGCTGCCAAGGACTAGCAGAGCGAGAAGGGCGAAGCGCAGCGCGGGGTGACCTTTCTTCCTCGCGACCCGTTCCGGCGCTGCTCACCGCGTTCCTTGCGCTCGGGAAAGCCAAAGAGGGGATCGAAGGTGGACACGCCGGATGGGTCGGGCTCCAGCTCCGATTCCCCCAAATACCGGCGGGCCAAATGAGCCCCCATGGCCACCGCCGACTCAGTCCCAGGTACGGCTGGCTTCCGTTTGCCTCTTCTCCCCCGGAACCGGAACCAGGCGAGGAGTCCGCGTTGAAGCGCTCGACTGGAGGCGCGGAGGGCTCCTTCGCTGTCCTGGCGCTGCCCGGCCGAAGCCCGGGCAGATGGTTGCAGCCGAAACTGCGGCATAGTGCGCCGCAAGGCTGGTCCTCATTTTTCAGTGCTCCGGACCAGAAAGAAAACTGCAGGAGGAGTCCCGTTTGGCTGTCATTGGGCATCTGCAGGTTCACCCGAGAGCGGGAAAAAAAGGAATCCCGAACTGCAGTGCAATTTTTAATTTCCAGTTATTTATTTATTTATTTTCATTTGTCAACATTTAAAGCCTTGTCAAGACAAATCAAGGTGAAAATGCTATTTATAATCCTGGGACCGCGTGTTGAAGAAGGCTGTGAGAAAGTGACATGTATATTGCAGATCAAGGATCCAATCTGAATTGGAAGTGTCATTTATCTGTTGAAACCCATGTAGGAAAAAGTTTGCAACAGCCCTGTAACATTACTTACAATTAAAATTCAATTGTACATAGTTGCTTGGGGCTTACTTACACGTCCTAAGTCTAGATTTGAAAAGAAAAAAGGAATACCCCCAAAACAGGTCAGGAATTCCTGTGTTTCTGGCAGCCTTATTAGGGAGTGGCAGTCCTCCAGTAAGCCTTTGAGTTTTTTCTGATGGTCAAGAGGTTGCCTAATGCGGGTTTGGAGGAATAGTCTTAAGTATTGTCCTGGATCAAGAATTGGGAGGAACGTTCCAATATCTGTTAAGGAATACAACACTTTCCATTTTACTTTAGATGCCCACCCACCAACCTGCTCTGCCTGCATTTCAGCAAAGTGGTGGTGATAGGGAAAACAGTCATAGTGAGCAAGTGACAAAGTTGTTTTGTGCAGAGGGCTGGCTTGAGGGAGAAGATACTTTCTTTGTGAAAGGGATACTGTGTATATGAGCTATCACTAAAAGTCCCACTTGGACAGAATTATCTAGGTAGCCAAGGCAACATGTGTGCTGATCTTAATTACCCACACAAATAAGCATTACACAGGGGGTACTCTAGGGACCGTGGTGGCTCAGTGGTTAAGATGCCAGTTAAGACGCTGAGTCAGAGGCCATTAAGGCTGACAGCTCGGCAGTTCGAATCACAAGAGTGCGAGCCGCGTGCCGGAGTGAGCTGGCAATTTGTCCCAGCTCCTGCCAACCTAGCAGTTCAAAAGCATGCAAATGCAAGTAGCTAAATACAGTTGCAATCAAAATTATTCAACCCCCATTGCAAATTAGGTTTATTGTCAAAATTTACAGACTTTCAGCTGTTTGCAATGAACAAATCAAACAAAAGCAATTGAAATAGCTCAACACAACAAATGCTTCAAGTGGTGTCCCCAAATTCAACTGGAAATGCAACTTATAATGACTTCTCCAGGCTCAAAATTATTCAACCCCCTGAATAGAATCCATCAAAACAGCACACATACATACAGTATGCAAAACAGGTATTGTCTCAAGCACACCTGATGCAACTAATCAAGGGCCTCATTAGTTGCACCAGGTGTGCTTGAGCTGGAACACATGAAATGCATGAACTGGCTGGGGGTTTGTTGAGTGTCACATTTGACTGCATGTTGGAAATATGGCTAAGTCAAAAGAATGGTCCAAAAAGGTAAGAGAAGAGATCATCGCCTTTCACAAACAAGGAACAGGATACAAAAAGATAGCGAAGGCACTGAATGTTCCTAGAGACACTGTTGGAAGCATAGTTCACAAGTTCAAAGTTAAAGGAACAGTGGTTACACTACCTGGACAGGGCAGAAAAAGGAAGCTGTCAATGGCTGCAACCAGATTTCTGAGAAGGCAGGTTGAGAGAAACCCTTGAGTGACTGCAAAAGACCTGCAGCAAGACTTGGTGGCAAGAGGCACTGAGGTTTCAGTGAGCACAGTAAGGCGTGTACTAAACACAGAAGGTTTCCATGCCACAACTCCAAGACGTACACCACTACTGACCCAAAAGCACAAGAAAAGTCGGCTCCAATATGCTCACAATCATATAAATCAGCCACAGAAGTTTTGGGATTCTGTTCTGTGGAGTGATGAAACAAAACTGGAACTTTTCAGCCCGATGGATCAGCGGTATGTCTGGAGGAAGAAGAATGAAGCATATGCTGAAAAGAACACTCTGCCTATAGTTAAGCATGGTGGTGGCTTGGTGATGCTCTGGGGCTGCCTTGCATGCTCTGGCACTGGAAACCTGCAGCGTGTGGAAGGCAAGATGGATTCATTGAAGTATCAGGAAATCCTAGGAGAAAACATCATGCCATCTGTAAGGAAGTTGAAGCTTGGACGTCATTGGACATTGGACAAGCATACCTCAAATTCCACTAAGGCTTGGATGCAGAAGAAGTCCTGGAAGATTCTACAGTGGCCATCACAGTCACCTGACTTGAACCCCATAGAAAATCTCTGGTGGGATTTGAAGAAGGCGGTTGCAGCACGCAAACCCAAAAATATTACTGAACTGGAGGCCATTGCTCATGAGGAATGGGCTAGGATTCCTCAGGAACGCTGCCAGAAGCTGGTGTCTGGCTATGTATCTTGTTTGCAGCAGGTCATAACAGCAAAAGGGTGCTCAATGAAGGGGTTGAATAATTTTGAGACTGGAGAAGTCCTGATAAGTTGCATTTCCAGTTGAATTTGGGGAAACCACTTGAAGCATTTGTTGTGTTGAGCTATTTCAATTGCTTTTGTTTGACTTGTTCATTGCAAACAGCTGACAGTCTGTAAATTTTGACAATAAATCTGATTTGCAATGGGGGTTGAATAATTTTGATTGCAACTGTAGGTACTACCTCAGTGGGAAAAATCACAGGGACACGAAAGGAGCCTCCTCGGGCGTCCCCTGGGCAACGGTGATATCACCAGCAAATCCTTTCACTACAGAAGTGCCTTGGTGCTTCTGACACACACAAAAAGGGGGGTACTCTACCAAATTTGGAAAAGAGGAGCCATTTGGATTAGGAGAGACATACAAGGAAAGTCAGTGCACACAGACCTGTTCCTTCTCACAAACAAAGCTAACTGTTGTATCACAATGAATGTCATTCCAGTTTCCCTGTTTATATAGGACAGCACAATCTTCACCAGTTTTCCCACCATCATTGGGTTCACCTTGTTTCCAGAACCTGAAAATAGGACAGAGTTCATTATTCTTTTCTTAAATTCTGCTGATTGCAATGGTATCTTCCTTTATTTAGAATCTTTATAGTGCCTGGGTAGATGGTATTACACAAGGTATAATCAGTAACCTGTACACAATTGGCAAACTACGTACTGATTGAAGGAGTATTTCCTTTTGTTCCTGCCAGTCACCTTCAATGGACTGGATAACCCCTGGTGTTATGAGAGAACCTTCTTCCTATCCATTTTTTCCATAACATGTATAATTTCATAAATATCTTCTATGTCCTGTTTACCCATCTATTTTCCTAAAACTTCCAGACTTAGTAAAAAGGAAAAATCTTAAGTAGATAGGAGAAATCTAAAAGACAACCCAATCCAATCTTCCAGAAAGAGCAGAAGCGGGTGCTAGACTGCTCCATAATGAGACAAGATAGGAGAGTTCCAAATTAGTTTTACCAATTATGAGAAGGTTCCTACTATATCCTGTACATTCCTGAATTAACCACCTTTCACCCATTACGGAAGTCAGGTGTTTCATTGGCCCAGATCTGCACCTTTTCCAACTTTTATAATATCCATTCTAAATTGTGAAAACCTGGACTGGGCATGATATTCTGTATGTTTTGAGGTTGGGATCCTCTGAACCGTTTGGGAGCTGCTGGTAATTGAGGTGCAATTTTCTTCCAGGCTCCAGCTTTTAGTTGATTGTTTTATATATTTGTTTGTATGATGATTACACTGCTTTTTATTATTTAGTACTGATTTTTTTTATTGTTAATCACCTTGGGGATGAAAAAAGTAAATGACTGAATGAATACCCTTTGTTTGATGCCTGCAAAAGATCTGAAGCTAGAGTAAATATGATTCCAGATACCTCAGTAAGCAAATTTCTAATCTGTATGACTCCTGAATCAAGTCCCTAGAATTCCTGACTTTGCTGGACCACCGCAACGTACCTTTTTCCATAAGGGGTTCAACAAAAAGAAACATCTGCAGTATGTGTGTGGATATACAGTATACTTATATACAGTATATATACCTTTCTTCCAGTGGTGATCCATCAACCCAGCGCCAAGTTCCCTCTTCCTCTGCATCATTTAAGCCAAGCCAGATGGAGTATTTTATATTCTGAATCACAAAATCCTAGGGGGAAACATCTCCGTTCAAAATGTCATGCAAGTGAAATCTGCAGTTTGCCTATTGATTGATTGATTTTGTTCCACACTGCAATCTAGTTTTTTTTGTGGGAAAGCCTTAGTGATGACAAGAAACAAACAAAATATAAGTGGTCCAAGGCTTAGATTAAGAGAATGCTTCCAGAGTAGTTCCATTTTCAATAGTTTCCTGAAAGCCTGCAGAGAAGGGATGAGTTTGATCTCTATTGGGAGGCCATTCTAGAGCACTGGTGCTGCCACAGAAAAGCAGTGCCTTCTAGCTTTGGTCCCAGTCAGCTTGGACTGCAGCTGAAGCACCTTAAATAGTCCCTGGACGCTACCAGTGCAGGCTCTGATCTATGGAATTCCTGCTTAAATGAAAATAGTGGGCAAGTTTGGTCTAGTGGTTAAGGCAACGGGCTAGAAACCAGGAGACAGAGAGTTCTAGTCCCGCCTTAGGCATGAAAGCTGGCTGGGTGACCTTGGGCCAATCACATTCTCTCAGCCCTAGGAAGGAGCCAATGGGAAACCAGGAGACTGAGAGTTCTAGTCCCGCCTGAGGCATGAAAGCCGGCTGGGTGACCTTGGGCCAGTCACTCTCTCTCAGCCCAGCTCACCTCACAGGGTTGCTGTTGTGGGGAAAATAGGAGGAGGAAGGAGTATTAGGTATGTAAGAGAGCCAGTTTGGTCTAGTGGTTAAGGCACCAGGCTAGAAACCAGGAGACTGAGAGTTCTAGTCCCGCCTCAGGCATGAAAGCCGGCTGGGTGACCTCGGGCCAGTCACTCTCTCTCAGCCCAACTCACCTCACAGGGTTGCTGTTGTGGGGAAAATAGGAGGAGGAAGGAGTATTAGGTCTGTTTGCTGCCTTGAGTTATTTATAAAAATAATAAAGGTGGGATAAAAATAACATTAAATAAATAAATAAAAATTTTACTTGGTATGTAGTTATATGAGCATGGCACAAGGCCAAGTTTTTAAATAATAGTTACTATTAACCAAGGTGCTGATACTTGGTTTCCCTTTTTAGATTCTGCACAGGAGGCAGGCAGTGGGAAAAGGTTAAGATGGGGAAGTTGTACTACAAAGAAGGTGTACACGGAAAGAGTAAAGCTATTATTTGCAGGAAAGTGTACAATTTACCTGCTCTTTCTTGCTGTTAATAATGAGCAGGTGGGAGTCAACATCAGCACATTTTTCTCTTGCCCTCTCCCATTTTTCTGCAGTGTGAGAGAAGTAGTAGGTATTTGTTTGAAACGTCTGCCAGTAAATATCTGAAACAGGAAAGTTGTACAGAAGAATTGTTTTAAAAATGGGGGCAGAGACTTCCGGACGAAGGAATGGCAGACTGAAGATGGCTCTGTGAAAAGTGGTGCCAACGACCGCGGTGAAGAACGAAGAGCCAGCAAGTAAACTGGCTCTTTGAACCTCTCCGGATAAAAGAGAGAACCAGAGATCTCCCACAAGTGCTCCAGACAGCTGCTCCTTGCGAGGAGACTGCAAGACAGTGGTCTCTGGCAGGTTTTGAGCACTGGGAGATGAGGGAATCGCCATCTTCCTCAAACCATGGTCGGCGCCTTTAAAAGGACACTTAGATTGCATACTTCCTTTTCTAATCACATTCAGAAATTGTGTATTAACTACTTTTCAGCTTAGAAACCTTTGGAGCGACAAGTCTGAAAACACCGAGTGAGTCTGCCCTCAATCTTTAATGAAAGAAAATTTTAACTACAAGCTTAAGCACTTATTTTTTTTTAATAAACAGCAAAAGTGTATTGTCGAAGGCTTTCACGGCTGGAGTTCGATGGCTGTTGTGGGTCTTCCCACAACACAAAATCCTATTTGAAAACACAGAAATACTGGACAACACCAAAAGCCACTACACCAGATTATACAGAGAAGCCATTGAAATTCACAAACACCAGCACAGTTACAATAAAAAAGAAGAAAGTTTAAAAATTAGCAAAACCTGGCTACCAGTCCTGAAAAACACAGCCTGCAAAAGGCCAACGAACTCAGTCCAACCACCAGGTCATGGGAATACTTCTCACAATGAACATGCTAATCACTCTCATCAGCCACTCGTTAACATTTCAACACAACAAAAAAAACCCACCTAATCTATAATTTAGCTCTATAAATAGAACATTGCCACTCTACCTGGGCACAGAGATTTTGCTTCTATCTGTGCTCCTACCCTCTGAAGATGCTGGCCACAGATGCTGGTGAAACGTTAGGAACCACAACTTCCAGAACATGGCCACACAGCCCGGAAGACCCACAACAGCCACCAAACAGCAAAAGTTTGATTAAACTTTGATTTTAGAAAGCTACAAACAGACTAAGGGTCCAGATAAATTTGAAATAAGATTTTGGAATTTATTATAAAGAATCCTTCCCATGGGAAAAAGCTTTTGTTTTGATTTTTTTTTAAAAAAATAACAAGATAAGATTTTAAAAATTGGACACTAAAGGTTTCAGTTAAAGGAGAAGAACACATAAACTTGACTAACAGTTACAGAATGGCGCAAAATATTCTAATACTGGAAATATTGAGGGATATATTCAAAAATCAATATCTGCTTCTATGGAGAGATTGTGTCTAAAAGATGTTATGGAAGAGGAACAAGTTTTACCTGACAAGACAGAGACTGAGTTGAAAGTGGATTTACAAATGACAGGCTACAAAAATGACATGGAAAAAGATGTTACACTGGACATACAAAAGAAATTGGCTGATGCCTAATAATTAAGAAAGTGACCTGGATAATTTTCCTATATTGGATTTACAAAAGAGGCTTGTTAAAGCTTTGAAAAATCTTGTGAGAAGGGACAAAGAAGAAATGAAAAGAAATCAAGTTCTACGACATTATTTGAATGGACAAAAGATTAAGATTGTTAGAAGTAAAAGGAAGGAATATAAAGTTGGTTTGTTTTATCAAGGTTAAAATAGATAGGTTGTTATCTCTGACAACCCTTAATGGACTTTTGCTGACACCAGGACTGAAATGACAATGCTTTATGGATTTGTTTATAGATAAGAGATGGGCTATGGGAAGAAGAGGTCATTTGTTGTAATTTAAGAGGAGGTTAAAAGTTACTAAAATTGTTTATACTTGTTGTGATGAAGGTTGGGAGTCACTTCTTTATATATTTCTTTTCTTTTTCTTTACTATATTCTTATTTTTCTTTCTTTTCTATTCTTTATGTTTTTCCTATTTTTCCCCCTTTGCACCTTTTCCCCCTTTCTATTTTTCCAACTTTCTTTTAGTTTGTATTAGTTTTTACTATTGTAATTATAATTTTTAATAAAATTACTTAGAAAAAAAATGGGGGCAGAAAAGTAGAACTTGATGAACTGAGTGGCGGGTGGATGTGACATAACAGGCATACATAAAAGGCTTAGTGTGCAGTCTTTGATCTAACTTGGCCTCCTGACTATCATATCTTATTTTTGGGACCTCCATATGAGTTTGGCCCAAAACTATGCTTGATAGGGTGGGTGTAGTCCAAGCCATCTAGCCTAAAATATTTTAGCCATCATGGCTAAAATAGGCATGATGCAAACACAGGGAGATAGTATTGATCTCTTTCTTCCATGAGATAGTTTTCCTTCTTGAACTTTTAGATTGTCTAGCGAGTTG
The DNA here is from genome assembly GCA_023362775.1 of Charina bottae. NCBI lineage: Eukaryota > Metazoa > Chordata > Lepidosauria > Squamata > Charinaidae > Charina > Charina bottae. Next base: position 113,699,372 of record JALMGJ010000002.1, read on the forward strand.
GGTGGGAGACAGGCAGAGTCACAGATTCCAAATCCAGAACTACCAGAATCTCATCTAACAATTGTGATTCAACTTGTTTCTGTTGGAAGGGCAACAGCAGCTGAAGCAGGACTACACTGGCACTAAAAGGGGGCTAATTCATGAGGGAGAAGGAAAAGGAAGTGTTTGTTTGCTTCTCCTCTCAAATACTAGTAGTGGACTGCCTGAGTCTAGAGGGTGGAAGGCTGGAAGGTTTTTCATATTCTGGTCCTGTTTACTCCTTGGGAATAAAGCATTGGTGGTTTCTACTGCCATGACGTAGATCCCAGAGGACACCTCACCTGGACTCCACCCTGTAACCCTGGGGTGTGACAGAGACAGGGGACTCCCAGTCTGTGCTTGTCTTTCTAACACTTAAAAGATAAAAATAAGTAGTGGAACAATTCCAATTGTGCCACCCTCTGGCTGAATATTGCAGAGTAGGTGCTTATGTATGAATGTGACTAATAAGCCCTCCTTGGGAGATAGACCAGTCTCACCAGAAATAAACCTAACTTTATATAGAAAGGAGGGGACAAAACAAAATGTCAATCCCATGTTAAACTTTAAATATTAAGAATACAAACATTCAGTATTGAAAAAGGTAAATTACAGAGCTGGCCAAATCTTGACACTGCTGGAAACGTCAGTAAATAGGAAAGAGATAAAAAATCAATTTCTCTGGGCAAACCATAAGGTGGCGCTGGACTGCTCATACTGTAATGAGACAAGATAGAGAGTTCCAAAGTAGCATTTCCAATTATAAGAAAATCCTAAAGAAAAAAGACATTTTTGGAACCCAGTTTGAATTATGAATACAAACAATTCCCAGAGAGAGAGAGAGAGAGAGAGAGAGAGAGAGAGAGAGAGAGAGAGAGAGAGAGAGAGAGAGAGAGAAGAGAGCGTGATAGATTGATTCCTGGCTAGACCTTTATCTGTTTCTACAGAGAAAGCTTCCCCATACAGATGAATACACATGAGCTGAGAACGAGAAGCTTCCCCAGCTTTTCCCAAGTTTCACCCCAGTTTCAAAAGAACCAAAGTTCTCTATTTCCAGCATGGGAGGGACACTGCATAAGATTAAGGAGTCATCTGCACTTCCTCCTTGCTCCAGTACTGAGGCTGCTTGCCATTTCTTGAGGACATGTCCTCACCATAAAGCCTCCATCTTGGTGCCAGCCTGAGGCAGACTGAAGTCAGATCATGGTGATCTGACTGGAAAGTGGTGGTTCTGCCAGAAAATGCAATACCATCTCCTACGCAAATGATCCAATTTGCATCAAGGAAGAGTCTAAAGAAGCTTGGTGACCTGGAGGCTCCAACTGGCCTGCTGTAGAACCACCTATCCAGCTGTGGAATTCTGACCTTCTGTGACCATTTGCAATCTGACCGCCCAAGAGGACAGAGCTTTACCTGGCAGCCATTTTTTCTTCTTTTTCCAGAAGGAGCAATATTGACTTTGTGGAAGAGTTTCCAGAAAGTTGATATTGCTACTTACACTCCAGGAAAATTGAAGGGACCCACTGCCATGGCAGCCAATCATTAGCTGCTCTCCTAGCAGTGATGCGATGGCTTCCACTGTGCCTGCTTCCCAAGTGTGCCAGCTAACCCTGTCAAAAACCAACTCATCAGGCTGCTTCTAGACCAAATTTGGCCCAGATGATTTCTGGTGGGGGGGCTTAGTGGCAAGCATAAGTGCTTAGGATTGGGACACCCCCAGGCTGGTCAATTTTGGGTAGGTGCCCTCTGTGCAAAACCGTGCAGGATTGGGACTTCTGCTCTGGCTCTTAGGAGACATGGATTTCCACAGTGGGATTCATAGGATCTCCCTCTGCATGGCTTATCCTTTTCTTACTCCGAATAACTGTGGGAAAGGGTAGAACTTTCCCAGGGTACGTTCTTCTTTGGGCAGGATTCCCCCCAGCTGTTCAGGAAGCCACAGTCCCCTTGTTCCAGAGGCACAGCAAGGAGAACACTGTGGGGCAAAGGTTTCCTAGTCAACACACTTTCCTTCCTTTTGAGTCTGCAGCCTGCAGCCTGCAGTCTACATTCACAACACATGCACATTCCAACATGATGGAAGGTTGTCCCTCACAGCTGTCCCAGAGAGCTCTCTTCAACCTAGCTCCATTGGAGACAGAAATTAAATAGTATCCTTCTATGTAATCTATGTAAAGATGCTGAATCAGATTACAGATACAGTAGTTGCCTTTTCATTCTGAGTGGTCCCTGACTGCAGCTAGATTTCATTGATCAGCATCCTGTGCTAGAAAGAGATATACTCTAATCATTTTAATGTATATACCCAAAACATCAAAATGATAATTCAATAGTACTTCACCATCAGAGTGTTCCAGTGCTGGATGCTACATCCTGGCGGGGTGAAAGAGAAGAAGATTTAACACTTGTAGCTCTTCTCACCATTGCTTTTCTGTCCTGCTTTGTTTGTTGGACCAAAGATGGAGGACATAACAAAGATCTGGGGAGGATCTGGATACCTTACATCACAAACTTCCCTTGCTCTATCAAATGCAATTCCCCTAGAGCAAGGGTCGGAAATGGCGGCTCTTGAGCCAGATCTGGCTCTTTGGCCCCTCGGCTCTGGCTCTCTCTCTCTGTCTGCCGCCCGACATCCGGAAAGCCGGTCTCCGGAAGCAGCGCGAACCCTGGGGAAGAAACAGAGACGCTGATTGGTGGAGGCTCAGAAGGAAGGACGCCTCCACCAATCAGCGCACGCCAAAGGGGAGCAGAGAGGCGGGCTGAACAAGGCGAAGCCTGATTGGCCCTGCTTCCCAGAGGCACAAAAAAAAGACCGGCGCGGGGCCTCGCTCAGCTGTGCTGGGCTGTGAAGCTGGACGAGCCGCCGGACCTGGAGCGCTTCCGCGCGCAGCTGAGCGAGGCCCCGCGCTGGTCTTTTTGGAGCGCATTTACACAGCCCAGCGCTCAGCTGCGCGTGGAAGTGCTCCAAAAATACCGGCGCGGGGCCTCGCTCAGCTGCGCGCGGAAGCGCTCCAAAAAGACCGGCGCGGGGCCTTGCTCAGCTGCGCGCAGAAGCGCTCCAGGTCCGGCGGCTCGTCCAGCTTCACAGCCCAGCGCCAGCGCGCCCGGACCGGCTCAGAGACGCGCGCCGCCAGCAGTGCCTCCGCCTTGGCCAGCCTGCGCGCCTTGGAGAGCTGGGGTGCAGCGGGACGGGAGTGTCGCCGGCGGCCCGCGAGGACCGGCCATGGAAGGTGAGCGAGGGCCGGGGCGGCCGGCCAAGCGCAGCGCAGCCCTGTATCTTACCCTTCCACGCGATTGGCTCCCGCCCGCAAACCCCACCCCCTTCCACGCGATTGGCCCCCACCCGCAAACCCCGCCCCCTTCCACACGATTGGCCCCCGCCCGCAAACCCTGCCCCCTGGCTCTCGAGCATTTCAAAATGTGCACAAGCATGTCAAAATGGCTCCCGGCATAAAAAGTTTGCCGACCCCTGCCCTAGAGCTTTCCCCCTCCCCTTCCTTCCCTTTTCTCTCTTCCAAGTTCAGAGCTCTGACATAAGACCTGTAGATATTTCCAAGGCCCTTGAGATACTGCCCAGAAGAGTGAATCTTATAAATTCATGCTCATAGAATTTGAGAGCACATCAAAGCTGGGTTTATACCTTCCATGAAGGCGTGATTCACTTTAAAATTATTTGTGAATAGGCCATAATGGCTGGGTTCATACAGAATGCAAAACTAGATGCTTCAAGAGATTTTGGTTCACATGGGGGAAGCCCATTCAAAAAATAGGTACAAACAAACAAACAAACAAACAATCAGATGGGACATGGAGTGTGGAGGGGACTAATGGAGCAATCAAAGCACCACATGGAAAATCCTGATAGTGCAAACCACATAATGTCTTGGAAGAGTATATGAACCAAGTCATACTTTTAAAATACTTTTTAAAACAAAAATAATACTTTTTAAAACAAAGAGATAATGTGATTTTGAATGAAAACTTAGCCTAGCACATCAATTCCCCTGCCTTATGTAGAAGTAGAGCCGTGTAAGCTACTTGAAACAGCTAAATTTATCACTTTATATTGTATATTGTATTGGGCTGTAAAATTTATTTAATTCTCAGAAATAATATGAACTGATATTGGTTGGGTTCACACATTACACTAAACCATCTTGTAGTATGTTTGGTTTGGGCTTAGTTGGTTGTCTGAACCCTAGTCACAGAGATTCTTCTGTGGAACCATGACATTAAGTTTGAATATCTAAAGTCAGAAGCTTCCTTACTAATTTGTTCCTCAAACATATTTTGACTGGAGGCTTTTGTTTACGAATTCTGGTCACTAACTGGTTTTTTCTGATGTCATGTTGATTTGTTTTTCACATCTACCTCTTACTTTTTATCCCATCTAATTTTCTTTCTATTCTGAGTAGTTGTTCTTCCACTTTCTGGAGACTGGCTGTTCTCTTCTCATCGAAACGTTGTTCTAAGCTTCTGAGTATGGTTAGAAAATTGGTCTTGAGTTCTGTGAAATTGAATGGTGCTGTGGAAGCATCACAGCTTTCTTTTGTGGAGCTGAAATTTAGCGACCTGAGTTCTGGAAGTATTGAAGTATCTGGAAGGAAAAGAAAGAAATGTAATTTCATGAACTATCCTGGATTCACGGACTGTAGTTGGATTTATGTTTCTGTCTCCACAGGAGACAGAGGCACCAATCCAACTGTCCACAGGAGACAGAGCACGAGTCTAGGGTTTGAGAGTTATCTGGGTGGTTTTGCACGATGGCTATTTTTGCCAGCTCATGTCTGCAGCACTCGGATTGCACTGGGTTAACTAGGGCTGTGCTAATGGAATTGGTTATGAAACCTAAATGGGCCCTAGATCAAAACCAGTTGGCAAAAGAGCAGTCTGGGAGAAGCCATCCATAAGTACTGGGTCCATACATTCATGTTCACTCCCTTCCTGGCTTGCTGATTCCATCCCTTAAGTGTTTAAGCACAACACCAATGTTTCTTTTCCACTGAATCTCATTGCCCTCCCCCATTGCTTTCATCTCTTGGAGCTGGAATGTCCATGGGGCCGCTTCACCAGTTTTTGGGGTTCACTCACTTGAGAGGAGGAGGACACCAAGGAGGAGAGAGATACTAGTGAGGATCAAGAGTACATCAATTCGGCTTCTTTTCCAGTACTTTTTCCATTGGGCTGGAGAGAAGATGGATGGAGCTGCAGGGAAAGAGAGCCACAGTTGATAGAGCTTGGATGAGAACTCCAAGAACAAGTTATAGAACCCAGATGAGGGTTGAATTGTGTAGTCACCCTGCCTCATTCACAGAATTTTACAAGGATGTGCTTGCGTCTCTTCAGGCATTATGTATGATCCAGAAAGGAGGAGGCAATAGCTTTGCCATGCCTTTTGGTAGGTAGGGGATGCTCTCACAGAGGCTTTCCACACTAACAGCCCATATATTTCTGTTTATGTTGAAATCCACAGCACTATTATCCCAGCATGTCTACATTTTTTAATCTGAAGCTAGTTGAGGACATCAACCACTCAGTGTTTGTTCATGCTGCCTTGAAGATAGTCAAAAGTTAAATATCCTTTGTTCTCATCCCACAGGTTCCACCCCAGTGTATTTCTGCTTGTGTGGTTCATGAATTAACAAAAATCTTTTCACCTTCCAGAAAAAGAAAATAAAACAATTTGCTAGCGTTCTGTTCCTACCACAATCCATATATTTGACTATGTGCATTGTCTACCTTCATCTGGTGCCTTGTCAGAAACAAAAATAAAACTAATCTTCGGAACGGCTGATGTGTGATTGGGATGGAGGAAAAAGAGGCTCAATTGTAAAAAAAATATGTAAAAGAAAGGCCCTCAATAGCCCCCATGTTCGTGGTGGTATAGCAAGAAACCTGCATGTAGAAGCCCTTCTAAACCCTGCCGTTATGGTGACATAGTGGCATAGGACCACGCCAGTGCGTAGAAGCAAACTTGATAACATGCTAAGTTTGTATTAGAGAAGCCTTTGTGAGCAGCAGGCTGGGAGTGAAGGAAGATTGATTTCAAACAAGCATAAGCACCAGGACATTGGAATTCCACAGACAAGATGCTAAACCTCAGGTATGACTAGAGCCTTGGTGAGAAATCTTTTTGTGGAAATCAGATTGCTGTCATGGGCTGCAAAGCAATGGGTGAGGTTCCCAATGTTATAATAGTGCAGGCAATTTTACAGAATTTGAAAGAAAAGAAACCTTCATTTGGGAAAATGCAGGAATGTACATCAGGTTAGATATGGAACAGTATATCTCTTGTGCAGACTGTTTTTAGAGCATTCTGTTAGCGAATTGAAAAAGTCATTTAGAAAATCTCTTGTAGGAACAACCTACTCTGTAAATATTGTGTCATCCTTCCTGATGAATAGTAACCAGGAGAGGGCACCAAATCAGAAGCAATAAAGTATTTACTTTCCATTTTAGAGAAATGGAATATGACATTAAGCATTTGTCAAACATATACATAAGCTGAAAACTTGTATATCACAATCAGAATTTTGCAGTGCAATTGTAGCTCAAAACTGCACAGAAAATGTGAACACTTAAAAGCAGCATATGAAATCTATGTTTTAAGGGAATTTATTCAGAAGAAACAGCTTGAAAAAAGTGCATCTCTAGAGAATATGCTTTCAAGTACATGTAAGGAGAAATATGCATGAAAATGGATTTATGTTTTCAGATTGACTTTTTCCCCTCTGAATTTGCAAAGTAACATGAAACTGAAAGGTAATGAATGGGAGAAACAACTGTGATCCTGTCAGAGTCTGGCAGACCAGACCAAAGCCATTCAGATGCGTGCAGGAAGACCTGATGAAAGAGACACGCAACTGACAGACTAGCGGGGAAGCCAGAGATACAGTAACGAGGCGCGAAACGGAACGCATCAGCCCGGGAAGGACTGTCTGAGTACTCCGGAGCCAAGAACTACGCATTTCAATTTCAAAAGGACAATGGGGGGGGGGGGAATGCTTAAATGTAATATACCATGCCATACCAGTTCATTCACGTCTTTGTTCCTGTTCCTATGTACCTCAATAAATCCCTTTACTGCTAAGAAGCCCGCGCTGTGGTTTGCTTTAGAGAAGGGGATTTTCGGACATCGTTGGGAGCAGTCCTTACAGATCCTATCTTCATTAGTTATCTACAATGACACTGCAATGGCCTGGCAATTCCGATTTTACCCCCTGAATTCATGATATTATTTTCCAAGCTATAAGCATCCTTATACTACTATTTCTGTTCTGCAAAGTATGTACCAACAATAATAATACATCAAAGAGAGCGAAGGCCGCTCTTTCTATTGCCGTCGCTGGGGCTGGCTTCTGTTGAAGACTCCTAGGAAGGAAAAGCTCTGAGTGAAACTGAAATAGAGAGATTTACTCATACAGATATCATACCTGTAACAGCTTTAATATCAGGATCCAATGGTTTAGCTGGTGCCTTCCTTTCACAAGAAAACGAGATGCTGTCATAGTTAGTTTCTTCGCTGCAGTTATCATATTCTGTTCCAAAGGGGAATGGAATAATTTAACCTTGGGAATACATAGATTTGCATGCAAGGAAGAATTATTTAGATGCTACCCTTTAACTTTGTTGCTCGAGCAACACACACACTGGACATCAAACTAATTCTCGCCCATCCTTACAGTATACATTTGGCTTCCACTAGAAACTGAGCAGTCTCCTTTTTTTCAGAGTCTGATCAGGCAAGGAAGATCAATGGCACTCAACAACTTTACCATCTTCTCAGTCTTGGAAATACCCAAGTCAGTGTGTGTGTGGTTGTATGCATGCATGTGCATGTGTGATCTCATTCACTTTTCAGCACTTAGTCTATCAAGAGAAAAGGCACAGGAACTCATATTTGCTGAACTTGAACCATTCCCATATCACTGTCATGATAAATGTTTTCCTACCAGCTGAGACGTTAGAAGAGGGAAGGGAAGCCAATTCAAAGGAACCAATTGTTTTAATTAACACCCCCTGTAGGTACATAACCAGGAAAGCACTATTTGGCCCTAAATCAAAACAGATGCAATACAGACAGAATAGGGGCAGCACATTTTTTGTCAATATAGTTTTCCTGCTGACTCAAGGATGGGTGGATAGACCACAACTCAACACTGGGAATGGTCCTGTTATGTAAACCATTGCTGAATCTTCCAGCAGAGATATTTGTAGGACAGATGCATAAGAGGACAGGACTCCACATTTTTAACAGCGATGAATATGAGATTTCAACAAGAATAGCTTGTTGTTCTAGAGCAATTTATTCTTCTACACAACTTTTACAGGTACAGAAGTCTTGTCCTCTATCTGACCATTCTAAATAGACTGTGGCCTCATCCCAGATTTCCCCTCAGCCTTCCATTTCCCTCCTGGAACTGAGGATCAGAACAAATCCCAAGTTCCTATCTTCTAATCCTGCTTTAGATACATGTTCCATATAGATGGCAGTCTACAAACCAGCGTTACACCCGCTGAAGCCCAACATGCACTCTCTGAAGTGTGCCATGTCACATCTCCCCCTCCACAGCAAGTTTCAACTCAGTTACCTTCAGGGCTGAGCCCACTCTGCTCTGCAGGCTCAGGAGGGAGAGAATCCCAAGTCTCGCCCTCTTCCTTGCTCAGTGTGTTGCCGTACATGGCTTCTGGTTATACACCCGAGAAGGGGAGAGGCTCTGAATGCATCAAAATAGAGATTGTCAAGTGCTTAACATGGTCTCTAGATTCCATTTCTCCAGGAAGTCCTCAGATCTCCTTTTCTTTTCTTTTGCTTCCTTTTTGAGGGAGGATAGGTGTGAGTCCTGGCAATACTGGGGAAACATCTGTTGTTGAGGCTACACAGGGTTGTGGCTACATCTCTTTGGGCTCCTTCAGGAGGCTATCCTCAGAGGTGGAGGAGGAGTTCATGGGGCCCTGGAAACCACTGATCCCATAGAGCTGGCCCCACAAATCAGGATGCTACTTCAGATCCAGGGCAGTTTCTTTTAGAAAGTGCTAAAGTGCTGGAAGACACAGGAGAGACAGATTGCCGGGAAGAGCATCATGCTAATAATTGGCCTAATAATTGGGAGTTGCTGTACTCTTGAGTAGTCCTGAATTCTGAATAAAACTAATGTGCATGTGCTGGGCTGAGGTAGAAGCTTAAAAGCTCTACTTAAAAAATCTCTGTCTGAAACTTCTCTGTGCTGAAAGCCGCACCAGTGATAATCTTGCCTTGTGTGTTCATGACTGTCAGCTCACTCATCCAGACTTCTTAACCTTGATTGTGCCCTACAAGGAATCATCTGGTATTAATAGTGCTACCTCTGATAATCTGCACGAAAGAGGAATAAAATAAATTGCTAGTAGATCGTCCTTCCATGTTGTATGCATTTTCTGGACATTTGCAAAAACTATGAATGGTTACTACCAAGTTAACTACCAAGCTAAAAAACTGAAATCTTTTTTCTTTTTCTATTTAAAAGCTGCTGTGACATTGATGTTTGCTGCCTTGAGTTATATATAAAAAGGCGGGGTAAATAACAACAACAACAACAACAACAACAACAATAATAATAATAATAGAGAAAGAACTGGAGAAAATAACAAAATATAAAGACTTGCAAGAAGAAGTAGAACGACTGTGGCAAAAGAAAGCAACGGTAGTACCAATAGTAATAGGTGCCTTGGATGCAATCCCAAAACATCTGGAGCACCACTTGAACACCATCGGCATCAACAAAATCACCATCCATCAATTGCAAAAGGCGGCTTTACTTGGAACAGCTTACATTCTGAGATGATATCTTTAATATTATTGAACAACAACAATTGCCTATCCCAGGACCTTGGGAAGGACTTGATAGGTGGACAAAAATGCCAAATCCAGTCTATACATCTGGCTGATTGTGTGATCAACAACAACAGTAATAATGCCACCAACATGTTGGCTGTTTTGCAACCAGGCACTTTCCCCAATAGCTCTAACAATGCTTGTTTGTTGCTGTGTGGAGGCAGCAGTGGAAGAAATTAAATCAGAATTTATCTGGGCTACAGATTCTTGCATCTCTTCTTGAGCGCACAGGAACCAGGTGAGGAAACACTGGGCTCATCCTCATGTCATCTTAGCAGCATACGCATGTTCCACAAACTGTGTTTATGCAGTATTCTCATGACATTGCTTTAGTCTCATCACCAGCCTCAACTGAGGCAGCTCAGAACTTTCCATCTGTAGTACACCTCCTGACAAAATTGTTGGAGATCCTGGCAAATCCAGCATGCCTCATCAGCATATGGATGGCTGGTCTAGGATGCAAGCTCTCCATGCTTTTGAGAAAGCTGTTTGTGGCCACTCCCACTTCCTCTCTCTTCTCTCTCTTCCTCCTTGGACCGGGAGCAAGCACATGGCTGTGTGCTGCTCCATTCTAGGCTATGGATGGGCCTGGGAGATTTTCCCCCCTTTCTACATGCATCTCTTGCAGCAAGCAGGGCAAGAGGTATTAAGTTTGGGGAAACAAAGAAGAAATGGAACATCATTTATCTACCGAAAATGCTGTACCTACAATGAATAAACGCAAGGACTCTTTTGTACTTACTTTTCATACCTGCCATGTCTAAGCATGTGTTTCTTTATGCTTGGGTGGGCTAAAGGTGTAAGATTTACCTGGATCTCTCTAATATGTGCATGGGCTCTGTTTTTAAACAATATTCTTTTTCTGTACATGAACTTTGCAGCTCTGCCCCATTTCAGTAGTTCTAACAGACTGCTGAATGGGCTTCAAAAATTTGGTAAGCTTCCACAAGAGTGTGGTTGCTAACACAGTCAGTGGTGGAATCTGCCCAGCATCTATTGGCTACTTACAGTTGCTGTGGACACACAGCCCCCCCCCCTCCAGTTGCTAAGAATGGCTTAGGCTGCAGGAGAGACCCCTGGCATTCAACTGAGGCATCTGTGCATATAATACCTGACTGGTGCTTTCTGAAGTGTTTGTCAGGTTTTACATGGGCTCTTTATAAAAATGGGTTTCATGCTCTTTTAAAAGAGCACTAGGTTTGTGTTTAAAAAACAGGGTTGAGGGAGCACTGCACAGAAGATGGAATTCAACAGGAAAGAGATTCAGGATCTGCAAGCTGTGGGCTGCTATTTCTGTCACCATTGGGTGCAGTTTCTGCTCATTATTTTTCACTTCCTAATCTAGCCAGAAACCCTGGGACTCCCAGCTGGTCCTCCATCTATTATTTACCAGATCAGGGCTATTTTGACTGCAGACAGTCAAGAAGCTATCAGCATGTGTTTGTTGACGAATCTATAGACCTCTCAGAGAACCATCAGTCAATCAGCATTTGTGGGGTTTTTTTTTCTGATCAGTAGTTGCGTATAGAGCAGAGCTTTCCAAACTTTTCACGTTGGCAACACACAGCAACAGTGGTGGTGGCGCGGCCTGCGGTGTCCTGGTCTGTCGTGCAAAAAACCGGAAGCGCTGATGGGGGGAACCAAAAGAAGCGGCACCCTCGCCAAGTAGCACTGGTGGCGGCAGCGCTGATTGGCAGGGGTGCCGCTTCTTTCCGTTCCCCCATCAGCGCTTCTGGGTTTTTGCGTGACACACCAGGACACCGGAGGCGACACAGTAGTGTATGGCGACACACACTTTGGAAAGCTATGGTATAGAGAACTATCCGTCAATCAGTGCTTAGAAAAGAGCGCCTCAAAATCAGCATGTGTTTGTTGACGAATCTATAGACCTCTCAGAGAACCATCAGTCAATCAGCATTTGCACTCAAAATTTTGTATATAAATACACATTCCTTTCCCCCTTATAAACATGAAAAGTTTAAATTGTTGTGGCATGGTGGCATTTCCCCATTGCCCCAGGCAGCATGACAGCCATTCTGTATTACTATCCTTTTACATAGTCAAGCCATAATGCTGCCTCAGCAGGATCCCAAGGACTGGGAGCTGAATCAGGCCAACCCTAGACAATAGACCTTCCTTGGAAATACAAGGCAGTGATTCACTGATTTATTTCTGCTTCTCAAACAGCTTGAAAGAGAATGTCCTCTGATGGATATTACAGCACCAACACAAAAGAATTTTTGCAATGGTGTGTGTCAAGTTATGGCATCCTGTGATTAGCAGAAGGCTCATCTTGCTCCCCAGGGTTGCAACACCAACTGGAAGAGCTCTCAGCCACAATATTTTCTAAGGAAATTTTAAACAGTTTTTAATGTACAAAAGTGATACCACCTAAATACCAGAGGAGAGATCATTCCAGAAAATGAGTACCAGTCCATTTCTGAGTAACCACCAGATGAGAATCTGTGTATTCCAGTAACAGAGGAAGGCCACTGCATTAGTTTGTAAGAGTGAGGGTGAACTGCCAAATAACCCGGTCCAAAGTTATTTTGAGCAAGACCAAGAAGCCAGGATTAATAGTTAACAAGTGGGCTTTAACGTTGGTATTATATGTAAGTGGCTATGCCCAGATATCTATCAGAAGTTCCTAGATCCAAATCTGCCTTCTGCCTACCCTGCCCTAGAAGTACTTTTCAAGAGTATTGACAGAATTCAGAGGTCTTCTCCTCAGATGCACACATCTCACTTCAGATGAGAAGGACCTCCAAAAATAAGGGCATTGGAATGGGAAAACAAAGGGGAAGGAAGCTGCTTAACTTCGAAGCACGCATTATAGGCTGTTTCAATTCCCTAGCTCATTTCTTCAGGCCTTTCCTTCTTGTAAATTCTATATACAGCACACATCTGGAAAGTTCTAGGAGGAAAAGGTGTTGGAAAGAAGGATAATTTGTGATGGATGGATATCAGGAAGATAGAAAGGGTTAAGCACCTCTTTTTTTACAGAAAAATTAGGCCAGAGCTGTATGAAAGTGACCTAACTTCTAGCAGTTATTATGACTCATGTTTTCTAGTCAAGAAGTAGGAATCAAAGGCGTGTGGGAAGTGTTCCATTAGTTACTTAGTTCTAGGGAATGCCGTTTGTCAAGAAATGTTAGAGGGGTGGATACAACCAAAAACCAACCTGGCTCCATTAGTTTCACAACCTCTTTCTTCTGAAATTCTCCCCCAACAGCCACGACTCACATGCTGCAAGATCTTGTTGGCATGGGAGGAGGAGTTGCACTGTCTGTTAATGATATCCATTCCTGCTTAAAAATTCAAATAAAAGACCTTAGCAATGTTATAAAGAACACCCAGGTTATAATAAATGGAACAGCAAATAAATGACTTTGCCCACCATTATTCAGACAACCATGGAGAAGATGTGGATGATGCTTTCCAAAGCTACTGCAGATTTTTGAAAGGGTGATGGGAAGAAACAGTGGTGGGAAGCTTCAATTATCCTGAAATCTCTGGGGAGACAAACTCTACCAAGCATGGTCTTTTCGGGAGATTACTGACGTTTTTTGCTGATAACTTTCTTCTTCAGAGGTGGAGGAAGGCCCCAAAGCATCAGCTAACCTTGAGCTATCAGTATAAATCAATAGGGAAGAATGATGGCCTTTCCCTGTGGGCAAACATGCCCCAACTGACGGCTGATGATTAGGGATGAGGAGAGGCTGTGCAGTGAAGGGAAGTGGCAGAGAGAGAACCACCTGTCTCTCTCCAAGGAGGTCACTCCAGGAGACAGGTGTGATTCTGCTTCCTCTCTAGATTTTTGCAAGATGATTTCTGAACCTCTCTCAGGAGCACGGCATGACTGTGTCTGGGCTCTTCACCTGCTAACTACAGAATGGAGATGTCTCAACAACCATATTTAGAGGATGTAAATGGACAACGCTGCCTTTAAGTTACCCATCCCACCACAGAGACAGCCTATATTTGCCTGTTCCACTTGTAAAATTTGGTCTCTTTCATTTTTTTCTGGTGCAAGCAAGAGAAGCAGGGAGTGGGAGGGAGAATTGGGGAAGTGGGTCTTCTGGTTGGCAGTCTGCTTAGCACCAAGAAGATTCACTTCCTCCCATGCTTTACCGCATGGAAGTGGCAGGAATTAGCTGTTCATCCACTACTCCTGTCCAGTAAAGGATGGTTGGGGACTTGTTCTTCCTGGTACCAGGAGAACTGGCATTGAAGGAGCTGTTCTCCTCTACAGGTAGTCCTCGCTTACCGACTGCCTTTATGGGGAAAAGGAAAGCACAGTTGCGGTCATGTGATTTCCCACTTAGTGACCACTTCACTTAGTGACAGAGTTGCCGGTCCCAATTGTGGTCACTAAACAAGGACCACCTGTACTTCTTTGCCCCTGAGAAGTAAGTGGAGGAGAAGCAGGGAAGAACAACTCCTTTGGTGTCAGGTTTCTGATCCCAGACTGGAAACTCCACTCCATGTGGTTGGAGGACAACAGAAGTTCCACAGACCTTCTGCTATTAGTAACTATCACCAAAGGAGGCTTTCCCCACTCCCCATGTCTCATGTGAACAGAACCCATATTCTGCTTCATTGCCAAGGCAGAAAAGGGGTCAGAAATCCAGGCAGCAGATTTTTATACTGGCATATTTTCTTCCTGGCTCCTGTGCAGCAGAAAAGCACTTTAATGCTGCCACATGGAGAAGCCCATAATTCCCAGACAAGTCTGATACTGCTGAAAGAGTTTTGGACTAGTCATGGATAGCACTGGTGGTTTGAAGGGTGCCCAGATCTGTGTGCTAGTTCTGACATGCACAGAGCAGGCTCTTTAGTATTCAAGCAATGCTGGATGTCATATTCCAATACAGCCCTTAGGATGGCTTGTTAACCAGTGCATTAGGATGATATGTGGATTTTCAGAGGAAGGTTTTTCAGAACTTCAGTGTGGAAATTCTGAGCCGAAAAGAGGAAGAGTGACTACGCATGCTCCTTTCCTTTCTCTTCGATTGGTATCATTTCCTTTCCTCAGAAAAGACTTGGGAGAACTTGGGAGACTATATTAAACAGCTGAAAGTCCCACAGCTTCCAGAGACTGAGCAGTATGGCATCACAGGGTATCTATAAGAGGTGTGAAGAACCTGAGAAATATGAGAAGAAACCAAGCATGATATTGGAAAGAGCAGGTAAATGCCAGCTCCAGCTGGATTCAGACATTTTGACCTTTGCCCCTGGGGGGAGGGTTTCCAGAAAAACGGCTGCTTTCAGAGCCAAATGGAGAGGAGCTTAGAACGGCAGCTCAAACTCCCTCCGGCTGTAAGATCCTGTTCATGAAAGTGATTGTCAGTTGGGTAGAACTCCACAACTTGTTCAGTAATATGAAGGTCACAATTCTTATACTTACGGTATCTGACAAGAAGCCTCCCTGGGCACCCTGGGACTTATGGATGATTGCACTTGTGCAAAATTTTACTATAAATGAAAAAAAAATTGCAAAGGCAAATGCTATGGGAGATGAGGAGAAAGAGAATGCCCTCTCCATTTTCACTTATTTCCAAACATTTAAAAATTCCATCCACCTAGCAAATTAAAGGATGAGGGAAGAATTCTAACTGCCTGAGATACGTGCTTGCTGTGAATAACTGTTCTTTACCGATATGGAGGGCTAGCTTATCATGTGAGCTGCTGTAACTCAGTTGAGGATCACACGGTTTTGCATACCAGAAGACCCTGGTTTAGTGTCCAGCATATTCAGGTGTCTGGGGAGGATCCTCTGTCTTGAGCCCTGAAAGGATCAGCAGTCAGTCAGTCTAGCCAGCATTGAGCTAAACAGGTCAATGGTCTGACTTGATATAAGGCACCATCCTATAGTCCTAACCTGCACTTGAAGACAAAGCCCAATCTCTATGAATTTACGTTCCAATTTTTGAACTGCATTTCCAGCAGCAAGGTGATTGCAACCAACCTTTCTTAAACATTTTTCTGAGGTGTCCCCTTCATTGGATGTGTTCAAGCAGAAGTTAGACAGCCATCTCTCTGGGACGGTTTAATTAGTACTCCTGTAATGGGAAGAGGATGGAGTTGATGACCCCAGTAGACTCTTCTAGTTCTCTAATTCTATGAAATAAGATATCCAAGCTTATTCTTATAAAGTATGCATAAATAATGTTAATTTCCTCTAACTGGTTTTTGGTTCAGTGTGTTATGCAAACCCACATGGTTGTAGTTCATTCAATTAACCATGGTTAAACAACCATGGCTTATTTACTATTCAGGTCAGTATTCTGTAGGGCTGGGGTCCCCAACCTTTTTGGAGCCAGGGACCGGTTTCAAAAGACGATTTTTCTGTGGACTGGGGGGGGGGTTCCGTGGACCGGGGGGTGGGGTATCTGGGATTTCTGCGGACTGGGGGCGGGGTTTGCAGGTGGGAGCCAATCGCATGCACCGGGGGGCGGGGTTTGCAGGTGGGAGTCAATTACGCAGAAGGGGGTGGGGTTTGCGGGCGGGAGCCCCACGGCCCAGTTCCTAACAGGCTGCAGCCCACTAGTGGGCCACAGCCCACAGGTTGGGGACCCCTGCTGTAGGGTTTGAACCTGAGTTTCCCTCAGGAAAAATCAATTATCACACCCACAGAAGTTAACTGGATTCCTGGATCGCGATGCCCTCCGAACAGTCACTCACGCTCTTGTCATCTCCCATGTAGATTATTGCAATGTGCTCTACATGGGGCTACCCTTGAAGACTATCCGGAAGCTACAGCTGGTGCAGAATGCAGCCGCACGGGCAATTTTGGGTGCGCCAAGATCCGCACATATAACACCTTTGCTCCGCGAGCTGCATTGGGTGCCAGTTTGCTTCTGGGTACAATTCAAGGTGTTGGTTATCACCTTTAAAGCCCTACATGGGATGGGACCAGAATACCTGAGGGACTGTCTTATCCCCATATTATCGACCTGCCCCACCCGATCATTCAGAGAGGGCATGATACGAGCCCCATCAATTAGAGAATGTCATCTGATGGGGGCTAGGAGGCGGGCCTTCTCTGTGGTGGCACCCACACTCTGGAACACCTTGCCCCCAGAGTTGAGACAGATCTCCTCCCTCCTGACCTTTAGGAAAGAACTGAAGACCTGGTTCTGCCGCCTGGCATGGAGGGAGAAAACGATAGTTCCTCATGGGGGTGGTGAACCCCTTAATTTTATAATTTTATAACGCCTTTCTTTTATTAACATTGTTTCCCACTTGGATTTTATAACCATTTATTATATTAATTGTATAAATTGTTAGTTTTATATTTCATATTTCATATTTTTATCTATTTTATTGTAAACTGCCCAGAGTTCCCCATTGGGGGAGATGGGCGGTTATCTAAATTAAATTAAATTAAATTAAATTAAATTAAATTAAATTAAATTAAATTAAATTACTGGCCAAATAATCACCCTTTTCTCCTTTTTAATGTGCTGCTTCTGAACTCTGCACTGGTAAGGTAAATCAAAGTAAGTTCTGGACCTACCTATAGCTTTGGGGGCAATAGCAAAGACTGCCTGCAGGGTAACCGTACCTGCCAATCTGAATTGGCTATACCTGCTAGGCTAGAATCAAATCGTCTGACCCCATTCTAAGGCAGCTCTCTATGTGCTTCTGTTCTACAACAGCATCTTGGGCCTGAAGCCATGTGCTCTTCGTTGCGCAATGGCTCAGAGGACAATGGGTTCCTTCCCTTTCCCTGGGTCATACCAGGGACAGCTGCTTCCTGCTTTCATCAGCCTGTGATCAATTGGCCACAACCTCCTTTGCTGGATCAGCAAGATTCAAAATGGTTCAGAACACGAGGAATTCACATGTGTTCTGGGACTGAGAGAAGATGGCCAGATCTAATTCATGTACATTAAGAATTATTATCAGCTTTATAACAGTTTAGCCATGGCAGTTTCCCCGAAGGAATCCTAGGAATTGTTGTGGTTGATGGGGTTAAAAATAGCCTACTAGCTATCATCTTACTGCCTTCTTGCTGAGAAGCAACTCAGAAATCTCCTTTGTGTTACTGAGATGGGAGCAGATGTCACCATTTCCCTCTAAAATTACAAAGATCAGATGAGGAAAAGAGCCTGATGTGGCACTTGAGAGATCAAAGAATTAGTCAATCTTTTCCTTGTCAATTTTGTCTCACAGATCACAAGTTTGGTACATAGATAGGACTGATTTCTTAAAATGCTCCAGGCATTTCTAACAGCTTTAGCTAAAATATATTCAGAACATAACACCAGAGGTACAGAATGCAAATGATGTTGCTTTTAAAGGATTCATGGGAAAACCAGCACTTTCTTAACAGACATTCAGAACTTCTTTTGATCAATACTTTAATAATATTGATGGGGGAGTGTGACTGTTGATGGGAGTGATGGGAGCTGACAGATCGTTATAGTATAAATACTCCTAGCCTGCCTTCCCCCAAATTTCATTTCCCAGGGTTCTGTGCAGAAGGAGAAAGAGACTCTGAGTACAAGATAGAGAGCATGACAAAAGCTCCTTTGTAACATAGAAATGATCTCTAGGTTCAGATGGGCAATTGGAATGTACCTAATTCACACTGAGCTGAAACAGACAAGTGCCTTTCCATAAACTACAGAATACACATCTACCAGTGTTCATTGCAGGTAAAGAAAAATTTAAAGAACTATTCTGTAGCTGACTCCCCACTCAAGAGCATGATATTTTGAAATAAAACTATTTACCATAGAAGTTATCGATGGAGTAAATTATTTCTGATTCTGTTTCAAAACATGAGCAATGGGCTTTCTAGAGAGAGAACATCAGAAGACGTTGTCTTGGACAGAGGTAGATATTATACTAAGATCAGTATCTTACGTCTATTAAAATGGCATTCTCCTTTAGAGGATTACCAGGAAAATATTAGCCACTTGGTGCATTCAAGGTGGTGAGTCACCAATGCTGCAGTGAGCTGTGGATAAATAGTAATTTTCTTATTATGCAGTTGTTTAGGAACATTTGCTCTGATGCGTTGCGTTCCATTTCAAAGATAGTTAATTCTTCCCTGTGCACATCCTCATCTCTTTCATAGTCCATTTCATGTACGTGATGAAGAAATAGCTTAATGACTATAAAAGCTTATGCCATATACAGTAGGAAACCAACTATATGAGAGCATGTTTTGCTGCCATAGAAAAAAGCTAATGAATGGGATTTTAGCTAGTGTGTGTAACTCTGTGCTTTCCCCCCTATTAATAATCGACTTCTTATCCTAGTTTCACCACTGTAGGTTTCACAGAACACATTTTTTTGTCCACAGGTAGTTTCCTGCCACAATGCTGCCGATGTGGTTCAGAGGGAATATTCATACCCATCATTTACCTTGTGAACATTGCATCATTTTTGCTGTGGATCATCACTGTTGCCGTTATGATTTCAAAATGTATGGCTTCTGAGTTGAAAGCTGGCTCATTTATCTCCATTCTAAAACAGCATATCTTGGATGTGGAGGGAAGAGAGAGAAAGGGAAGGTGGAATAGATTGGAACAGTGTTTCTCAACCTTGGCAACTTGAAGATGTGTGGACTTCAACTCCCAGAATTCCCCATCAAGGCTGGGGAAAGGCTGGCTGGGGAATTCTGGGAGTTGAAGTCCACACATCTTCAAGCTGCCAAGGTTGAGAAGCACTGGATTAGAATCTAGTGCCTTACAAATAAGTAAGGAAGAGCAGCCTCAAAATATTGCCCGTCAGATGTGTTAAGTCTGCATTTCCTACAATTCCCCCCAGTTTGGGGAATTCTGGGAGGTAGGAGGGGCCATTATTAAAAATATTTTCTAGATCAGAATCAAGGCATCCCAATCATGTTTTCAATTATGTGTGCATTTGAAAATCATTTGTTTTTAGAGAATCTACTTGCTAAATATATTGACTGAAAACTATTACTCAGTTTTATACAAGATGAAGCTACTTTGTCACTGATATATTTGCACAGATACTGTCAACAATTGCCATCATCTCTGGTTATTGGCCATCCTGGCTGGGGCTGATTGGATGGATGGAGCCCAGTAAAATAGCCCACTTCTGATATAATATAATTTGTATTTGATGAAGGGGGGGGGAAGGAATCTACTCTTTGTGACTGCTGATCTCAACCACCTGATTGGTAAAATAGGAAATAATTTGGGGGTTTTGCTCAGGTCCCAATACAGCCTCTTGGTTATGGACATTCTGTTCCTGTCATGAGAGATATTCCCAAGTTGAACACTTCACACGAAAGTCTTTACTTAGAAACTCAGGTTTGGTGGCCAGTCACCTTCCCTTATCACACTTTTCTCTACAGACTGTGAAACACCTTCACTCCCAAAGCTAGCCTAGCTAACTATTTGTTAGAGAGGCTACCAGCCACTCTGAGTGCTTTTTCATTAGAAAATTTGGATAAAATTATATTAAATAAAAACATTGTCCTTTTCTCAGTGAGCCTCATGTCTTCCTCCATAGATGTTAGTTACTCATTGACACCTCAGGTTCTTTCTAGCTGTCACTCAGATTCTCTTTTGCTTGTCCCCCCTTCATCTTTGCTTTACCTCTTGCTCTTCCTAGTTGTAGAAGGAACCCCACTCCCACCGACCCCCCACCCCCACCCCCATGCAAGCAAAAGACAAAGAAGACCTTAAATGAAGACTAGGAAATGCCAGTACTTGAACTGGATACATCTGCTCCATAGTTGTACCTTTTTATTAGAACAATCTTTGTATAAGACAGTGGACTGAGACTGTGCAGTACTGATTTATCCCTTAAGAAGACAATCATTTGAAACATGTCAAAAACATAGACTGTTTTCTGTTATAGGTTTGAGATCACTCCTCTTTAGCTTTCACAGGAAGCCACAATCTATTGTTGCATGCTGACGAGGCTGTCCATCTCTCAAAGTGAAATTCAGACTAATTCATTTCAAGGGTGATTAGTCTTTGCCTGACTTAACATGTCACACTAGACTGTAATGTAGTTGGTTTGGCTTACTGAGTAGTGTAAATCCAGCTATTGTAAATTATAACTCTCTCCTGGACTTTAGAAAAAACCTGAAGACCTGGCTATGTCATCAGGCGTGGGGAGGGGAGGGGAATAGCCAGTCTTGGGGTTGGCTGGCCCCTTAGATCTGTTTCGACCAGCCTTGTTGATCAGTGGAATAAGATCTACCACCTTTGGATCAAATTATATGATGCTGTAGGTGTGTATATATGTATATATATGTCGGTGTGTGTGTGTGTGTGTGTGTATGTGTGTGTGTGTGTATATATATATATACACACACACACACACACATACATACATACAATTCAGTCTTTCTATTGTTTCAGATTCTGAGATGTCCAAGAAACTAGAACATCTACGCTTGAATCAAACTTTGCTGAGAATAAATGGTAATAATTCCATTTTGTTGCTCCAAATTGTTAAATATTTCTATTGTGATTTCTATCTCAGTTACAGAAATCGGATTTTAAAGGAACAATAACTCACATGGAGGGAAACCAATGTTGATCGTAGGCTGAGGCTTAATGCACAAGCAGATGGGAATGGCTAAAACAGAGCTTTCCAAACTGTGTGTCGCGACACAAAAGTGTGTCGCCACACACAGCTGGTGTGTCGCCACACCACCCGGAAGCAGCGGCGCGCGCATGCACGGCGGCCGCCATGCACGCGTGCGCCGCCGCACGCCCCCCGCGCCGCCGCATGCCCCTCCCACGCCGCCACCGTGCGCGCGCGTGCCGCCGCACGCCCCCCCCGCCGCCGCACGCCCCCCCACCGCCGCCGTGCGCGCGCGCCGCCACACGCCCCCGTGCGCCGTCGCCGTGCGCGCGCGTGTCGCCGCCGCCGCCGGGTGTGTCACCAGCGGCGGCACATTGGAAAGCCCTGGGCTAAAAGCATGAGAAAGGATAGGAGATAAAAGAGTACTAATTATATAATTATTTCAGTTGCTCTTGGTTTGAAACCTCTATTTTCAGGTGCTTTATGTTTGAAATTGGTATTTTCTACAACCATTTGGTTTTCTAAAATTTACTTTATCCACACTGATATTGTGTTATCAAGGCACAATTGCCAAATTGCCAAAATGTCCAAATGTTACACATAACAATAAAACAGACACTCTAGTAAAAAGTTGTTAGCAATGCCCCCTGACCACAAGAGGGCTTATATTTTGTTATAACTTTTTTCTAAACTGTAGATATTAAAATATTGTTTAAACGTACATTCATGTACCCATCTTGGTCTCTTTATAATTGAAAGAAGTAGCATGTGTGAAACAGCCAACACAGGGAAAAGATAAATGCCAGGGCTTTGGTGTTGTCAATATATTTAACTTCAGATCCAGTGTTTATTAGCTGACATTCAGCTGTGGCAAATCATTGTAGGCTATAAATGCATATGTGAATCAGAGAGAACTTTAGCTACTGATTTTGTTTTATCAATACAAAGAGCAGCTTTGAAGGTTTATCTTAGCCCCTTCCCAAACCCTTCGTTTTCTCTAGAATGCCTTCTTGTAAAATGGCTACTTTTAGCTCAAAGCGTTCCAAACATCATCCCTTTCGGTAGGTTTCTGTGAAAAGAAAGGGCCAGAGAAGGATGGGTGGGAATGGCATGGATGCATTTGGGTCTGCAATATCAAGATTTAGCCCTACGGAAATGATTCTTCTGAAAGAATCGCTGAAATATTAGTACTGAGCCATTAATCAAGAAAAGAGGGGATCTACTTGATAGATTATTGCATGACAAAGGGTAGCAAAAAGGGCAGACTGCTGGCATCCCTTTGGAGGGCCTGGACGTCCCCCAAAATAGGCAGGGGTCACAGTGTTGCCTTTGGGAGGGCACTCTTTTCCTTTGGGAGAATGAAGGAGTGAAATAAGTACTGTCAGCCTTGCAGCCTTGCAGCCTTATGTGTTTCACCCCTTCAAACTTCTGAACCTCCCCTGGTCCAGCCTACTTTTGAAGTCTGGCCCCCAATATGCTAAGCAAGACTCGGTGCCACCCTCAAACATAGAAAAG
Source organism: Charina bottae (assembly GCA_023362775.1). Lineage (NCBI taxonomy): Eukaryota > Metazoa > Chordata > Lepidosauria > Squamata > Charinaidae > Charina > Charina bottae. The sequence goes on from JALMGJ010000002.1 coordinate 113,722,302, forward strand.
CGGTACACCCCTGTTTTATAGCCTGGTTCACACAACATGCTAAGCCATAATGTGATTTGCTTGATTTTGCTTTTCATACTATTTAAACCTAGCCATTACATCATGGTGTAATGGGATACACTTGCACATAAATGTACAAGGATGTGGTGGACTGGTCTTCCTGCCTCCCATGAGGAGTCTCTAGATCTTCCACCCACAATCCACTTGTACTGACCCACAACTGCTGGGGAGAAGCTACTCTGTCCACTGTCTCATAGAGAGAGTCTGGTCTTGCACTCAGGTTGAGGAAGGTGGCAAATTTCCTGCCTTTGCTTCCATCCTGTTCCGTAGCTTAACTGAGTGAGGAGATACAGTACATGTGCTGAAGTTAAGATGCTTTTAGAATGAGTAGGCTGATTCAGTAAGATATGCATGTTTTTATTGTGTATATCAAGGTTAAGGAACTAAATGGGAGTTGAAAGCTAAAAATCTAAAAAGAGAAAAGGAAATAAAAATTAACATCTGCAGGGTTAGTTCAGTGGCAGCTACTCCTCCAGCCAAGAATACACATGTAGAACAACAAAGGCAACCCAACTCAAATAATTTTCTATCAAATAAAATCAAAATTCAAATTTAGTTTCCCCTGATTCCTGGACTGCAGGAGTCCAGGCTTGGAACTATCTGGGAAAAGATGGAGCTGCTGTTTGTAAAAGCTCATGTGAAAGAGAGAACCCAGCCCACTCCTGACAGATTGCTCCAAGTTTTATTTTCCCCAACCAGGGCAGGCACAGCCACAGAAGGCCCAACAGGATTGGCAGGTTAGATGTTATTGACAGATCCAGTTTAAGTTTTCCTTAACTTTTTTGTGTCTGAACCTCTTCGGATGAGAATTCTCCCCATTTACTACTCATGTCTTCTGACTTAGCATGTTGGCCGAACCCAGCTAATTGTCATTCACTGTAGTCTATAAAGCACGGATAAACAAACCATAGTTTAGCATGATCCCATTCTATATGTAACTACTTGTAGGCATTTTCTATTTTTGCCATAAGCGGAACAAAGCTATAATTTTGTGAGGATCTCTCTGATCTCTAGTGCTTTTCATGAGGCAAAGAGGAAAAAAAAACCTACAAGTTAATGTAAATAAGGATGAACTTGTTGTTTATTCGTTCAGTCGCTTCCGACTCTTCGCGACTTCATGGACCAGCCCACGCCAGAGCTTCCTGTCGGCCGTCGCCATCCCCAGCTCCCCCACGGTCGAATCCGTCACCTCCAGAATATCATCCATCCATCTTGCCCTTGGTCGGCCCCTCTTCCTTTTGCCTTCCACTTTCCCTAGCATCAGCATCTTCTCCAGGGTATCCTGTCTTCTCATTATGTGGCCAAAGTACTTCAGTTTTGCCTTTAATATCATTCCCTCAAGTGAACAGTCTGGCTTTATTTCCTGGAGTATGGACTGGTTTGATCTTCTTGCAGTCCAAGGCACTCTCAGAATTTTCCTCCAAAACCACAGCTCAAAAGCATCTATCTTCCTTCGCTCAGCCTTCCTTATGGTCCAGCTCTCGCAGCCATAGGTTGTTGTTGTTTATTCGTTCAGTCGCTTCCGACTCTTCGTGACTTCATGGACCAGCCCACGCCAGAGCTTCCTATCGGCTGTCACCATCCCCAGCTCCCCCATGGTTGAGTCTGTCACCTCCAGAATATCATCCATCCATCTTGTCCTTGGTCGGCCCCTCTTCCTTTTGCCTTCCACTTTCCCTAGCATCAGCTTCTTCTCCAGGGTATCCTGTCTTCTCATTATGTGGCCAAAGTACTTCAGTTTTGCCTTTAATATCATTCCCTCAAGTGAGCAGTCTGGCTTGATTTCCTGGAGTATGGACTGGTTTGATCTTCTTGCAGTCCAAGGCACTCTCAGAATTTTCCTCCAACACCACAGTTCAAAAGCATCTATCTTCCTTCTCTCAGCCTTCCTTATGGTCCAGCTCTCGCAGCCATAGGTTACTACAGGGAACACCATTGCTTTAACTATACAGACCTTTGTTGTCAGTGTGATGTCTCTGCTCTTAACTATTTTATCAAGATTTGCCATTGCTCTCCTCCCAAGAAGTAGACGTCTTCTGATTTCCTGGCTGCAGTCAGCATCTGCAGTAATCTTTGCGCCTAGAAATACAAAGTCTGTCACTGCCTCCACTTTTTCTCCCTCTATTTGCCAGTTATCAATCAAGCTGGCTGCCATAATCTTGGTTTTTTTGAGGTTTAACTGCAACCCAGCTTTTGCACTTTCTTCTTTCACCTTCGTCATAAGGCTCCTCAACTCCTCCTCGCTTTCAGCCATCAAAGTGGTATCATCTGCATATCTAAGATTGTTAATGTTTCTTCCAGCGATTTTAACTCCAGCCTTGGATTCCTCAAGCCCAGCACGTCGCATGATGTGTTCTGCGTACAGGTTGAATAGGTAGGGTGAGAGTATACAGCCCTGCCGTACTCCTTTCCCAATCTTAAATCAGTCCGTTGTTCCGTGCTCTGTTCTTACCGTTGCTACTTGGTCGTTATACAGATTCCTCAGGAGGCAGACAAGATGACTTGGTATCCCCATATCACCAAGAACTTGCCACAATTTGTTATGATCCACACAGTCAAAGGCTTTAGAATAGTCAATAAAACAAAAATAGATGTTTTTCTGAAACTCCCTGGTTACTAGAAATACAAAGTCTGTCACTGCCTCCACGTTTTCTCCCTCTATTTGCTCAGATTTTAAACAGTTCAGCTGGGATACCGTTATCTCCTGCTGCCTTGTTATTAGCAATGCTTCTTAAGGCCCATTCAACCTTACTCTTCAGGATGTCTGGCTCTAACTCACTGACCACACCATCAAAGCTATCCCCGATATTATTATCCTTCCTATACAGATCTTCTGTATATTCTTGCCACCTTTTCTTGATCTCTTCTGCTTCTGTTAGTTCCTTGCCATCTTTGTTTTTGATCATGCCCATTTTTACCTGGAATTTACCTCCAATGTTTCTAATTTTCTGGAAGAGGTCTCTTGTCCTTCCTATTCTATTGTCTTCTTCCACTTCCGCACATTGCTTGTTTAAAAATAATTCCTTATCTCTTCTGGCGAACCTCTGGAATTTTGCATTTAATTGGGCATATCTCCCCCTATCACTGCTGCCTTTTGCTTTCCTTCTTTCTTGGGCTACTTCCAGTGTCTCAGCAGACAGCCATCTTGCCTTCTTGGTTTTCTTTTTCTTTGGGACGTTTTTTTGTTGCCGCCTCCTGAACAATGTTGCAAACTTCTGTCCATAGTTCTTCCGGGACCCTATCTACTAAATCTAGTCCCTTAAATCTATTCTTCACCTCCACTGCATATTCCTTAGGAATATTAGTGAGCTCATATCTAACTGATCTGTGGGTCTTCCCTATTCTCTTTAGTCTGATTCTAAATTGTGCAATAAGAAGTTCGTGAACTGAACTACAGTCAGCTCCAGGTCTTTTTTTTACCGACTGTATAGATGTCCGCCACCTTTGGCTACAAAGGGTGTAGTCAATCTGATTTCGGTGTCGACCATCTGGTGAAGTCCATGTATAAAGTCGTCTTTTAGGTTGTTGGAAGAGAGTGTTTGTTATGCACAGTGAGTTGTCTTGGCAAAATTCTATCAGCCTATGTCCCACTTCATTTTCTTCTCCCAGACCATGCTTACCTGTAATTCCAGGTGTCGTTTGACTACCCACCTTAGCATTCCAGTCTCCTGTAATGAAAATAACATATCTTTTTGGCATATTATCCAGTAGGTGCTGCAGATCCTCATAGAACTGATCTGCTTCTTCAGCATCTGTGGTTGGGGCGTATATTTGGATCACTGTGATGTTAAATGGCTTACCCTGAATTCGAATTGAGATCATTCTATCGTTTTTTGGATTGTATCCAAGTACTGCTTTAGCCACTTTATTATTAATTTTGAAGGCTACTCCATTTCTTCTGTGGTCCTCTTGTCCACAGTAGTAGATCTGGTGGTCATCTGATGTGAAGTGGCCCATTCCAGTCCATTTCAGTTCACTGACACCCACAATGTCTATATTTAATCTTGCCATCTCACCAATAACCACATCCAATTTGCCCTGGCTCATAGATCTTACATTCCAGGTTCCTATGGTGTGTTGAACTTTAGAACATCGGATTTGTCGTTCACCACCAGCACTGTCAGCCGCTAGCCATCCTTTCGGCTTTGAGCTAGCTGCGTCATCACATCTGGGGCTAGTTGAACGTATCCTCTGTTCCTCCCCAATAGCATTTTGACCATCTTCCGACCTGGGAGTCCCATCTTCCGATGGTATACCGACATATCTTTGGTTGTACTGATCCATTTAGTTTTCATGGCAAGAATACTGGGGTGGGTTGCCGTTACGTTCCCCAGGGATCGTATTTAGTCTGACCTCTCTGCCATGACCTTTCCGTCTTGGGTGTCCCTTCACGATTTAGCTCATGGCGTCATTGAGGTGCTCAAGCTCCAGCACCATGGCAAGGTAACAATCTCCTTTGCTGGAGAAGGATGAACTACAGGATGTTTAGTTTGTGAAGCAGCTTAAAATAGCCATGGGAAGTGTTGGCTATCTGCCATAGCTAACCAGTCATATTCACATGTGCAGAAATGTTTTGCAAGCAGCTGCGAAAGTAGACTTGCATGAAAGGGGAAGGAGATGAATGAACAGTCCTTGGGGAAAATGTTTTTGCTATACTGCAGATTAAATCACCATCAAGTTCCAAAAAAAATAAAGAAGTATAATACAACCAATTTTGCTGTAGGCAGAATATATATTTGAAGTTACTTCAGGTAGTTTTCCACAACCTGAGTGCCTTCAAGATGTATTGATTTCAACAGCCAGAATTCCACAGCCAGCACGGTGATTGCTCAGAATTCCAAGTTGATTCTACAGCTCTGGAGGGTGCTCACCTTAGGGAAGGCTATCTTAAGATAGCCAACAGAGTTTCATAATGATAATATTAACAACTGAAAGGCAGCATTTCACAAAGCATTCATATATTTTCCCATTGCATGGTAGGATATATTGATCAGATACTAATGATCCTCATTTTGATGGGTCTGGAAAGTGGACATTTCTGATTTTGAATTCACTGAGACGCTGTACTCACACTACTCATACAAGCTAACAGTAAATTGTGTTGGGATTTCTAGAAAAGGCTAGCTTTTCTGTGTATCCAGCCTATTCCTCTTTCATGAGTTTGTTTGGCCTGAACCAAGATCTCCCCAGATAGGATTGCCTTTAGTGAGAAACAATATTCCATAAGGATTCAATTTCTTGTTTTGATAGATCATTACCACCCTTATTACAAACTACTCCATACCTTTAAAGAAGAAGCTCTAGGTCCCTTAGGAAAGTTTCCCAGATGAGTTGGGACTATAAATTCATAGAGTTCCCAGTCAGAAAGCTAAACCTGACCATGGAGGGGTTTAAGGTAGGATAACAGTCTTAGAATTACCAGTTAATCCATGTATGTGACTTGACTGCTAAAACATTAAACTTTGCACTAGGTCCCTCTGGCTAATCTTCTGTCTTTTCTAGGTCTCAACACTGAGAAGCAGTTGCAGGTGTTTCATTCCAACCATTCTGCCTATGGTATGCATCAACTAAATCTTGAGTCTGATATTCCAATTGATGTTCCTCATTTCCTCTTTCCTCCCTTGTTCCAAGCATCTTTGAGTTGTTTACTTTTTTCCCCAATTCTCACAAAATGTTGTTATGGCTGCTGGGCAACCATATTTTGTTAAGTTGATTGCAGAGGTGTCTAGGGGGGTGGTCAAGAAGTCAAGATGATGGCTGTGACCATACGATCAAAGGCACATGACCACCATCTTGACGTTTTTGTCTCCCTTACCCGGTGGATGCCTTGGCTGATTGTCTGCTATTAGTAGAAAATGATTAATGAATGTCCAATTGAATAAATGAATAAAGCATTTTGTCGGTGGGAGCTTGTTAGGACGAAATCAATGGTTCGTTTCCCTTGGTATGGTTCCCAATAACGCAAGCCAAGACAGAGATAGAATGACCCTTTTATTTGAGCTCTTAATAAATGGGGGTCTCTTCGCTAATGGGAAGAGACCCTGAACAGACATTAAAGCCGGTTTATATATGTTTGGTAACATCAAAGCTACGCCTCATTAAGCTTCACTCCTCTTTTTGTGGAATTTTTCACAAGCTAACTATATATCACTTTGATAGATAAGGTGTACAAAAACAAGGTATAACGAGGTTAAAATAATACATCCTGTAATTGAGTCATTCCCTCCCTATTGCTGACACATGCAATTAATACAGCCAATTTGACATTTACAAAAGACAGGCTGCCCATAGGAATTTTCAACCTCAACAAAGGGCAAGGAGGTCATCTTCACAAGCTTATGCTCACTTAAGATGGAGGTGTGTTTGTTTTCTGTTTTTGTGAGTGGGAAATTGGCTTACCGGGTAAGGTCTGAGACCAGTATTCTTCAAGGATAGGTAAGAGGGAGAATAAAAAGCAATTCATAGTTTTAAACTTGGGGCACAGAGAAACATCAACACTGTTGCTCTGGGGAATTGGAAGCAGAATTTACAATTGTGCTGCTTATTACAGAAGTGTGCTTCCACCGTGGTCTTGACACTTAATTTTAAATCGAATCACTGTAAGCTAAATGCTGTAGCACCTCCTGTTTCTTCCTGCTTAGGGAAACATGGAGGTCTTAACAGCAACTTTTAACAGCAACTTTTCTCCTTAAGTAGCAATTACAGTTAACTCTGCCTTTCCCCCCCCCCCCCCAGAATCAGTGCTAAATAACAACCTGCAAAATCTGAATGCTGATCAAAATAGCACGAAAAAGGATGGTAAGTGATCTTTATGGGCAAATATGGGCTTGCTTCTGGTGAGAAAGAAAGAGAAGAAGGTGGGTAGGTGGGCCTGCTAATAAGGAATTTCATGAATAGGATTTACTTTGGATTGTTTCAGATAGAAAAATGTGAGTCATTCCCTACAAGATCAGTATAGGTTCCTGATGTCCTGACTTCGGGCGTAGAAATAACACGCTGAGGCTGGAATCAAACTCTAGTGATTTACTACCCTACTACCCTAACAGAATCCAACTAAACTAACATGAAGTGGCGATGCCCAAAGAATAAGTCCACAAACTTAGGGCGGGGCTTTCTTCAACCTCTTGGGAGGGAAACATAGAGATTCAGCACTACGCATGCATTTCCCTTCCTGGAGGGAGCCCCCTCCTTCGGCGCCCGTTATCTCCCTGACACCTAAGTCCTGCTCATTGCATCTCTATTGTCTTTCTTTCTGGAGGACTCTTTTGACAACTTTCCCTATCAAGGATGGCCCTACGTTAAAGGGAGGCATCTGCCTCAGGTGACTGATTGTGCGGGGACAGACATCAGTATCAACAGTCCATTAATTCCCCGCCCTGTCCCCTTGTGTTAGAAAGCAGCTGTGTGAGTCTTCCATGTACTCGTGTGTTTTCTAAGGAAACTTTCTAAAACACCATTTTGGCCAAACATAGGACCAAATATTCTGATAATCAAATAGGAAATTAATGGCATCATCTGCAAAATAGGATTTTTTTCCTGGCAATGTATGTATGTATGTATGTATGTATGTATGTATGTATTTATTTATTTATTTATTATTTCAATTTATTCCCCGCCCATCTCCCATGCAAGGGACTCTGGGCGGGTTACAATAATTAAAAATTTAAAAGCTATACAAAATAGGAAATATCTAAAAAACACAATCAATAAAAATAAATAAAATCCAAGATGGATTGGGAACCGTAGCATAGATCATGTTGCTACGGGGCTAGCCAACCCCAGGAGGCACTACCGCCTCTTTTTTCCCAGGCCAGGCGGCAGAGCCAGGTCTTAAGGGCCTTCTGAAAGGCCAGGAGTGAAGGGGCCAACCTCACCTCCGGGGGCAAGATATTCCATAGGGCGGGCGCTATCGCAGAGAAGGCACGCCTCCTGGACCCCGCTAGATGGAATTCTCTTGTTGAGGGGGTCCGAAGCATGCCCTCCCTGCATGCATGGATGGGGTGGGCCAACGTTGTCGGGACGAGACGGTCCCTCAGGTACCCTGGCCCTATGCCATGTAGGGCTTTAAAGGTAATCACCAACACCTTGAATTGGACCCGGAAGCAAACTGGTAGCCAATGCAGCTCGCGTAGCAGAGGTGTTACATGTGCCGATCTCATGGCACCCATAACTGCTCGCGCCGCCGCATTCTGTACCAGCTGAAGCTTCCGGATACTCTTCAAGGGTAGCCCCATGTGGAGCGCATTACAGTAGTCTATACGGGAGGTGACAAGGGCATGAGTGACTGTTCGGAGGGCCTCCCGATCCAGGAAAGGGCGTAACTGGCGCACAACTCGAAGTTGTGCAAAGGCCCTCCTGGCCACGACTGCCACCTGCTCTTCGAGCAAGAGTCGCGAGTCCAGGAGGACCCCCAGATTCCGCACTGGATCCGAGTGAGGTAGTGCAACCCCACCCAGAACCAAGGATGACAACTTCCCGGATCTAGAGGGGCCATCAATCCACAGCCACTCCGTCTTACCAGGGTTCAGTTGAAGCCTGTTGTTCCCCATCCAGACCCCCACAGCCTCCAGACACTGAGATAAGGCATTGACCGCATCACCTACTTCACCCGGGATGGAGATGTATAACTGGGTATCATCAGCATATTGGTGATACCTCATCCCATGGTGACGAATGATCTCGCCCAGCAGCTTCATGTAGATGTTGAATAGGAGAGGAGAGAGAACTGACCCCTGAGGCACCCCACAAATCAGGGGTCGTGGGGTAGCTCTATCCTCCCCTATCAACACCGACTGGGAACGGCCCTGGAGGAAGGAGGCGAACCAGCGCAAAACTATGCCGCCCACCCCCAACTCCCTGAGCCGTCCCAAATGTATACCGTGGTCGACGGTATCGAAAGCCGCTGAGAGATCTAAGAGAGCCAGGATGGACGCACTCCCTCTATCCCAATGTATAGGTTTTCCAGGCCAGTAAGAAAGTAAATATGGAAAAATAAATAAAGGGAAAGCACTCATGGAATTCAAAGGATGGAATAAATTGGTCAAAAGATGTTAATTTTTCTACGGTTTTTTTTTTAATAGATATGGAACTGTTTTTATTTAAAATGGCCACAGATTATCAAAATTTCAATATCAACACTGTTTTAAGACTGTAAAGGAAGCATAAATGAGTTAGCAACTGAATAAACAATAAACTGTTCATTGTTAAATGCCTCCTAGATATAATATACTGAGATTAGAGTATCCACAATGCTGTACTGGCTGAAAGTCTAAGAACTTTGTTTACAACACATCTGGAATAGATCAAACTGAAGAAGGTGTCCTGACTAAGAGTGAAGAACCACCATGAGACGAAGTGTAGAAGCTCTAGCGTTTATTGTTCTACTCTGCTAGATAGAATCCAGCTAAACTGAAACGAATTAGCAAACGCTAAGGGAAAAAGCCCATAAAACTAAGGCGGTGCTTTCTTGACTCTCTTAGGAGGGAACCAAAGAGACTCCGTACTACGCATGCATTTGTCTCCCTGGAGACGGCCCCCTCCTTCTTCACCAGTTATCTCCCTGACAGAAGGCTGGATTACTGTCACCAGCATATACTGTGAATTTAAGGGACAAAATAATAAGTTTTTCCTCTCTTCCATGCCTACATATATACATCCATGCATGTTGAAAATGGCATGATAAGAAAAATATAAAACTAAGACCATTTTTCTTGATATCCCAGTGTTGATGAGAGGAAATGTATGGAAAGCAACAAGATTATTCAGTATCTAGATCAGGAGTTCTCTAACTTTGTGGTGCTATAATCCCTTAAAATAAGAAATGAATCTGTGTGACTCCCGCATAAATAAAACTAACCAATCCATTGGAGTTAGGGTTGGGCAAAAAAAAAAATATGTACTACTGTTAGTAATTAATTTGTAATCTATATATCAGGTAAAACAGTGATAGAATCTTTCACATTTATAATTTTTTCACTGAAAATAAACAAACATAAAACCTTCTATATAACGGGAAGGATAAGCTTACTTAGTTTTAATGTATTGTCGAAGGCAATACAACACAACAGCCATTACTTAGTTTTGCGTAATTCCTGAAATTTGTGGAGTGGGGGTTGGGACAACCACTCTAATTTCTCATTACACATTTATTTTGGATGTATACAATATTTGCTCTTTGTAGCTGCAATGGTAAATAAAATAAAATAAAATAATAATAAAATAATAAATAAAATAAAATAAAATAATAAAATAATAAAATTAAATTAAATTAAATTAAATTAAATTAAATTAAAATAAAATAAAATAAAATAAAATAAAATAAAATAATAAAATAAAATAAAATAAAATAATAATAAAATAAAATAAATAAAATAATAAAATAAAATAAAATAAAATAAAATAAAATAAAATAAAATAAAATAAAATAAAATAAAATAAAATAAAATAATAAAATAAAATAAAATAAATCCTGACTTGGCTGCTGGGTTGTCCGGTCAGGGCAGGAGTGAATTCTGACAGCCATCCAGCTCTGAATGTTCATGCTGCTGGGTTTGGGTACCCAAAGATGATACTGGGTGAGAACCTGCTCTGGGCTTTGTTTTGACAAGTTCTGTCAGAAATCCATCTTTGCATTAAAAGCTGCACTCTGAGCTTAACTTTCCACTTTGCTTAAATATTACTCTGGTAAAGCAGGAACACGTTCTGACAGCAATCCTGATTTGGGTCTGCAAACCATGAGGCTTACACATGCAAACCAGGTTTGGTGTCAGAACTCACTCCAAGTTTGAGAGAGGGGTCAAGGAATCCATTTATGCCAACTTGGAAAATCCTTCCTTGAATAGAGGTGGGGGCCTCAGGCACAACCTTTCTCCCATCTTCCTCCCTGCTTTGTCTTCTGTGCCTAGGAAGATTAAGACCATTTCACAAGCTCAACAGCAGCATGGTGATCTTAACGATCCTCCTTTAGATGATAAAAGGACTTAAAATAACATCTCAATATAACCATGACCCCAGGTGTAAGGTCACACAGCTACCTAGAAACATATTTAGGATTCCCTTACTAACTTTGCTCAGACTGAAGAAGCTCCTTGGATAAGGAGCGAAACGTTTCCACTGAGAAAATAGAAATCCAGTTGACATGATTCAAGCTACAGACAGTTCCACCTGGATGACTGAGAACCTTCATAGACAACTCACTCCAAGGCATGGCAGAGCAGGGACAAGCGTTGACAGAGGACACTCAGTTTTGTAATACAGTACCATTTGCAGGTACAAATGTATTGGCAATTACTGTATTCTAATATAAAAAGAAATACAGTGTATTTCTCTATAATAGGGAAGCAGATAGGCTGCAGTATCCTGTATGTATCAACTTGTTCAATCAGCTGTCCAGGAACTGACCATTACAGGGCAATCACAAGGCTCATCCCATCTCTTCCTATGGCTCTTGATATTTAAAGCACCTTCAAATCAAAGAAGTCTTCAAACAGAGGGTTCTTCAAAGAGAGTAAATCTGTGTAAGCAGCTTCAGAATGTGAGTGACAGTCTGCAAGACGGAAAATTCCTCCAGCCGTACATTGCCTGTCATCAAAATCTGGGTGACAGGAAGAATGGTTTTAGGTTTACCTTCTCTTTAGTGTGCCATTTTCCATGTGCCATTTATATGTATATGTGTAAATATAAGGGAAATTTGGTTTTCTTTCTTTGATTTCTCCTCTGCATTAATAGATCAATTGCCAGCCTTCTGCAATTGGGTGCCCTCCAGATGTCTTGGGATTGAAACTCTTCAACTTCCTTATCAATAGGACATTTTGGGTATTAGAGTCTCAACACATCTGAAAGGCACAGATTGGGAAAAGTTGTATTAGATCGTTCCATTTCCATTTAACTTTTTCCTCTAAATTTGTACTTCTAGTGATCAAAAGAATGGATCAGATGGAAATTAAAAGTGAAAAGAATTTGGAGGAGATCTTTAAATTAATGGATGCAATCCATAAGATTAACGGTAAGATACAATTCCTCTGCCCCTCAATTCATAAGATGTTACTCCTTCAGAATTAGCACTCACTCTTCTTGTAATGGAGGCTGTCCTAAAGAAAATGGGGGTGTAAACACAAAGGCTTGTGTTTGGTACTAGGCTACTGGTTTTTGAGTCAAATTATATATATATATATATATATATATATATATATATATATATATATATATATATATATATTGTATGTATATATATATATGATTCAATTTATATCACCGCCCCATCTCCCCTGAATGGCTGGGCGGTTTACAAAAAGTCAATGATTAAAATGAATAAGATATAATACCGTACGGCAGTCATCATATAAATACAAATAATTTAAAGATAAATTCCAAGATAAAATAGTTCTTTTAAAAGGACTCTCTGAGTCCTTTTAACATATGAGAACTTTCATATGAGTGCATATGAAAGTTCTCCTACAAGTTACGCTTTTGAACTGTAGCCCAATTTTACCACATGCCTATCACCAAAGCATAGGTCACAGTGCCACGTATTGTTATGCATTTTCTCTGATTGGCCATTTAAACGGGATAGATACAAATTAATATATTTGGTTCTGGGCTGTGACCAGGGCCTCCGTCAACCATCCATCAGAACCTCAAGGGAAAAAAAGACAAGTCCCCTCTGGGACCTCCCAAGTTCCACTAGTCATCTGGGCTGGACCAATCTAACAGTTTCCCCCTGGCCACATGGCGGGAGCAGCACTGGCAAGCCAGAAAGTGATCAGAGAATGCTCTGGTTGGGGCAAAGGACTGGTGGTGATGTCCTCCACTCTCAGGTTGCAACTGCCCTGAGACACAAACTACAGTAGGTCTAATATATGGCCCCCAGTATGTGTGTCAGGCTCTTGATGACTTAGGTCAAGTCCACAGTTGCCTTGGTGGCCATGAACTCCTGGACTGTCTGTCCCACACGCCATGCCACCTGGGGGCAGATTGAAGCCCCCAAGAACGATAAGCCTCAGAGACTCCGCTGCCAGTCTGGCAACAGAATCTAGCAGTTTAGGCAGGGAGGTTGCTGAGCAACAGGAAGGCCAATATAGCAACCACAAATTAAACTGGTCCCTAGAGCCCAACGTCAACCAGGAAGTCTCATACCCGATTATCTGGAGAGCAGAACTTCTGAAAGCCATTAAGGTTTTTTTAAACAGCAAATATTACAGTTTTTGCCAGTCAGGACAGGTTTCATTATCAAGATTGTATAGACTGTTTGGATTCACAGACTGGACCAAATAATTACAAGTGTTGACAATATCGCTACTAATGACTAAAAGCAACTCTAGAATCTGTGATTAACTGTCTGCTTTAAATATCTACAATTGTTTTATAGCTTCAGGCTGCCAGTTATGTCCAGAAGGTTGGCTGCTGAACAGAGGACAATGCTACTATTTTGAGATGATGAGTAAACACTGGTCTTTTGCAAAGAAGTCATGTGAGGATCACGGAGGCTCCATGGTTGTCATTAATGATAGGGATGAGCAGGTAATAGGCTGCTCTTGTTTAATAATCAAGCATTTCCCACTTAAACTTAATCCAAGCACATTCCCTCAAGGAGCACTTTTGTGGGAAGGAAATTCCAGTTCTTGAGAATTGAACAGTAGTCCATGTTAGCTCTAATTATGAAGCTCATTGCGGTTGTTATTAGAGGGAATGAAGGAGGAGAAGGGAAAACCTTGCAGGGGCCGCCTCCTTCAGTGGAGAACAACTGTCGGAAGTTTCCTTCATATCTGCAAAGATGGTGGAGAGGGATGAGCAGCTCAGGAACAGTACTCTATATCTATATGCTGATTTTGAGCTGTTGTTCCTTTGGGAGGGAGCTAGTTTTAGTCTACCAAGAGGGAGACTGTTGGGAAGAAGGCTACTGGCCTTTTGTCTTGGCTGTGAGGGGACACCCTGAACTGCTTCTCTAGGGCAAGGTACAAAATGCTCCCTTCCCATCCCTGCTCACAGTCAGTATTAATATGCTGGTAATGAAGGTAAATGATATGCAGCTCCCCCTTATAGGATACGTTTTTGCGGTTCCATGGAAAGGTGGTGAACCCATTCCCAAATTCATCTTTCTTTCCTACATTACTATTTTATTTAATTATGATATAGAGTCCCAAACCCTGCAAAGGCAAATAAAATATATGGTGTACATCTATTTTGTTACATACATGACAATAGAAGGTATCACTGGAGGTACAGTACTTCTCCAGTGCCCCAACCACTTTAGGTGGACCATCCTTTTCATATACCTCTAGATGACAGGGAACCATCTGGTTGTAAATGATGTAGGACAGCAAGTCATGAGTCATTATAAACTTCTGTGTAAAGTTCTCAGCTAAGGTAACTGACCATACTCTGAGCTATTCCTCACAACCCAGTTAAAGTGCTCTCTGTCAATCCTTAAGTTGCCAGAAAACTAGACAAATACTATATTTGTTGTTGCCATTATCAATTCCTACTTTGCTTCTTTACCCTGTGTTTGGGCTTGGGTCAACTGATAGTGTCCGGATTTCAGGTGTACAGGGTATATTAAGCACAGCTATTGGTTAACCTCTCCAACTTCTCTGCCCTTCCCACTTCTCGATGTCACCAGATGACAGGAAACACTGTTGTGACTGGTACATAGTGTTTGAGAGAACGCTAGACGCATCTTTCAAAACTCACTCCCTTTATATGTGCCCAAACAAAGGGGGTAGACACTTTTAAATGGTTAAATTTATGTTCCTAGTTGCATATGTAAGACTGCAGACCAGCTGATCTGCAGGTTTGCACATCTGGCTGACCAGTTTTGAAAAATGGATAGACATTTTGCAAGATGTAGCAATTGGCCTATCCCATATGGTATATTATAGCTGAAATATTTAAACTGCCTTATATTTCAGAGGTTTCTTCAATTACATCTAAAAGGCAAGGAGTTCTGGATTGGTCTAAATGACATGAAAACTGAAAGCAAGTTTATTTGGATAGACAATACTCCTCTGACATATATGTAAGTCTCTGTTAAATTTCTTTCTCTCTCGTTCTCTCTCTTTTTGCTCATTTGTTTATAAATACTAGGGAATTTCCAAACTAGGCTTTCAAACTATGATTTTGCAATCATCCTGCCTCTTTCAACATACTTTTATTTGGCTACAGATGTCACCATCATCTTCTTCAAACAATAAGCCTGACCATGTGTTCCCTTTGCTGCTTCTATTTCCTTTTCTCATCGGAAAATTTCTTAAAGAGAGAAAAGTGGATAGCTGAATAATGCTTTAGATTGGTAGTGTTTAACTAGCTGCCCAGTTAAAAATTGAATCTGCAAACTTAGTTGTATATTGGACAATGTCAAATTCCACAGGCAGGAAATGATAGTTCAGGTGACCTGAAATGAGATTAGAAAGTTTATAGATTTAAACCTACCTAACTATTAACATCTCCTCCAGAGGCCCTGCTGCCTGTGGATGAGTAACAATAAGGGATAGGGACATTTTGGTGGCCCAGTACCCCAACCTTTACTTCTACATAGATATTGTGGGCTAGAACTCCCCATAAACAATGAAAGGTATATTTCTTTACTCAATGTGTAGTTAAACTCTGGGACTGACTACCACAAGATGTAACAATGATTGGTAAATTGGATAGCTTTCAAAGAGAATTCATAGGCTAACTATCACTAGTGGTTATGATATCTATATTCTACCTCCTGGTTCCTGAAGGCTAATTGTCTCTTGGTTCTAGTTCCTGGGAATACAAGGTGCTACTCCAGTTTTTCCTTGGAGCTTCCAGTTAGCCCCCAAGGAAAAGCAGGATGCTGGTCTAAATACTTCTCTGGTCTAATTCAACACTACTTTGCTTATGTGTTCTCTTAGCTAATTTAAAACAAAATCAAACAAAGCTAAATGAAAAGGTGCAATCCTGCATTACTTTCAAGCCAGTTCATTACTGAAGTGGATCTTCAGCTAAGCTATTTTAGAAACTAACCACTTCAATGTTATGGCTCCTACTTTTGTAGAAGCCAGATGAGATATCAATAGTGTGCCAGTCCAAGGCCCATTTTGGCCAATGAAAAAGTAAGGCTTGTCCCCTCAGCCCTTAAACACACACTCTCTCAATCTCAATCTCTCTCTCTCTCTCTCTCTCTCTCTCTCTCTCTCTCTCTCTCTCTCTCTCTCTCTCGTCTACCATCTACCATCTACCATCTATTATTATTTTTCCATTCAATTACAATGATTATTTGATTATTAGATAGAACATCTTCCATACACTGATATTGAGTGGGTTTGGGGGCTGTATATGTTTAGCAGCTTGTCCTACTAGTCTTTGCTATAGTGTTTATTTTTTTATTTTCCTTACTTATCTGGGTGTGGTTAATGGGTATGGGATAAGGGAGGATTGCCCTTTCTTCAACCTTTGGTGGTTCTTTTTGAGTAATTTATAGATGTGGTTGGCCAGGTTTATTTCTATGTCTCTTGGTGGCTAATTTGTCAGAATGTCGAGCTTCTAGGAATTGTCTTGCATTTTAACTTTTCTTGGTCAAAAATATGCATAGGTTCCCAGTTGAAATTGTGGTTCAACTTGCCTATGTATTGAGAAATTAAGGCATTTTCATCATGCCTTCTGACTTCCAATTGAAGTTTGTGGATGAATCCTGCTGATCTTCTGCCTGTTTGTCCTTTGCTGCGGTTTTCACAGTCCTTCCACGGTATATTCTAAAGGACTCCTGTTTGATCTTCTTTGACTATTGGGTCTGATTAAAATACTTCGGAGATATTTTATCGGCTTGCGTGCTACAGAGAAGCCTAGGGCTTGTAGTAACCAGCTGATAGTTCCAAAATGTTTTTGATCTATGGAAAAGTTATCCTTTCATTGGTTGTGACACTTGTGCTGTGATTGGTTGTGTGGATAGACACTTTTTAATCAAATAGGGAGGAAAATTGCATTGCATATAGTCAGTCTATTTTGGCTTTCTGAGTTCTGGGTTCCTGGAAAGTGTTTTTGCTCATCTGAACAGGGTTCTTACAAAGCTTCCTTTGTGTGCCACAGGTTTGCTGAGATAGTTGAATACTTGGTTAGGGTGGATTGTTTTGCACTGCACTTGGGTTTGCAGTTTGTCATTGTTTTCTCTGCTGATGAGAATGTCCAGGAAAGTCTTTATCATTCTCTTCTCTTGTGAGCTTGGTTCTGCCAAAAGTCTTGTTAATTGTCTCATGTGTGTTCTACAGTTGTTCTTTTTTCATTATGACAAAAGTGTCAGCTATATAATAGACCCATATTTTGGGTTGTATGTGTGGAAGTACTGTTCCTTCTAGGTGCTGCATTACTGTCTCTGAATCCTGAGATGGTGACCCCATGACTGTTCCTCTGATTTGTTTGTATACCTGTCCATCAAGCTGGAACTGGTGAGGCAAAGGTCTATAAGTTCCATAAGTCTGCTTTTTCAGTTTTTGTATTATGTTTAGTGTGTTGTTTAGGAGTACTCTAATTGATTCTTTTGCCAGTTTAGGATCTATGTATTTGAAGAGTGCAGAAATCAAAACTATGATTTCATTTTCCTCAAGTGTTAGATCTTTGATTCACTTGTGGTGAATTGATGGAATATTTGTTTCCCTTTATGAGTTTCTTGGCAAGTTTCTTTTAGCTAAATTGCATGTTGGGGTACCTGGTAGCAATACAATTGGACAGAGTGGTCTCTCAGGTTTGTGTATTTTATGTAGGCTGACCATATTTCCTTGAGACAAAAACGGGACATTGGGATGGCAAAACAGGATGGGGTCTTATGTAATATTCTGTATTCATGAAAAAGACAGGGGTCCCTGCCCCCAGTCCGTGCGATTGGCTCCCGCCTGCAAACCCCACCCCCTGGCCTGCGTGATTGGCTCCCGCCTGCAAACCCCACCCCCTGGTCTGTGCGATTGACTCCCGCCTGCAAACCCCACCCCCTGGTCTGTGCGATTGACTCCCGCCTGCAAACCCTGCCCTGGTCCATGCGATTGGCTCCCGCCTGCAAACCCTGCCCCTGGTCCGTGCGATTGGCTCCTGCCTGCAAACCCCGCCCCCTGGTCTTCATTATTGGCTCCTGCCTGCAAACCCCGCCCCCTGGTCCGCCCTCCTCTCTGCCTCTTCGCCCTCCTTTGCCACACACTGATAGGCGGGAGGGCTTCCTCTTCCGGGCTGCCTCCAATCGGCAGCTCCGGCTCGGATCCTCCTTCCGCCCCATTCCCGGCAGGTTTAAAAAACGGGACAAAATTGAGATTTTTATCAAAATGACAGGACGGTTGAAAAATGCTAAAAAAATGGGACTGTCCCGTTCAAAACGGGATGTATGGTCAGACTAATTTTAGGGCACCAGTAGAAGCATGGGAGGACTGGTCTGCAGCTTTTACATACCTTTGTTTTTCTTTCATGATTTGTCCTTTTTTGAGTAGATCACTGAGAGCTTTGTTGATTTGGTTGTCTAAATGCTGTTTGGGGTTTGTACTTAAGAGATTGTAAGTTTCCTTGTCATTCAACAGTTATTTTGCTTTTGGGATGTACTGTGCTCTGTCCGTGATAACTGTTGTTCATCCTCTGCCTGCTGGAAAGATTGTGATGGTTGGGTCATTCTTTAATGTTCTTTAGGGCCTCTCTTTCTTCTATCTTCTACCTACCTATTTCTGTGTGTTTGGCCATTAGTATGCAATTATCTTCATCATAGAGAAAATCTATCTATGTGGTTGCTAGGAGTTGAAAATGACTTAATGGCACATTAAAAAAAACAGAATAAAATGAATTACCTGTTATACATTTCCTTGGTAGACATAGGTTAGTCCAGTTGTTTTGCATCATGTTTACCACCCATTCTGGTTCAGTTTTATCTTGTTGCAGGTAGCTTCAGCACTTTGATTTTCAGTTTTGTTTTCCTTTTTTCAGCTTGTTTTTGTGAGGTGATTTTGATGATAGTTGTTAGTGTCTTTATGCATCTGGTTTGTGCCAGTTTAATTCATTGATGATGTGTTGTTATTTATGCAGTCAATGGTGTCATCCACTGTCATCAGATGTGCCATTTTCTGGCTCTTTGTTTGTTTCCGTCCTGCTGCAAGTTTATTGAAGACCTGTATCTTACTCTGTTAGGTAGGATCTGCTGTCTTAGGCACTCATGCAGAAAAAATAGCTGCTCTTTGGTGGAAGTGTGCCTGCATGCACATCTCTCCCACTTACGTGCTTTCTGAAGCATTTTATGCCCACATGTTGTTGCAATAGTGGAAAATCTATGTAGCTCAGGGTTGAGCTGTTGAATTCCTGGTGCTCACTCACTAATTTATTGGTGCTCGCTAATTAACTTTGCCATTTATATAAATTTCCAACTGCAGCCACTGGTATCCACGAGAACCCAACAATGGTGGAAAAGGGGAAGACTGTGTAGTGATGACTGCTTCAGGCTTTTGGCAAGATCGTGAATGTGGAGGCAATGCGGATGGCTGGATTTGTGAAAAGCCCTGGAATTGCTAACTGTATCCAATAAGAGCAAGACTCAATATTCAGCACTCCTAACATACATGTATTATTTTGAGCTTTGTTATTTTTATTGTATGTTATTGATTTACTGTATTTTACTTTACTGAGGACTATCAATATATGGTACAGTATAACTGTTTTATTAAATAATAAAGTGCATAACACATTAGAAAGATATGTCCCAAATCTAGTTATAATATAGAACACCAAATTTCAGAAAGCAACAGTAATTCACAAAATTCATTAAGTCATCTTAATGAGAAAAGGACCATTATTCTCAGGCTGTTTTTGGATTTTCCTTGTTAAATTAAATGAGAGTGAGAGTTAACCAGTTCACCTTCAGGTATGCCTATTGCTTTATCATTTGAATGGTATGAAAGCAATGAAGCAGGTTTAACAATAGATAGCAATGATAGTATTCTGGGAAAATATAAAAGTTCAGTGTTTCTGGTTTTAACCTTTGCTGCAGTAGTTCCAAAAGCTTATCCAGTATGGACTGGAAAGGACTTTTCAGTATTCTCTATTCTTTCTTGGACCCCAGATGCAAAATCAATGAATTGGCTGTCAATTGCCTCTAGAATAGATCTCTTAAGTGTCCCAGCATCAGTTCCTATACTGTACATGCATGTATATTTATTTCATTACTAGTTTCTTCTCATTTACTAAAAGAAAAACATTTCTTCCCCAGCTCCCATCTTCCATGGGAAAAGAAATTTACATCAAGGTATTTGTTAAAGAAAAATGGGAGACAGTTTATTAACTATTATTGGGCTATCTGAGGGACCGCCTCTCCTTGATTACATCATCCCAGCCCATTAGATCCGGCAGAGAGGGCATGCTGCGGATACCATCCGCCAGGGACCAACATTTGATGGGTCCCAGGCGGCAGGCCTTCTCTGCCATGGCACCTGCCTTGTGGAACATTCTCTCCCCCCCCCCCCAATATTCAGTTAGCTCCATCCCTTTTGATGTTTTGGAAGTCCTTCAAGACCTGGTTAAACCACCAGGCCTGGGAGTCCCAGGGAGGCGGAGATCTGTTGAGATGGCTCCACTATTGAGATGGATGTACTCATTCTCTCTACCTGGGGTTTGTGTATATTTCTGTTTTAATTAATTTTTTAATGTTGATTTTTATATTTTTAATGCTTGTTTTTATATATGTACTGTTTTTATTTGATTATTGTATGCCGCCCAGTCACTTCCTGTGAGATGGGCAGCTATATAAATTTGACTGATTGATAAATAAATAAATAAATAAATAAATAAACTAACTAACTAACTAACTAACTAACTATCCAGCTGGGATCAACTGGGGATGACTATCTGCACCAGGGCATTTGAGAAGGGCCAAATGCTAATTCCATCTCCACTCCCACCTCACTCACTCAAGCCATCTGCTCTAGCTCAGTCTTTATAGAAATGCTGTTAAATTATCCAAAAGAAGTGGTAGGAAACTTGAGAAAAGAGTGTGAAATAGCCAAGTTTAGGTTTTGCTAATACACATGAACAGATAAAATCAACATCCCCCAAGCTACCACAAATCAATTCATAGAACAAACCTGGGCTTCCGTTGAGAAACTTGAATAAGGGACCTCTCTGCTGACTGGGTCTCTACTTACTCTTGCCACTCAGTTGTCAACTTTCTATTGCTTATTGTCCACTTTTATGGGCCCACGTTTGTTATCCCAACACTACCTCATATTGTATTAGCCTGCTTTGATTCACCCACTTGTTGCACGTTCTCCTTATGTCCTTTCGCTGCAGCCTTGCACCTTGATTCTCTTTCTCATGGAAGACATGGACAGATGAAACCAGAGGATGGTGGAGAGTAGATTTTCATTTGTTTATGAACATATGAACTGCTTCAGTCACATGAATGAACCCTCCTTCCAGATGAAACCATACACTGTATGTTCCAAGCTTTATGCATGTGTTCCTTTCAATTGGCTAACGGAGTCTCATAAAGCTCCTCTGCAGCCTTAATCAAGAGAAGAGGAAAGGACTCTCATATGGGCTCTTGACCAAGTCTATTGGGCTGCTTGATTACTTCGGGTGAACTGAGAATTCAGCCTAGAACAAGAGTAGGCAGGCTTTAGTCTTGCAGGAGCTATTTGGTCCCCTTTTACCAGAGCAAGTTACAAAAATAGGAGCTCAGGAGTACAGACATAGAATTGAGGAACAAGTTGTGCCTCTGAACAGAGAACTCGTGGATTTGCTTTCAACAGCACAACAGGAGCTTACACACAAATTATTTATTACACAGAAATGGAGTTTCTGTTCCCCTTCTTACAAGCTTTGCTGATTTCAGCAGCCTCACAGAAGAACAGTTTTTATTCTTAAATTATTGAGAGCCAAACACTTTACTGTGAATCACTTGGAGATCAACTAATATGCCCAATTTCTGCTCATCCTATCTAGAAAACATAAAACCGAAGTTGTACACTATAGTAAAGTTTAGTCTTTACTAGTCTGGGAAAGTTTTCTTTTCTGTTCTTGAGCTTTTCACTTTTCACTGAGGCATGCCTAAAAAGCTTCTAAATAATCCCAGATTTGCCAGAATTCAGTTTGATGAACCTCTAGCATGGATTCCCTGGAGCTGCCGGGAGTTCTGCCATGGTTATGGTAGAACTGGGAACCAATGTGTTTTACTTTGAGTTTTATGATAGAAGGAGGGTGATATAAATGTTTTTTTTTTGTGGAGTCCTTGGTGCTCTCTGAGCCTTGTTGTTTTCTTGCAGACATTTCATTGCCAGGCTAGGCAACACCTTCAGTGCGAAAAGGGAGTGGGACTTGCTCTCTGTTTATATACCATGGCTTGTCCTGCCTGTGTTGGTGGGGGTGTTGTACTCTCCTTGGTAGTTCCTTGATTGGGTTGTTGTTTGCTGCTTGGTTGATTGACTGAGTTAATAGTTCCTTGATTAGGGTCTATTGTTTTTTTTTGTTTATTCGTTCAGTCGCTTCTGACTCTTCGTGACTTCATGGACCAGTCCACGCCAGAGCTTCCTGTCGGCCTTCGCCATCCCCAGCTCCCCCATGGTCAACTCCGTCACCTCCAGAATATCATCCATCCATCTTGCCCTTGGTCGGCCCCTCTTCCTTTTGCCTTCCACTTTCCCTAGCATCAGCGTCTTCTCCAGGGTATCCTGTCTTCGCATTATGTGGCCAAAGTACTTTAGTTTTGCCTTTAATATCATTCCCTCAAGTGAGCAGTCTGGCTTTATTTCCTGTACTAAATTAAAAAATAACAATAAAAACTATAGAAGAAAAGGTTTCATACAGATTTCCATCATATCATAGAACAATATTACCTTTAAAAATGTAAAATCACCTGCCCCTTCTCAAAATATGACCAGTGGATCCAGGTAAACAAAATCCAGGTCCAGAAACATGGATCTACATAAGATGTGTACTGTAGTGCCTTTCATTTGTGAGCTACTGTGATTGGAGTCTATCTTCAAAATGCAATTGTTGTTTAGGAAGTACATGTAATGTGCATAAGCACAGGACTGGCTAGGTTTAAACGGTGAGCACTTGGTACACAATAATTCATAAGACTGAAAATGCTTGAGAAGTAGGAGGCATTAGCACAGTTATGGATTCTAATTGGTGCAGAACTTTTTTTTATCTATATAAATGTGCAAATCTACACAGTAACAAAATTTAAGAAAAATGAAACACTGAGTTGGGCTATGTTTCCACATTTCCTATACCCCAATTCTCTGTAAATTCTTCCCCTTGACCATCCCCCTTTGGAGCCCAGTGCATAATGTCCTAGGAACTCTCCTTTTAAAGATTAAATGTTTGCTGTCCTGTTTGCACACTCAGTGAAGGAATTCCTTTGCTAATTGGAAAATTGTTCTTCACCTCACAGCTGTCTCTTGTTTCTAACTAGCATTCAGTGGACTTGGGCTACTCCAGCCTCACAGCCAGAAAGGCAGGCAGGCTCTGCCTCTCCTCTCATCCTTGCAGATTTTGAACTCACTCCTACTAGGAAGAGCCAGAACAGAGCGCAAATGAAACAGGCTTTACTCAATAGCTGTGATAACCCCAAAGAACTGTCATAAAAACACTATGTGCATCCCTGCATGAGGAGGACACAGTATATGTACTGTGCATATACTGCATGAAAACTTATCATTGTGACAAGATTAAAACCGCCCAGAGTCCCCCAGTTGGGGGAGATGGGCGGTGATATAAATTTAAATAATAATTAACATTAATTAATTAATTAATTAATTAATTAATTAAATGCTCATGTAGTTTGGCTCCAGGCAACTCTTGCAGGGAGCTCTTTTGTATTCTGTTGAACAAACGAAAAGAGGTAATAGGAATGGAGGCAAGTGGGCAACGGAGGTATCAGACAGGGTGCAGTTTGGCAATGGGTTGCTTCCAGTACCCCAACTGCAATCAAGATTTTTCCTCTTAAAAAAAAAAGATTTTAAAAATCCCATGAGTCAAGCTTGATTCCTGGTGACTATATCTATGTTCCTTAAAAAGAACAAACAAATCTGAATAGTAATCCTCATTATTACCGTAAAGTTAGACTTAAGAACTACTGGGGAATGAAAAATAGCTTATTGCACCACGTGGAAAGCGAGGAAAAAATGTTTACGATGTTTCTGTTCATGTATAGCTCTGCTAAAGGATGCGTGCTGGATATTTTAAGAGCATTGTACAAATTGCAATGCTCTTCAAGCAAAGCACTGGGGGATAGATCTCACAGCACTGAATTGGAATTTCAGATCAAGCTGCATTGGGAGCAAAGCAAAAAGTTGGGTAAATAATAATGTGCAGCTTTAAAAGTTGTAAACAAGGCACCAAGAGTATTGGTCCCTTTTGAATCATTCCTTCCTTATAAAATCTCTTGAGCATGTATCTCTGGAGAATGAAGTACTTGCTTAAAACCGAAGGTAAACAGGCTTTCCCAACAGGCTAAATCTCCCATCTCCCTGCTCAATGAGTTTATTTAAGATTGCCAAGGTAAAAAACAAGACTGGGCAGCCAGTCTTGCCTTATACAGTATATTAAAGCAGGAACAGGACCCCCAGTGCAGCAGCCCCAGTGCAATTTTTCCCATCTGCAGAAACTTCTTTATGAGTAGACTTCAACTCCCAGAATTCTCAGCAATTACCATGCTCCATCCTGGCTGGGGAATTCTAGGAGTTGAAGTCTATACATCTGGAAGTTGCCAGTTTGAGAAACACTAGCCTAGCAGCTGTGTAAGTGGACATGAGGGAAGAACAGATGGGTAGGATGAGTGGGCAGAGCAAACTGAAAGGCACCTAAGACTATTTAGGTGCCATCATGGCACGTTAAGGACTTCATAGACAGGCCTTGATCTCAGAACTTCTTAAAAGTTAACGTTGTGCTATTCCACTGAACTACAGCTCCACAGAAGCTGCTGTCAGCATTGTGCTCCCTCGTTGGAGGCTTAGAATTCCTTGCATGGGGCTGGAGAGGAGGGAAGGGTATACAGGAGCTAGTGGTCTCAGAGGCACCCCATTTCAACCCATTAGTAGCAGTTGATCTAGATCAGAACCACCTTCAGAGGGGAATTGAGGCTTCTGGGGTAGAAAGGCACCTCCCCCCTATTCTCACCCCTCGAAGAGAGTGTAGCTATAGATCAGGGCTGCTCCACGAAATGATTCAGAATTTGAAACTCCCATGGTGTAGAAATCTGACAATAATTAATGGAAGGCACAAGTTATAAACTTTTTAAAATAGCCCCTTGCTGCTGTGAAAGCTGTTAAAAATTCTGGGATTAAATGAACTGTCTTTATTGCTTTAGCAAAGCAATTGCAGAGGAGGGGGAGGAGGAGGGGGAGGAGGAGGAGGAGCTTGATGGAGTCTTGAAGGTTAATAAAAGAACTCCAAGCAGCTAACAACAATCTTGCAGAGTAGAAGCGTGAACCAGCAGGGAACTTGCACTTTAAGCTTAATTGCGTTCAGAAATAAATTCAGTCTTCACACATTAGTTAGATGAAGGAAAATAGAGATAGCTTACATTTATTCAGTAGATCTGAATACGAGTAAATTCATAGTAGAACTGCGTGCAAGCGAGATGGAATGGATGAGAGATGCATGGTGCAGCCCTCCTGCTTACAGGTGTGCCCGAAGCATAATGGAGAATGAGAATCCCCAAACCAAGGAGGAGGAGGAAGAGGAAATCAGGTGACCCAGGTAACATCCCACAAGCACAGTAGGGATGCGTTTACTAGAAAGACCCCCTATTATGCTTATGAGACAATGCTGAGTTGACTCCTGATAATCCCAACAGAGCTCCCTTCCTTGCAATTGCTGATTCAATTTCTTAGCATGTGATGATAAGGGCAGTTTTGATCTTACCTTGGAAGCTAGAGCAGAAAGACACAGAAGTATGTATTTCAGACAGTGAAACTTCTTTCTGATGGATCTGCTGCAAAAATTGCAAATGGAGTCTTTTTGGTAATAAAGAGACACTTCTTTGTTGTGTTTCTACTGTTTTCATTCGTTTTATTAGATATTTTGGAACCACGAGCAAAGAGACTGTGCTGCCCAGTAACCTTTCTCATGAACACATTTGTTCCTCTAGTAACTTGAGTCTCTGCCCTTGCTTATTTTTGATTGTACTGACATTCATTGTTGGCAAACTGACCGTCTGCTCCACATCACTCATTTTCAGGGGTTGCTTTCCTTGTTAATAGCAAAGGTTTACCCTTGTGGCAGCATGATTCAGATGTATGTCGTGGGAGGCAGCTGCATCCTTCCCAGCAGAGCCTGGGCCAAGACTGCCAGAATTATAGTCCAACCACATTTGTCTTTCTAAGGTCATTCTTTCAGTGGGCCTCAGAACAGAAAATGGCAATAGATGGCTGATTTTTCAATAAGCCTTTGTAGTTGAGGGGACATCGGAATGAAACAGGCGCCTACTCTTATTTGAGTAGTAAAATATCTCAAAAGACACCAGCATTTATGTGGAGTTCAGTTTCCTGGGAAGGAGACAATGGAAGACCAATGGTCTTTTCATCATATAAAATATACTTAAATGTTTGTCATTTAGATACATATTCTTCATCAGATTTCTAGGATCAGATCAAAAGATGTCATTAGAAGATTAATGTTGGATCCCTGCCTCCACAGCACAGTTGTTTGCCTGCTACCCACGTACATACCCCAACAGATCCCACCCAGCCCTTCCATTAAGCGATGAGTGCAAAGGAAAGATCTTGCCCATGACCTTGGACGTTTTCTGCCATTCCAGTTCACATTAAAAACTGGTCACCTTCTTGTCCTGATAGCACTAATCATCCTAGCACTAATCACAAAAAACTTAGACTCAAAAATTAGGCAGTTGGATTGGGAGAGATCTTGTGGCTTTGTCCTGAGAAACCTACAAACTTATTAATACAACTGTCTGTATTAATTTTGCATAAACATGATTGTTTCAAATGATGGGTAGAGTTTTATCATTTCTTGCAGTAGATATACTTTAAATGTTTTAAATAGCACTACACAGAAATAGCTAGTTGGCCTAAACAACTATTATTTTCCTCCTCCTCCTCTTCCTCCTCCTCCTTCTTGCCTGTTGCCTACCACAACTTACTATATTCCTCCATTGGGAGTCTCCTTTTTAGGTGAGTTACAGATTTCACCTCTGCATTTTGCCCTTCAGAGCTCCTGCATCTGCAGTTCCTTTTGCCTCAGACTTCCCGCAGGAGACGCAGACTGCTCAGTGCCTCATAAAGGAACAGCGAAATTTGGCAAAGGCAGCATACATGCAATCTGCAGATGCTTGCAGACAAGAGGATGTCAAAATTGCGGAGGAGGATTTAGTGCGCCTTTCAATGAAATTTTTGTCTTCCCCTTGGCCCTCCAAAAAGCTGGACTCAGTTTATTGGCCCCTATCCAGTGATTCAGCAGATTAACCTGGTGGCCTTTTGTCTGCAATTGCATCAGTGAAGACTCATTCTGCTTTCCATTGACTGCTACTTGTGCAGTAGCCTTACACTCTAAGACAGCTCCACCTCTGCCCGTTTTGGTGGATGGGGAGGAAGAAGTAGAAGCTATTCTGGATTATAGGCACAAGGGAAATAATTGGAACATCTGATTAACTGGAAGGGCTATCCAGAATCAGAGAAATCATGGAAAATCAGGTCTTCATCAGTCTCCGAGTTCTCTCTCACTTCTTCCTTAATCCCTGAGGGTGAGGCTGGATAGGGATCGTGATTAGGCTGACCATATTTCCTTGAGACAAAAACGGGACATTAGGATGGCAAAACGGAATGGGGTCTTATGTAATATTCCGTATTCATGAAAAAAAAAACAGGAGTCTCCACCCCCTGGTCCCGCCCCCTGGTCCGTGCAATTGGCTCCCGCCTGCAAACCCTCCCCCGGTCCACGCGATTGGCTCCCGCCTGCAAACCCCGCCCCCTGGTCCACCCTCCTCTCTGCCTCTCCGCCCTCCTTTGCCGCGTGCTGATAGGCGGGAGGGCTTCCTCTTCAGGGCTGCCTCCAATCAGCAGCTCGGATCCTCCTTCTGCCCATTCCCACTGGGTTTAAAAAATGGGACAAAATTGAGATTTTTATCAAAACGACGGGACGGTTGAAAAATGCTAAAAAAATGGGACTGTCCCATTCAAAATGGGACGTATGGTCAGCCTAATCGTGATGGAACAAAGATTTTGTTCATGCATCTAGGTATAGTTGGAAACTCTGATAGATCTTGGAGGGAGGGTTTCCTTGCTAAAGGAATCTGTTTTTGGAAGAGTTTTTCCAAAAAGAACCTACGGTAATTAGAATCTAATCTAATTAAATAATTAATATATTTCTATGCCAAAGCTTAGAAATGCAGCTGTTTACCAGATCTCTCTCAGACACAAACAAAACAGATTGAACTTTCTTCTTTGGACAACTGAAATAGCTTCTACATAAATACTCTTTTATACTTTCCCTAATTCTAGTCTAATTATATGCTTACTAAATCATGTCTTATGTTTGATAGGTGGTTATGGACAGATAACATAAGTTAACATTATCTTCTTTCCCAAATTGTAAAATATTCTTGTGTCAAATGGATGGATTTTTATCAGTGTATAAATATTTGAGCAGAATCTTTCTATCTTTCTTTTTACAACTCTTTGTCCATTTCTGGAAGTCTGCTCTCTAAGAAACACAGAATTGATTAAAAGCGTTGATAACTTTCATTTTCTTTGCTAGCTGTTTTTCACTGACTAGGCATAACTGGACACCCAGTAAAAAACATATTGTCATCATTACTCTCTTCCTAGAAAAGTGTCTTGCATTTTATTCAATATCTATATGTTGAGTTGTTGTTTCTTTGAAGATTATATGTATTTGATTTTATAACAGTTTTTTTTCAAATCTTTCCAATGTGGTTGGAGTCCTGATACAATTGAATCATCCAGATACCTATACCAAATAAAGTAGGAATAGAAAAACAGTAAATAAACAGTTAATAATTCTGTACATTTATACAGTTCGTGAATAATTAGTTGAAAAGTTCTACAGTAACTGCTTTTCCCCCCTCTCTAACTTCCTTCTTCACAATTCAGTACAGAAATAGATCACTAATTGTTTGAGGAACAAAGCTGTGGAGATACATCATAGGTCAAGTCTCAAAGGAGCAGATGTGTATTTTAAATACTTGCTGTTTCAAACACCGAAGTCTTCTGAGATTATATTGTCAAACTCAGACAGAGGAGACTTCCGTGTAATTTGTCTGGATTTGATATGTTTTAAATGCAAATATAGGTAAATGCAACTTGAAAAAAGACCCTGAGACTGGTAAGCACAATCTTACAGCAGGGCATCATTTTGTGACACACTCTTACAACAGGGCACAAGGCAGGCACTAGGACCTGCGTGGAATCCTGGCAGGGCTTGGAGGCAGCATCAGCCTCGACACACCCAGACACTGCAGCCGACACACTAACATGTCGCAACACACAGTTTGGAAAGCTATGTACTAGCCCAAGGGTCGGAAATGGCGGCTCGCGAGCCAGATGCGGCTCTTTGGCCCCTTGAGTGTGGCTCTTCCGCAGCTGAACTCACCCCCGCCCCTTCCACGTGATAGGCCCCCGCCCGCAAACCCCGCCCCCTGGCTCTCGCACTGAGCGAGGCCCGGCGCGGCAGGGAGGCAGCGCCATCTCCAGCCGCAGCAGCCCCTGCGCGAAGAGAGGCAAGCAGGCAGATAAGCGGGCAGGCCTCGTTTCCCGCCCCCATCATCATCTTCGCTCAACGCGGGTGGGCGGAAGCAGCCGAGGGGGGCGGGCCCGGCGGCGGAGGCCAGGGCTGCCCGCTTACCTGCCTGCCTGCTTCTCTCCGCGAGGCCCCCGATCCGGCTTGGACCCTGGGAAGGCAGCGGGGGGCCTCGCGGAGGGAGGCAAGCAGGCAGGTAAGCGGGCAGGCCTCGTTTCCCACCCTCCATCGTCTTCTTTGTTCAACGTGGGCGGGCGGAAGCGGCCGAGGAGGGCGGGCCCGGCGACGGAGGCCAGGGCTGCCCGCTTACCTGCCTGCCTGCTTCTCTCCGCGAGGCCCCCGATCCGGCTTGGACCCTGGGAAGGCAGCGGGGGGCCTCGCGGAGGGAGGCAAGCAGGCAGGTAAGCGGGCAGGCCTCGTTTCCCACCCTCCATCGTCTTCTTTCTTCCACGCGGGCGGGCGGAAGCGGCCGAGGGGGGCGGGCCCGGCGACGGAGGCCAGGGCTGCCCGCTTACCTGCCTGCCTGCTTCTCTCCGCGAGGCCCCCGATCCGGCTTGGACCCTGGGAAGGCAGCGGGGGGCCTCGCGGAGGGAGGCAAGCAGGCAGGTAAGCGGGCAGGCCTCGTTTCCCACCCTCCATCGTCTTCTTTCTTCCACGCGGGCGGGCGGAAGCGGCCGAGGGGGGCGGGCCCGGCGACGGAGGCCAGGGCTGCCCGCTTACCTGCCTGCCTGCTTCTCTCCGCGAGGCCCCGATCCGGCTTGGACCCTGGGAAGGCAGCGGGGGGCCTCGCGGAGGGAGGCAAGCAGGCAGGTAAGCGGGCAGGCCTCGTTTCCCACCCTCCATCGTCTTCTTTCTTCCACGCGGGCGGGCGAAGAGCGGCCGTGGGGGGGGGCAGGCGGCGACGACAAGCGGCGCGCTTCAGGCTTTCAGCGCTGGAGGGCGGCCTCCTTCTAGCGCTGAAAGCCTGAAGCGTGTCGTTTGTCGTCGCCGCCCCCCCCCCCACGGCCGCTCTTCGCCACAGATCCCGCCGGAGCTGATCTCCCTGGACCCCGGGCAGCTGGGCCGGGTGGACGCCCTCTCCCGCCCGCAAACCCCGCCCCCTTCCACGTGATTGGCCCCCGCCCGCAAACCTCGCCCCCTTCCACGCGAATGGCCCCCGCCCGCAAACCCCGCCCCCTTCCACGTGATTGGCCCCCGCCCGCAAACCCCGCCCCCTGGCTCTCTAGCATTTCAAAATGTGCACGAGCATGTCAAAATGGCTCCCGGCATAAAAAGTTTGCCGACCCCTGTACTAGCCTATACATGTGTAGATAAACCACTGAAGTAAACGTTAGTGTGTTGGCTGCAGTGTCTGGGTGTGTCGCGGCTGCTGCTGCCTCCAAGCCCTGCCAGGATTCCGCGCAGGTCCTAGTGCCTGCCTTGTGCCTTGCTGCCTCCAAACCTGCCCTGCCAGGATTCCACACAGGTCCTAGTGCCTGCCTTGTGCCTTGCTGCCTCCAAACCTGCTGTGATTCCACACAGGTCCTAGTGCCTGCCTTGTGCCCTGCTGTAAGAGTGTGTCCCAAAATGATGCCCTGCTGTAAGAGTGTGTCATGAAATGATGCATGTCTAAAAAGTGTGTCACCAACATGAAAAGTTTGGAAAGCTCTGTATTAAGGAATGTAATCTGGTGAGGCCCAGGAAGAAAGCCTTTTCTGTCTTGCCCTTTGGAACATCATTCCCTTGGAGATTAGATTGGCCCCAAGCTTGCTGGCTTTTTGTAGGACTTAAAGACATGGTTTTGTCACCAAGCTTGAGGATCTTCATATATGGCAGATCCCATGCCATGGTTGTTGATTTGTGTTGGTTGTTCAGTTTTTACCTTGGTTGCTGTTTATGTGGGGTTTTTTTGTTATATATTTTACTGTATGTGTTTTAAACTTCTGTTAGTCCCCAGAGTCATGAAATTGAGATGGGCAGCTATATAAATTGAAATAATAAATTCATAGATAAGTTGACTCTGGGCCAAACAGGAAGTGTGATTGAAGTTCTCTCCCAATCTCTGGAGTCTGCGAAGGCCTGGATGGGGATGAACAGGGTTTGACTGTGTTGGTGTATTATTCTTTTGAGGAGTAAGTCACAGCAATATAGCCTTATTAGGTAATCACCTGCAAACTTTAAAAGGTCAGGCAGCACGTGATCCAGGCTGAAGAGTATAAAAGAGCCTGCCTGCCTGCCCTGCCCTCCTTCCTGCTCACTGCTTCTTTCTGTTTCTGTTTACTCCTGTTTGCTTGTTACTACTATCTGGTATGTGGAATTGTAATACTTCCAGGGATCTGGAAGAAGACCGTAAATATCTGTTTGAATGAGAAGCTAATATAACTGCAACTAATTTACTACGATGACTGGCGTCTTTATTGGTCTCTACTGCTAAAGCTTCTGCTACTCTGCGTGTGCAATATATATATAATTGAGTTTTAAATATACATAGATAAAAGTTTGAAAAGGAAAAAGAAATAGAAGTACAAATCAAAGAAAGAAGAGAAAAAGTGTAGTAAAGCAAAAGAAAAAAAGAGAAAGATGAAACATAGAAATTAGTCAACTTCCGATTTACTGTATCTCTGTAATTTAAAAAAAATTATCTTACATGCTAGGTCTATATATAATATTGAAAAACATTTCCTGTCTAATATATCAGTTTATATATATTTTAATCTTCAAATCCCCATATAAGCTTTGCCCTTCCTGCATTTTGCAAATAGTCCGTTAATGGTTTCCACTCTTTAAGAAAATAATAATTTGAATTTTCTTTTAATAAACATGTCAATTTATCATTTTCTGCCACGTCCATCACTTTTAACATCCAGTCTTGTATCATAGGTATAATCTGATTTTTCCAATTTTGTGCATATACAAGTCTTGCTGCTGTAATCATATATTGCATAATTCTTATAATTTTTTTTCCTATTTGTTCTTCTGTTATTCCCAATAAGAATAATTATGGTTTAAATGGAATTCAAATTTGTAAAATATTTTGCATCAATGAATGTATCGGAGTCCAAAATTTCTTTGCTATCTCACATGTCCACCACATATGGTAAAATGACCCCTCTTTTTTTTTGCATTTCCAACACAAGTTGGAAACATTCCCATACATTTTAGCTAACTTTTGTGGGGTCACATACCATCTATACATCATCTTATAAAAGTTTTCCTTCAAATTATAACACAAAGTAAATTTTAGTCTTTTTTTTTTTTAAATCCAATAAAATTTAAATTTTAGTCCTTTAATCCACATATCTTCCCATTGTTGCATTTGAATATTATATCCAATATTTTTTGCCCATTTGATCATGCAGTCTTTAACTTGTTCCTCTACCATTTCACCTTTTAACAATAATTTATACATCTTAGCTATTAAATGGTCATCTGTCTCACATAATTGTATCTCAAATTCCGATTTGGTTTGTTCAAATTCAAATTCTTTTTTATCTGATTTAAATTTTTCTACAAGTTGCATGTAAGAAAGCCATTGAAAGGTATATCCTTCTAAGGCCAATTCTTCTTTTGATTTGATTTTATATTGTCCTTGTTCTTTTTTTAAAAAGTCTTTATAAGTCAGCCATTTATCTTTAGCTCTTACTTCTGTTCTATGAAACGCTTCTTGTGTGGAAATCCATAAAGGTCTTTTATAACATAAAGTTAGTTTATATTTATTCCAAATTCTTAACAAAGATCTTCTAATATAATGATTTTTAAAGTCCACATTAACTTTCACTTTGTCATACCACAAATATCCATGCCATCCGTATCTTAATTCATGACCCTCCAAGTTCAATAATTTTTCATTTTTCAACACTATCCACTCTTTAATCCATACCAAACAGCAAGCAGCATAATATAATTTGAGATCCGGTAAACCCAGTCTGCCTCTTTCTTTTGAATCTTGTAAGACTTTATGTTTTATTCTTGTTTTTTTCCCTTGCCAAATAAACTTAGAAATATCTCGCTGCCATTGTTTGAAAGGTTCTTCTGATGCCAATATAGGTAATGTTTGAAAAAGATATAAAATTCTTGGCAAAATATTCATTTTAATTGCTGAAATTCTACCTAACAATGATAGTTGTAATTTTTCCCATTGATCCAAGTCTTTTTTAATATCTGTCCAAAGCAGGATATAATTATTCTTAAACAACTTAACATTTTTAGTTGTTAAATATACTCCCAAGTATTTTACTTTTTCTTCCATTGAATACCCGGTTATTTCTTTCAATTTCTCTTGTTGATGATGGTCCATGTTTTTAGTCAAAACTTTTGTTTTCTGTAAATTCACTTTAAACCCTGCTAACGATCCAAAGTCTTTCAATTTCTGTATCAATAATTCAATTCCATCTAGTGGGTTCTCCAAAGTAAAGACTAAGTCATCAGCAAAGGCTCTTAATTTATAAACTTTTTTAACTTTAATACCATGGATACCTTCATCTTGTCTAACATCTCTCAATAAGACCTCTAATACCAATATAAACAAAAGTGGGGATAATGGACAACCTTGTCTTGTACCTTTTTGAATTTCACATGGTTTGCTAAATTCTCCATTAACTATTATTTTTGCAAATTGGGGAGTATATATAGATTTAATCCATTTAGTAAAGTTACCTCCAAAATTCATATTTTCTAATACTTTAAACATAAAAGGCCAATTTAAATTATCAAAGGCTTTTTCAGCATCTATAAATATCAAGGCAGCTTGTTTTTCATAATGTTTTTCCAAGTATTCCAATACATCTAATATATTTCGGACATTGTCTCGGATTTGTCTCTTAGGTAGAAATCCAGCTTGATCTTGATGAATAAAATTTTAAAGAATATTTTTCATTCTTTCTGCCAATATAGTTGTAAAAATCTTATAGTCATTATTCAATAAAGATATTGGTCTATAATTCTTAGTTAAAGTCAAATCTTGTTGTTCTTTAGGAATCAATGTTATATGTGCTTCTTTCCAAGTCTCTGGCATTGTTCCTGTTTCCAAAATCGAATTCATAGTCTTCTGTAGAGGTAAACATAGTTCATCCTCAAAACATTTATAATAAGCTGCTGACTGGCCATCCGGTCCTGGTGCTTTTCCACTACTAATTTTCTTGAAAGCCTTTACCATTTCCTCTGTTGTTATAGGATTATTAAGTATTAATCTTTGTTGGTCATTGAGAACAGTTAATTTCTGTTTACTCAGATATTCATCGATGTCCATTAAGTTAACTTCTTGTTTTTTATATAATTTTGAATAATAATCATGAAAAGCTTCTTGTATATCTATATTATTCACCATAACTTTTCCTTCATGTTGTATATTAGAAATTAATTTTTTTGTCTTTGTTTCCGTAATTTATAAGCCAACCATCTACCTGGTTTATTAGCATATTCAAAATATTTTTGCTTTGTAAATTTCTTTTGTGTCTCTATCTCTTGCGTCAATATCATTGATATCTGTTTTTGTAAAAATTTAATTTGAGTAAGCAAAGTATCATCCATTGGTTTATCTCTTAAACATGCCTCTTTACTTTTTATTTCATCTAAAATCAATTGAATTCTCTCTTGTTTCTTTCTCTTCATCTGAGCATTATATTGTATAAAATAACCCCTCATATATGCTTTGCTAGCATCCCATACAATCTGAGTATTGGTGCCTTTGTTTGAGTTCAGTTGAAAATATTCCCTTAACTTTTTTTTGCATGCATCAACTATATCATTTTCCCGAAATATTGACTCATTTAATCTCCATCTAAATACATTCCATTTTCCTTTAGCAGTCAACATTACTGGATTATGATCTGAAAGAGTCTTGGGTAATATTTCAACTTTACTAACGTCCATCATTAGACTTTTAGATATCAAAATCATATCTATTCTGGAATGTGATTTAAATCTCTCTGAATAATACGTATATTCTCTAGAAGTCCCATTCATAAATCTCCAAATATCTTGTAAATCCAACATCTCTTTTAAGTCAAAAAATGTTTGTGGCAATTTTCCCTGTGTTTGCTTCACTTCTTTTTGTGACTGTCTATCCATCCTGGGGTAAATTACCCCATTCCAATCACCCATGAAACACCAGTTATCATAGGTTAAATCCAAGAGTTTGTCCATCAAGTTTTTATAGAATACTCCTTTGTCCATATTCAGTGCATAAAGTCCAACGACCAATGTTTTAATTCCTTGTATGTTAATTTCTACTGCAACGTAACGCCCTTCATCATCAGTTAATATCAATTTTGGATTTAACTTTGGTTGTATATATAAAACTACCCCCTTGGTCTTTTTATGTCCAGCCGAAATAAATTCTTCTCCAAGTTGTTTTTGAATCAAATATTTTGTATCTTTTTTGCAAATATGAGTCTCTTGTAGGCAAATTATGTCCAATTTCAATTTTTTCAAAAAATGAAAAGTCTTTCTTCTTTTCTGTGGGGAATTATCCCCATTAATATTCCATGTCAGATATTTATATTCCATAATTGTTTTAATTTAAAGTCCCTTTTTCAAGTCCACGCCTGTAGCTCCCTTCTCGGATAAGTCTTCAGTCATCTCTTTGTTGGTCGATGTCTCTCCTCCTTCTGCCAAATCTCCAGCTGGTATGTCCATTTCTTTCTTATATTTCTCTAAAAATGCTTTTGCTTTTAAAATGGAAGTTATTCTGAATCTCTGCCCTTTGAACATAAACGATACGCCTTCTAACTTCTCCCATCTAAATGTAATACTATGTTGCTTTAATTTATCTATGAGGAAGAAATAGTCTTTTCTTTTCCTTAGTATTCTCAAAGGGATTTCTTTTAACACAATTATTTCTTTCCCATCTATATTTAATCTAGTATTGTAATGTTTCCTCAAAATTTGCTCTTTCATCACTTTTCTCACAAAATATATCAATATGTCTCTAGGAACTTTATTTTCTCTAGCATAACGTGAATTCACTCTAAATATCTTATCTATCTCCAAATCTAAGTCTTGTTCTCTTATCTCTAATAATTTAGCCAGTTCAAAAATCATCCTTTCTCTTACATCTTCATCTACTTGTTCTGGAACTGCTCTAAATCTCAAAATATGTTCTTTCTCTCTCATTTCTGCTAAAGCTGTAGTGTCTAGATTATGTTCAATTTCTTTAATACAGGGCATTCCAAAGTGTCGTGGCCGGTGACACACTAACGGCGGCGGCAGCAGCGCGGCAGCGGCACACACGCGCACGGCGACGGTGCGGGGAGGCGTGCGGCGGTGCGTGCGTGCACGGCGGCGGCACAGGAGGGGTGCAGCGGCGCGCGCGTGCATGGTGGCGGCGCGGTGGTGCGGCGGCGCACGCGCACGGCAGCGGCGCAGGGGTGTGCGGCGGCGTGCGGACACACGGCAGCAGCGCGGGGGGCGTGCGACAGTGCGCACGCGCATGGCAGCGGTGCGGGGGGGCGTGCGGCAGCGCGCACGTGCATGGTGGCGGCGGCAGCGGCGGCAGCCTCCGCTAAAACGCGGAAGCACTGATCCTGCGCCGCTGCCGCTGCCACCGTGCATGCGCGCACCGCCGCTTCCGGGTGGTGTGGCGACACACTACGCTGTGTGTGGCGACACACTTTTGTGTCGCGACACAGTTTGGAAAGCTCTGCTTTAATAGCATGTTCTGATTTAATCTCTAATTTTTGTATCTGACCTTGCGTATCTTTAAGTTCTCCTGACAGAGAATTCACAACTTCCTTAACTGTCTGCATTTCCTTTTTAAATTCGTGTTTGATCTCTTGAGTTATTTCTTTTTTCATATCTTCCATCCTCTTATCCATCTTTTTATCTACAGATGCAATTTGTTCTTCAGTCTGCTTCGTAGAATCTTCCACTTGTTCCCAAAGACGCTATGGTACAAGCAAATTTCCTGCAAAAGAGAAGAGAAAAGAGAAGAAAAGGAAAGGAAAAAATAGAAAAGAGGACAAAGAAAGACAATAATTGTTTAAGAAAAAAGGGGGGAAGAAAAAAAGAACAAAAGAACAAAAAAAATAAATAAAAAAGAAAAAGGGAGCAGGTAGCCAAAATATTATAAAAAATAGAGAGGCTCCTTTAAAAATAATTGTCTTCTTAGTTCATTTATAATCCATTATATGTATAAATCCATGTTGTTTCAAACACCCAAGATAAAGAAGCAAATGGAAACTTTTTGTTCTACTGAAGTCAAAATAATAATAAGGATGATAGATATTCCCAAGGTTTCACACACCCACTTGTAGTTCTTCAGTCTGGCCACAAATCACTGAGGAAAAAAAATTATGTAAAACATATAGGAAAGGCTACGATAATCCAAATAATCAAATAGTAATCCAAATAGTTTTTTCAACCAAAATAGACATTAAACAGTCTAATTTCTTCTAGGAAGAAAAATCCAAACAGAACCCAAAATTCAAAAGAAAAAGGGGAACTTATATAAAGAGAAAAATAAAAAGGTTCTTTCTTTCTGGCAGTAATGCCAAAAAATTTTTTTTCATAAAGAACAAAGCATTAAACAATCCATATAAATCAAAACTCTAGTACTATAGTTCCAAAAAGAAAAAATAAAATGCTTACAGTTGTCAACAGATAAGAAACTTAAACCAAAGTAAGAATAATAAAAAAAACAACACTTTCACCTTTGGCAAAGTCAATTAACTTTCCTTTCCCACCATTTAATCATCCTTTGACAGGAAAGGAGTAAAACACCAGCAATTAAAAAACAACTCCAGAGATAAATGTTAGAGCTTAATAGCAAAAGTAATATTTAAAAATAAAAAGGTGTATCTAAAAGGTTGACTGAGGAGCTACTTATCTTTTCCAGATTCACGGCTTCTGCAGAGCTTCGTGTCAGTTCCAGTCGCCTTTTGCCGCTTCAATCTCCCTTCCCCCGTGGTGGAAATATGGGGGTCGGAAGAGAGCGGCTAATCCAGCGACCCTTGTGATCAATCTTCTCCTCACCCTCTCTTTGAGGGTGATTTTTCAGCGATTTTCTCTTCTTTAATCGCTGCAAACAGCAAGCCATGGAATCGAGGCTGAGAGCCTCGGTTCTTCGCTCTGCTCAGTTCAACGCTCGGAAGTGAAAAGATTCTGTTGGTCACCTTTAAAGCTCTTTGTGACCCAGGACCTGGATATCTGTGGGACTGCCTTCTCCCTGTAGTCTCTGCCTGTCCTTGGAGATCTGGAAGAGAGGCTTCCTTTGGGTCCCATCTTGTGGGAAATGTCACCTGGGATTGAACTCTGGGATCTGGCCTTCTCAGTCATTGTTCTCTGGAACAGTATTCCCCCTGATATTAAACCAGACCTGACCCTGCTGGCTTTTCACAAAGTCATTAAGACCTGGCTATTCCTTAGTGGGAGACTAGAACATGCTTTGGCAGCAACTTTATTTCTTTTTTGAAATGGGTCTGTCATACAAAGTCCTGAAAATGACTACCTTGTTCTTAACTTAACTAAGAGTGTATTTGAAGGACCCATCTCTTGTACTTCTGCACCCTGCCTGCACTCCTAAGAGCCCTTGCTTCTGACTTCCTCTCCACTGATCCCCACAGCTAAAATGCTTTTTCAAACTCATTCAACAGAATGGATGCTCTGGTGGCACAAATATTCAGGACTACTGAAAGGCAGTCAAGTAATACAAAATGCCTCTCCTTGCTGCCACCTTGTGGTCAATGGGTAAAACATTACAGTAACCACTCAACCCATATTATACTGTATATAAAATTGGTCAGCTCAAGGTGGCAAACATATTTAATGCTCTTGCCTCCTATTTTCCTCACAACAATAACTCTGTCAGATGGGTTGGGCTGAGAGAGATAGTGACTGGCCCAAGGTCACCCAGCAGCTTTCATGCCTAAGGGAAACCTAGAACTCACAGCCTCCTTCTAGGTTTCTAGACAAGCACCTTCACCACTACACCAAACTGGCTCTGTTTCAGGGGACTGAAAAGAAAAATGAAGGGAAAGGAGGAAAAATAGCAGCATGTGCAGTAATCCAAGCATTGAACATACCAATAGGAGGCAGGTTTTCACATTATGGATGTTGCTGGACAACTATGATACATGTTAAAACGCACAGATAGCAATGCAGCACAGACCTGTTTTGGGGGTGAGGTAAGGTCACACTGGGAGGAGGACAGCATGGGAGGAGAGCATGACAAAGCATCCATGTGGATATAGATAATAATTCCACCCGTTATTCCCCTAGTGTCGGGGTCAGGTCAAGAACCACGCTGAGTCGGTGTTTTCCAACTCTAGTTCTTTACTGTTCACACCATAAAGACAGAATCTTGCCAGACTAAAGCTACCTAACTAACCTAAGGTTAAATAGCCTAGGAGATGCCCTAGGGCAGAGCTACCTTGAACCTCTTAACTTTCCCAGCAACAATGTCCGGGCTGTGAATCCGCTTATCTGCCTGGAATGCGTTACCTCCCTGGGAACCAGCGACAGCGTCGTCGGAATCCACCACATCACCCCCTCCTTCAGGAACACATTCCATCACACCTAGCTACTTTTCTAGCAGGGACAAAGATTGTATCAATATACAGTTGATTCTCATTATACATGGTAGTTATGTTCTATAAAGTCGCCACAAGCATTAAATTAACAAATACTGAACCATTGCTTCTAAGGGAAATACAGGACACTTGTTTACACTATGAGAGCTGAAACAAGAAGGCAGTGTGTCACCTTGTTTGACCTCAGCTGGGAACGTGTGCCTCAGGCGACTCAAATTTTTCACCACTCTGCACATGTCCATGAAAGTGCTGTGAGTATTGACTTTGGGGTTACAAATAAATTTTAGCGAGTAGGTGAATGTGCAAATATGGAATCTGCAAATACTGAGGATCGGCTGTATTATCTATTGCATGGGTGTCCAACCTTTTGGCTTCCCTGGGCCACATTGAGTGAAGAGGAATTGTCTTGGGCCACACATAAAATATATAATATAGTTAATGTATATAAGTAATAAAACTTCATTTTTTAATATTTTTTATTATAAAATTTAAAAAAAGAGGACAACATAAAACTAGTGGGATATTTGACCTTGTTTTTGTGAGACTAATGCATCAATGTCTGGTTCGTTGAAAGTGGTTACAATTCTCAATGAGTTCTCAAGGTGCTTGTCAGAAATTTTAATTCTAATTTTACTCTTTGTGTGCTTCATCCTTGAAAATAGTTGCTCACAAATGTACGTGCTGCAAAAAAGCAATGTCATGAATAAGGTGTGATTGTGAAGCGAGGGATGTTTTTCTCTGGGAAGATAGGTCTTATAAAAGTCCAGTAGAGAGACATGATCAATTTTTTCTTTGAGTTGAATGTCTGATTGCAACTCTATGCATTCAATTTGAAAATTTGGAGGTAATATAGTTATGTCGACTGAAAATGGAGTCGAAAATATACCAAAATATTGATATACCAAAATATTGATGATTTTTCCGGAAACCTTGAAACCTGTTCTCAAATTCCTGTATCAAACCGAATAGCAAGGGTGCATATTTCTCGCTGTTCACAGGACTGTGTTTAGCCAATGTATTAAAAAGTATAAAATTATTTTCCATAACTTGAGCTTGCCATACTTTAAGTTTAATTTCAAACGCTGTTATGGTTTGAAACATTGCAGTGATAAGTTGTACCAATCGAAGAGAATATTTGTAGCTCAGGGTTGAACTATGGAGTCCTTGGTGCTCTCTGAGCCTTGTTTTCTTGCAGACGTTTCATTGCCAGACTAGGCAACATCTTCCATGCTAAAAGGGAGTGGGCAGCCCAATCAAGGAACTCCTAAGGAGAGAACAACACCTCCACCAACACAAGCAGGACAAGCCATGGTATATAAACAGAGAGCACCAAGGACTCCACAGTGATAAGTTGGTTTTCACCTTGAAGACGCATGTTTAACTCATTTAAATGAGCGGTCAAATCCACCAAAAATGCTAAATCTGTGAGCCATTTTTCATCTTCAAGTTCTGGCACAAATTTTCTTTTTGATTCCATAAATGACTTGATTTCATTTCGCAAATCATAAAATCTTTTCAGCATTTTACCCCGACTTAGCCACCTTACTTCAGGAACTCCTGGAATTGGCAATGATTCGATCCCTTGGCCCTTATGAAATTCACTGCTTTGATGACAATTTGCATGACATTATCCATTTTTAAAGCTTTCGCGCATAAATTTTCTTGATGTAGAATGCAGTGATACTTCATCAA
Organism: Charina bottae; assembly: GCA_023362775.1. NCBI lineage: Eukaryota > Metazoa > Chordata > Lepidosauria > Squamata > Charinaidae > Charina > Charina bottae. The sequence continues at coordinate 113,764,256 of JALMGJ010000002.1, forward strand.
ACGTGAGTTGCCGGCGGCACTTGCATCGTCTTCTATCACTTTTGTAAGTCCCTCACTTTTACCAACCATCGCCGGGGCACCATCAGTAGATATACCAGATATGTTGACAACGGTTAAAGAAAATCACTTTAATGTCATTTTTACTCCTTCGTAGAAAGCAAGAGATTTAGTTGTGTCTTTCAATGGCACCAAAGAAGCCATTTCTTCAGTGACATTATATTCGTTATCAATACCTTTAATAAAAATGGCAAGTTGAGCCGTATCTGTAGCATCAGTACTTTCATCCATCGCCAAAGCATAAAATTTGAAATGATCAGCTTTACTCTTCAAACCTCTTTCAATAAATTTTCCTATTTCTTCAATTTACCTGGCTATAGTCTGGTGAGACAAACTGATTTTAGAAAAATCTCTTTTTTATCAGGACAAATTATATCTGCCACACTTTCCATACATTTATTTATTTTCTATCCTGCCTTTATTATTTTTATAAATAACTCAAGGCGGTGAACATACCAAATACTCCTTCCTCCTCCTATTTTCCCCACAACAACAACCCTGTGAGGTGTGTTGGGCTGCATTGCTTAATAAACTGGTAAATGGTTTTGATTTTTTGCAATCAGATTTGCTACCAAATAACTAGCTTTTATAATAGAGTCATTTTGAGTTATTTAAAAAAAATTGTTGAGACAGACTTTTTTTCAGTTCCGCTAATTTGTCTTTATGACAAATTCCTTGATACGCTTCGAATTTGGCAGCATGTTTTTCCGTATAATGCCTTTTCAAATTGTAGTCTTTGAAAACTGACACATTTTCCCTACAAATTAAGCATAGTGCCTTAGTATTTGTCTCAACAAAAAAGTACTCATCTGTCCATTTTTTCTTGAATACTCTTCCTTCATCCGCAATTTTTCTTTTTTTCTTTTCTTTTTTGGGTTCTATTTTCTGTTGAAATGACGTTGAAGCCATGCTGGAATAAATTTATTTAGGAATAAATATTTTTTTTAAGAAATAACACAACAAGCCCATCGTAAATTTTTAGGTAGGCAAATAAACAAAGCAAAGTTTAATAATCAAATAAGAAAACTTACATGTCTACTTAATAATAATAACAATAAACGCCTGTCGTCACAGAACACGTGTAGGTAGGTTGAAATATTATATATAACACCAAGTCAACACAAGCTGATGTGTGTAGCAGGCAGCAGCGGCGTTAGCACTGCACTGCCCCCTCCCCTACACAGCATTCTGTTGTTTCCTACACAGTCCGTGCTCAAGCACCACATGATCAAGTCATGAAAAGAATCGCAAAATAATGTTAAAACTTGTGAGGTAAACTTTACTGAGAAACTAGTGAGGTAAACTTGTGAGTAATGAACAGGCGGCAAGGTAGTGTGAGCGCAAATGCACACACTCTAAAGAAACAAGCCTCCAAAGTCCCACAAGCTTGCCTTAAGGGAGTTTCACGTTCAAAAGAAGATTAGTCAAGTGAGTCCAAGAGTCAAGAGTCAGGTCACGAGGTTTCCGATCAGGAGTCCAGGCACATGGAGTCCAGTAAGCAGACGGCTGTCCCCATCGAATGGTCTGGGCTTGCGGCTCCCTTTTCATAGAGGCAGACCTGGGTGGAGCTTATTTAGGAGGGTGGGGCTACTTTCTCGCCCGTAGCCTCGCCGACCTCCGCTGTTCCTCTCTCCTTTCCTCTCTCCTTTCTTGAGCACTGGGAGGGGGCGGCAGCTCTGAGTCTTCGTCCTCACTAATCAGTGGCCCCTGTGCCTGCTGCTCGCTGACCAGCCCCGCCTCCTCTGACTACTCAGGCAGCCATTTATCTAGAGCTGTCTGCTTGCCCTCCATCTCTACATCAGAGGCTGGCCACCCGTCCTTGTCGTCTGACTCTGACTCCGAGCCCGAACCCCCCATGACAGTCGGGGCCTTTCGAAAGGACACTGGGTTCGCATATACCCTTTTCTAACCACTTTTGGAAAATGCTTGTAAACTGCTTTTCAGCTATTTGGGACCTTTGGGTTGATATGTTTTACAGCACTGGGAGAGTTTCTTTCAATCCTTAGCAAAATAAGTTTTAAATACAAGTTTAAGGACTTTAAAAAATTCTTTTGGAATAAACAGCAAAAGGGCGATTAGTACTTTGATATTGGAAAGTTACAAATGGACTAAGGGTCCAAATGGATTTGAAATAAGATTTTGGAATTAATTATAAGAATCCTTCCCATGGGAAAATGCTTTTATTTATTTATTTATTTATCTTATTTATACCCCGCCTATCCCCTCCCTAATGGAGGACTCTAGGCGGCTTACATACATGTAAATTCATATATATTATACAGCCATATATATTAAACAATGTTACCACGCGATAGGGAGGAGGTGAAGGAACCGACTCTTCAGCCGCAGGTATCAGACTACATGCCCCAGAATACCTCGCTTCGGAGCCGGCTGCTGACGTCCAGGAAGTTGTCATTTGGGATCCACCGTCCTCCACTGCCATTGTCAGGATTCACCAGGTCTTCTTGGTCCGAGGGCGACCCTCCGAAAGGACGCCAGCAAATTGTCCCACGTAAGTGGTACCCATTTATCTACTTGCCTTAGCTTTCGAACTGTTGGGTGGACAGAAGCTGGGGCTAGTGATGAGAGCTCACCTTGCCACGCGGTTTCGAACTGCCAACCTTATGGTCGGCAGTCTAACGGCTCAGCGGTTTAACCCACTGAGCCACCGCGCCCCATTTATCTTTAATTCTCTTAAAAAAACATGATAGGATGAGACTTTGAAGGTTGGACACTAGAGGGAACCAGAAGGAAGTCAAGATTACAATTAAAGGAGAAGAACACTTAAATTTGACTTACTAATACAGAATGGAGCAAAATATTTTAACATTGGACATATTGAAGGATATTTTTAAGCAATGGACCCAGAAGTTAATTTTAAGAGTATCTGCCTCTATAGATAGGCTCTGTTTAAAAGCTCTTATGGAAGAGGAACAAGTTCTACTGGACAAAACAGACTGATCTGAAAGTGGATTTAAAAATGACAGGCTACAAGAATAACAAGGAAAAAGATGTTACACTGGACATAAAAATGTAACTGGCTGAGGTCTTAATAATTAAAAGGGATATACAAATAACAAACCAAGAGAGTGACCTGGATAACTTTCCTATATTGGAAAGAGACTTTCCTATAAAAGAGACTTGTTAAAGCTTTGAAGAATTTTGTGACAAAGAAAAAATTAAATGAAATCAAGTTCTAGGACATTATTTGAAGGGACTAAAGATCAAGATTGTTAGAAGTAAAAGGAAGGAATATAAAGTTGGTTTATCTGATCAAGATTAAATTTTATTTATTTTTATTTATTATTTGGATTTATCCCCGCCCATCTCTACCGTGGTAGACTCTGGGCAGTTTACAACCACAATATAAAAGATAAAACCTATACATTTAAAACTACTATAAAAATAAAAATAAAAATCCAAAAGATGGTCTGTACTTAAAAGGAGGGAAACCACTAAGCCAACCTTAGTGGTTAAAATAGATACGTTGTTATCTCTGGTAACCCTTAATGGACTTTTCCTGATCAGGACTGAAATGATGAGGTTTTAAGAATTTGTTTATAGATAAGAGATGGGTTATGGGAAGAAGAGATCATATGTTGTATTTTAAGAGAAGTTGATAAGTTACTAAAATTGTTTATACTTGTGATGGAGGGGGAAATCGTTTCTTTATATATTTCTTTTTTTTCTTTACTATATTCTTATTTTTTCTTTTTTTCTGCACTTTCTATTTTTTCTTTCTATTCTTTTTTTAGTTTGTATTTGTTTTTATCATTTTAATTGTATTTTTAAATAAAATTACTAAAAAAAAAGTAGTAGAAGCTGACACCATGACTTATTGGCTTTCTGTACTGCATTGACCTATCCAATGGTTGAAAATCATTTATGTGCGCTTGCTTCAATGTTTGCTAAAGATGAACTTGCCTGAAGATTTAGATGCCGTTTTTGTTGTGGCTCTATCTGAGAAGGTCTCCCTGCCACCCAATTCTCATTACGGGACTGAAGCCTTCTCACCAAGTGAATCCTATTTATTTACTACTAAATCTGCATGTAATATGCTTAGAAGCACTCATAGGGGGATGCTAGCCACATCTCTACCTATGAATAGAGGTGTGCAAAATATCTCAAGGTTGAAAGGTTCCAGTCTTGAAACATCTCATTCCAATCTCAATGGAAGTGACCTCAACAAAAGTGTTCCAACCTTGTATTAGGCTGTTCCAACCGTCAAATGGTGATGCAACATTGAAACACTTCCAGGGAAGGCAAAGCATTTCACATTTCTACTTATGGTTAATCTCCCATCCTTTTTTCAATTCACATGCAGTATAACTTGATAAAGGTTGAAGGAACAGGAACAAAAAGGAAAAGGACCCCATGTCCATGTTTCCATTAGGAATTTCAAAGTACCTAAACCCAAGAAGCATGGAATGATGACAGGGAATGTATTTCTTTTTTTAAAAGCAGTATTCCATTGTTATGCATGTCAGAAAAGGGTTATTTTCTTGATTGCTTTTTTAAAGGCCACTTTGAATTCTTTGTTCCTCAAGGTAAATATAATGGGGCTGAGAAATGGAGTAATTATGGTATAGGGAATGGAGAGCAACATATCACTGTTTAGTGCACTGGCCGTGTTTGGCTTGAAATAAATGATGGAGGCAAACCCATAATGCACAATCACTACAATGAGGTGGGAAGTGCAAGTGGAGAAGGCTGTATGCCGTCCATCAGTGGAAGGAATGCGCAGGATCGCGGAGAGGATGAAAACATAGGACAGCATGATCAACATGAAACTGACAGAGAAGCCCACAATTGAGATAGCAGCTATCACCCCTTCTGTTATGTGATCTTCAGCGCAAGCTAGCCTGACCAGGGTCCTCATGTGACAAAAGAAGTGGCTAATGACACGGGAATCACAGAAGGGCAACCTGAACACTAGGACTGTTTCTGTCAAGGATATGAGAAACCCCACAGCCCAGGAAAAGGCCACAAGCCAGGAAATCTCCCAAACATTCATAAGGTCCGGATAGTGCAAGGGATAGCATATTGCAAGGAAACGGTCATACCCCATGACGGTCAGAATAAGGCAATTTGTTCCCCCCAGTCCAAAGAAAAAGAACATTTGGGCAGCACATCCAGCAAAGGAGATGGTTTTACTTTGGGCTAACAAATTGACCAGCATTTTAGGGATAATGACTAAACTGTAACAGGCTTCAGAGAAGGACAAAACGGAAAGGAAGAAATACATGGGAATATGGAGGTTGCGATCGACTCCAATGACTGAGATGATCACCAGATTTCCCAAGAGGGTTAGAATGTACATGAGAAGGAACACCACAAATAAAACTGTCTGCAACTCTGGAAACGCTGAAAACCCGTCCAGGATAAATTCGGTCAGGTTTGTTTGATTTTTCTTCATTATGCTGGATCTGGAAATGTGGATCATTTGGAGTCAGGTAGCCTCTAAATTAAACAAGCAAACAAATTAATTAAACAATAAGCTACATTAATATAATTAATGATATTATTTATTGTATAACATCTGTGTCTCACCAAATTACATAATTTGTCAAAGCTTTCTGAACACTAAACATTTAATTGCTGACTGATTTAATTATCTTTCATGTTGACTCTTAACTTTTTGGAGCACGGAGGGGGGAAATACAATGTATTTGTATACAAAGCTTTTATTGTAAACCGCCCAGAGTCCCCCGATTGGGGGAGATGGGTGGTGATATAAATTTAAATAATAAATAAACAAATAAACAAACAAACAAATAAATAAATAAATACATACATACATACATACATGTATACTATATGCTGATATTATTTTCCTGTACATGGTATACTCTGATTTCGGCTTGTTGAACTTGTTGAACAAAGTCTTCCATGATATTCTACTGGAGAAGATGGTCTAATGTGGGCTGAAGTTGTTCCCATACAGAGCTGTTTGAACTGGTATACTCCATGTTTCTGCACCAAGCAGATGAAAAATATCAAGTGATATACTGCAGAACTCTGTTCTAGGCCCTGTGCTGTTGAACATATTTATAAATAACTTGGATGCAGAGAGAGAAAATATGATCATTAGATCTGAAGACAACAGGAAAATAGGAGATAGCAAACACTTGAGAGGGCAGTATCCAAGTTCAGGAGGATCTTGGCAACTAGAACAACAGGCAGAAACTTTTCAATGGGGAAAAAGTCTACATTCCAGAGGAAAAAAACCAATGGATTGAATATAGGATGAGGGGGGAACCATATTAGACAGCAGTATAAGCTAAAAGGAATTGGGTGTCTTGGTGGATTACAAGTTGACCAAAAGCTAACTACTGTATGTAATAGAATTGCAAAAAAATGCAATCCTACAGCGGCATCAGAAGAAATACAGCACCAAGGTAATTGTTCCTGTCTATTCAGTGTTGGTCAGACCACCACCTAGAACATTTGTTCCAGTTCTCTTCAAGTACCCAGTTTTCTTCAAGTGCCTGCAGATTTGTCATATAAACTGTAAGGGATAATTGTTCAGAGTTGTTCCGGAAGACAGGATAATAAACAATGGCTTTAAATTACAAGGAAGTTGACTTCAGTTAGATATCAACAAAAAAAAATCAGCTTAAGACAGAAACCTTTATAGTACAACAAATATTTTGAGTTAATTGGCAGTTGTTTATTAATACTATATTTAGGTTTGGTTGTAAAATGTAAACAACATTATGCTTGGCTGTTGTGGGTCTTCCGAGCTGTGTGGCCGTGTTCTGGAAGTTGTAGTTCCTAATGTTTCGCCAGCATCTGTGGCCGGCATCTTCAGAGGGCAGGAGCACAGACAGAAGTGCCCTTTCTGTGCTCCTGCCCTCTGAAGATGCCGGCCACAGATGCTGGCGAAACGTTAGGAACCACAACTTCCAGAACACGGCCACACAGCCCGGAAGACCCACAGCAGCCATCGAACTCCGGCCGTGAAAGCCTTCGACAACAACATTATGCTTATTAACATTGACATTTCAAATCATAGTTGACACTGACATAGACCTCTTCTTTTTTTCTATCTTTAAAGGTTTAAGTTGCCTAAACATTAGAATGTTAATAATCTCTAGTCAGTACTGTATAAATACCACTGTATTGAAATCATATAATGTATTACTTATGTCTTATAATAAATTATTTATTTAATTTTTATCCCGCCTTTATTAATAATTTTTATTTATTTATTTATTTAATTAATTAATTTTTATCCTGCCTTTATTATTTTTATGAATAACTCAAGGCGGCGAACATACCTAGTACTCCTTCCGCCTCCTATTTTCCCCACAACAACAACAACCCTGTGAGGCAATAGAACAAAATTTAAAAAAGAAAAACATTCTAATAATTAAAGTTGTTTGCTAGCAAAGAGACTTGGGAGAGCGCGACTCCTTCCTTTGCAGTACTGAAACATACTGCATGGCCCTCTGTTGGGGAGAAAGTTGTTGTATGTTCCTGCATGGGGCAGAAGGATGGACTGGGTCACAAAGGGTTGCTTTCAACACTTACATTTTATTATTTTGTGATTCCTTTTCTTAATCTAAACACATTTGGACCTTTTGGACCGTTACAGAAAAAAGCTCATATAACCGAGTTTGCGGATATGTACACCATTTACTGCAGAAATTCCCTAAATAATTATGTATGTGTTTGTTTCAGGGAATAAAGTGGGGGATGAGCTGATTGCTACATAACAAAATTGAATTTATTTTATAGATATATGCAGGATTAAAACAGGAGTCCCCATGTGTGCAGTGGGAGTAATGTAAAGAGAAATTCAGGGATAGATGCACAACCAAATAATGAGACCATTTCTGGCTATTCCTGAGCCATCAAAATTGTACTGGGCCTCAGTCAGTATTAAATCAGCATGGATTCATGGCATAATGAATGAACAGATACAAAAAGAGTAACATAGCCATGACTACTGTACAGCAATGGAAGGAAAATGGAATGGAAAATAGATTTCTTGCCCAGTTGCTACTTTTATCAACATATCCCACCCATATATAGCTCTGTCCACTGCTTCAAAATGGCACAAGCAACTGTGCAGACAGGACAAAGGAAAGCAAGAAAAGGTCTGATTGGCTGCAAACTTCAGTGCTTCCTACCTGCAGTTATGGTTGAAAAACTGACTCACTCTCAGGCAGGTGACTGGGGTCATTTTAAACATCTTTGCATGATGCTAAATTAGGGTGAAAATGAATATTTTTACCCATTCCAAAGCTATCCCCAGAAATTTCTCATTTTGAAATATTCTCTTCCCTGTACATGCAACCAGGAGCTCTTTTATGGACGGTTACATAGGCTAATTGGGCCACCTTCCAGTGATGGAAGGGTCCTCACACACAGCCTGCTTTAGTATGTGAAATGATCAGATGCATTTACGTTGGTGAATCAAGGCAGTACAATAAACTGGTCAGAATACAATCCCCCACAGTGGGAAGAAAGTGGACAAGAAGGCTGGAAATGAGAAGATCCCTGGGCCCCTCAGAGGCTTAACAAGTGTGTGGTTTCAGTGATTCCAAGATTTCTGACATGTTGGTATTTCTACTGCCTTTAAGCTAAGTCCTCCACTGGTAGGAGAAGGCAAGGGTAGCTCTTACATGTCCCAGGATCCCAGGCCTCCTTCCCTGTCAGCCCAGTGTACATTCATTGAACGCAGCGTCCCTTACCCGGTATTCTCAGTGGAAGTGTCAGCCACCTCTTCATCACAGATTCACAGTTTTCTAACTTCTTAAAGAATTTCTCTTTCCAAACAAAGGAGGAAAAAGAATATAAAAAACAAACAGCTGGCCAGAACACGTGACAAGAAGCTTACCCGTCTCAGGGTCTTTTTTCAAGTTGCATTTACCTATATTTGCATTTAAAACATATCAAATCCAGACAAATTGCACAGAAGTCTCCTCTGTCTGAGTTTGACAATTTAATCTCAGAAGACTTCGGTGTTTGAAACAGCAAGTATTTAAAATACACATCTGCTCCTTTGAGACTTGACCTATGATGTATCTCCACAGCTTTGTTCCTCAAACAATTAGTGATCTATTTCTGTACTGAATTGTGAAGAAGGAAGTTAGAGAGGGGGGAAAAGCAGTTAGTACTTTTCAACTAATTATTCATGAACTGTATAGATGTACAGCAAGAGAGTGACAATAAACTTGACAGAAAACATCATTTTATTTTTGTCACATGGCATCCAATCATGCCTATTTATTGAAAAACAGCTAGCAAGGACCATAAAAAGAAGGGTGTGAAAGATATTAATTTTTTGTATTTTTTAGGTAACACACCTCCAGAAATAGATGAGAAGATATGAAATGAAAGTTAGAAAAAATGCATAGAGACCTCATAAACTGAATTTGTTATAAGCAATCTGCCTGAAAATTTTTTAGACTGATAGTGTTCATTCATAAGGCAATTTTACAATGTTATTTATTTAACAATTTGGAAAACAAGATAAGGCTATCTCAGGTTATCTGTCTATAACTATTTGTCAAACATAAGACATGATTTAGTAATCATATAATTAGATTAGAATTAGAAAAGTGTAAAAGAGATTTTTTGTAGACATTATATCATCTGTCCAAAAAGGAAAGCTCATTTTCTTTTTTTATGTCTCAGAGAGATCTGATAAATAGTTGTATTTATAAGCTTTGGTGTAGGAATGTATTAGTAATTCAATTAGATTAGATTCTAATTAGATTATTTGGAGGAAAACTCTTCCAAAATGGATTCCCTTAGGAAGGAAACCTTCCCTCCAAGATCTATCAGAGTTTCCAACTATACTTAGAAGAATGTAAAAAATCTGTGATGAATCTGATTCTCAGTTATTAATTCAAAGTCTCTCAATCACAAGCCATCAGATGATGTGGAAGAACTCTTTATTAATACAGGTGATCAGTCCAAGGCAAAGATCAGACTGAGGAAAAGCCCGCGCAATTGCTGTTACAAAAATCCCAGTACTGGCTCCCTCCGTACCAGCCCCTCCCTAAATGCTGATTTCCCTCTAACAACTCTCCTAACTCCCAGCTGCAAATCATTCTTCTAACAAGCCCTGATAGCACCAGCCAAGCTGACCTTGGAGCTATTCAGGCCATCTCAACAACTCTAATCAACATACCAAACTGCTACTACAAGCATGGTAATACAATACAACCTGCTACTACAAGCATGCTAATACAATACTACAATACCCATCAATTATACTGGAAGGATGCTAAATTCTGACATACCACCCCCCTAAATAATAACACCCCAACCTCAATGTATTTTACACAGAGAATTCATCATTCATTGGCGATCACTCGTAGCCGAGTAAGATTGTCTTCCAAAGGTAAAATTTTAACAGTGGATCCGTAAGTGGCTATAAAGGCCAATTCTGGATCCGCACAACCTCCCACAATGAGGGCATAGGTTTCCGGGTGGGAGACAGTTATGATGAGGGTTTGCCTGACGTGCCTTCCTTTTAGCTCTTTTCTCCCTTTCGCCCTGTACTCGTGCTTCTTCAAAGTCCATAGCGCCATTAATAAAGGCTGACCTCCAATTGAAACGCTCATGAGTTAGGGCTTCCCAGTTCTCAATGCTGATATTACATTTTTTAAAATTAGCTTTGAGAGTATCTTTGAATCTCTTTTATTAATATAATATAATATTTTATTAATATTAATAATATTCCGTTTTCCATTCTTAAGTTGGGAGTAAAGTAGCTGCTTTAGAAGACGATGGTCAGGCATTCGAACAACATGGCCGGTCCAGCGAAGTTGATGTTGGATGATCATTGTTTCAATGCTGGTGGTTTTCACTTCTTCTAATACGCTAACGTTAGTCCGCCTATCTTCCCAAGTAATTTGCAGAATTTTTCGGAGGCAGCGTTGATGGAATCTTTCAAGAAGTTGGAGGTGGCGTTTGTAGAGGGTCCATGTTTCACAGGCGTACAGAAGGGTTGGTAGTACAATGGCTTTGTAAACAAGCATTTTGCTCTCCCTGCGAATGTCCCGATCCTCAAACACTCTACGCTTCATTCGGGAGAAAGCTACACTCGCAGAGCTCAGGCGATGCTGAATTTCAGCGTCGATGTCGGCTTTTGTAGATAGATGACTGCCGAGATAATAAAAGTGGTTGACATTTTCTAGTGACACACCTTTAAGCTGGATTGATGGTGCTGCAGAGGGATTGGTTCGAACTTGCTGGTAAAGCACTTTGGTTTTTTTAATGTTAATTGAGAGGCCGAACTTTTCATATGCTTCTGCAAAGATGTTTAGGATAGTTTGAAGATCTTCCTCGGAGTGTGCACAGACTACGTTATCATCAGCATATTGAAGTTCTATAACAGAAGTTGTAATTACCTTATTTTTTGATTTCAGCCTACTAAGATTAAAAAGCTTTCCATCTGTTCGATATATAATTTCTACACCAGTAGGAAGTTTCTCTTCAACAAGGTGTATAATCATAGTGATGAAGATAGCGAATAAGGTTGGAGCAATAACACATCCCTGTTTAACGCCGGATTCCACTTTAAATGGATCGCTTTGAGAGCCATTGTTATTCAGGATTGTTGCCATCATGTCGTCATGGAGTAACCGCAAGATGTTCACAAATTTATCAGGGCATCCGATTTTCAGAAGGACGGTCCAGAGAGCAGTACGATTTACAGTATCAAAAGCTTTAGTCAGATCAATAAACGCCATGTACAGAGGGCGGTTTTGCTCCTTGCATTTTTCTTGAAGCTGTCGTGCAGTGAAGATCATATCCACTGTTCCCCTGGAAGGACGGAAGCCATTTTGCGTTTCAGGGAGGATGTCTTCTGATACAGATAGGAGACGGTTTGCGATGATCTTTGCCAGGATTTTGCCTGCTGTGGCTAGAAGGGAGATGCCTCGATAGTTTCCACAGTCTGTTCTATCACCCTTTTTAAAGAGAGTGATAATTATGGCATCCCTAAAGTCTGCTGGAATCTCCTCCCTTATCCAGATTTTTTCGATGAGCTTATGAAGTTGTTGTGTAAGTTCAGGCCCGCCTTCTTTAAAGACTTCAGCAGGAATCCCATCAGGTCCACTAGCTTTGTTATTTTTCATTTGTTTAGTGGCTTTACTGACTTCCTCCAAACTAGGGGGTACTGCAAGCTCATCTCTTATTTGTTTTTGCGGGATTTGCAAGAAGACTTCATCAGCCACAGTAGAGTGACGATTAAGGAGATTGTAGTAATGCTCTTTCCAGCGCAGTGCAATAGACTCTTTGTCCTTTAGAAGTTTAGCACCATCTACTGAGCGTAAGGGATTTGTACCATGGTTTGTTGGTCCATAGATGGCCTTTATGGCATTAAAAAAGCCCCGTGCATCATGAGCATCTGCAAAATGTTGGGTTTCTTGGGCTTTTTTTATCCACCATATGTTCTTAAGTTCTCTAGTTCTTCTTTGGACTTCTGCGTTTGCACTGGCGTAGATTTTTTTCTTAACGGCACAGTTAATAACTTTTTGCCATATCTGGAAGGCTTTCCTTTTCTTGTCAATAATATGTTCAATCTCACTATCGTTCTCATCAAACCAGTCCTGATGTCTCTTAGTCTGGTATCCGATAGTTTGTTCACAGGCTGAAATAATAGAAGTCTTCAATTTAATCCAGTGTTCCTCAACATTTTCAGGAAGTTCCATAGGCAGATGTTCCTTGAGAGTTGATTGAAAGCAAGCTCATTTAATAGAATCTTGAAGGGCCAGTGTATTCATTTTACGCCTTGGTTTTTTCCTTGGAGCCTACGATGAGGGACAATCTTTATGGCCATCGTGGATCGAATTAATCGATGGTCTGTCCAGCAGTCATTGGCGCTCGTCATGGCTCTGGTGAGAAGTACATCACGGCGATCTCTAGCACGGACAATTACATAATCTAAAAGATGCCAGTGCTTTGACCGTGGGTGCTTCCATGATGTTTTAAATTTATTTTTCTGACGAAAGAGTGTGTTAGTAATGACAAGGTTATGCTCTGCACATTTAGTCAGAAGTAAGATTCCATTCATGTTGCTGTTGTCAACTCCTTCTTTCCCAATGATCCCTGGCCACAAATCAAAGTCACGCCCAACTCTTGCATTGAAATCGCCCAGGAGGATAATTTTATCCTCCTTTGGTATCTCTGATAAGATGGTGTCCAGCTGGGTATAAAATTTTTCCTTGATATCCTCATCTGCATCTAGTGTTGGTGCGTAAGCACTTAGGATAGTTGCCTGTTGGTTTTTGGCGAGTTTTATTCGGAGAGTTGAGAGTCGTTCATTAATCCCAGTGGGAACTTCTGACAAGAGCTTCACAAGGTCGTTTTTGATAGCAAAGCCTACCCCATGTATTCTTCGTTCTTGTTCAGGCAGTCCTTTCCAAAAGGAGGTATGACCTCCTTTTTCTTCCTTACACAGAGAATACACATGGAACATGAATACACATGAATACACATGGAATGCATAAACATATATCAGACCCATGCATATAGAGCATCCTGGTTATATGGCAATGACGCCACTTATCAAAATCCCAGCTATTCCAAATTACCCTTACTTAGGCTTTTCTGGGAACCGATTGTGAAACTCTTTTACTAATTGGGGTGCTTGCACATGGTGGCGATTGACCCACTCACTGTGAGCCTTAGGGAAATGCTTCCACTGTATCAGGTATTGTAACACCCCATGGTAACATCTAGAGTCTAATATATCCTGCACCTCAAAGTGCTGTTCCCCACCAATCATCACGGGGACCGGAGTAGGTTGTTCTGGATGCCAACGTCCCGAATCTCAAGCCAGTTTCAACAGACTACAATGGAATACCGGATGGATCTTCCTCAGACTCTTAGGCAACTGTAACTCCACTGTTACATCATTGATCAACTTTATGACAGGGAAAGGCCCCACATATTTTGGACCCAGTTTTTTCAATGGTTGCCAAGTTTTCAGGAATTTTGTTGATAAATACACTCTATCGCCCACTTTCAGCTCCCACTCTGGCTCCCTCTTGCGGTCAGCATATTTCTTATAAGTCTCTTTAGCTTCTTCTGGTGCTTTCTCTATCACCGGCCAACTGTCATTTATATGGGTGATCCACTCATCCAAAGGAATGATTCTAGTCTGGTTCTTAGGCAATTCTGGGAAAGCTACAAACTCTTGTCCATTCACCACCTGGAACAGAGAGTATCCAGTACTCTGGTGCACTGAATTATTATAAGCCACTTCGGCAAATGGCAACAAATCCACCCAATCATTCTGTTGATAGCTGACATAGCACCTGAGGTATTGCTTGAGCACCTGGTTCACCCTCTCAGTTTGACCATCTGTCTGGGGGTGGTGGGAGGAGCTTAACCCTTGTTCTACACCAAGGGTCGGAAATGGCGGCTCACGAGCCAGATGCGGCTCTTTGGCCCCTTGAGTGTGGCTCTTCTACAAAATACCACGTGCGGGCGCGCGCGCACGTACAATCGCCGTCAGCCTCCCGGCTCGTTTCGCTCCTGCCGCTGCCAGAGCCTTCATTCAGCTCCACAGCAGTTCCGGGGCATACCGCCGGTGAAAGCGGAGGCCGATCCCTGGCCTCCTTCCCCGTCTGTGTAGGTCTCGTGGGCTGAGTTTCCTTTCTGCGCTGCAGGACGGGGGTGCTCCCTGAAAGAGGGGCGCCGTGGAGGCTTTTGTATGTGATGTTGCTCCCAGTGCCACAAACTTTTCTACCCTTTCTTTCCTTTGCCTCTGGCGGGAAGCCACTTTGTCCCGGCAATGGGAGGATCAGGGGATGGGGCGAGTAAGGCATCCCCAGCTGATTGAAGTAAATCTTGGGGGTGGTAGTTGTCCTCCGATTATGGGGGGGCTACTGGGGGGACAGTTTATTTCCCTCTCCTTAATTTCTGAAGGCAGGAACAAAGAGGCCGGCGTTGCAAGCAGCGCGCAGGCATGGGAGAACTAAGAATTGGGGGTGGCTCACAGCGTGTGCGTGTGAATGCGTGAGAGGGCTGGCCAGATCCGAGCCTTTCCTCCCCGGTGGGGTTCAGGGTCTGAACAGGCAGCATGGCTGTGGGGAAGAGGAAGGCTCTCTGTCCGGCTGGTCGCTTTTTCGCTTCACCCCTGGACTCGGCGGTGAGGTTTGGCAGCGTTTGAGACTGGGAGCCGGGCGGAGGGAGAGAGAGGGAAGGGGGGGCGTCTCGCTTCTCTAACCTACCTGCTGCAGGGGCATTTCCAAGCCTAACAATGCCTCCTCCCCCCCAGCTCCAAGAGTTGAGAATCGGGAAGGGCCACGTGTCTGTGTGTGTGAGAGAAGAGGCCGGCGTTGCAAGCAGCGCGCAGGCATGGGAGAACTAAGAATTGGGGGTGGCTCACAGCGTGTGCGTGTGAGAGGGCCGGCCAGATCCGGCCCTTCCCGATTCTCAACTCTTGGAGCTGTGGGGTGGGGAGGCATTGTTAGGCTTGGAAATGCCCCTGCAGCAGGTAGGTTAGAGAAGCGAGACGCCCCCCCTTCCCTCTCTCTCCCTCCGCCCGGCT
Organism: Charina bottae; assembly: GCA_023362775.1. Taxonomy (NCBI): domain Eukaryota; kingdom Metazoa; phylum Chordata; class Lepidosauria; order Squamata; family Charinaidae; genus Charina; species Charina bottae. The sequence goes on from JALMGJ010000002.1 coordinate 113,779,833, forward strand.
CCCAGTCTCAAACGCGGCCTCGGCGCACGTGTGCGAAACCTCACCGCCGAGTCCGGGGGTGAAGCGAAAAAGCGACCAGCCGGACAGAGAGCCTTCCTCTTCCCCACAGCCATGCTGCCTGTTCAGACCCTGAACCCCATCGGGGAGAAAAGGCTCGGATCTGGCCGACCCTCTCACACATTCACACGCACACGCTGTGAGCCACCCCCAATTCTTAGTTCTCCCATGCCTGCGCGCTGCTTGCAACGCCGGCCTCTTCTCTCACACACAGACACGTGGCCCTTCCCGATTCTCAACTCTTGGAGCTGGGGGGGGAGGCATTGTTAGGCTTGGAAATGCCCCTGCAGCAGGTAGGTTAGAGAAGCGTGCGGGCGCGTGGGGGGGGGCGTGGGGGGCAGTTAAGGTGCTAGCTGCAACAGCTGCCCCCGAAGTGACCGTATTCCACTCTTCCAACAGAAATTCCCCCAAGGAAAGGGTCGCACTTTTTTCTCCGGGGAGGGGATATGAAGTTGGGGTACTAACTTACCCTCTAAAGTGTCTCCTCCTTTCCCTATGTGGTCCTTTTGCTAAAATTACCGTTATGACACCCCCCCCCCCCCATGCTTTCCTCTGGAGTTGAGTTCTGGCGTTTCTGCTGTCACTGGAGATGGCTCTCTCAAAGTTGGACGGTTCAAGTAACTGCTTCAGGCCACCGTTGTCTGCCTGCTTATTGCCGCGTGTTTTGATCGCGATTTTAAACGAAAGGAGGGGGGTTGTGTGCGTCCCGTTGGATAGGATCCGAAGGGCCACTTTGGAAACGCTGCCCGACTCGGGCGAAAGTTGGAAGGCTCCCGAGGGCGGGAGGAGGAAGAATCAATCGCCCTCCTCCAGCGCCGGCCACCAACGTCTCCACCCGCAGCCTTTGGAGCCTGGTTTTAAACGGGCGCTCCTCTCCGCCCCGGCCGCCTCTGCCCGGCTCAGCTTTGTTTCCTCCGTGCACGCCTCCGGAGAAGCAGCCCCGTGAGTGGAAGTGAAGTGCTAATGTGGGACGAAGAGTCTCGATCCCGACAGGCACCCCGTGCATCTACTTCACAGAGTAGAGAAAGAGCGGCTTCTCCCTAGCTTGCACGCTTGCTTGCTCCCCCTGCCCCCACGCACGTGCGCACGCCTTCGCCCACCATAGGGGGCATAGCCGCCACCTCAGGCCGCGCCAGTCTCGAGGGGGGCGGGAAAATACGCCAAACGGTGGAGGGAAAGGCATAGGACGTATGAAAAAAGAAAGTGGCTTCTTCCTCGCTTGCGCGCGCGCTTGCTTCGAAAGAGACAGGCAGACAGAAGACATAAGAAGGAGACAGAGACGAAATCTCTGTGAGGGGGAGGGAGGAGAAGGGGCAGAGGTGGGGCAGGGGTGGTGGGTGCCGGCGAGGGAGAGAAGAAGGAAGGCAGTAAGGAACGGCGGTGGGAGCAGCAAGGATGGAGGAGAAGGTCTTCACGAAGGACCCCGGGGGAGGAGGCGGGGTGACGCTTCGCTCGCCGCCCGCCCGTCGTGGCTTACTCGGACCCCGGGGGAGGTGCAGTGGCGGACGTGGCGGGGCAGGCGTGGCAGCGGGCATGGTGTGCGTGGCCGCGGCGGGCAATGCAGTGGGGGTGGCGGGCATGGCGGCAGCAGGCGCTAAGTGTGCGCGATTGGTCCCCGCCTGCAAACCCCGCCCCCTTCCACGTGATTGGTACCCGCCTGCAAACCCTGCCCCCTTCCACGCGATTGGTCCCCGCCCGCAAACCCCGCCCCCTGGCTCTCGAGCACTTCAAAATGTGCACGAGCATATCAAAATGGCTCCTGGCAAAAAAAGTTTGCCGACCCCTGTTCTACACCAATCATCTTCAGGAACGCCCTCCAAAAGTTGGAGGTGAATTGTCTGTAGCTTGAATCATGTCAACTGGATTTCTATTTTCTCAGTGGAAACGTTTCTCTCCTTATCCAAAGAGCTTCTTCAGTCTGAGCAAGGAGGTGGAGGTGAATTGTGAATTGGAGGTGGAGGTGAATTGTACACCTCTGTATCTCTGTTCCATCACGGTCCCTTTCCAGCTTCACTCTTAGAGATTAAGGAAGAATTAAGAGAGGCCTTAGAGCTGATGAGGACTAGGATCAGGAACCAGCAGGGCAGGTGGGGAAGAATCAGGTCTTCCAACCTAAATACCTTTAGCCCCTGGATTCTGAGTATCCTCTAGATCCATGAAGAGAACTACAACAGCAAGTCAAAGTGAAGGAGCTGAAAGGCTTGGAGCCATGAGACTTTAAGGCAAGACTCCTTGAAAATAATAGTTTATTCATGAAACTGTGATGCTCCTATATAGACCAGGATTCTGAATTGAGAAAATTCAATCAAGCTGATTGAGGGTAGAGGTTTGAAGCCTGGGATATACAATTTTCTGTTTGGAGATGGTCCAGTGCTAGAAATGATGTCTTCACCTAATGTGCTCCCCTTTGACTAACTGCTTGAACCCTTGCTTCATACCCAAGGACTGATTACTTGGAGCTAGGCTAGACTTCAACCCTGACCTTGCTTTTCTCTTCTGCCCTCTGGTGTTTGGAATGCTTTTCTTCTTGATGTGAGAGCTTTGTGTGACTGAGGCAGGCAGAAATAGATATTCAAATCTTGTTTAAATTAGATAGGAATTATTTGTCAGGAGAAATACAAAATACTAAAGACCATAAATGGACTTCTACATGGAGGATACTGTACTCCAAAGTGTTGCCATCTCCATCAAGATGATAATCTGAAGCTTAGCATGAACACACTGATGTGCTCCTATAGGACACCCACAAAAGTTAGGACACTGGGGGACTTCTGGTGGGGACATGGCAGACTGAACAGCTGTGCCCGTGGGCTCAGCAGGCAGAACTGAAAACGCAGTGGTTTTTTCAGGCTCAGGCAGGTATTTCCTGAAGCCCAGGAGTATTTTCTGGAAAAAGGAAAACACCTGGAATCACCCCATTTGTCCTCAGGACAGCTGCTTGCAGCCAGAATATCGCAAACAGCATTCACGTTCGACTGGTAAGAGCTAGCCGTGAGGCTGTGATGTCACCATTTTCCAAGCCACACTGTAGCCTTAAAGGGACACTAAGACTGGTCACCCCATTTCTAAATCACCCAATTTATATTTCTTTTAAGTAGGGTATCTAAGAGACACTTTGTACAGCAAGGAGAAGCAGGCTCTCTTGGTGCTTATCGTTATTTTTTGGATTAATTTAATTTTTTTTTAAGTTTTGGACTTTGTTTTCCCTCCAAATATTAAGGAGGATTGAGAGTAAATAATTGTCTCCCTGTTATTATTTTTGTACTAAGTTTGAAGATATTTTCCTACACATTGAATCGGCTGTTTTGAACTTTCAGTTTTCTGCTTCTAGTTTCCCTGGGGAACTGTCTGTATATCTCACTTTCACTTGTGTAAACACATTCCAGAATCCTTTCATATCTTCGACTTTCACTGGCTAAGCTCCTAGGGTAGGCTGACCATATTTCCTTCAGACAAAAACGGGACATTTGGGATGGGAAAACGGGACAGGGTCTTATGCCACCATGCCGGCCTCCAAACCCCGCCCCCCAGTCCACGCAATTGGCTCCCACCTGCAAACCCCGCCCCCACCCCACACGATTGGCTCCCGCCTGCAAACCCCACCCCCATCAGCGTGATTGGCTCGGATTTTAATTTTTTTTCCGATTTTTAAAGGTGTTTTTTTTCTTCTAGCAGTAAATGGTGTGGCAGAGCTGGTGTGTTTGGGGGAGGCCGGAGTACACACACTGTGCACACAGCACTGTCATCAGCCAGGGAACAAGGGGCGGGGATGGAGGGGATGGAGGCCCACCACTGCCCCATCCCCCTCGGGCTTGGCCGAGGGAGGGAGGAGAGTCGCTGCTGCTGCCACCGCCGCAGAGCAGGAGAAGCAGGAGGAGCCGGCTGCGCTCGGCTGCTTCAGCCACACCACTCCGCCCCTTGCTGCCCGCTGAAGCTCCCCAGGGTGGCCAGTTCCTGCTTCTCCTGCTCGGCGGCCCGACAACTCTCCTCCCTCGGCCAAGCCCGATCAGATGCACACACACACACTCACACACTCACAGGACAGACTGCCCTTGGCAGGAGCCGGCCGCGCTGAGGGGCTTCAGCCACACCACTCCGCCCCTTGCCACCCGCTGAAGCCCCCCAGCATGGTCAGCTCCTGCCAGGGCAGTCAGAGTGTGTGGCTGAAGCAGCCGAGCGCAGCCGGTTCCTCCTGCTTCTCCTGCTCTTGCTCTGTTGCAGGGAGGCTGGAGAAAGAGGCTTCTCCTGCTCAGCGGCCCGACAACTCTCCTCCCTCGGCCAAGCCCGATCAGATGCGCACACATACACACACACGCACCCCATACCCTCTTTCTCCAGCCTCCCCATGACCAAATGCACCCGCACCTGTTGCAGGGAGGCTGGAGAAAGAGGGTGTGGGGTGCGTGTGTGTGTTTGTGTGTGTGCGCGATTACTCTGAGCAAGTAATCTGCGCGCGCACACACACACACATGCACGCACGCGCGCACCCTCTTTCCACAACCTTCCCATGCCTGCTTTGCTTTCCCTGGCCTCACCACTGCTGGGCAAACAATCTCAGGATCAGGTAAGGAGGCAGGAACCTGGACTGTGGTGCTGCTTCTGCTGCTGGGCTCGCACATGGCAACTGGGCTTCCAGTTGCCGCGCTGATAGGGCCTCTTCCGGGCTGCCTCCAATGGCAAGTCCGGCTCCAGTCCTCCTTCCTGTCTTCCTGTCCTCCTTCCCGCCGGGTTTAAAAAAGGGACAAAATTGAGATTTTGATCAAAACGACTGGACGGTTGAAAAATGCTAAAATAACGGGACTGTCCCGTTCAAAACGGGACGTATGGTCACCCTATCCTAGGGGGTGCCATAATCTACTGCGTGAGACATGGAGGATTTTAAACAGATTTTCTCTGACTTTCACCAAGATTTTAAGCAGATTCTTTCTGATTCCTATCAAGTTTTTATGCAAGATATTCAGGACACTGTGGAAAATATGAGGTTTAAAATGTGTCATCTGGCTGGGGATGTTGTGGACAAAACTGAGGAATGTAACAGCAACAGAAATGTCTCTTTTAAGAGTGAGATCAGGATTTTTATGCTGGATAAAGATCGGATAGTTGAGTTGGAGAAATTTAAGGGAGAGAGCAAGTTGCAAGCCACAAGTGAAATTGATCTTCTGGTGGAATGCCATGGAAAAGAAGGGGTTATTATGTATGGGAGGTTTCCTGAAGAGAAGGGGGGCAGTTGGGCTGTTCAATTTTTTAAAGAAAAAAGCTCTGTGCGCATCGTGGGAACATATAAATGCTCTGGTTTATTTTGAAGTGGGATAAGGGTTTAAGAACATTTATCTGGATTGCTTCTAGGGTTTGGCTGATTTGATCTATTTTCAACAATTTGGATTAAGATTATTAAAGTATAATAAAAATAATAAATGTAATAAATGTAAACAACCCAAAGTATGGATCCGGTATGTAGATGACATCTTTGTCATAATAAAAAAGGATCAACTGGAAGAAACACATGAAACCATCAACAGCATCACAAAATTCACAAGGGAAGAAGAAAACAACAACACGCTACCCTTCTTCGACATCCTCATCAGTAGAGGAAATGAGGGCATTCTGGAAACACAAGTCTACTGGAAATCTACCCACACTAACCAAGTGCTCCACTACCAAAGCAATAACCCAACTTCCCACAAGAGGAGCTGTGTAAGAACACTATTCAGATGAGCACAAACACACTGCAGCAACCCAGAACACCAGAAAAAGGAAACAGACCACTTATATAGCATCTTCCAGCAAAATGGATACCCACGCAACTTTATCAAAAAGCGCCTGACCACTCAACCCACCACAGTGAAACCAACAGAAGCTATGAAAAGGATTACACTGCCATACATAAGAAACATCTCAGAAACTACTAATAGACTGTTACAACCACACGGCATCACTGTAGCACACAAACCAACCAAAACCCTTCAGAACATCATAAGTAACCCAAAAGACCCAGTAGCCCAAGAAGAAAAAACTGGAGTTATCTACAACATATAGTGTAAGGACTGTAACAGCAACTATGTAGGACAGACCAGCAGAAGACTAGCAGAACGCATCCACGAACACCAACTAGCAGTCAGAAGACATGATGAAAACTCCTTAATCTCACAACACATGGACAAATTTAACCATACTTTCAACTGGGGAACTGTGAGCATCTTAAACCAGGCCAAGTCCAAAAACGCTAGAGAATTCCTAGAAGCTTGGCACTCAGACAAAGCAGCCATCAACAGACACATAGAGGTAAACAACATTTACATACCATTCATAAGAGACAATAGAAAAGCCAGAAGACCAGAACACCTCCTTGCCAGCAATCATCACCCAGATATGCAAAGATTAACACCAAGATTAGAACAATCAAACAGCACAATATACCCTAATCAAGGAACTATTAACTCAGTCAATCAACCAAGCAGCAAACAACAGCCCAGTCAAGGAACTACTAAGGAGAGAACAACACCTCCACCATCACAAGCAGGACAAGCCATGGTATATAAACAGAGAGCAAGTCCAACTCCCTTTTCACACTGAAGATGTTGCCTAGCCTGGCAATGAAATGTCTGCAAAAAAACAACAAGGCTCAGAGAGCACCAAGGACTCCACAATAATAAATGTCTATTTGGATGGTTTTGGGTTTAATATGATTAAGATTATTAAAATTGTTGTATTATCAAGTATAATGGCAGACAATTTATATGTTTTTTTAGTTTGATCTTTAGTATAGTAGACAGAAATGTATAGAATAGTAGTAGGAAGGAAATAATTAAATAAATGTTATCTTGTGTGGGGGAAGTTGATTAGGAGGTTTATATAAATTTTTCTTTTTTTTCTTTTAATATGAGGGGAATAACTGTATTTAGTGATTTTTATAATGTGCTAATGGAATGATTTATAGAAATAATGTGATTTTGGTTTAATATAGAGTAAGGGATTGATTATGGAACTTTTTGTATATCCTTGCTGTTAAAAGTCAGAAGTCACCTCTTTTTGTCACTTTGAAAAGTTTTTCTCTTGTGTTTCCACACTTTTTCTTTTTTCTTTTTTTCTTTGTGCTTTTTTTGTTTTTCTGTATTTTTATCTTTGCTTGAAACTTAATAAAATTCTTATTAAAAAACTTTTTTAAAAAGTTAGGACACTGGGCAAGCCTATACAAGAGGACCATGCTCCCCAACTTGCTGGGTTGTGAGACTGATGAAGGAAGGGCAAGATGACCAGCCATATATTATGCTTGTTTTCCTCTCACACGGATGAAGGTAATTACCTGGGATGCACTATATCAGAGCTTTCCAAAGTGTGTGTCGTGACACAAAAGTGTGTCGCCACACACAGTCTGGTGTGTCGCCACACAACCCGGAAGCACTGATCATCATCAGTGCTTCCGGGTTTTCCCGCGGCGACACACCAACGGTGGCACGCAAAAACCCGAAAGCGGCAGCAGCGCTTCTGGGTTTTTGCGCGCTGCCACAACAGCGTCACTTCCGGGTTTTCCTGCGGCAACACACCAACGGCAGTTGGTGTGTCGCCTCTGGAAAACTTTGGAAAGCCCTGCACTATATAATCCTAGCAGGGGAAATGCAATTCATGCATGGGTGAACATGCTTGCCTATCTAAATGTAAATGATTAAATTATTCACATAGTCATGAAGACTGCGTAATGAAAAAATAATATATCACAAGAAATGTATATACAGTATACTTGCCACAGTTGAGAGACTCTCAGCGGATTACAGTCATGGCAATAAAATGTCCATAGTACATTTACAATTATATAACAACCAACTATCAGCAGTCCCCTCAAATTAAGCCACAGATAAAACCATAAAGCATCCAACCAAAATGCAGTAAAAATAGATAGAAGCTTCTATAAATTGAAGGCTCTCTTACAAAAAGTTCTGAAACCTAACAAAATACAGTAGGAACTGATTTGTATTATTGTCTTACTAAGCATTTAGCTCCATGTTACCAAGGCAGCAAAGGGGAGGGGGAGGGGAACGGTACACATTAGTAGTAATACAGGTCACCAGGAGTTGAATCAAACTCAGGTTTTACTTTACTAACTACACAAGATTACTATATGTGTGGTTTACTTTGAATTGGATGTAATAAATACATAGCAGCAAGTATCCAAAGAGCAATTTCCCCATTAAACTCCTGAGCCATCAAATGAAAGAGATAATTCAAACACACACACACACACACACACAAACACACACACACACAATGTTAAGTCTGAAATGCAAATGAAAGGGTTTTTAATATTAGCTTTTATTTAATTTAGCATATAAAACTGTGAAAAAAGCTAATTTTCAATAAAAAGACATGGTTGTGAAAATTTAATATTAAATGTCTTCTTTGTCCATGCAGAAAGATTTATGTAAAAGAGAATAAAACAATAGCTGGGGTTTATATGCATACATCAGAGCTTTCCAAACTGTGTGTCGGGACACATTAGTGTGTCGGCTGCATTGTCTGGGTGTGTCGCGGCTGCTGCTGCCTCCGAGCCCTGCCAGGATTCTGTGCAGGTCCTAGTGCCTGCTTTGTGCCTTGCTGCCTCCAAACCTGCTGTGATTCCACACAGGTCCTAGTGCCTGCCTTGTGCCCTGCTGTAAGAGTGTGTCACGAAATGATGCATGTCTAAAAAGTGTGTCACCAATATGAAAAGTTTGGAAAGCTCTGGCATACATACTGTACATATATACATATATGCTATTTTCTTTCAGGGTGAGCAATATCATGTAATGTCAATAAAAGGGTAAAAAGTAGTATGCAAATGAAATTAGAAAAAGGAGATATGTAAAAAAAGGAAATTTAAATCTAGTTTACACCAATACTGTATCTCACTGTATCTCTCCATACTTCTTTATCCCGGCAAATCACCCTTTCTTCCATCAGTTCCATATGCTGCTTCATGTACTACCTCTTATTCTTTAAACTTCTCACAGTTCTCTTTATGAGGTTCTCATCAACTCCATCCAATCATATATTTCCTGGTCTCCCCATTCCACCTGAACCATTCATTCTTCTTTTATATATTTTGATTTGATTCAATCCTGCAGGGTTGGCGTGCGCCAGGTTCCTTCAATTAAATCAATGTCATTTACTGGGACCCTGGAAGTGTGCTTTCTCTGTACCAGCACCCACCTTCTGGAATGAGGTTCCCCCGAGATGGCCCCCACTCTGTTATTGTTGAGAAGAGCTGTGAAGACCTGGCTCTTCACCCAGACCTTAGGCAAAGGGCAGTGAGACCCCTTACTTCATTGTGCTCGCCATCTTTTATCTTTATGTTTGTCAGAACCCTGGCATGCCCCCAGGGTCCTGCCATTTCCCAAACACATCAAGCATCAGAAAGGGATAACGAAATAGACAAAAGACACAAACGACTCAGGAAAGAAACTATTAACTACACCTCCTAGATAAGGGAAACAAAGAACTCAAGGGCTTGACCTCAACATGACACCAAGAGGACCAAAGGGAAGCCTGAAGCGGACCAAAGGGAAACCCACAGCAGGGAGGGGTAGATGCTCCGGCGGGAGGGTAGAAAAACCCAAGCCAGGAACCAGGGAACCATCCGTACCTTTGCAAGGCTTACTCATGTAAAGCAATAAATCGTTTACTCACCAATACCTGAGCTGAAGTCATTATTTGGGAGAAACGTTTGCTTCTGAGAAGCAGCTTACAATCTTTTATCTTTTATCTTTTATTTATTTATTATTTCAATTTATTCCCCGCCCATCTCCCTTGCAAGGGACTCTGGGCGGGTTACAACAATTGAAGTTTAAAAAATACAAAAACAATATCTAAAATACATCTAATAATAAATTACATAAAATCCAAGATGGGGGGACTGTAGGATGGATTATATTACTACGGGGCCAGCCAACCCCAGGAGGCACTGCCGCCTCTGTCGTCCCAGGCCCTGCGGCAGAGCCAGGTCTTAAGGGCCTTCCGAAAGGCCAGGAGTGAAGGGGCCAGTCTCACTTCCGGGGGCAAGATATTCCATAAGGCGGGCGCTATCGCAGAGAAGGCACGCCTCCTGGACCCCGCTAGATGGAATTCTCTTGTCGAGGGGGTCCGAAGCATGCCCTCTCTGCATGCACGGGTGGGGCGGGCCGACGTTATTGGGACGAGACGGTCCCTCAGGTACCCTGGTCCTATGCCATGTAGGGCTTTAAAGGTAATCACCAACACCTTGAATTGGACCCGGAAGCAAACTGGTAGCCAATGCAGCTCGCGTAGCAGAGGTGTTACATGTGCCGATCTCATGGCACCCATAACTGCTCGCGCCGCGGCATTCTGCACCAGCTGAAGCTTCCGGATACTCTTCAGGGGTAGCCCCATGTAGAGCGCATTACAGTAATCTATACGGGAGATGACAAGGGCGTGAGTGACTGTTCGGAGGGCCTCCCGATCCAGGAAAGGGCGTAACTGGCGCACCACACGAAGTTGTGCAAAGGCCCTCCTGGCCGTGACTGCCACCTGCTCTTCAAGCAGGAGTCGCGAGTCCAGGAGGACCCCCAGATTCCGCACTGGATCCGAGCGAGGTAGTGCCACCCCACCCAGAACCAAAGATGGCAACTTCCCGGATCTAGGGGGACCATCAATCCACAGCCACTCCGTCTTACCAGGGTTCAGTTGAAGCCTGTTGTTCCCCATCCAGACCCCCACAGCCTCCAGACACTGAGATAAGGCATCGACCGCATCACCTACTTCACCCGGGATGGAGATGTATAACTTTTATCTTGTATTGATTTTATTGTAATTTCTTTGATTGTTGTGAGCCACCCAGAGTCATTGAGAATGAGGAGGCATACAAGTTTAATAAATGATTATTATTTGCAGTTTGATCTTCATTTGTTCTCTTGACTAAACCACCTCAACATGCTTCTTTCACACTGATCACTCAGTTTTGCATCCAATCCACATTCATTCAACACCAACTCATTCTTGCTCTATCAATTCTTCTTTCACTTGACATACTTCTTTAGTACCCCATTTTTACTGTATTCACCTTACCTTTTCCTTATATATCCAAATCTCATTTCCATATAAAAAGGGAGGCTAAAACACATTTTCATTTCTTTTGACAAACATTCCTTCTCAAAACAGATCTATTATCCACCCACCCTTTCTCTCCCCATTTACATATCTTAAAATTTATCCACTCTTTTTCCTATCTTTAGTAGACCCTTCTATAAAAGTAAACAAATTCATTCACTTGTTTTAGTTTTTCACCATTTATGTACAACTTGTAATCTTTCACTCCATTTTCCATCAAACATATCTACCTTCTTCTTCAATATTTTTAGATTCATAATCTAAAAATATTGTATTTTTACATCATACACACTAGCCAGCATTTGCTGCAAATCATTCAGGTTCTCATATATTGCCCTTGTCACATTCAATAGCCAACGTCAACTGCATATTTGTCAAAATGTTCCATAATTCAAATTTACAATATTCATTTTATGATACTTTCTCTAAAACAACAAATGTATGGTAGACTTTCTTTCTCACACTGATATATTTCTCAAGTTGAAGAGCAAAAATCTGATCTGTACTTCCTCTGCCAGGCATAAAGTCACCTTGTACTTCCCAAATTTTGCTCAGTTGTGGTCTTTTAACTAGAATTCTAGTAAACACCTTCCCAGGCACACTTAACAAACTAATATCTCTGTTGGTTTTGCATTCATTCTACTTTCTTTTGTATAAAGGAACAATAATGGCATTCTTTCAAATGTCAGGCACAGCAACCCTCTAAAATACTCTTTTCAACATTCTCTCACTTCAGTTTAATCCTAAATTACTTCAGCATTTTCATTTTTAATTCCATTAATTCTGCTAGAGGCTCCTTGTTTAATCCTTTTCACCCACTTCCAAACAATGTTTTATTTCCATCAAAATAATTTTGTATTTTTTTCATCTTAACAGTTTCTTGCTTTCTTGAACTACATTCTTTGTAACTACCCTTTGCAACTATTGACTTTCCATTCATTCTGTGGGAAGGTCAGTCTAACCTCTAATGTCTTTTCATACAGGATTTATATTTTTTCTTTCTGTACTCATCCTTCTTTCACTTTAGTTTCTTTCTCTTCTTTTCTTTTCTTCCATGCCCATTTTTCCCCAAGATCCTCTCTTGACACTTTTAACACTATCAAAATGGTCTGTATTACATTTAGAATCTCCTATCATTCTTATAAGTAATTATTTCAGTTCTTCTTCATAAAAGTCAGTTCAATCATGCCTTTAGATTTATAATTATAGTTATTTACAGTTATTCCTTTTCCATGTCTATGTATGTGTGTATTTGAGGAGACTTACTAATTAAACCTACACCTTCACTTCAAAGTGGATGTATTCATAAGCTGCCTTTCACAATATCCAACCCTCTTCTTTCAGCATCCTTTCCCTTCCTCTTAGTTTCACAGACACACAACATATCTATTTTTATTTTTTTTCTTTCATTTGTTAATTCAGACTGATTGCCATTGACTCCCCTTACTTTCCAAGTTGCAATCTTCCATATGCCATAGTGTAATGACCCCAATCACAATGCCCTAATAAACACTTCTCAATGCAGTTCATTGAAATGCAGATTAAGCTTTATTCAGGATACATGTTAATTGAAGCACTTCTAAAGATCTGAATGCGGATTCCCGCCAAAGCTTGCTAACTTATCTCTCCCCCCTGCGCCAATTCACAGGCATGATGATCTCAACGTTCAAACTTTCACTCTCCGTTCTCAGCCTTCAACTCCTGCAGGTGGGTGACCTTGACGAAGCCTCCTCCAGTCTCCACAGTTAGCCATAACATTCCGAGCCCATATCCCCCTCCCTGCAGTTCACACACTGACCATCTCTCTACTCTCCATGACAGGATTCATGGCGATGAACCCTGACACATAGTTGTCATGGAGTGGGCCCAAAGCTATTGTCCTTCATTGCCCATTATGGCTTTGGTCAAGTAAGGTCCTCATGTAATGCTTTTTTTGTAAAATAAAGAAGGCATAGACTAGGTTACCAGCCTTAGTTGTATCCAGGCTACATTTAGTATTTCCTGCTAATGGTAAGGACAGCACAGGTCAGTTCTGGCACATTTTGGCTATATGACACAAGCGCAAGCAAATCCTAGTTTCATCGGAAGCATGCTCACATTATTCTTTGCAAGCTAGGATCTCTTCCAGTGGCTAATTTGCAGGTCAATATACTGTCACAATCCCACCAAGTAGGACTATATGTTATGTGTCATATTGTGAGCTGCCCAGAATTGTTTAAAGTTAGGCAGCACATAAACTGATTAAAAATTAAATTAAATTAAATAATATTAAATAATATTAAATAATATTAAATAATTAAATTAAATTAATTAAATTAAATTAAATTAAATTAAATTAAATTAAATTAAATTATTAAATTCAGTATATCTGAGATCCCCAAGTGCACTAGAGATTACTGGCTAAATACATGATCAGAAAGTTAATTGATGATGGCATTAAAGAAAAATGGGAGCAGAAAAAGTGATGAAATTATAAATCCTGAAAGAAAAGCTTCCCGTTGCTCAAGGTTCTGATTTGACTTTAGAAATGGAGCAGAGTTTGTGTGAGTTGTTCTGACATTTAAAAGCTACTAGGACACTATGGGCTCCTCTCAACTATCTACAGCAGGGGTCCCCAACCTGTGAGCCGCGACCCACTAGTGGGCCGTGGCCTGTTAGGAAGTGGGCCGCACAGCAGGAGGTGAGCGGTGGTGTCAGGAACGAGCCTGTCCCTGCCGCTATGAGTTGGAGGAAGAGCAGCCGGTAGCAGGAAGAAGCTGGGAAGGCGCAAAGACAGAGCCTGAGCCGGAGCAGCTGATTGGTGGGGACCCTGAAGGGGAAACACCTCCACCTATCAGCGCGTGGCAAAGAAGGGCAGAGAGGTGGGCCGAGGAGCACGAGGCCCAATTGGCCCCTGCCTGCAAACCCCACCCCCGGTCTGCGTGATTGGCCCCTGCCTGCAAACCCCACCCCCGGTCTGCGTGATTGGCTCCCGCCTGCAAACCCCGCGCCCCGGTCTTCCATGGAACCGGTCCCTGGTGCCAAAAGGGTTGGGGACCCCTAATCTACAGTATATGTCTGCACTGTACCCTTAAGTTGCTCCTATCCTCTGTTGATGCTGGCTGGATTCTAAAACAGTTCAAGAAAATTCTGTCTGGATTGGGACACTTTGCTGGTGAGTTGCCAGTTGTTGAGTCTGGACTGCCAATTATCGTGCCCCAACTCCCACACACAATTCCTTGTCACTGTGCTCTTCCAACTTTCTGTGCAAGGAAAATAATGGCCTGTTGCTTTCCTTTCTGTAGACACTGTTATAGACTTCTCAGTAGCATAGTGTTTATGACGCTGACCTACCATGCTGAACTTCACTGGGTTGAAACTCACCTGGAACATTTTTAATTACTATTTTTCTTTCCCTGAACTACTGCTTTTTTCTTTCTTTCCCAACTTTACTGTTTTTTTTAAATAAGAAACCTTTCTACCTCAAGTGAAAGCCCTCTATCTCAAAACAATAATAAAGCTCACCAATGGACTTATTTTAAAAAATGCCCAGTGGAAAGTAGCTAGCTAAAGGAAAGAAAAATAATAATTAAAAGAAGAAGAAAAAAGAAAGGTTTCTGCCAGTTTCAAACCAGGGACATTCTGCATGTCAAGCAAATGTTATAAGTACTGCGCTGCTGAGAAAGACCTATAACAAAAGCTGCCGCAAGATCTTACTGAGGAAAAGCTGGGAAAATCGGGTGAGGGGGCATTTATGACTCTGTGCTGTAGCCACTCAAAATACAGGGATTTGCTTTTTAAAAAAAGCAAAGCATAGCTGGCAAACCAGACAGCAACCCTTGAGCTGGCACATGCTGGAAAACTCTACTTTAAACTCGGAACAGGAAAATATAGCTGTACGTCACATTTGTGTTGGGTTAGGGCAAGTACAAAATGACAATGTTTGTTCCTGCCCTCCTGAAATGGTCGGTGGCCTCTATTTGTGATGGGGCAACCTGGCAGTGCAGATATGTCCTATGAATCTATGCCCTTGCAGAGAACCAATCAGAATATTCCAACCCTTAGAGAATATCTGTAGCTCAGCGTTGAACTGTGGAGTCCTTGGTGCTCTCTATTCCAACCCTGCCCAACAGGTGAGCAGCGATCACTGGAGTGCTCTTGGCCAGGAACTGAGTTGCTTCTGCAGCACCCCTTGCTGCTGGCAAATGGAGTTCCCCATTTGGAAAAACACACATACATGTTGGGTTCTGAAATGTTAGTAACAGAAACCCAAGCAGCGTTTTTATCAAGTTTAGCAGAGTAGAAGCAATAAGCTTGCACAGAAGGCTTAATTTTAGTTCAGAGAAAATAAACAGTCTTCACACATGTAAAAAGTAAAATAAAGATTGCTTACAGTTTATTTGTAGATCTTGTTACAAGCAGTTTCATTGTAGAAACGGTCCGATGCGTGCAAGCGAGGAATTCTGACCAAACCCGCTTTTGGCGGATTTGCTGAAGTGCGGGTCTATCCCCATGGAGGGGAAATGGTGAACTGGCCACACTCGGGCCTCGTGGAGAGAGAGGAGGAGGAAACAGGAAGTCAAGTGACTCAGACACCTCCCACACAAGCACAGTAGAGTTAGGCTTTACAGGGAAGCCCCTCCTTCATGTTCGTGTGAGACGTGCTGAGCTGAAAACCTGTTAAACCTAACAATACACACACCCAAACACCTCTTTCCTGAGCAAAAAAGAAGCCATGACATTAGCGATGCGATCACAAAAACAGCTGGACTGATCAGAGGGGCTGTCAATTCATTCTGTGAGTAGATCTGTAGAACTGAGTGTCATCCGAAAGGGCACAATGTAGACGTGTGGAGTACTCATGCTCCGTATGCCAATTTCAGTCCTCCAGACGGACATGCCTTTTTCCAGGACACATTTCTTTCCTTTTCCACCAGGCTTTTCTTCTTTCACCATTAACAATATTCCAAATCACAGAAAACACAAAAACAAAATATAGTGTTACCAATTGAAGAGAAGTGTTTTTGTTGTATTTAGGCACACTTTGGAATTTTCTGAAGCCTGCTAACACCCCCCTCTTGTTCACAAATGGCTTTAGCACTTATTCATCAGTACTCACTTCTGAATATTGGAAATGATGGGGACAATATAGTAGCTGAAGTTAGTGGTAAAAAGTGGGGGAGAGGGAATGGATGAGAGATCCCTAATACTACCTAAAAAGAACTCCAATAGTTTAGGTATAAGTTGGGGTGTTGTATTTATGGAAAAGATATTGGTTGATTTAGGGAAGTCATAAATGCAAAGGGCATGAATAGGTCTTTAGAATGGCACTTCTGTTTAAGAGATCTCAGTAGAATTGAATTTGTACATTTTCTCAAAACCATTCAAAAATAACTATATATATATGTGTGTGTGTGTGTTTGTGTGTTTGTGTGTGTGTGTGTGTGTGTGGAGGGGTGCAGTGCAGGCAGGCTTTTCCTGCAGCCCTAGAACGTTTTCATGGTTAGAAAACACTTGGAATCATCCCATTTGTACTCCAAAACGTTGTCCTGTAGCCAGAGAATCGCAAACAGCGTTCATGACAATCCGGTAAGAGACGATGGGAGGCGGGGACATCACCATTTCCACACCGCGTTGTAGCCTTAAAGGGACATTAGGTCAAGCCCCCCCATTTCTAAATCACCCAATTTATATTTTTTTAAAGTTTTTGTACCCTAAGAGAGGCTTTCTACAGTAAGAAGAAGCGGATTCTCTTGGTGTTTATCGTTATTTCTGGATTAATTTTAAAAATCTTTTTAAGTTTTGGCTTGTTTTCCCATTTAAAGACTAAGGAGAATTGAGAATAAATAAGTGTCTCCCTGTTATTATTTTTGTACTGAATTTGAAGGATTTAATATTTTTCTGCATGCTGAAATTGCTGTTTTAAATTTCTGGCTCTCTGCTCACTTTCTCTGGGAGCTGCTTGTTAGCGTACTTTCTCTTGTCAATTTCACTCAGAAGTTTTTTATTAACTCATTAACTCCTATCTGTGTGAGTCAAGTATCTAGGGGGTGCTATAATCTACTGCCTGAAACATGGAGGATTGTTGTGAACCTGAGCAGACATATAAAGAGATTCTTTCAGATTTATATCAGACTGTGTTGCAGAATATGTGGGACATTGGGGAAGAGATGGTTTCTAAAATGTATCATCTGGCTGAAGTTTTTATGGAAGAAGATGGAGATCTTGATAAGGATGAAGATTTTTCTACTGACAGCAAAACTGAAGTAATGCCAGACGAGGACTACATTTTGGTGCTGAAGGGGTTAAAGCGACAGTCTGAACTGCAGATTACAAGAAGAGTTGTTTGTTATGGCTTTCTGAGGGATTGTTATGGGAGAGAAGAGAATCTGTTTTGTGGGAATTTTTGTTGTTGAGAAGTCTGTGTTTTTAAGGGGGGCAGTTGGGCTGTTTGATTTTTGATTTTTGTAAGAAAAATGCCTTGTGTGTAATAAGGAGATATATAAATGTTTTGGTTTATTTTGAAGTAGGGTAAAATTAAGAATGTTTAATTGGATTGACAATGAGGCTTCTATGATTTCATTTTTCTTTAATGATTTGGATTAAGATTTATTGGATTCTTTTTAAGATTTGTATGACTTTTAAGATTTATAAGGTATCTATAAGGTATAATAAGTGCTTAGTTTTTAGGTTTAATAGGGTTAAGATTGCTATAGTATTATTAATTATAAAAGTAGACAATCTATATATTTTAGGGAGATGTGAATGTTCTGGTCTATTTTGAAGTGGGGTAAAAATTTAAGAATGTGCAATTGGGTGGATAATGAGATTATGATTTCATTTCTCTTTAATGATCTGGATTAAGATTTACTGGATCTTTGTTAAGGGTTGTTTGATTTGTAAGATTTATAAGATATCTATAAGATATAATAACAATAGCTTGGTCTTTTAGGTTTAATAGGTTTAAGACTGTTGACTTCTGGGTGAGCTACGATGGTGAACAGACGCGGAAAGGACGAGCTCTGCTGAAAGGGAAAACGCACCGTTGAAAGTGACGATCTCGCCGAAGGAAAGAGAAGCGAGACTGCACAGAAGAGTGAAGGAAAACTCTTCTGAAAAGAATTTCGGCTGTCACGGAGGGGAGCGAGTCGGGCAAGCGTACGTTTTGTCTTGTCTTAGTGTGAGTCCTTGTCGGAGATATATGGAGGCTCGTGAAACCGAGTGAAAGAAGAAAACTAACCAATGGGCGAAGTTGGAAAAAGTGTCTAATGGGTTTGCTATCCTAGCCACAAACTATAGTGAATAACTAAAAGTTAAAAAGCGGAAATTCCTTAATGAAGGACAAATAAAAGACTCAGTAAAGACTGATTTGCTTCCTATAAAACTGAGACTTAATTAATTAATTAATAAACGTGGCCATTTTGAATACAATGTAACAGTACTTCTAACATTAGACTAGAAATATAAAGAATATATATAAGTAGAGGAAAATATTGTAAGTAATTATTTTCTTTTTTTTCTTTGCCTTAGGTAATTGTATGTTATAGGATTAAAGAATAGATTATTAAGAAAAATATAGATTTAAAATACTGTAGATAAAATAGATCATAGCTTTTGGTGTGGAAATATATAAATAAAAATATAGATAAAAAATAGAAGTTTCCTTTTCTCTGTTATTTGATAAGACAATTATGGCCACAAAAAGGATATTAAGAAAAGGATCAGACACGTTAGAATGAGAAGGTCTCAAGGCTTTATTTGATGAATTTACTGCAAGAACAACAGAGACTATAACACAAACTGTGAAAAAAGTACTTGAAGAAAAACTAGATGGACTAGAAAAAAAATTGGAGCAAAAGCTGGATATAATAGAAAGAAGACTTAAGACTGAAATTCAAGAAGTCAAGAAACAGACTGATATTTGTGAAAAAAGAAGAGGAGAAGAAGAAGAGGAACGTGTAGTCTTATTAGAATTGAAGGAAAAAGAACATTATATAAGAATAAGATGGGTGGTGGCTAAAATGGCTAATGTATAAATTGAGAAAAGAGAAAGAAAAAAGAATTATTACTAAAATCAAAGATAAGAATATGGAATTAACGTATAACGAAGATATTAAGGGTGCTTTTTTGAATATTATGTAAATCTATATCAAGAACAACAAACATCAATAAATAAAATTGATGAATATATTAAAAATTGTAATGTAGGAAAATTAACTGAAGAGGATAAGGAATTTACAAATAATAGTATTACAACTCAAGTAATCAAAGACGCAATTAAAAAATTGAAAATAAATAAAACACCCGGAACCGATGGTCTTACAGCAGATTATTATAAAAAATTCCAAGAACATCTGATTAATCCACTAAAAATAATGTTTAATTCAATATTACAAGGATCAGAAATACCACAATCATGGAAAGAGGCCAATATAGTATTAATTCCAAAAGAAAACCAAGATCCAACAGACTGCAAAAATTATAGACCAATTTCATTATTAAATAATGATTATAAAATATTTACTATTGTTCTTGCTGAAAAAAATCTTACAGAAAATAATTAATCAAGACCAGAATGGATTTCTACCGAACAGACAAATAAAAGATAACATAAGAAACGTAATTGACATAATAGAATATGCCAATGTACACAATGAAAAGCCAATGACGCTATTATTTCTAGATGCAGAAAAAGCCTTTGATAATGTTAATTGGAATTTTATGTATAAAGTATTAGAAAATAGAAATTTTGGCAACAAATTTATAAATGCAATAAAAGCAATATACAAGACTCAAAAAGCAAGAATAATAGTAAATGATGATGAAACACAGGAATGTAATATATTAAAAGGTACTAGGCAAGGATGCCCTATCTCTCCCTTATTATTTATCTTTGTGCTAGAGGTGTTATTAGAAGAAATTAGGAAAGACCAAAACTTAGAGGGGATCAAGATAAAACAGGAAGAATATAAATTAAAGGCATTTGCCGATGACCTGGTAATAACACTACAAAATCCAAAGAATTCAATAACAAAATTAATCTCTAAGTTGCAAGAATATGGGGATGTATCAGGATTTAAAGCAGAAAACCAAAATGATTAATCTAAATATGACCAAAGAAGAGATAACTAAAATAGAACAATTATCAGGATTTCAAAATGTTAAAAAAGTAAAATACCTAGGAATACAAATAACAAATAACAATTTAGATTTATATAAAAATAATTATGAAAGTCTATGGAAAGAAATAAAAAAAGATTTGGAGAAATGGGTAAATTTACAATTATCTTTACTAGGTAGGATAGCCACAATAAAAATGAATATTCTGCCAAGATTTTTATATTTGTTCCAAACGATTCCAATCATGATAAAAGACCAAATGTTTATGAAATGGCAAAGGGAAATAACAAAATTTATATGGCAAAAAAAGAAACCCAGAATCAAGCTAAAATATCTACAAGATACAAAAAATAGAGGGGGATTAGCAATGTCTGACCTAAAACTATACTATGAAACATGCGGATTAATTTGGATTAGAGATTGGATAAAATTAGAAAATGAAAAAATAATAAATTTGGAAGGTCATGACAATAGATATGGATGGCATGGCTATATGTGGTATAATAGATGTAAAGTACACAAGGCATTCAATAACCACATAATAAGAAAATCACTATTGAAAATTTGGAATAAATATAAAAAAACGTTATCACCCAATCTTCCATTGTGGGTATCAACTCAGGAGGCAGGTGCCAGAATTGTGAATCAAAATAATAAAGAATATATAAGATATAAAAATTAGTTAAAAATGGATGGAAATAATTACAGAATTAAAACAAGAGAGGAATTAGAAAATGAAAACATAATGTGTCACTGGTTTACATATTTCCAATTGAAGGAGCAATACAAAATAGACAAAAAGAACTATCAATTTACAAAAGTTGAAAATAACTGGGATAATATATTAGATAAAGAAAATGATCACTTAATTTCAAAAATATATAAAATATTGCTGGAGATGAAAACCAAGGACATAAAAATAAAAAATATATGAGTAAATGGGAAGAAAATTTAGGAACAGAAATTACATATGATCAATGGCAAAAAATCTGGACAAAAAATATAAAATTTACTTTAAGTAATAATTTGAGGTGATGGCTGAAAGCGAGGAGGAGTTGAGGAGCCTTATGACGAAGGTGAAAGAAGAAAGTGCAAAAGCTGGGTTGCAGTTAAACCTCAAAAAAACCAAGATTATGGCAGCGAGCTTGATTGATGACTGGCAAATAGAGGGAGAAAAAGTGGAGGTAGTGACAGACTTTGTATTTCTAGGCGCAAAGATTACTGTAGACGCTGACTGCAGCCAGGAAATCAGAAGACGTCTACTTCTTGGGAGGAGAGCAATGGCAAATCTTGATAAAATAGTTAAGAGCAGAGACATCACACTGACAACAAAGGTCCGCATAGTTAAAGCAATGGTATTTCCTGTAGTAACCTATGGCTGCGAGAGCTGGACCATAAGGAAGGCTGAGCGAAGGAAGATAGATGCTTTTGAACTGTGGTGTTGGAGGAAAATTCTGAGAGTGCCTTGGACTGCAAGAAGATCAAACCAGTCCATACTCCAGGAAATCAAGCCAGACTGCTCACTTGAGGGAATGATATTAAAGGCAAAACTGAAGTACTTTGGCCACATAATGAGAAGACAGGATACCCTGGAGAAGAAGCTGATGCTAGGAAAAGTGGAAGGCAAAAGGAAGAGGGGCCGACCAAGGGCAAGATGGATGGATGGTATTCTGGAGGTGACGGACTCAACCATTTGGGAGCTGGGGATGGTGACGGCCGACAGAAAGCTCTGGCGTGGACTGGTCCATGAAGTCACGAAGAGTCGGAAACGACTGAACGAATAAACAACAAAATAATTTGAGGGAAAATATGTATAAAATGATTTTCAGATGGTACCTGTCTCCTGAGGTATTATTCAAATCAAAAATTAGAAATACAAACGTTTGCTGGAAATGTAAAAACAAAAGTGGGTCTTTTTACCACATTTGGTGGTCATGCGCGAAAGCAAAAAAATATTGGAGTAAAATACACAAATATATATGTGAAATATTAGATAGTAATATAAAGATGAAACCAGAACTCTACTTGATAGGCAAAATGGAGGATAATATGAATAAAAGACAAAAGATTTTATTTCTGTATCTAAGTACTGCTGCAAGAATAAAATATGCCCAATATTGGAAAAAAGAAAATATACCAACTAAAGAAGAATGGATTATAAAAATAATGGAATTGATGCAAGCTGACAAATTGACTAATTTAAAAAAAGGGAAAGAAACAGGGAAGTATAAGGAAATATGGGCCCCCTTTACAGAATATATTAAAAAAGAATATGATATAAAATAGAGACTAAAAAAAATACAAACCGATTAATAGATATAGTAAGGGGGGGGAAATAATAACAATCTAGAAGAAGAGAGAAAATGTATACTAAACAGTTACATTTAAGTTCTAAGTTAAGAAAGCCGGAAGTAATTTTAAAGATGTATATATATGTTTGTATTGTGCGGTTAAGTTGTATAAATCAAGAGGGAAAATACTTAAGAGAATAATAATAAAAATATAAGAAGGAAGGAAAATAATTAATGAAGCAGAAATAGACAAAAAGAGATCAGGAAGAGAATTAGTAGGTTAGGAGGAAAGTAGGAGATGGTAAGCAGAGAGGGAGGAAAGAAAGAGGGAAAAGGAAAGAAGGATGAGATAAAAATGGAAAAATAGATATTAGGTATGGATTAGAACTGATTGATTGAATTGTTGATTGAATTATTGATTGAATTATGGATATATGCAACTTGATGGAATGTGGGTATGTGATATATGTTATGTAAATGTCTGTGTTTATTTATTTATTTATTATTTATTTTATCATATTTATACCCCGCCTATCCCCTCCCTATCGGAGGACTCTAGGCGGCTTACAACATTGCAATTCATATATTTATACATACATTCATATATTAACAACGTTTTTACCGCACGCTCAGGGAAGGGGTAAGGGAACCGACTCTTTTTTTTCCGTGGGTATTGGACTACATGTCCCAGAATACCTTGCTTCAGAGTCGGTTGCTGATGTCCTGGATATTGCTGTTCAGGATCCGTCGTCTCCGTCTCCGCCACCATTCACGAGGTCTTCTTCGCTCCGGAGGCGACCCCCGACAGGACGCCAGCAAATTCTCCCACTTAAGGTGGTACCCATTTATCTACTTGCAATTAGCTTTCAAACTGCTGGGTTGACAGGAGCTGGGGCAAGTGACAAGAGTTCATCTTGCCACGTGGAGGTTCGAACTGCCGACCTACTGATCGGCAGTCTTACAGCTTCAGCGGTTTAACCCGCTGAGCTACCGCGTCCCGCATTGAATGTAAATAAAATTTATTTTATTAATTAAAAAATAGGTTTAAGACTGTTGTAATTATAAAAGCAGACAATTTATACATTTTTATAATTTGGTTCTTATTATAGTGGACAGAAATATATAGAATAGTAGCAGGAAGGAAATAACTAAATAAATGTTGTCTTATGGGGGAGGGAAGCTGATTTAGAAACTTATATACATATTTTTCTTTTTTGTATATATATAAGGGGAAGGAGCAATTGCATTAGTGATTTGTATATGTGCTAATGGAAGGATTTATAGAAATAATGGGATCTTGGTTTGATATAGAGTAAGGGATTGATTATGGAAATTGCTGAATATTCTTGCTGTTGAAAGTCAGAAGTCACCTTTGTATGTAATCTTTAAAAATCTTTTTTCTTGTGTTCTACACTCTTTTATTTTTCCCTTTTTTTCTTTTTGTAGTTTCTTGCTTTTTTGTAGTTTTTATCTTTGTTTCAAATTTAATAAAATTCTTATTAAAAATAATAATTATTATATTAGTTCACTTCTTTTACATCATTGGTTAGAAAAAATGTGATTCTGTTAGCTATGACATTAAAGGTAAGGAAGGCATGCAGAACGTGGCTTCTGAAATTCTAACCAACCCTTTACCAGCAGAATAACTCTCCAAAAACAGAATCAAATGGGACCAAATTTGATGTGGAAGGAGAAGCCAGCAAAACAAAGTTTAAGTCTGAAAATGGGTCAGATCCGGCTGTGGAGAAATTCCAGCAAAATTTCCCCAATGCATTCCTCAGGGAAAGAGTGTTGCTGCTGCCTGCTCCATTCTAAGCCCTGCTCCCTCCAAGTCATGTGACCCAGAACAGCACATTTTTAGACCACCCCGTGCTTCCAGGTGCACACGTACAAATACACCCAGATGCTACATGAGTGGGGAGCAGAAACACACAACATACACACACAGGGACAACGTATATGCACCTGCCCTCCTTAGACTCTCATACTCAGTGATGCAAAACGTTACTTCATTACACAGAAGAAAAGGCAGATGTCTCCTATGGCCTTGGCTGGTAAATGGGTTAAAGAGTTCCAGAAGCCGTACTCTGCATCTTCTCTACTTCTTGTTGCTGTTTTCAAATTGAGAGACTGATAATTATTTCTAGTTTCAACGCCTCCCGTTTCCACAAGTTGCCCCAAGACCTCATTACTGCCAAGTGATTTGCCAAACTACTAATTACTGGCCACAACAGCTTCACAGAAAAGGAGATACAAACACTCAGAAGACTTTACCCAGCAGCTTGTATCCCAACAGAATCTAGCATGAGATCTCAGGAGGGGACCATAAACATCCAATTACAAAACAACTGTATCAGCTAATTAGTAGTTTGGCTAGAAGTTGAGGACTAACGTTCAGTTATATTCCTCAAGGGCAATTTTTCTCAATGACATCCCTAATTAAATTGCAATAGAATTTCTTTGTAGTGATTTCTGTGGAACAGAATTGGCAAGATCCTCCACATCTGTTGGTTGCACAGTTAATATTATTTTTATACATGCAACTCACCCTGATTGACTTTACCAAATTTCTTCTGAGAGTTGATGCATTTGACCATTTGTTTTATGGATGTAGCCCTTAATAACTCATAAAAACCTTCCAATTATTATTCTTTTCTACGACTGAGACACAAATGAGATGAAGGAAGCAAAACTGTGAGGTATGGTGATTTACAGCTTAGGTGGGGAACCTGTAGCACTTGACTACAAAACATGCAGCTCTTGGGGCAATGGGGAGCTACACCAACTTTTCTCATTGAGGGGTGTGATCAGCAAGAAATGGGCTGCTGCTTTTCTGCTTTCACTGAGGACAGGAAGCCAAACCATCAGAACTCAGACAATCACCTGATTAGTTAATTGAGAGAAACCTATTTTTTTATCTCCTAACATTACTTATGCTACTAAGGGGAGCAAGAAATAGCAATCTGCAGCCAATTGTTGGGAGGGAGGCAGCTAGAGGGGAGAGAGAATTGCAATTTGCATATAAAGTGTATCTGTATGTGAGTATAAGCAGAGACAGAAGAGTTACTTCTGTGTGAGATGGGTGGCTATATAAATTTGATCAATAAATAAATATCCATGTGCCTGTAGCTCACGTATCTGTGTGACCCCTGATTCCCACCCAGCAACTGATGTGGCATTCTCCAGAAAATGATGCTCAGTATCAGAATATCACAATTCTTCAGCAAGCCATAGTGGAGGCAGGGCAGCCCAAATGAGGGGAGTCTGACTTTGGGACCGAGCCTGGGCTTCCCTCAGCTAGCTTCCCAGCCTCTCCTTCCATACCCCATTGGAGCAGTTTCCAAAAATTAAAGAGAGAGGCAGACCGTGCTATAGTAGCTAGCTGGCTTCTGAAGAGGGGGAGAGCTGAAACGGCGGGCCACCACTTCTCTTCCTTCCCTGATTGGGGTAGTGATTGAAGTGGACAAAGACAGGAAAAGAAGCAAATAAGCACAATTTCAAAGGTGTCCCCTCTTCCTCCCCAAATGAATGAACAGAATCTGATGCTAAAAACAGGAGTGGAGGAGGAGATGGGTCTGAAAGGGACTCAGGAACTAAAGTGCTGGTGGAGAAGAACAGAAGCAGGGAGACAATTGGCTGTGGTGGAGGCTAGCTAGTGACTGGAGGAGAGGGGGCTCGCTCGCATCTTCCGATACTCTCCAAACAAGGTATGCACCTCTGATCTTACCTGCTACTGATCACCTAACTTCATCTCTAAGGTAATGGGCAGCAAAACGTAACAGATTTTACACAACCAAAGACTATCCTTGGATGGTGTCAGAATCAGGGGGGAAACATTACTGTAGCTCAGTGCTTTCCAAACTGCCGCCGTTGGCAACACACCAACGGCGGCAGTGGGGGCGGCGCAGGGGCGCGGGCGGCAGCGGGGGCGTGCACGGCAGCGGGGGCGTGCACGGCGGCGGTGTGGGGGGCGCGCGGTGGTGGCGGTGTACACGGTGGCAGCGGCAGCCTCGCTAAAACGTGGAAGCACTGATAGTGTCCCGTTTTTCAAACCCAGCGGGAAGGAGGATCCGAGCCGGAGCGTGGACCGAGGGCGGGGTTTGCAGGTGGGAGCCAATCATGCGGACCGGGGGGCGGGGTTTGCAGGCGGGAGCCAATCGTGCGGACCAGGGGCAGGGTTTGCAGGTGGGAGCCAATCACGTGGACCGGGGGCAGGGACCCCTGTCTTTTTCATGAATATGGAGTATCACATAAGACCCCGTCCCATTTTGCCATCCTGAAATATGTCAGCCTATGACTTAAGGCTGTCTCATTCGTGGACCGGGGACAAGATGAAGGGAACATCAAGTGGACCTGGCAGAACAAAGATGTTGCTGGGCACATTTGTCTGGTTAAGGAATGAAAGTGATGTTATCAAAGTATGCTTCACTCAATAGTTAATGTAACTGTTAAAGCAGCATCACCTTTTTTTAGTCTTGTAGAGAGCCTGGAAAAAGTGAGGCTACTTTAATGAAAATCAGATAGGTGCTGTACTTGCCTGAGTCTAAAGCACTTCTTCTGAATTATTTCTGAAGGGTGCACAGCCCTATCAAAGTCTATGTATGATCAAAGGAAATAAGTAATTATGACCAATAACATGTGCCTTTCAAATTTAGATGACTACAGAGAAATATTTTTAAAAATGGCTAGTAAATAATTTGAAGAAAAAACATCACATTTGAAGGTACTATGACTGTCATTTGAATTGTGAATGCAGTTTTTCCATATTAGGTAAAGGTACCCCCCGCACATTTGTGCAGTCGTGTCCGACTCTAGGGGCCGGTGCTCATCTCCGTTTGTTAGCCAAAGAGCCAGCGTTGTCCGAAGACGCTTCCACGGTCATGTGGCCGCATGACACGCGCGGAACGCTGTTACCTACCCACCGAAGTGGTACCTATTAATCTACTTGCATTTGCATGCTTTCGAATTGCTAGGTTGGCAAGAGCTGGAGCTAGTGCAGGAGCTCACTCTGCACGCAGGGCTAGGGATTCGAACCTCCGAACTTGCAATCTTCCGATCAACAAGCCTGGCGTCTTACCCGCTGAGCCACTATGCCCCTTTTCCATATTACATCCTGTTTAAATCCCATTCACTTGTTTTTCAAAGTATTACTAGATTTAAAAAAACTTGTAGTTGGGTCCAGACGATGGTTAATACATTGTTGGGGGAGGGGGTGTTTCCGGCAGCTTTTAAGGAAGTGCTGGTACGCCCTCTCCTCAAGAAACCATCGCTGGACTCCTGCTCGAAGAGCAGGTGGCAGCCGTGGCCAGGAGGGCCTTTGCACAACTTTGTGTTGTGCGCCAGTTACGACCTTTCCTGGAACGAGAGGCCCTTGAACGGTCACTCATGCCCTGGTTATCTCACATATAGACTACTGTAATGCGCTCTACATGGGGCTACCCTTGAAGAATATTCGGAAGCTTCAGCTGATCCAGAATGCGGCCACACGGACGATCTTGGAAGTCCCTTATCGGACACATGTAACACCGTTGTTATGCAAGCTGCACTGGGTTCCAGTTTGCTTCCAGGTGCAATTCAAGGTGTTGGTTATGACCCTTAAAGCCCTTCATGGCATGGGAC
Source organism: Charina bottae (assembly GCA_023362775.1). NCBI lineage: Eukaryota > Metazoa > Chordata > Lepidosauria > Squamata > Charinaidae > Charina > Charina bottae. The sequence continues at coordinate 113,807,996 of JALMGJ010000002.1, forward strand.
CAGGTTACCTAAGGGACCGTCTTATCCCCATTACATCGTCCCATCCCATCCGGTCATGCAGGGAAGGCATGCTACGGACCCCTTCGGTCAAAGAATTCCATCTAACGGGGTCACGGAAGCGTGCTTTCTCGGCAGCAGCACCTGCTCTGTGGAATATTCTTCCCCCAGAGTTAAGACAGTCCCCCTCGCTCCTGGACTTCCAGAAAAAACTCAAGACTTGGCTCTGCCAACAGGCCTGGGGCGGGAAGAAGAGTATACACTCTTGGGGATGGCTAATACCTTAGGATGGCCCTAGAATTGCCCTTTCCAATGTTTTAAGAAGATACTACCATCTTGATTTTATTATATTTATTGTATTTTTAAATTGTTTATTTTAATGTTTATTTAACTTTATATTTGGATTGTAAACCGCCCAGAGTCCCTTTGAGGGAGTTGGGCGGTGATAAATCGAATAAATAAATAAATAAATAAATAAAATAAATAAATAAAATAAAATAAAAAATGTTCCATTTATCATTTCTTGGAAGTGCAGCAAAATTCTTACCCAGCTTAGTTTCCACTTCCTTTTCTTGTATTTTCCTTAACCTCGTGTCAGAAAATGGGATATACTCATATTCTTGTTCTTCATTCTGATATTGGTAGTTTGAAGGGACCAGTTTTAGGGAAGGAGAAAGCATTTCTTAGGGACTGCATGGTTGGGCTGCCTACCTGTGAACTTCAAAGATGACCTGACACATTTTGCTGTCTAAGGCAGAGCCACAAACAGTGACCAGCTACTCACTCTTGATTATGGAATGGATCTCTCAAAGATCTATGGAATAGATCTCTCAATGGTTTTTTTGCATAGGATCCAAAAACAGGAATCCAACACCCACAATTTCTCTTCTTATCCCTGAGAGTAAAAATATAGTAACCAAAGAACTATTTCTTGCCCTTTTTGTCCCTGTCATCTGCTGGCTGAGGCAGATACCTCAGAACCACAAACCAGCCGATTACATTTTAGCCCAAATGATAATGTTATGGCTCAGTGTGTAGCATGAATCCCCAAAGTTTGAATCATTGAGTAAACTATGGTTAAGATAAGATCAGAATATTCACATTAGTCACCGTGACAGTGAACTATAACTCTGATAATCATTAACAGTTAGAAAAGGAAGCAACTGAATGAGCTGAACTGGTATATTGCAGCTAATATGCTGGAGGAACCTTAAAATGTTAAGTAAATGTTCAAATTACAATATAAATTTTGTTTATCTTCTTCTAAATAATAAGAGCTCTGAACTATCTATACACTCCTGTGTTAGTCCCAAAGAGAGGTTCTTTCTACTAACAGTTAAGAAGCAATTTTATTTCTTCTGTTAAGAATAGACCCTGATGGCTTCCAGAAGAAAGAGGTGGGTGGGTGGTGGGTGGCTATGTGGGGTCTCAGTGAACATAAACCACAGCATGATCACAGCATTGTTGTTTATTCGTTCAGTCGCTTCCGACTCTTCGTGACTTCATGGACCAGCCCACGCCAGAGCTTCCTGTCGGCCGTCATCATCCCCAGCTCCCCCATGGTTGAGTCCGTCATCTCCAGAATATCATCCACATAGTTAAAGGAATACAGCTATCAGCAAGACTGCCCCAAAGGTTTGAATACCCTAAAACATAAGTTTGGATAAGCGGCAGCATAACTGGCACCTTTGTTAAGAGCAGCTACTGATCTGAAGTGGTAATCCTGGACCCTGGACCCCACCATCTTGGACAACTTTCATCCGGTCTCCCACCTTCCCTTTTTGGGAAAGGTGGTTGAGAAGGTGGTGGCGTTGCAACTCCAGAGGATACTGGAGGAAACGGATTGACCCCTTTCAGTCAGGTTTCAGGCCAGGATATGGGATGGAGACCGCATTGGTCGCACTTATGGATGATCTCTGGCGAGAGCGGGATGGAGGGAGTGCGTCCATCCTGGCTCTCTTAGATCTCTCAGCGGCTTTTGATACCGTCAACCACGGTATACTTTTGGGGCAGCTCAGGGAGTTGGGGGTGGGCGGCGTGGTTTTACGCTGGTTCACCTCCTTCCTCCGAGGCCGTTCCCAGTCGGTGCTGATAGGGGAGGAGAGAGCCGACCCGTGATCCCTGATTTGTGGGGTGCCGCAGCGGTCGGTTCTCTCTCCTCTCCTGTTCAACATCTACCTGAAGCCGCTGGGTGAGATCATCCGTCACTACGGGATGAGGTATCACCAATATGCTGATGATACTCAGTTATATATCTCCATCCCGGGTGAAGTAAGTGATGCGGTCGATGCCTTATCTCAGTGCCTGGAGGCTGTGGGAGTCTGGATGGGGAACAACAGGCTTCAGCTGAACCCTGGTAAGACGGAGTGGCTATGGATTGATGGCCCCCCTGTATCCGGGAAGTTATCATCTTTGGTTCTGGATGGGTTAGCACTACCCCACTCAGATCCAGTGCGGAATCTGGGGGTCCTCCTGGACTCAGTCGTGGCCAGGAGGGCCTTTGCACAGCTTCGAGTTGTGTGCCAGCTACGCCCTTTCCTGGATCGGGATGCCCTCCGAACAGTCACTCACGCCCTTGTCATCTCCCATATAGATTATTGTAATGCGCTCTACATGGGGCTACCCTTGAAGAGTATCCAGAAGCTTCAGCTGGTTCAGAATGCAGCAGCGCAGGCAGTTATGGGTGCTATAAGATCAGCACATGTGACACCTCTGCTGCGCGAGCTGCATTGGGTTCCAGTTTGCTTCCGGGTCCAATTCAAGGTGTTGGTGATCACCTTTAAAGCCCTACATGGCATGGGGCCAGGGTATCTGAGGGACCGTGTCATCCCGAGAACATCGACCCGCCCCACCCGTTCATGCAGAGAGGGCATGCTTCGGACCCCTTCAACGAGAGAATTTCACCTAGCGGGGTCCAGGAGGCGTGCCTTCTCTGCGATAGCGCCCATATTATGGAACATCTTGCCCCCGGAGGTGAGGCTGGCCCCCTCACTCCTGACCTTCCGGAACTCTCTTAAGACCTGGCTCTGCCGCCTTGCCTGGGACAACGGAGGAGGTAGTGCCTCTTGGAGGTGGCTGGCCCCGTAGTGCCTTGATCTGGATTGTGGCTCCTAACCATCTTTGGATTTTATTCCCTCTATTTATTGTTTTATAGTAATTTTTGTATAAATTTTAAATTTTGATATTTTGTAAACCGCCCAGAGTCCCCTATTCGGGGAGATGGGCGGGGATAAATTAAATAAATAAATAATAGGTTATAACTGTGACAGATCCTCCAGACTTGTCACACTGTGACATCCAGCTCTCTTTGTCTCTTAAAATTTGACAGTCCAGAGGAAGATGAAATGTATTTCCCCAAAGAGGTTATAAAGGATTCATCCAGCATAAAGTAGGTGGCAGATTATGTGTTTTCCAGACAGACATAAACTCTCTTTTTTCCAGAAAGAAATCACTTAGGAAAAATGTTTATTTTGTGTATACCTCAGGTGTGGTGACAGATATCACACAGATTTTACCATCCATGAGAATTGACTTGTGATCTGTCAAACTTCACTAAGGAAATAGCACAGCACATGAAGCTGATTCTATGTTAAGTGCCTTTAAAATGGCTGACTACACAAGTGTTTCTCAATCTCACTGTATTAGCCATGTAACACTAGTACCGCAGGAGCTATACTGGTGGTTGCCAGATTGTTTAGGCTGCACTTTAACGTGCTGGTGATCTTCTTTAAAGTTCTTGATAGCTTTGGGCCTGTTTATCTGTATAAATGTTTACTTCAAGTGGAATTGACCCATCCAAGGCATTTCTGCAGAAAGTATGTGCTCAGAGACCCCCCTCTGCAAGAAAGGCAGGAAGAAGGGTCTTGGAAGTGAGCATTTGGGGGAGCCCCCCCCCACCTCCTATGAGAATCCATAGTACTGGGTTGAAGACTGGCACCCTGACTACTGCCCGCTTGGCTCTTTCAAAGAGCTTTCGGGACTGGGGAACGAGAGATGCATGTGCCAGAGCTCAATGGGGGCATAATGAGAGTGTAGCAGCAGTGACTCCAAGCCTGGCTGGCAACTCGACAAGTCAGAGTTTCTCAGAGCTCTGAGCTCTGAGACCTGGCTAACTTTCTATCTTGTTTGCAGGGGTCTATAGACCACTGAAGTTTTCCCCTGGAGAAGGGGGAACCAGAAGATTGCTCACAGAGCCATTGTAATTGCCCAGTCCTGTTTTTCTTTGTTGTTTCCACCGCGGAGAAGAACGGGGTGAATGCAATGAAATGGCCGAAGGAGGATCCTAGCTCTGCAGAGAACGTAAGTCTCTTGGGAGACACAAGAGTGACAGCCAGCTTTTAGACCACTTTATATTAGTTTACTTTTTTAGATTAGCACATTTTTTATTATCTAAAATTTATCTTTGGACTTCGTTCAAAATGTTGGCTAATTTTGTGTTTTCTTTGCTATAATTAATTTTGGTGGAAGTTTGATAGATTTTATTTTGGCAACATAGTGAACAAGTTTTGTATTTTTCTGCCTTTCTTTTGTATCAGAGAAATTGGGATTTAAGAGACTTTGTTGGTATTTCTTACTCGACAAACTAACTGACTTTTGAGAAATTGTTTGTTTGGGTTAAGCAGCTTGCAGCCTGAAGAATAAAGAAGAATAAAGAATAAAGTATAGAGAATGTGTGCCTCTCTACCTTTTTTTTTTTTCTACTTTTTTTTAGAAAGGACTATCTTTCATTTGGAATATATCTTCATCTTTCCTTTTACAAACTGTTTGAAATACTGCTCTGTGGAATTTTTTCATCTCTTACTTTAAAAGCTTTTCTTACTTAAAGAAATAGACATTATTGATAAATAATAGAACAGCTGTTCCCTGCTCCCCTGAGAAATTTTTTTGTTTTGGCTACGACAGCTGATTACGATTTGAACATGGCATTTCTCACAGCACTTCAGGATTTTAAGGAAGAAACCAGCAAAATTTTTTTGCAAATTAAGAAATCCATAGAACGTATATTAATAGTTTTGGTGGCTCAGGAACAGAAGATACAAGGGACAGATTTAGAAACAGAGGAAAGACCTTTCGAATCAGTAGAGAAACAGGGAAAGAGGACTTTGAATGTATTGGTACAGAAGAAGATTATGATATTTTACAGGAAGTGGTCTATTAAATGTTTGGGCATAAATACATTGTGGCAGCTGAGACAGGAAGATTTTAATATGCAAATTGATAGATATGGCAAAATAAACATTTTGATATCCCACATGAGTTACAGAAATAAACAAGTTGCATATTGTGATATTGGCATAACCTAAACAGGAGATTTATTGATATTGATTTGGAATGCAAGGTGAATGAAAATGCGGATTTGGGATTGTACACAGAGTAAGCACAGATATGAGAAACTTACAGATGCATAAAAACATGATATTTTAAGTGTAAGATACAAGATTATAAATAAATATGTTGATATTATATATTACTCTTTCTGGAGACACATTTATGAGAAGACAATGAGATGATGAGATGGAATTAGAATGTAGGTTATTACAAGAATATGTTGTATGTATTAGGTTATATGTTATGTTAGGTTTTGTATTTTTGCTATATATTATGTATTATGTTATGTAATATGTTAGATTATGTATTAATGGAATATATAGTCATAACATGAACAGAATATACTGTATTTTATTAGACGTAGATAAGGCCTTTATTTGTTATACTAATTGGACTTTATTGAAGATATAAATATAGATGTAAAAGTGGAAAGAGCAAATGGAAAACATTTAATTGATGCAACAATGAACATTTGATTACTATTCTAAGGAGTAGAAACCAGAGATGGATTGTTGGAAGATATCAAGAAAGGCGAAACCTATATGAAGAACAGAAGATTGGATTATAGAAATCAAAGGGTATATGACAAAGAAAAGTTTCTGTGTATTGTATGAAGGACTAACATTTAAAGTTAATTGTTGTACTTAAAGTTCAAGGATAAATTGGAGGACATCTATTTTCTATATTTTCTTTGTTATTTTTTGACTTCACTTTTTCTTTTCCTTTTTCTTACTTTGTATTTCTATTTCTTTTCTTTTGTATTATCTCTTAATATGTATTTTAAAATTTAATAAAACTTATGGAGAGAGTGTAGCAGCAGTTATGTGTCATGGAAAATTCAGAAGAACAGAGAATAACACTGAGGAGAAATAACGAACTGTTTATTTCAATTATTGTTGGGTTCCAGCTTCACAAGGAGAGGAACAGAGAACAACAGAAAGGTGAGATTTTTCGTAAGAATTTTGAATTGTACAGCAGGAAATTCTAGGGCTCTGATGTGCGGTCAGGGTCTTGGGGCCTGTTGGTGTATTATTCTTTGAGGAGTAAGTCACAGCAATAAAACCTTGTTAGTTAAGCACCTGCAAACTTTAAAAGGTCAGGCAGGATGTGATCCAGGTTGAAGAGTAGAAAAGAACCTGCCTGCTCCTGCCCCGCTTCTGCTTTCTACTCCTGCTTGCTTCCTACTACTTCTTATCTTTTCTGGTGTGTGGATTTGTAACACTTCCAGGGATCTGGAAGAGAACTGTTTATCTGTTTGTACGAGTAATTAATACAACTGCAACTGATTTACTACAATGACTGGCATCATTTATTGGTCTCTAATGCCAAGCGCTTTCTGAAACTCTGCATATGCAAGAAAACACCCCCCCCCCCAACAGGGCCATATAGGGAAAACCTGGCAAGTTTGAATGTATAAGGGGAGTGGTTTTATTGTTAAAGGAAAACGGCTTTTTAGGGGTGGTGGAAATAGCCATTGCCTCTTGTTGGAAGAAGTTGATGGGATCAGGCGCTTATGGCCCAGTTCCTTTATTGCAATTTTCTGATAGGTTTGCTCTGGCCTCTAGTCAGTTATATTCTACCTTTGGGAATGGTGAAGAGGGGGTGGGGCTTGTTTAGGGGCAGGAAGAGTTTCTGTGGGTTTGACAGGATTATGTAAAGTGGGGAACTGAACCTTGTTTGCAAGGCCAGGGGGAAATGTCCTGGAAATGAAGTCTCATCTCATTTTAACAATTACATATGTTACTGGAATGTTATTGATAATGTTATTATTCTACTGATGTATGCTGATTCTTATTGTTGTATTGCTTTGTTATATGCCACTTGGATTCATATCAGTTGAAATGGTACAGAAGCCGGTGAAACAAGCAAACGGTATGTATAAGAGGTTATTTTGCCAAATTCTGGTGTATATCTGTCTTTGAGTAAATAATTCTGAAACAACTTAAAAACTTTCACCCAATGACTTATCAGCTATTTGTGTGTTTTTTTAAAAAAAAATATGATTACTTCAGTCATTTTATGCGGTTAAAATATTCATCTTGAATGTTTTAATATAATCAAAGCAACCATCATTCAATTGTGAATCTATACTGAGCTTAAGACATGCAAACTTATTATATTTTGTTTTGTTGTTGTTCATTCGTTCAGTCACTTCCGACTCTTCTTCTAATTATTATGATTATTCTATTTTTACCCTGCCTTTTTTATATATAACTCAAGGTGGCAAACATACCTAATACTCCTTCCTCCTCCTATTTTCCCAACAACAACAACCCTGTGAGGTGGGTTGGGCTGAGAGAGAGGGACTGGTCCAAAATCCCCCGGCCGGCTTCCTCTGTTCTACTAAGTCACTAGGAAGTTCAGGGTAATTAATAAACAAGGGTCCTACGTAAAGATCCCTAGAAGTCACATGGCTAAAGCTGAGTAATGCTGCACACCCAGTGGCACTTATGACTGGCATAGGCCTCCAAGCATTTGCTCTTAAATTCCACCTGGACTCTAAAACTGTGAAAGGTGAAAGGTGTGAAAGGTCCTCTGTGCAAGCACCGAGTCATTACTGACCCTATGGAGGGACGCCACTTTCGCTGACGTTTTCTAGGCAGACTTATAGCGGGGTGGTTTGCCATTCCCTTACCCAGTCATTATTACCTTTCCCCCAGCTTAGCTGGGTACTCATTTTACCGACCTCGGAAGGATGGAATGGAAGGATGGACTCTAAAACTACTAACACTCAAAGGACTATCCTAAGCCCTGGGAGCCGGTGAACGTGTGCAGTAAGGAAGCATGAAAGAAAAGTGATTTCTGGAATGAACCTTATAAGGAATTGGGGACTGGTAACATTTGGAGCCAGGAAATAATATCTTGGATTTTTACCAATTTCCAAACTCTGTGGCTCTGCACCACACAAATTGGAATCTGCAATAATGAGCAAACAAAATCTAATCCTTTAGATTGCTATTTTCTAATATTTATTTTCTAATTTATGATATTTGTAGGTTGGCTTATAATAAAACATTTTCTGAACTGCAGACACAAACACTTTGGAATTTGATCTGTATTCATTCCACAGTTACTCATTTTTGACCCTAATTCTTCTTGTTTTATAGTATACCACTTTTAAGCACCCTGTTCCCACTCATTTCAGCTTACTATATGTATCTTCTGACATATCCCATTCTCACATCTGTATGACAAGGTCAGCTAAAGTAGACATAGATGCAGAACCATCTGTTCTTTTTTCAACATTTATCTGTCACAACAGACCATACACTATTCACTACCTTTCTACCAGCATTTTTCTGTCTTAATTTTTTCCCATCCATTTCCCTATCTTTTTGTAAACATTCTAACAAGATTCACAAATTTATCTCTTTGCTCTAGGCTTTCATCATTCATTCATTCATTCATTCCATTTTCCCTTTCAAACCCAGCTATCTAGATCTTTGATACATCTTTTCAGATCTACAGTCAGGACCAGAAATATTGGAACAAGGATAACTGTTTTGGCAGTTGGCCTCTGTACACCACCACATTGAAGTTGTAAGGAAACACACCCAGATGGGAGCGAAGTCAGGACTTTCAGCTGTAATTCAAGGGGTTTGACAAAAGTGGGGCACTAACCATTCACAAATAAACAAACAAAAAAACCATTCAGGAAGTAGTCTGCCTGAAGTCTGGAACCCATGGACATGACCATATGCTGAGTTTCCTCCCTCGAGATGCTTTGCCAGGCCTTTACTGCAGCTGCCTTCAGCTGCTGCTTGTTTGTGGGTCTTTCTGCCTTCAGTCTTGTCTTCAGTAAATGAAAAGCATGCTCTATTGGGTTGAGATCAGGAGACTGACTTGGCCATTGAAGAACATCCCACTTCTTTGCCTTGAGAAACTCTTGGGTAGCTTTTGCTGTATGTTTCGGGTCATTATCCATCTGCAATATGAAGTGGCGTCCTATCAGTTCGGCAGCATTTGGCTGAATCTGAGAAGAAAGTATACCCCTATACACTTCAGAATTCATCCTGCTTTTATCAGCAGTCAGGTCATCAATAAACACCAGTGACCCAGTTCCATTGGCAGCCATACATGCCCATGCCATAACACTGCCTCCACCATGTTTGACAGATGATGTGGTATGCTTTGGATCATGAGCTGTTCCTTTCCTTCTCCATACTTTTCTTTTCCCATCATTCTGGTGCAAGTTAATCTTGGTTTCATCAGTCCAAAGAATCTTATTCCAGAACTGGGCAGGCTTTTTTAGGTGTTTGCTGGCAAAGTCTAATCTGGCCTTTCTGTTATTGAGCGTTACCAGTGGTTTGCACCTTGTTGTGAAGCCTCTGTATTTACATTCATAAAGCCATCTCTTGACTGTAGATGTTGACAATGACATGCCTACCTCCTCAAGAGCATTCTTGACCTGGCTAGATGTTGTGAAAGGGTTCCTCTTCACCATGAGCAGAATTCTGCAGTCATCCACTTTAGTTGTCTTCCATGGTCTTCCAGGCCTTTTGCTGTTGCTAAGCTTGCCAGTTAATTCCTTCTTTTTCAGGATGTTCCAAACTGTTGTATTGGCCACTCCCAATGTTTTTGCTCTCTCTCTGATGGGTTTGTTTTGTTTCCTCAGCCTAATGATGGCCTTCTTCACTCGCATGGACACTTCTTTGGACCTCATGTTGGGAGTTCCAGTGAACAGCTACCAAATGCAAATGTAACACTCAGAACCACCTCCAGGCCTTTTATCTGCTTGATTGGTCATGGGATACCCAGGAAACAGGCCACACCTGGCCATGCAGCTGTTTGTCAGCCATTGTTCCATTACTTATGAGCCACCGATGGGGGTGTATGCCACTGGCTGTACTTCCTGAATGGTTAGTGCCCCACTTTTGTCAAACCCCTTGAATTACAGCTGAAAGTCCTGACTTCGCTCCCATCTGGGTGTGTTTCCTTTCAACTTCAATGTGATGGTGTACAGAGGCCAACTGCCAAAACAGTTATCCTTGTTCCAATATTTCTGGTCCTAACTGTATATTCCTCACTGCACCATACTCTCCCTATATCATTCACTACAAACCATTCAGCTTCTCAGTCAACAACACTGCATTCTCTGCAGACAAACATACACATACATTCCCATTTCCAACCAACACACTCCTAATGTCACCTCTAATGCGCAAGCACTCCTTATGCATTTGTCTATAAATATATTAAACAAACATGAGAACTTCACACATCCTTATTTTACTCCCTGCTCAGGGTTAAATCACTGGCAAGTATTCATTTTATTTTCACACATGCTTTTTTTTAATCATATGCTGTTCTTATTACATTTAGCAACTAACCTTCAGTTCCATTCTCATGCAAAACTTTCCATAATTTATCTTAATTTTTTAAAAATTAAGTCTATTCACTTAATTATACACTTCCTCTAAATCAGCAAATCACAATGAACTTTCTTGCATTGATACATTTTTCAATAACTTGGTAACACACTCCTGCCTACATAAAGCCAGATTAAACATCCCACATTTTACTTATTGTTGCCCTTCACACCCTTTCAATCAGAATTCTGCCAAGCTCCTTCCCAGGTACACTCAATGAGCTAATCTCATTAAATCTCAATTTATTCTTGCTACTTCCCCCTTTGTATCAGGGAACAATAACAGCATTCTTCCAATCGTCAGGGGTAGATTCAAACTTCATACAAACAGAAAATAAATCACATGCTCATTTCTTAAGCAAACCACATCCATATTTGAGTAGTTGTAGGTGTAAATAGTTATTCTACAACTAGTTGGAGCCTCACAATTTTTTGATATTCCTGCAGCATTTATGACTTTCTTTTCACGAATTGTTTCCTTGGACAGTAACACAGAGCATTTGTTTGAGTTCCACTCTTCTGCATATCATCATTCCAATAGAAATTTTAAAAATATTCCTTTCAGCACTCCCTCACTTCACTTTCATTCCAAAACATTTTACCACTTTTATTTTTAATTCCATCTACTCTGTTGGATTCTCCTTATTTACCTTTTTCAACCACTTCCAAAATAGTATTTTCTGCATTTTCTTTGCTTCTTTTAATCTTAATAATTGCCTGCAGTCTCTGACTACATTCTTTGCAACTATCCTTTCCTCTCTGTACACATAGTACAATAAGTTTTTTTCAACCTGATTTTTACAGCACTCATTCTGTTATATGTAAGCTGCTCAAAAAAATAAAGGGAACACTGAAATAAGACATCCTAGATCTGAATGAATGAAATATTCGTATTAATTACTTTGTTCATTACATAGTTGAATGTGCTGACAACAAAATCACACAAAAAGCAATGGAAATCAAATGTAAGCAACCCCTGGAGGTCTGGATGTGGAGTTACACTCAAAAATTAAAGTGGAAAAGAACACTACAGGCTGATCCAACTTTGATGTAATGTCCTTAAAACAAGTCAAAATGAGGCTCAGTAGTGTGTGTGGCCTCCACGTGCCTGTATGACCTCCCTACAATGCCTGGGCATGCTCCTGATGAGGTGGCGGATGGTCTCCTGAGGGATCTCCTCCCACACCTGGACTAAAGCATCCCCCAACTCCTGGACAGTCTGTGGTGCAACGTGGCGTTGGTGGATGGAGCGAGACATGATGTCCCAGATGTGCTCAATTGGATTCAGGTCTGGGGAACGGGCGGGCCAGTCCATAGCATCAATGCCTTCGTCTTGCAGGGACTGCTGGCACACTCCAGCCACATGAGGTCTAGCATTGTCTTGCATTAGGAGGAACCCAGGGCCAACCGCACCAGCATATGGTCTCACAAGGGGTCTGAGGATCTCATCTCGGTACCTAATGGCAGTCAGGCTACCTCTGGCGAGCACATGGAGGGCTGTGCGGCCCCCTAAAGAAATGCCACCCCACACCATTACTGACCCACTGCCAAACCAGTCATGCTGGAGGATGTTGCAGGCAGCAGAACGTTCTCCACGGCGTCTCCAGACCCTGTCACGTCTGTCACATGTGCTCAGTGTGAACCTGCTTTCATCTGTGAAGAGCACAGGGCGCCAGTGGCGAAGTTGCCAATCTTGTGTTCTCTGGCAAATGCCAAACGTCCTGCACGGTGTTGGGCTGTAAGCACAACCCCCACCTGTGGACGTCGGGCCCTCATACCACCCTCATGGAGTCTGTTTCTGACCGTTTGAGCAGCCACACGCATTTGTGGCCCACTGGAGGTCATTTTGCAGGGCTCTGGCAGTGCTCCTCCTGTCCCTACTTGCACAAAGGTGGAGGTAGCGGTCCTGCTGCTGGGTTGTTGCCTTCCTACGGCCTCCTCCACGTCTCCTGATGTACTGACCTGTCTCCTGGTAGCGCCTCCATGCTCTGGACACTACGCTGACAGACACAGCAAACCTTCTTGCCACAGCTCGCATTGATGTGCCATCCTGGATGAGCTGCACTACCTGAGCCACTTGTGTGGGTTGTAGACTCCGTCTCATGCTACCACTAGAGTGGAAGCACCGCCAGCATTCAAAAGTGACCAAACCATCAGCCAGAAAGCATAGGAACTGAGAAGTGGTCTGTGGTCACCACCTGCAGATCCACTCCTTTATTGGGGATGTCTTGCTAACTGCCTATGCTTTCCGCCTGTTGTCTATTCCATGTGCACAACAGCATGTGAAATTGATTGTTAATCAGTGTTGCTACCTAAGTGGACAGTTTGATTTCACAGAAGTGTGATTGACTTGGACTTACATTGTGTTGTTTCAGTGTTCCCTTTATTTTTTTGAGCAGTGTATTTTTCTCATCATCCACAACCACCTTCACTTCATCATTCTACCAAACATCCTTTTTCATATTCCATTAAGAATGTTATCACAAGCCTACAGATTCCAATTTTCATACACTACACAAGATTAGACCTTTATTCAGATTTGTTACAACCTTTCCTCTTCCCTTGGCTTCACAGACACATACCTATTTTTCTTTTTTATATTCATTTTTAGCAATATAATGCAAACAACCCTTTGACAACTACAAGTTGTTCTCAAAAGCTTGCTGGATACTACCACAAGTTTCACTGAACTAGATATAATTTCATTGTATAATTTCATTAGTAATAAAAATGAAGATTGTAAGAGGGATCAACTGTGGGATCACCAAGAATTCTTATGTGGAAGTGCCCTTAGTTTTCCATTGTTTTGCTATAATAAATATGGCAGTTTATAAGCTTTATGCAAAATGGCAATAAACTAACAACAGGATTAATTGGCAAACACTGCGGAGTGTCTGTCCCACTGCCCAGAGTCCACTAAACCAATAAATTCAAATAAATAAATTCTTCAAAAAATTTAACCAATGATTGGGTGAATTTGAATAATCTTGAAAAGCTATGCTGGGTCATATTTGGAAGAATATCCTGGAAGAAAACAGTGGCAAACTGCTTTCATGTAGTTGACAATAAAACTACACAGATATGACATGAGCTCACCTCAAAGACTATAATACTGTATACCAAAAATGACAATATGTACCAATTTAACCGTGTACATCATGTTTGTAATCATTCCCCACCCTTCTCAAAGCATAGCAGGAAACAACTGTTTGAAGGGCTGATTAAGATGACAGGAAATATGTGTGTCTCTTGTCCCAACTCTCAAAGGAGCTTTACTTGGTAATCTATCACAGTTTCTGCAGGTAGGTAGTTAAGTAGATTTGTGTCCTTCTAGTGCTCAGAGCAGAAACAGCATAGTCAGTGAAGAGTACACTTCAGATAGGCAAAACCCTCACTCTTGACCATTGTACTCTACTAGTTCTAAAAAACACATTTTTAGATGAAATATCAACATAGGTCCAACTTCTTACTACACACAGGAAGTTGATTGCAATAGTCATGAATCATTGATAGGGCTAACTAAAAAGGACCAACAGCATGAGCAAGTAACTTGATGGTATAGCATACATTTTTTCATTAATATCATCTAATCATAACTTCAACAGAATGGAAACAAAGAATGCCTTTCCCAGACTGATGTCCTCCAGATATTTGGGATTACAACTCTTCTCAGAATGTCTAGTAGCCAAGGATGAAGTATACTGCAGATATTTGGGATTACAACTCTTCTCAGAATGTCTAGTAGCCAAGGATGAAGTATACTGAGATCGTCTGACTAGAACCAGGTTGAGGAAAGCATTACTGAACACAATAACTTTTTCTGATGCTGGCTGGATCTTGCTTCCCCTCACCAAATACAATTAACATATAGTCAGGATTTCAAAGTACATATGAATAAATTACATTATCATAGAATGTGTGTGTGTTTCTATACATACTCATATATATATATACACACACACACAAGGACAATTCAAATTTATTTATACAAAATATAGTCAGCGACCATCCAGGGCTTTGTCACGTGCTATAACTGACTCATCAAATTTAATCATGAGTGTGGTCCCTTTGTGCCAATGGGCTGTGACTTTAGCAGGGAAGCCACTGCAAGTGAGCATGGCCTCCACAATGCCAGCAGTGAAAGAGGCACAGTTGAGGGTGCTGTTCTCCTTGGGAACTGAAATGTAAGTATTGATAAGAGGCTCTTTCTCGATGATGTAGTAGGTCTTGTCGTCATCATTGGCTTGCTCAAGCTTGTCAGCTTCTTTCCCAAAGAGAGCCTTCCACACAGTCACTTTGATGAAGAGCAGAATATTGATGACCTTGGTTTCTCTCTTACCATTTTTCTCTCGCATTACCAGCACATCCAGGATACGGGCTCCCACCTGCTGGCCTAGCTCAGAAAGTTTGTTCTGAAGCTCAGAAACAGAATAGACCCTGTTCTGGCAGTACTGCACAATCTCAGAAAACAGCAGGGAAAAGGCACTGAGGCTTACATCTGTCTTGGGTCGGGTGAGTGAACGTTCAAGGATAGCAGACTTTCCACGAGTAAAACGTGCATCCATAGTGCTACTGAGAAAAAAGTTATTGAGGCAGTAAGCACATGGCTACAATATATGGTGCTGTTTAATTTAGAAACAAAGGAACATGGGGGGAGGGGGGAGAAAAAGGAAAAACCTTTTCAGTGATTCAGGCAATGTCTACAGAAATTTCTTCCTCCACTTTTTGAAACTAGAGATCATAATAGAAAATGATTAAAACTGATGGTTGGGAGATTCAGACTAGAAAGAAAACACTAAATATAATATAATACTTAATGTATAAAATTTATTCCACTAAGTTGGAGTGAAAGCCACTAATTTAAATGATGTGGTTATTTAAAATATATATTTAGAAAATCATAGAAAACAGATCTCTGAATGACTGCTACTTATGCAAAACATGCAGAACGTCCTGATTCAGATGAAATTGAGAGCAGTAACAGAACATTATAAATTTCATTACTTTCTGCTGGCTTTTCAGAAGCCTCTAGCTGGCCAAAGTGAAACCATTCTGGCTGACAGTATCTGCATGATTTAGATGCTTCTGCTATCAACTTCATAATTATAAATCGGTAGCAAAGGCACAGGCTTACACAACTACACTGTACCGCATTTTCAGTGAGTTTCCTTTAGACTACAGGGGGGAGAAATGTTCCCAAACTCTTTTGCTGTCTGTGAAGGACCTATGGATTACTCAAGTGCCCCCGCAACGTTACATCGCACAAGGTTTCCTTGGGAGAAGCCATGTCAGCTATCCGATGGTCGAACTTCCTTAATGTACATAAGCCAAACAATATCTTTCTCACGCCAGACATCAACTGCCCCTGGAGCGAGACCTCCCTCCAAAGTAGAGAACTGGGGCAACAAGACCATGACAGAAAGTGGGGCCAGGGGCTACATCTTGCAAACCAAGCCCCCCGAATCACCCCCTCCATCTCTCACCCAAAGGACCAGGTTATCGGTCGACTGCAGCTCCCTTTCCCTTCCGGCTGCGAGACTCCTTTCCGGCCACTGGCAGAAGGACCGGAAAGAACAAGCGCACAGCGGAAGCACCAGAAACCCGGAGGCGTCGCTATGGCAACGAGACCGCGGCCGAGCTTGTTTCCCGTAGCGATCCCCGAACTAGCCTGCAAAAGGAAAGGGCGACCGCTAGATGGCAGTAAAGAGACACAGAACCCTCTCGAACAGGCGTCTAGCACGTGTCACAAGCCCAGAGCAACGGGAAAGGAGCAGGAGGTTTGATCGGTACAGTATAAAACATCATTATAGTAATCAACTGTCCACTCTATGATTATTAATATTTCCGATTACGCAGTCGCGGGGAAAGGCAGGTCCACGCATGCGTGCCGCAATTATTCTTTCCGTGTGCCTCTTTCTCTGCCCTTCAGTTAAATGTATGGAGTGGGACAGCGAGCATTACTGAGCTTCAAGATCAGAATACAGGAAACGTCGAGGTTCGGTGTGTGGTTTGGCTCCCTCTGGTGGCCAATTCGTTATTCCAAGGAGGAATGATGACTGTCAAGAGGGCTCATCAAAAATATTAGGGTCAAACAAACATGGAGAGAGGTTTGATCATTTTGTTCAGTGAAACTCTAGTTTGGAGTTGGCCAAGACCATTCTACAGGATTCCTTTCAATTTTATCCTTTGCTTTTCAAAGTTGTGGGTCTCTTGGGACAGTGCCCTTAAACAATGCATGATTCAACTCGTAGGGAATGACTCACTTTTTATTTCTCCTCTCTCCCCATCCGGAGAAGAGGTGATGGAGGTCTGGGTTAGCAGGAAAACAGTCAATCTTGGCTGGTTGAGAAAGAGAGAGATGGCTTCACTTTCTGCTGGAAATTCTTTAGTAGTATTCCAGCTCTCTTAGAAACCAGATAAAGGGGAAACTTCAAATATTCATGTAAATAAACTTTATATCATACAATATATCAATACATCACCATAAAAACTCCCATTGGTACTACTTTTCATAAAAATAATGAGTGCCAGGACCATTCTGTACAGTACTTCATCTACGTGTTCCCCCAACTGGCTTAAAAATGTCTCACTAACCATGTTTAAGGGCATGACGTTATGACACATCCTCATCCCTAATCCATAGCTGAGGCCATCTGCCTTCACTGTTGTTAAAGTGGTGGTAACTCTTCTTCACATCCTTCTAACTACAATATTAAAAGACTTCACTAACCATTTTTGAAGGTCATGTCCTCATGAGCCTTTGTCTCATCCCCAGCCCACCATGGAGGAAATGTGGAAATTTAGCTGTTCCAATTTAGAAGCAGTGTTTTCCCTCTTCCCCCAGCATAGGTTGGCGGAGCTGCCAAATGACTGATCTATGATGCCTCCACAGGGGTGCTAGGGATGATGCAGTTAGGGTGGGTTCTGCCCAGCTCCAAGGATGCTGCAGAGATGCCCATTTTAATGGCTCCTCTGTATCCAGGAAATTGCCATCTTTAGTTCTAGATGGGGTTGCACTGCCCCAAACAGACCCGGTGCGGAATTGGGGGGTCCTCCTGGACTCACGACTCCTGCTTGAAGAGCAGGTGGCAGTCGTGCCCAGAAGGGCCTTTGCGCAACTTTGTGTTGTGCGCCAGTTACGCCCTTTCCTGGATCGAGAAGCCCTCCGAACAGTCACTCATGCCCTGGTCATCTCCCATATAGACTATTGCAATGCGCTCTACATGGGGCTACCCTTGAAGAGTATCTGGAAGCTTCAGCTGATCCAGAATGTGGCTGCGCGGGCAATTCTTGGTGCCTCAAGATCGGCACATGTGACACCATTGCTACGCGAGCTGCACTGGGTACGAGTTTGCTTCCAGGTCCAATTCAAGGTGTTGGTTATCACCTTTAAAGCCCTACATGGCATGGGACCAGGGTACCTGAGAGACCGTCTCATCCCCATGACATCGACCTGTCCCACCCGGTCATGCAGAGAGGGCATGTTACGGACCACGTCTGTAAAAGAATTTTGCTTGGCGGGGTCCAGGAAGCAGGCCTTCTCTGCAGTGGCTCCCACCCTCTGGAACATTCTGCCCTCAGAGGTGAGACAGGCCCCATCGCTCCTGACCTTCCGGAAGAACCTGAAGACCTGGCTCTGCCGTGTCGCCTGGGGCGGGAAGGGGAGTAGTTATTCTTGGGGGTGGCTGGCACCTTAGAGCTCTCCTCACTGAATCAGATCTTCTAAGGCCACTTGGATTTTATATTTATTTTATTTTAATATTTATATCTGGTAATGTTGTATGGATATTTTAGATGCTATTTATGCTTATTGTTTTAATGTGCTTGTGTTGTAAACCGCCCAGAGTCCCTCTTTTTGGGGGAGATGGGCGGTGGCAAAATTTGAAAAATAAACAAATAAATAAATAAATTTTCCTCTGGTCCTTGGCCACTGTTTTCCAGAATCTTTCAGCTTTTAGCAGCAGGAGAGTTTCCTTCTTTTGTACTTGGTTCTCTGTCTATAGCCATTGCTCCCCACTACTCCTGCCGCCCAGGGTGTAATCCATGGAGCTGATCTGTAGGATCAGAGAAGGAACAGCTAAAGAGCTGCTTCCTCCTGCTTCTCTTCCTTCCCTAGTATTTTGCCACCCTTTCAAGCTCTGTCAGGGCTCAGAGGAGTGAAAGGAGAAGTGGAAGTGAACGGAGAGAAGCAGAAAAGGAAGCAGCTGCTTGTCTATCCAGTCTGTGATCTCATGGAGCGGAGTGACTGGAGCTGCAGCTTTTGATTGTTCTTCTGGCAGTCTGAGCACTGGAAAGGGAGCTACAGTGCCAAGGGTGGATGATGGCCGGAGAAGCAGGGAGTCTGTCTCCCAGCACCTGAAATAGTTGATGAAAACCTTTTCCATAATGCTGTCAAGGAAACTTCATGGATATAGTCACCAGGAGGTGAGCTCACCTCAAGAGTCTTTAGGGAAAAGGAGATATATTTTGAGCTTTGTGAACAGAACGAACAGCTAGGAAGTGGAATAAATATCCCCCATAATGAAGAAAAGTAGCAGCAAATTAGGTGAAGGACGCATCTTTTTGTTTCAGCATGTGAATTTAATAGAGACCCCCACAGTATTGCATTATAGAGAGGATGAATAAGGAAGTTTCTATTTTCCATAGAACTGGCAATCATTGGCGATCACTCGTAGCCGAGTAAGATTGTCTTCCAAAGGTAAAATCTTAACAGTGGATCCGTAAGTGGCTGTAAAGGCCAATTCTGGATCCGCACAACCTCCCACAATGAGGGCATAGGTTTCCGGGTGGGAGACGGTCATGATGAGGGTTTGCCTGACGTGCCTTCCTTTTAGCTCTTTTCTCCCTTTCACCCTGTACTCGTGCTTCTTCAAAGTCCATAGCGCCATTAATAAAGGATGACCTCCAATTGAAACGCTCATGAGTTAGGGCTTCCCAGATCTCAATGCTGATATTACATTTTTTTAAATTAGCTTTGAGAGTATCTTTGAATCTCTTTTGCTGTCCACCAATATTCCGTTTTCCATTCTTAAGTTGGGAGTAAAGTAGCTGCTTTGGAAGACGATGGTCAGGCATTCGAACAACATGACCTATGAAGACCTGTGAACAGTGGAAACTGTTCTGGCCCCAAGTATCTCCCTTGGTGTCAAGTATCTCCCTTGGTGTCTTCCATCTTCCTTGCACTTCCCTGACTTTTTAAACTACTTTTTTTTTTCATAGAACAGCTAAATACTGAAAAATGATAATGCTACCCTCCAGCTCATTACAATTCGTCATGACTGAAATGGCTGCTGGGGCAAACACTGGGAAGTTCAAAAGAGAGGTTTTATATTGCATTGCTTAGAAGATAACCCTGCCTTGAACTGTGGTTGTTGGGCGTTTTAGTTTTGCTTTGTGGACTGGGAAATTGAAAACATCTTAGCACTCACCTTTCCCATTAGAAACCATTTTGTGAGAGTGCCTATGACAGCCTCTCAAATTCCAGACGTGCTCATTGTTCCCAAATATTCTGAGACCCTTGTTCTAGTTCCTGTTCCCCAGCTCTGTGGTTCCCTACCTTTTCCTTTCCCTTAATGACCTGACTTCCTTTGAAACAGGCCCACCTTATCTGGATTTACCTGAGCATTAACCACATTTTCCCCATAAAGCTGCCATTTCCTCCCTTGGTAGCTCTCACTCAATGAAGGGACTGAATGGGCAGCTAAAATTCACAGTATGGAAGTGTGTGTGTGTGTGTGTGTGCGTGGTATCTAAACTACAGGAAGAACTTGCTGGAGTTTTGCAAGACAAAAGCATTGTCATCCACTCATAATAAAAGGCTGGTTGTCTTTAGGGAAGTGGCTGCATCTCATTTTAGAAGAAATTCTGGAGCCCTATCACACCAGAGGAGTAGAAAACATGGAGGACCAGATGAAAGGTAGGAACAAGGCTAATAATAATAATAATAATAATAATAATAATAATAACAACCATGAAAGGGACCTTTTTCTATGGCAACTTGACTACTGTTTGTGGTACTGGATTATATTCTTCAATGAGAGCAGCAGCTTTAAAATATGAGACAAATCTCAAAGAACATAAATGATTAGCTCACTCTGGGAGAACAGAGACTGCCTCAGAAGGTCAACACACATGGAATTAAAAATGCTCCAGTAACCACTTTTTTCTGCTTTGTCTACATGAAATTACCAATGTCTCATCCCCAGTTCAGACTTGGGGCAGCTTAAAGTCAGTTTTAAAGAAGCGTTTTCTCTCTTCTCATCACACAATTGTGCCCCAGATATGACCTGGCTCACTTCATTGACCACATTGACTGTTGCAGTCAAGGGCTGGGAACTACCACTGGCCGCTTTAGGCTGCTCTGATGATCCATAGCACTTTTCAGGCCTTGCATGGGTTCCTGAAAACACACACAGGTTGACATAAACCTGGACAGAGCTGTGGGTTGCTAGTTCTGTCACCAGTGAGTGCATTACAGGTTTTCCACTGCTTCTGCTGACAGCGGGTTTCATATGGCCATTATTATTTTTATTATTGTTTTATTACCTCTGAGGTCTTGCACAAGAGCACTAGAACTATCCCCTTACCAGGAAACACTCCTGGGGGCAGTCCTGGGCACCTGCACTTTCCATGGCTGTTTTACAGCACAGCAGAGTTACTTACAGTATATTCCAGGCTGGGTGGGAGACAGCAGGTGCCATCCCACACCGTTCTGCCTGTGGTAGCACCACGGGCCAGGGTGATCATTGTGGTTATTATTTTTGGGCTAAGTACAGTTTTGTGAATCTGAAACTCTTCTCTAGCACGGAAGTGGATTCCTTGATCTTGCAGCTCTAGTCATGAGCAGAGCTAGCTCATGATCAGTTGTTCACTTCTGCTTCACCCCATGCTCCTGTCCGTACCTTTAGCCTTTTGCCCCTGCACCTCTTTTCAGGAGTAATGCCAATCAGAACTTCACCCCACTTCACCCTACAC
Source organism: Charina bottae (assembly GCA_023362775.1). Classification (NCBI taxonomy): domain Eukaryota; kingdom Metazoa; phylum Chordata; class Lepidosauria; order Squamata; family Charinaidae; genus Charina; species Charina bottae. Next base: position 113,829,663 of record JALMGJ010000002.1, read on the forward strand.
CCCTCCTCCATGCCTGTAACCTGTCAGCTGGGCTATTTCTGAATCGGGAGTTTAGCACACTTTTAGAACAGCACTGTACCCATATTCAGAAATGGCCTGACAGGTAATGGAAGTGGAGGAGCAGATGTGAGGAGACCTCCTTCCCACTTCAACTTAGGGAAGTGTTAGTTAGTTGAGCAACTTGACAGGAGCTAAACTCCTGTTCTAAGCATCCCTCTGAATTCACCTCGGTCCACATTAGGAAGAGTGATCTGTGGCTGTTCACCAACAAATGATGCTTGTGGGAAGTTAAATGAAGTCAGCCCCTTTCTTTAATTTGGCTCACAATAAGTACTGTGGCAGAAGAGGGATAGGCAGTGGGGACAGAAAATGGTCTGCTTGCATGCTTTTCTGCTGGCACAAGGATGGCTGGGTAGCACTCAAACTTGGCCACGGGGAAGAGCCATCAAACTTGTTAATTGGAATATGCAGAACATTTCTTAAACTCATCTGCTTTGTAGGGGGATTGCTGTAAAAGCCCTGCCCCTTTTATATGGTGCATCAGTGGTGCATGCACAAAGGGGAGTGGCTTCAGTTGCAATGCTGCAACCACCATCTTGCCTATTTTGACACACACGCCCCTTCCCCCAGATTCTACTGTAGGCAGCTAATTCGTATTTGATTTTGGAAGGGTAGGGAGAAAGACTAGATACAGTAGGTGGGCCAGGTCAAGAAAGAGACACTGGAGAGATTCCAAGAATGCTATTTTATTATTGTAGGATATATTAACAAAATCTTGAAAGCCTGTCCAAGTTCCTCTCTGACCCATTTTATACTAAACAAAATCAAGGGAAGGTTATTTTGATATTCTTTCTCATATTCCCTTCTGTCTTAGGGCTGTGTAATCTCTTCTCCAAGTTTTCCCTTAATGTCTCACTCCTTCCTTCTTCCCTTAACTGCTCTCTCATGCCTTTCCCAAGGTCAGCTCCAAATTCCTTTGCAAGGCATGATTCTGAAAGGACTTTGAGACCTAGACAGAATCTTTGTTAAGGCTCTTTACTGATTGTTTTGTTAGATTTTTATTCTGGAAATGAAGTATACATAGAAATCCCTCCTCCCATTTTTCCCCCACAATAAACCTGTGAGATAGGTTGGTCCGAGAGAGAATGATTGGCCCAGAGCAGAGCTTTCCAAACTGTGTGTCGCGACACAAAAGTGTGTCGCCACACAACCCGGAAGCGCTGATCATCATCAGCGCTTCCGGGTTTTCCCGCGGCGACACGCCAACGGCGGCGTGCAAAAACCCGAAAGCGGCAGCAGCGCTTCCGGGTTTTTGCGCGCTGCCGCAACGGCGTCACTTCCGGGTTTTCCCACGGCAACACACCAACGGTGGTTGGTGTGTCGCCGCGGGAAAACTTTGGAAAGCCCTGGCCCAGAGTTTCCTTGTGAGCTTCCATTACTAGGGTGGATTTGAATTTGGGTCTCCCACTGTACTCTAACTTGTAAACAAATTATGTAAAGAAATGCACTTTTCCTCATTGGTTTTTTTATCCATAGACCAGAAGGGAAGTAGGGCCTTTGGTGGCTATGTTGTTCACCTTGCTGGGCATCTGCTGTCATGACACACATGATTTCATACGAAACCTTTGTATTTTTAACAAGGTTCGACGCCGTAGATGTTCTAGCCATGAGAATCTCAGGGCCTTCTCCTACTGCTGAGTTAAAGTGCTCTCCATCCAGTACTGAGTGGCAGAATCCAGGGCTGGCTCAACAATTGCTGCCTTGTTGCTGATCTGTATCCTGCCTGTATTTTGCCCAGTACCACTGCTGTCCTGATTATGCATATGGAGCACCTGATAAGCAGATTAGTTGGTTGATTCCCTCTGCTTTGCTGCCCTCCCACTTCAGCATGTTACCAGTTGTTGTGGAAAACATCCAACAATCACAGCCCTGCGGGAGAAATGGGAGGCGGGGAGTGCTGAGTTCAGGTATCTGCCCAATATCTGAGTCCTTCCTGTGCCCCACCTCCCACAGCCCATTCTGCCATAGCCTGTTGAGTGATATTAAAAAAGAGGAAGAAACAGTTTGGAGCCACAAAGGGCGCTGATGAAAAAGCAGCACTTTTATTTACAATTTCTCTCCCTTTTGCTAGGCAACAAGTGTTGATTTCCAGATACCTCTGTGTTATGTTCAGGAATTAATGGGAGACAGGTGCTCCGGTCATTCCTCTGATATGCTACTTCAGTCGTGTGCTTAACTAGGTAGGGCCATAGAATTAAAGCACTTGCGGTACTGCTGATGGAAAACTATAGCACAACACTGCAACATCTGTGTATCATAAAACAGACTCCCACTTTCTGCTTGCCCCATTGTCAGTACAGGCCACCCACCACTTCCAGAGTGCAGGGATGGATGATGTCACGCCCCACCCATTCCCACTTCTGCTTTAAGAGTGCTGTTTTCCATCCCAATCCATTTTAAGTCCATCTGAGCAGATGGTCCACAGTACTGGCAGCTCCAGCTCCAATTGACTATGGTGCCTGCCGCCGCCACCCCCTCCACCGGTTAATCTTTGCTCTGTGCAGGCATTATTTTCTGGGCTGCCAAGCTGCTACGTTTTCCATTGGTAGGCAGCTGCCATTTTTTTATTATTACCTTGCAGGGTTGATCATACAAGGGCCCATTAAGTCAGTGAACTTTCTGTAGAGCTTCAGGAAGATGACGTTGATAGAGATAGGCCAGATCCGTTACCAAAGCAATGAGGGGAAAAACATGGCTTATGTCCGAAACAAGCAGAAAGTACGCAGAAACTGCTCAGACAGACACTTCCCTAATTCACAGGGATATAGGAAGGGCAGGAGGTACAGCACAATCAGACTTGCAAGATTCTGTTATTATAGCTGCTCTCAATAAAAGCCGTCTTAGCCTTCCTGCAGAGTTGATTTCTGGTCGTGTCTACTGGGGGGAGGCGGGGCTGACGCTTCCCCACCCATTCTAGAAGCTCATGACTCCATTCAACCTTACAGGTGCCAATGGACACATTTTGAGTTTCTCTCCAGGTGGGATGTCACAAGCTCCCCTTGCTTTCCCACCCCTAAGTTGCTGCATAGGCATGTTGGAATAAAACTACAACGTATCAGGGAGTGCTGCTTTTGCTTCTGTGAAGCTGAACTATCCGTTCTTCCTTGCTACAAAGCTTCTATGGGCCTGCAGTGGAATGTAGGAATGAAAGAAGAACCTGTTCCCCTTTTGCTTTGATTACTGTAGCATCAGAGCAATGATGGTGCAATAAAAGGAAAAAAGAAAGGGCCTATCTTAGCATTGAGTTTGGTGAGAGCCAGTCTGGTGTAGTGGTTAAGGCACTGGGCTAGAAACCAGGAGACTGTGAGTCCTGCTCCCGCCTTAGGCATGAGGCCAGCTGGGTGACCTTGGGCCAATCACATTATCTCAGCCCTAGGAAGGAGCCAATGGGAAACCAGGAGACTGTGAGTCCTGCTCCCGCCTTAGGCATGAGGCCAGCTGGGTGACTCTGGGCTGGTCTGTCTCTCTAGGAAGGAGGCCATGGCAAGCCACTTCGGAAATCTTGCCAAGAAAACTGCAGGGACTTCTCCAGGAGTCAACACTGACTTGAAGGCACTAAAAAAAAAATCCTGGTGTCAAAAGGGAGAGAAGTGGGGAGGGGGGGGGGCGAGAGATGAAGGCATCCAAACCTCTGGGAAAATAGGCCCAGGGACTAGTGAGGAGAGAACAGTCCCTAAAAAGGAAAAGGCCCTAGACTGGATTGAGCATCAGCCTGGCCCTGTTGCCAGCCCACTGCAAGTGGAATCTTTAAAGTCAACTTCAGGGATAGCCAGGAACGCAGTGCATTGTATGTGTAGATTCCTGCCTGCGGCAGGGAACTCTGCATGCAGGTAGCACAAGGTTGTGCTCAGAATGCACCAAAAGACCATTACACAGCACTGCTGCATCCAACGCTTCAGAGCAGAATGGTGGCAGAGTAGAGGAGAGGGGCCTGCTCATGTCAGCCTGAAACAGCCATTAAGCCCCTCTGTCGCCTTCCCATTACTGCCTGCCTGACTTCACCTCCAACTGGATGCTTTCGGCTGAAGAGAAAACGCAACTAAATTGTCACTCGTGGGCTGGAGACAGTAGGAAAACAAGGTCATGGGAGATGGCAGAAAAAAATCCAGTGCCAGAACATGGTTGTGCTGTGGAAGGGCCTCAGAAACGTTTACCGTTCACACTTTATATTGCCTGATTAACCATAAATATTTTCCTGTATAGCAATTTATGCGGTCATAAGAGTTAAAAAAAGAAGAGCAGAACCTAACAGTGTCTCTTTCTCTAGTCTTCAGAAGAAATCTTGATGATTCTGAAGGGAATTATGTGAATGCCATACCTCCAAACAGAACAATAGCAATGAAAGCAAAGTCAGGTATGAGATTCTTAAAAACACAAAAAGATCTTGGGATCCAACTTCAGAAGTCATGGAGTTTTTTCCTAGTTTGGGAGAGATTAAAAAGTCTCTATGTGCAGGGGGGAAATACTTATGGCCTCAATTATTCCCCACAGGGCCTTATTCAGGCCTATTTGAACAATTGCTATATTATTAATGGTGCTACCAGAGGAATTAGATGATGATCTTATGAATATTTGGTTGTGAAATTGTTGGTAGTCTTCTAGATGTCTTCCTTTTAATTTTATCCTGAAGCACTTTGGAGTCCAGGTGGCTCTTATTCTCTCTGTTGGATTGTATACTATCTTCTATAGATTATAAACCAGAATTCCTGATTGACCTTTTAAACCCCTCTGTCCTCCCAGAAGAACAGGTTTAAAAGGTAGAACAGTTAATGACGTATGGCCAGTGTAACACTATTCTGACCCACCTCACACCATCTTTCCTTTCACACCCCACAGTGTCCCTTTCCCATAGTAGGGGGGTAATTTACTCAGGCTTATGCATTTTTCAGTATTCTCACTTTTGTACACATCCCTCCTTCTGCTTATGTACATTTGCTCTGCTTTCCATACCAGCCATCTCACAATATAACAATCACTTTGCTTTCTGTTGGTTATTTACAGATGTGCCTTCATCTGTGCTGAATGCCAGTCATACAGGCTGCATCTCTTCGAGAATATCCATGATGATCCTTTACTTCTTGGTGTGTGTATCCCTGTTGATGGCAACAGCTGCTTTTCTGCTGGCCAGTTTGAAATGTATGTTCAACATTTCAGTTGCATCCTCATCTGATGCTCTTGTGCCTATTCATGCTAGTTGTCATTATCAAACCATGCTATGAGAGAACTCATTTATGTGCAATAAGAAATAAATGAATTTGGCTATAATGAAATACTTTCCCACAAAACAAGATGTTCGCTGTACTACCTTTGTTTCCTTCTAATCAACCAAGATTGTGGATGACTCATGCTATTGCACTTCTCTTGCATGGGCGATGATTGGTTCATTCAGTCACCCTGATGCAGAGATGCAGGGGAATTATGTGCTCTCAGCAATCCCAGAATGTTTCCTACAGAAACACAGCAGGTGGGGACCTCTTGGTGAAAAAAGTTACTCTAAAAATGATACGTAGAAGTGGAGAATGTCTTCAGAAATACACATGCCTCAGCTATCCAGAGCTTGGGGAAATTATTCTAACTGGTGTGCCATTAAAAAGCTGTAATAAGTGGAGGGGTTGGAGGGCAGTCCCCGGAACGATGATAGCAGATGTTTTGTATTTGTACTATGCTGGGTGCAACCTATTAATTTTGGAAATGTGGAGTCCTTGCAACACCCTCTTACCATATTGCATGGCTCTGTGCCCTGCAGCTTTCCCCCCGTGTCCAGAAGGCTGGCTGAAGTTCCAGACAAATTGCTACTACTTCTCTGCTGATCAGCACCCTTGGGAAAAGGCAATGAGTAGCTGCCAGAGCCTCAATGCTCACCTGGTCGTGATTGATAAAAATGATCCAGATAAACAGGTGAGCCATTGTTTGTTGTCCTGCACTCTAGACATTCTTCCTCCTACCAATCCCTACCCAGCCCTATTCTTACAAGATGTAAGGCACAACACAAACATTTGCAATCGCATGTAGTTCAAATTTTCTTCTGCCATCTGTTCCCTAAAGTTTGCTAAGATTAGGTATGCAACATAAATCTTAACATTTTAGGAGGAGACTCTATCTCCTGAACATCCTCTGTTATTAAAGACTTGAAACCTTAACAAAAAGAAGGCGGCTCTCTCTTTTAAAAAATGCAAGCGCTTTTAGCTAGCTGACAGGCTTAGGAAAGATTCCAGACGGAAGCTGCATTATTCCGATGCATGTTGGAATATAATGTTCATGAAGACTGCAGGGCTTCGGATTCAAAGGCAAAAAGGTACTTCAAAGGGGTATTCTCCCAACACCTATCAGCAGCCCTTTAGAACAGGTGTGTTTTTCCCCAGGATTGTGAGGTTGTCCTCTGCAGTTGTGGTGCAGTCGCTGGGGAAAGATGCCTTTGCTTTAGGTGCACTGTGCCCCAAAGCAACTTTTTGCTTCATAGCTCTAATATTTGTATTAATAGTTAGTGGGGCTAGTATTTATTAATACATTAATTCATTGTTAATATAAAATAGCTATCCTGCAAATTAAAAGTCACAGCTTTATATTTAATACAGTATCTTTGTAGTCTGTGATTGATAACAGTTTTCTTACAAGATAGTTTGAATAACTTTTCACCCCCTGCATTTTTATCCTTTAATTCTTTCCACTTGAAGCCATGGTCCACTTGGTCCCCATTTTATGTTTGCATGGTGTGTTGCTCAGTAGTTCACATCAGTTTTGAACCTAGTTGGCTCTTTGAGGGCAACCCTTGTTAGCACAAGGTTAAAAGCACTTAAAATAGTTTTCCCATGGCCCTATCTTTGCTTTCATTGATCTTTCTGTGGGAGCAGGTAATGGCTGGATGTTTGGTGAACCGGTTGAACTATCACTGATTGTTTGTTGCCTTCCAATTTATCAATCTAGAATAGTCCTCTTCAGTGCCTGTCTCCACTGCATCTGAATGTTATGAATCCTGAACAGATAAAATCCATTCACCTTACTTACACCTTATAATATATATATTCACTTACTGAATGAATGAATTAATGAATATATTCTTATGTTCATATATATGAACAGTTTGATCCTGTTGGACCCGAGGAAGTGGACAGGATCCTTTGGACTGTAAATGCCACCACATGTCAGCTAGACCCCTGCCCTTCCTGGTCTCCTCGCTCCCGACCTTCCGGAAAAGTTTAAAGACCTGGTTTTGCTGCCTTGCATGGGAGGGGAATGCTAACAGTTCCTCCTGGGACTGGTTGATCCCATGAAACCCTTTTTAGTATTAACATCCTTGCACTTGGATTTTATATTTATTTATTGATGTTCTGATCTGTATTGTGTTTTAACCTTGTTTTTATTGTGAACTGCCCAGGGTCCTCCGTTGGGGGGAGATGGGCGGTAATATAAATCTAAATAATAAATAAATAAATAAATATATTATAGATACCAGACAAATCCATGTTTGTCTACTGAACACACCAGATCTTTCTACAGCTCAGCTGAAATTCTGTCCATTCATCTTTGCATTTTCAGAAAGCTATACCAGTATCAAATGTGTTGTCCCCATTGCTAATCCCTGCCCTTCCTCTATGGCACAGCTTTCCAAACTGTGTGTCGCAACACAATACTGTGACGCCTGCGGGGCCCAGGGGTGTCGCGTCAAAACCCAGAAGCGCTGATGGTACACCATCAGCACTTCCGGGTTTTCGCACGGCACACTAGGACACCACTGCCGCCACCGCTGCGGCGTGTGAAAATCCGAAAGTGCCGTGGTGGCGCGCGAAAACCCGGAAGCACCGCCGCCACCACCGCGGTGGCGGCGCTTCCGGGTTTTTGCACGCCGCTGCAGCAGCGGCGCTTCCGGGTTTTCTCGCGCGCTGCCGTTGGTGTGTCGCCACAGGAAAAGTTTGGAAAGCCCTGCTGTATGGCCATGTCACTCAAGTCACTGAAATCACCTGAATTCCTTCCAAGATAATGAGTAAAAAAATCTGAATGGATGTTATATATCTTGTAACTGTCCTTCAGCAGTGTTGGGGTAAGGGGAAAATATTACCTTAATATCAGTACAACAAAGGACAACTAAAAGTTGTTTCAGGGCCTTCCCGCTGCTCAGTTAAAGTGCTTTATATTGAACCTCATGTCATCAGAAAATTATATTGGCATAAAAATTGCTGATCTGTTATTCCAAATCTGAACCCTCTCTTCTACCTTGCTGCTGGATGGCGGGGTCCCGATTTAGAGTGTGGGAGGACAAGAGTTAGTGCCGAGATGAAGCATTCGCTCTCTTTCCACTAACACCTGCTCCCATCACCACTATTCAGCTGCTGCTCAGGATGAACTAGGTTTCTAAGCCAGGTATTGGCTTGGAGGCCTAGTGGGTGCAGAGGAGAGCCCACTGTGAAAGAAAACAGTCCACCCACCACCTCCAGCAGAATGTCCCTGGAATACAATGCCAGAGATCAGAGGGTTCCATCTGCCCATACCATCCTAAAGTGCCCAACAGATGCCAGACTGATTCCATCCCTAGGGGTCCCTGACTGACTGTGACACTGACTGAATGTGAGATACCATCCACAGCAAAACTCCCAAGCATTTGTTGTTTATTCGTTCAGTCGTTTCCGACTCTTTGTGACTTCATGGACCAGTCCACGCCAGAGCTTTCTGTCGGCCGTCACCATCCCCAGCTCCCCAATGGTTGAGTCCGTCACCTCCAGAATACCATCCATCCATCTTGCCCTTGGTCGGCCCCTCTTCCTTCCACTTTCCCTAGCATCAGCTTCTTCTCCAGGGTATCCTGTCTTCTCATGATGTGGCCAAAGTACTTCAGTTTTGCCTTTAATATCATTCCCTCAAGTGAGCAGTCTGGCTTGATTTCCTGGAGTATGGACTGGTTTGATCTTCTTGCAGTCCAAGGCACTCTCAGAATTTTCCTCCAACACCACAGTTCAAAAGCATCTATCTTCCTTTGCTCAGCCTTCCTTATGGTCCAGCTCTCGCAGCCATAGGTTACTACAGGGAATACCATTGCTTTAACTATGCGGACCTTTGTTGTCAGTGTGATGTCTCTGCTCTTAACTATTTTATCAAGATTTGCCATTGCTCTCCTCCCAAGAAGTAGACGTCTTCTGATTTCCTGGCTGCAGTCAGCGTCTGCAGTAATCTTTGCGCCTAGAAATACAAAGTCTGTCACTGCCTCCACTTTTTCTCCCTCTATTTGCCAGTCATCAATCAAGCTGGTTGCCATAATCTTGGTTTTTTTTTGAGGTTTAACTGCAACCCAGCTTTTGCACTTTCTTCTTTCACCTTCATCATAAGGCTCCTCAACTCCTCCTTGCTTTCAGCCATCAAAGTGGTACTCCCAAGCATATTGCCTGTTTAAGGGGGAAAAGCTGCTTTAATACCAAAACAGTTAAGGACAACTTCAAAGCATCTCAGGTATGAGTAGAGGATGAGATGAAGGCAACACCAGGAGGACATGGCAGAGGAAGAGTTTTGCCCCAGCATGTTTGGACTATGGTTGAGTGCAAGTGGGAACAGATACAAAGATAGTTGACCCCATTGTTAATCCCAATCTGTCCTCTGAACCCTCTGTTCCAGCTTGCCGCTGGATGGTGGTCTGGAAAAACTTTGCATTTTCCTTTCAGTAGAAATAACGAGATTCATTCATTCACATTTCCATGTTTGTATTGTTTTTTTGTTAAGATTTTCAGGTACAGCTTTTCCTAATATGTTACATTGCTTTGAGGGAAGTGAAATTCAATAAACTTAAATCTGCTGCAATCTTGGTTTGGGTGAATGATACCAGTACCCCTAATTCTGATTCAATGAACTGGGTCTCAGTCATAGCTCCAGACATTAATATAATTCTTTTTGCTTTAATCTTCCCCAGAACTTTCTGGACCATCAAAAAAATTCTAGTTACTGGATTGGCCTCAGGAAGTACCCTAAAGAAAAGTGGATATGGATAAACGGCACACCCTTTCAAGAGAAGTAAGTGAAAGTTACTGATTGTGGCTCTTTCTCTGATTACTCATCTCCTGATACGATTTTTAGGATATAAAAGGAGAGAAGGAACCACTAGGAAAGTAGCCACAGATGAATGGAATTGAAATGGATTTTTCAAAATATTTTAAGACATTTTTTGACTATGGTGGAAGCTTTACATCATGGGAAGAGTAGTTCAAAACATCTTACTTGCAAGGACAAACTGTCACTTGCCATGTTCACTTAATGTGCTCAAAAGAAAGAGGACTGCTTTGTGGAGATCTGTCCATGGAAGAGTCTATTATTGTCGGCCTTCCAGGGTAAACCAGATAGGAACCACAACCAGATGAGCTAATTCTACTTCATTGTAAAGCTACATGTAAAACTGCAAGTCTGAAAGTACAATCCTCCCCCATCTCCTTTACAGCCTGAGAAACTAGGGAGGTCCCTTCTGAGTCTCTTGCCCTGCCCAGTATCCAGTTATGGGCTATGCTGTCTCTTATCTGATCACTCCCTTGGCATCCTCTTTGCCCCATCTCCCAAGGCCTTTCCCACATACCATTACAATTATAGACTGCTGTTCAAAGGTTCCCTCTTACTGGGAAAGGGAAAATCATTGTTGCGAGCAACACTGTGGAGGAAATGTGTACCTCCTGGTGGTATCTCTTCCATAAAAGTCAAGTCCTGGATTACACTCCTAACCAGAGATGCCACCAGGAAAAGTTATCAATCTGATGGAAAAACACAACTTTCAAACAGTCTTCAGACCCACCAGGAAAATACAACAAATGCTAAAATCAGCAAAAGACAAAAGGGACCCCCGCACCGCTGCAGGAGTATACTGCATACCATGCAGCTGCGGACAAGTATACATCGGAACCACAAAGTGAAGCATTCACACCAGGATAAAAGAACACGAAAGACACTGCAGACTACAGCAGCCGGAAAAATCTTCAGTTGCTGAACATGCTCTCAAGCAAACAGGACACAAAATCCTATTTGAAAACACAGAAATACTGGACAACACCAAAAGCCACTACACCAGATTATACAGAGAAGCCACTGAAATTCACAAACAGTTACAATAGAAAAGAAGAAGGTCTAAAAATTAGCAAAACCTGGCTACCAGTCCTGAAAAACACAGCCTGCAAAAGGTCAACGAACTCAGTCCAACCACCAGGACATGGGAATACTTCTCACAATGAACATGCTAATCACGCTCATCAGCCACTCGTTAACATTTCAACACAACAAAAAACCCCACCTAATCTCCTATAACTTAACTCTATAAATAGAAAACAAACAAAACATTGCCACTCTACCTGGGCACAGAGATTTCGCTTCTGTCTGTGCTCCTGCCCTCTGAAGATGCTGGCCACAGATGCTGGCGAAACATTAGGAACCACAACTTCCAGAACACGGCCAGACAGCCCGTAAGACCCACAACAGCAATCGAACTCCAGCCGTGAAAGCCTTCGACAATACATATCAATCTTATCTTGGGGAAAATTCTTAATGGAAGAAAACCCTCATTCATTCATTCATTCATTCATTCATTCATTCATTCATTCATTCATTCATTACATTTATATCCCGCCCATCTCCCCCACAAGGATTCATGTAACATGGCTCTGAAGACTATAAGGCCTGCTTCAATTCAAAATCCTTCTGCCTGTAGGTAGGTTCACTGGCACATGGAGCTGAGTGAGAAAGAACGATGGGCAGTCTGTCTTTCTTTTCATGGATGCCTTCCCAGATTGAGTGGTGGGTGGTATACAGGGAAGAAGATGCCAGGGGGAAAATTGGCAAACAGCCAGCTAGGCACTACGGCAAGGACACATACCTGTTTGGGACCAGAGATCAGACACCCTTTTCCATTTATTTTCCAAATCTCATATATTATTTTGTAACTGCCTTCAAACACAGTTGCACAGTCCACAGTGGATTGGCAAAATGCTGTTGGATTTTTCACTATTGCTATCCCTATTGTTAGAAAAATTTTGCTTGGATGAGTGTTGCATTGATTATCATTTGGGGGGGGGGCGCTGCTATAGGTTTTATATTTTTGCATATGTTTTTATTATTTTTAATATTGTGAGCTACCCAGAGACACATATGTGAGATGGACAGCCATATAAATCCACTAAATAAATAAATAGATTTTGTTTCCTCTTCAAAACCTTTACCTAATTCCTGTTCCCGCCTGGAGAGGTTGGTGAGGGAGGGCGATGAATGAGATAAATAATAAATAAAACCATGATATGCACTGCAATATTTCTCAGATCAAACAGCAATACTTAAGTATCATGCAAAACTATCATTTTAATTCTGCTTCCAGTAGATTGTAAAAAAACTATACCTTAGCACTGCTAAAGGACCTTTGGTTGAAAGTCATCATGAACTTATATATTCTTTAACTGACGCTGTAGGAAAAATCCTCCTTTTCTAATAATTAATGCATGTCTTTCTTTACAGAGCTGAAACAATTGAAAACAATGAAACAAAATACTGTGTGTATAATCTCTTGGAAAATTCTAAAAGTAGAAAAAAGAAAACTGCTTGTAGAGATTATTTTCCTTATATTTGTGAAAAAGAACAAGCATAAGGAACATTATATGCAATTTTGTAAAGTTTACATTTTCATTTTTGAAAAATCATGTAGCTCATAATTTGCTAGTTTCTATCTAATTTCTTTCGGAGTCACAGTTTTTCAAATGCTGAAATAATTAGAATAAGACATTCCAATTAAGAGCTGCTGCTACCTAGCAAGAAAGGTTTGTCTATTCTTTGTTTTTTGTTTTTATTTTATTGAAACAATAAAGATAAGGGTAAAAAATTAAAATATAAGGGGAAGCGTATTAAAAAACAAAAATACAATGTTAAGGAGATTTGTAATTTTAAGGAAAAAGAAGCACCCGTATTCAATCATTCTACTTTGAAAAACAGTTGTATATACTTGTATAGATAAAGGTAATATGTGACATAAAACATTGTTAATATAACCAACAGGTGGAAAGCAGCTTTTAATAAACTATCTGCAACTCTAGAGGTTTTCAAGGCTTTTTTTTTTTTGCTCTTATATTAATTTTTCAGCAACTGGTTAATGACCACAATAAAGTTACTTTGTTTCAAATTTTTCAGCAAATGACTTTCTGAATGTCATCTGTACACTCATGAATAGACTTAATAGTTTTAAACTTGTTACTTGTTTGGGATATCACAGTCATGGCAGATTTTATAGGCCAAATAACTAAGCATGTTTAGCTGTTCCTGTATGCAAAGGATTGGCAACGTATCCTAAAATAGGAGAGAAAAGCAATTTCCCACAGTTCAGTTGTTCTGGCAGAAATGTTTGTTGCCTTGAGAGTATTCCTGATGGCATGCTGTTGTAATTGTTTCACAACTGTAATTGCTTTGCTACTGTTCAGTTCAAAGCATTGTGCCAGCAATATTTTGCCAAAATGGGTTGAGGATAACATAGCAACATAATAAATGTGGGAGATTTAGTCAATGCTCCTGGGAAAGAATTCATACAAATACTTAATCATGGGGACAATATAGCCCAATGGGCTCATGCAAAGTTCTACCTGAAATTTCATTCTCAAAAACTCAAAAGCAGGGCTAGTGGGGTGTCCATCATCCAACATACAACTACCTTGGAGATATTGTGGGTTCGGCTCCAGGCCAGCTCAATAAAGTGAATATCGCAATAAAGCGAGTCACATGAATGTTTTGGTTTCCCAGTGCATATGAAAGTTATGTTTACACTCTACTGTAGTCTATTAAGTGTGCAATAGCATTATGTCTAAAAAAACAATGTACATACCTTAATTAAAAAATACTTCATTGCTAAAAAAATGCTAATCATCATCTGAGCCTTTTGCTGTTGGAAAAATGACACTGATAGACAAAGCACAATAAAACGAGGTATGCCTATATTCCTATAATGAATTGATAATGATGGGGAAATGTCTCTTGCTAGGAATTTAGAAATAGAAGCTGCTACATTTGAAAGACATGTTTCTAGCTCTTGAATTTGTTGCCGGTGGAAGTAATCTTTTGGAAGACAAGAGAGTTGTCGTTACACGAGATGGGCGGTGAATAAATATGATAGATAAATAAATAAATAAGTTACCCTATATTGGGTTGGGGAAGGCTGATGTGGCACTAATTTTATTTTTATTTTTTAAAGCAAATGCCTGCAAAGCTATCCTATGAACGTATTATGAAGCCAACTTCCTGATCTTCTCAATGTTTTGGAACTTCAACTCACAGAATTACCTGTTATAATGGCCAAAGATTATACTTTTTAAGCATTCAAGGAGTTGAAATTCCTTCCATCATACCTGGTGGGCACTACAGAGGCAAGGCTGTTATAAAGCAATACTCCATCCATCCATCTACAGTGAACACTATTTTGTTCTATTTTAGCTATCCCCACTATCTAGAACAAGATCAAATAGTTAAGGTGGGGCATCAGAATCCTAAGAATAGATCGAACCAAATGCAAATACTTGTGAAGAATAAAATTTGATTGAATGATCTTGCCATGTTGCACTGAGGGCAGAAGATATATATGTACAGGTAGATATAACACATACTAGTTACAAAGCACACTATTAAACTAAGACATCCTGTACAGTACCTGAGAAATGACAGAGAAGTTAGACCAGATGGTAAAGGCCTCAGCAACTATAAGTTAGTGATAAAAGTGTTTAGTATATCACTCACCTACCAGTACCAAAGTATGAATGGCTTTCCCAAGGAGTTGCAATCATGCAGCTTAGAACTGGTGGACTGTTGATATCTGCACACTTAGTGAGTACTCTACTAGTACTCCATGTGTACTAGATTCCACATGATACAGGCAATTGGTACCTTACTGTTCTATGGCCCTCTACTCAATGGTATATTTTGTGGCACAGTTATTCTGCAATAAGAACACTTGCATTGGTTCTCCCAATAATCCTGCAGGGCCGTGCGGAGGAATTTGCAGAGCATCTGATGGATAAAATCGCTCGGATTTGTTCTAAGTTAGACTCCAAGCGTGACATATGGTCTGGGGAGATGCCGAGGGAGCGTCTGTGCCCGGTTATCTGGGAACAGTTTTATCCTGTTGGACCTGAGGAAGTGGACAGGATCCTCCGGACTGTAAGGGCCACTACTTGTCATCTTGACCCATGCCCCTCCTGGCTGGTGAAAGCAGCCAGTGAGGTGACATGTGGCTGGGTCCATGCGATGGTTCTTACATCCTTAGGAGAGGGAGTGTTTCCGGCGGCCTTTAAGGAGGCGCTGGTGCACCCCCTCCTCAAGAAGCCATCGCTGGACCCTACAGTGTTGGATAACTTTCGTCCTGTCTCCCACCTCCCCTTTTTGGGGAAGGTGGTTGAGAAAGTGGTGGCATTACAGCTCCAGAGGATTCTGGATGATATGGATTATCTAGACCCCTTTCAGTCAGGATTCAGACCGGGATATGGGGTAGAAACTGCATTGGTCGCACTTACTGATGATCTCTGGCGGGCACGGGATGGCGGCAGTGCATCCATCCTAGCCCTTCTTGACCTCTCAGCGGCTTTCGATACCATCGACCATGGTATCCTTTTGGGACGGCTTAGGGGGTTGGGGATTGGCGGTGTGGTTTTACGCTGGTTCAACTCCTTCCTCCAGGGTCGATCCCAATCGGTGGTTATAGGAGATGAGAGGTCCGACCCTTGGCCCCTACTTTGTGGGGTGCCACAGGGTTCGGTTCTCTCCCCTCTCCTATTTAATATCTACATGAAACCGCTGGGTGAGATCATCCACCAACACGGGATGAGGTATCATCAATATGCTGATGATACTCAATTATATATCTCCATCCCGGGTGAGTTAAGTGATGCAGTGGCTGCCCTTTCTCAGTGTCTGAAGGCTGTGGGGGCCTGGATGGGGAACAACAGGCTTCAGCTGAACCCTGGTAAGATGGAGTGGCTGTGGATTGATGGTGCCTCGAGATCCAGGGAGTTGTCATCTTTAGATCTGGACGGGGTGGCACTACCCCGTTCAGACAAAGTGCGGAACCTGGGTGTCCTTCTGGACTCACGACTCCTGCTTGAAGAGCAGGTGGCAGCCGTGGCCAGAAGGGCATTTGTACAACTTCGAGTTGTGCGCCAGCTACGCCCTTTCCTGGACCGAGACGCCCTCCGTACAGTCACTCATGCCCTGGTCATCTCCCACATAGACTATTGCAATGCGCTCTACATGGAGCTACCCTTGAAGAGTATCTGGAAGCTTCAACTGGTCCAGAATGCAGCTGCGCGCGCAGTTATGGGTGCCCCAAGGTTGGCACATGTGACACCTCTGCTGCGCGAGCTGCATTGGTTACCGGTTTGCTTCCGGGTCCAATTCAAGGTGTTGGTTTTTCACCTTTAAAGCCCTACATGGCATGGGACCAGGTTACCTAAAGGACCGCCTCATCCCCAGAACATCGACCCGTTCCACCCGGCTATGCAGAGAGGGCTTGCTTCGGACCCCGTCTATAAGAGAATTCCACCTGACGGGGTCCAGGAGGCGGGCTTTCTCGGCAGTGGCACCCGCCTTCTGGAATATTCTGCCCCTGGAGGTGAGGGTAGCCCCCACACTTATGACCTTCCGGAAACAACTGAAGACCTGGCTCTGCCACCTCGCTTGGGATGGGGGGAGTAATAGCTCCTCTTGGGGTTGGCTTGCTCCATAGGGTTCTTTAAAGCCTAACATCAGAGCCTCTTGGATCTTATATATTTAATTAAATTATGTATTCTATTTTATAAATTTTTATACGTTTTAATTGCTGGCTTGGTGTAAACCGCCAAAAGTCCCCTCCGGAATGGGGGGAGATGGGCGGTGATATATGTTAGAAATATAAATAAATAAATAAATAAATAAATCCATTCATATATGGATGTGCGTGTGTAATAGTAGCAGCAGCAAGTTTATTTCTTATGTGCTTAAAACTAAGAGCAGTATAGACAGAATAAAAATTGAAAGAATAATACAAATAACCATACTATCATAATATAAAATCAGGAGCCTTTCAGCTAAAAGGTCCATAACATATAATAATAATAATCTCTATGCATTTAAAATGACAGGTAAGAATGTATTTATATGGACTCACAGATAAAATGCATTTGTAGCCCTTTTTAGTGATCTTATGTGTAACTTAGTCTTTTTTTTTCCTGGATCCAGCTGGGTTCAACCCCTGTTCTCTGCTTTTTTAAATTATCTCCAGAGGGTGTAAGAATCATAAGGGACTGTTTCAGCCACACAGATTGCTTTTTAATTATCTGAAAATTAAAAGGGAAATGGACAGAAGATGGAGAAGGAGAGAGAGACAATTAAGAACAGCTGAAATAGCGCAAGCAGGTAGCAAGAACAATGTGGAAAAGAGCTCTGGAAGGGAATTTCAGCTAGCAAAGTAGGTTGGAAAGAATAACAGGTACATTAGTAATCAGAAGACGATGAAAGAAAATTGTCTCACTGTTCAACTGGAAAGTGAAACATGAATGGAAAATACTGAAAGGGGGTAAAAATGTTCAGTTCTGGCATTAATTCAGCCTTTCTGGAGTGCAGAAAGTGACTGACTGATTACAAAATTGTGTAAAAGGAAAGTGACGCATGAACCATGGAGATACAAAAAGCACTTCAAAGAATATCTGATTTAAATTAAACATACTGTTATATATTAAATTATGTCCACCTGACCTGGAGCTGTGTATAAGCTTGGGGAAAATGTGCAAGTGTTCCAAATTCTTGTGATAATTTCAGTTTTCTGTAATCTCTTTGAGGAATTGGCACCAGTGTTGATGCCAGAACTTCAGCCACAGCACCACCACAGATCTCTCTTGAAAGACCGGGAGCTAGCAGCTGAGGAATTAAGGACAAGGCTCAGATTGGTAAATTGCTTTTATTGTAGTAAAAGAAGATCAGCTGCTGCAGGATCTAGCAGCCAATCTTTCTCCTACCCTTATATGGTAAACGACTGCTTGCCTTCCATTTTTCAACCTTTGGATGTGGAGGGCCCCTGCAACATGTTTTGAAAACATTCCTGTTTGGTTTCAGTTGCTCTGCTTTTGCTCTTGGCAGCTAAAAATGTTCCTTGGTGGCCAAAGGCTCCTTGTTAAAAACATCCTACAGTAGTTTCTTTTGGTTGCAGGAGCTGCAGGGAAAATATGCAGGGAAAGAAACTGCCTCAAATTCTGGAAAGGATTGTAAAAGTACAGCTTCTAAGCATTAGCCTGTACAATGAAGGGATGAGTAGGATATGGATGACAAATAAAGAGCTAGGAAGTGAATGCTTGTTTGAGTTGAAGAAAGGCTTGTTTGGGGTTGAAATCCCAGGTGGAGCAAAATTAGGAATAAATGTATGATAAAAATTGGCAAAGCCCAGAAAACACTCTATACCCCTTTGACAATAAGAAGGAACTCCCAAGACAGAATGTTTTACAGTTGAGCTGGATCCATCTAAATTCCTTTCAAAATATTGTACATATCCCCCAAAGCCCTACACAGGCAGATCGAAGTAATTCTCTCTACCTTAGTGTAAAGACTATAGTTATGAAGGGGTTGAAGAACTGCTTGAACCTGATGGGTGAGCAGAACAGGATCCTCAATCTGCAAATCACAATCAAAAGTTTGTAAAACATCACAGAATGTATGATTTATAAATCTTTGAAAAATTGAACACCTACAGGCCAATCTGAATGGCAAATGTAAACTTCTCATAACAAGAATCAAAGGGAGTAAAATATTCATGACCATATTTTATGAAAGTCAAATTGTAAACCCCTCTGAGATCCAATTTGTTTAAAAGAAAAAGAAAAAGAAAGCCTTCTGCAGCCATTCTCAGAGCTTAGAAATGAATGAATGCTTCATCTAATAGTCCCTCTTTAAACTGGTCAGTTAAGACTTCATTCCAGTTCCCATCCTCAGCTTATAACTGAAAGTCAGGAGTACATCCTGCACTGAGCATTTACTCTGTCAGAGGCAACAGATTTCGTAATTGGTGGTTACTTGATTTACCACATCTTCTAGGTTAGCCCTCAAAGGTGTCATAAAATTGGCAGTGGCCTAAGTCCAGGCTGTTCTGCAAGAGAAGCTCCTTTTGTTCCTTTTTTGCCCATTGCTAGTGATAAATCTTGTGTCCAAAACATTTTTGCCCAATGGCAGATTAATTTGCACAGGCAGTTTCTGCAAACTTTTATTAATCAATAACTCAGTTAGATGAATATTGCATAGATACAGTATATTGCATATAAAGCATTCAAAATAAGCAGGTGGGGGAAAAGACTGAGACAGTTGAAATAAGTGGCTGAAACTGACTGGTAGGCAAAAAAAATTTTGGTGGGAAAAGGAGCCAGTTTGGTCTAGTGGTTAAGGCAGGGCTTTCCAAAGTGCTGCCGCTGGCGACACACCAGCGGCAGCGGCGGCGCGCGCGCGCACGGCGACAGCGCAGGGGGGGCGTGCGGCGGCGCACGCACACGGCGACGGCGCGGGGGGCATGTGGCGGCACACGCGCGCACGGTGGCGGCGCGGGAGGGGCGTGCGGCGGCGCGGGGGGCGTGCGGCGGCGCGGGGGGCGTGCGGCGGCGCGGGGGGCGTGCGGCGGCACGGGGGTGTGCGGCGGCACGGGGGGCTTGCGGCGGCACGGGCTTCCAGGTGGTGTGGCGGCACACCACGCTGTGTGTGGCGACACACTTTTGTGTCGCGACACACAGTTTGGAAAGCTCTGGGTTAAGGCAACGTGCTAGAAACCAGGAGACTGAGAGTTCTAGTCCCGCCTTAGGCATGAAAGCCGGCTGGGTGACCTTGGGCCAGTCCCTCTCTCTCAGCCCAACTCACCTCACAGGGTGGTTGTTGTGGGGAAAAGAAGAGGAGGAAGGAGTATTAGGTTTTGTTTGCTGCCTTAAAATAATAAAGGCGGGATAGAAAACAAACAAACAAACAAACTTAGAGCCAAGGGAGACTGCCAATGTTGCAACTCTGTGTGTTAGTAGACCAATACATCCTACACAAGACTGGTCCATGGGAAACTCCTTTGGTATTAGAGAGATGTATAAATTACACTGACCAAGGAAGGTAGCAGATTTGATTCCTATCATATTTGTCAGTTAGAGAGACAGATGTTCAGGTTAGAAAGCTCTAGACATTCAGAAGGTAAGCTGATTCTGATGTCTTTCAGTGAAAAAGAGCTCTTGCTCTAAAATAGGCATGATATCTGAATTCTTAGGCTGCTAGTGTATTCTCTCAGTGTACTGTGGTTCCTTAAATTTGTTTTGGGGTTGCTGTACTCAGCGAATGTATTCTTTGGCCATTTCAAAGAAAAGCTGGTCCTTCAGGCTCATTGGAATGAATGGGTATTGCTGTGGATTCATTGTGAGTTCTGAACCCATGGATTGTTGGTAGTATTCTTTTGCATGGTTCAGAAATGATTTGGAAGGAGTGGTTCAAAAACAGTAAATAACAAAGGAAAAAGACAGGCACTGAAATAAATGAAAGAGAGAGGGAGGAATCATGTGATGATAGGGATGACAGGTAAAGGTAAAGGTTCCCCCCGCACATTTGTGCAGTCGTGTCCGACTCTAGGGGCCGGTGCTCATCTCCGTTTGTTAGCCGAAGAGCCAGCGTTGTCCGAATTTGCTTCCACGGTCATGTGGCCGGCATGATGCATGTGGAATGCTGTTACCTACCCACCAAAGTGGTACCTATTAATCTACTATGCTTTCGAATTGCTAGGTTGGCAAGAGCTGGGGCTAGTGCGGGAGCTCATTCCGTCATGCGGGACTAGGGATTCGAACCTCCCAACTTGAGATCTTCTGATCGACAAGCCTGGCGTCTTACCCGCTGAGCCACCACGCCTCCCTGATAGGGATGATATGGGTCACTCAAATCATGGTAATACAGGGCATCTTCCACAAGGTAATATTCCAACTTTAACGCATTGCACTTCCCAATTTGCTTTCAGCAGTGTTTCTCTTGCTACTGAAGCTTGGTGTCCAACCAAATGTTATTTGCCAGGGCCCACTGCCTCCACTCACCCCACCCTATCCCATCCCCATAGAAGTATTTTCCACTTGGTTTTCTTCTCTACCACATACATTTGTGCCCTCGGCTCCCTAAAGGCTGGGATGTTTTCAATTGTTTCAGGAACACCAGTTGGATTATGACCTTGACAAAATGATCATGGCCTTCACTTCTGAAATAATGAGGCCAAAGCATGGGGCTTCCTGCTGTAGGAAAGCATGTTCATGATTGGTTTCAGTAATGGTCAATATGGCCTTTCAGTTTCACAGGACGTCCTGGCCTAGTTTCTTAGTCTCCTGAAGAGATAGGCCATAGTCTTGGTCCTTGTCCACCACTGGTTGCCTTAGAAACTGTAGAATCCAGCAGTCATATTGGCTAATGGCAGCTCATCTGCCCTGCTGGTGATAGAGGTGGACACTTTAATGAAAGGCGAACTACTGTGAAATCAGTAGACATGCCATTTCAGAGCTCAGTAGGAGGAAGAGGGAGAGATTTCAGCAGAAGGTCTGCAATTCATAGCAAGGTTTAGTTTTGTTCTTAAATGTATTGAAACTGGGGAAGAGGAAGGAGATGTAGATTTTAAGTATATTCGTCAGGTCCCCCCCCCCCTTATATTCATAATAGCCTCACATATTAGTGTTCCTGAAGAATGATCGCAAGTGGCTTATACAAGAAGAGAAAACTTGACCCTCATCATGGTGCCTCCTGCTGTCTTGTGTTCAGATCTATGACTTCGATCAAGAAGAGCCACATATAGGAACAGTATAATGTGCCCCCCCAACACACAGAAGATACAGAATGAGAGGGAGACATGTGACTTCTTAAAACAACTGAGAGCCAGTGTGGTGCAGTAGTAGAGTATCCATCTCTCAGCTTAACCTGTTTTGTAGGGCTGTTGTGAGAATAACATAGTAAAGTAGCAGAAAGTCTGGCAAACCTCAGAGCTAAAACATCTGAACTGTTTTCTGCTTTTTTGCCACCTACTTAGCCAGGGCTTAGTGGTCTGGAGAAGAGTTTTTCCTATTTTCATCTTTGACCTTGGGGGAGTAGGGCAGATTTGCAGGCAGAAAAGCTGCCGTTACTTTTGTCCTTCTTTTGTGATTTGTTTTGTTTTCTTTTGTATGCACATTTGGGAATATCCACAAATCTTTTTTTACAGCATGCATTCCTGAAGAAACAATTATGTAGGCACAGTAATGGCACCTAAGGGATATAATCTTGAGAGATGGGCTGACTCTTCCATAAAGAAATGTGGTCTGTGTTTCTGACATACACTCTTTAGTTTTCTTCTTCTATTCTGCCTTTCCCTGAGTATCTATGGTGCACTTTACTGATAGTGTGCACTTAATGAGCTTCAGTGTTCCTGAATAGGGCAGCAAGATTGCTGACTACTATTAGCAAGAAGGATGTTTTGGTGTGAAATTGGTGTGTGGACAGGAGAGGATTATTGAAACTCTGGAGATTTCTTTCACAGAGCCATCAAATATCTCTTTTATGATTTAGCTTTATAAAAATAGTGCCATAAATATTAATGTTGCACTTTTCTTCATGGCCAGGGTTATTCATTGATTAAAATATGCCTGTGATCTTGTGCTGTTGCTCAGTTACTTTATATATGCTTATATATGTTGTAATTCTTGCAGCCCCATTAGAGTTTGTTCTAGGGCAGAGCTTTCCAAACTGTGTGTTGCGACACAAAAGTGTGTCGCCACACACAGTCTGGTGTGTCGCCACACAACCCGGAAGCGCTGATCATCATCAGCGCTTCCGGGTTTTCCCACGGCAACACACCAATGGTGGCGCGCAAAAACCGAAAGCAGCGGCAGCACTTCCGGGTTTTTGCGCACTGCCGCAACGGCAGCACTTCCGGGTTTTCCCGCAGCCACACACCAACGGTGGTTGGTGTGTCGCTGCGGGAAAACTTTGGAAAGCCCTGTTCTAGGGGAACTCCACAAGCAAGAACAGAAAACCTACTCCTTTGGTTGGCAGACAAGACACAACAGTCGAAAGAGCCATCTTTGTGCCTTTGAGTTCTTTATTAGAAAAAATCACATGTGAATGGTCTAGAAGAGTGTGGTCCT
The DNA here is from genome assembly GCA_023362775.1 of Charina bottae. Taxonomy (NCBI): domain Eukaryota; kingdom Metazoa; phylum Chordata; class Lepidosauria; order Squamata; family Charinaidae; genus Charina; species Charina bottae. The sequence continues at coordinate 113,852,828 of JALMGJ010000002.1, forward strand.
AGGAAGTGTGGTCCTAAGAAGTACTGGCAAGGAGGGGAATAAACAATACACATAGGCTATATGAGAGTAGAAACAAGCTGTCTTTGGGGAATTCCTAGGGAAAGAAGCAAGGCAGAGGTAAATTATATGTGGTCAAGAGCAAGGCTATTATTTTTCTAAATCAAGCATAGTTTGTTCCTAATATGATATGCAGGAAGTTGATGTCTGTAACCAACTTGTTAAAATGCTTGCTGCAAGCATTTGTCTTCTCTTTTAAGGGAACACCCTGTACCACAGAACTAAATAAAGCAACTCTGCAGCTGTTGGGGGATTTTTGGGGTTAGCAAATTCCCCTACGCTCTCAGCCATGTAAATGACAGCGATACCAAGCTGAATATGAAAAGGTAGGAAGGCATCCATATTACTTTTATTAAAATTACAATTAAAATTAAAAAATTAAAATTAAATTAAAATTAAAATTAAATTAGAATTTTATTAAAATTATTAAAATTACATATTATCCATATTACTGGATAACACGCCAAAAAGAGATGTTATTTTCATTACAGGAGACTGGAATGCTAAGGTGGGCAGTCAAACAACACCTGGAATTACAGGTAAGCATGGTCTGGGAGAACAAAATGAAGCGGGACATAGGCTGATAGAATTTTGCCAAGACAACTCACTGTGCATAACAAACACTCTCTTCCAACAACCTAAAAGACGACTTTATACATGGACTTCACCAGATGGTCGACACCAAAATCAGATTGACTACATCCTTTGCAGCCAAAGGTGGCGGACATCTATACAGTCGGTAAAAAAAAGACCTGGAGCTGATTGTAGTTCAGATCATGAACTTCTTATTGCACAATTTAGAATCAGACTAAAGAGAATAGGGAAGACCCACAGATCAGTTAGATATGAGCTCACTAATATTCCTAAGGAATATGCAGTGGAGGTGAAGAATAGATTTAAGGGACTAGAATTAGTAGATAGGGTCCCGGAAGAAGTATGGACAGAGGTTCGCAACATTGTTCAGGAGGTGGCAACAAAAAACGTCCCAAAGAAAAAGAAAACCAAGAAGGCAAGATGGCTGTCTGCTGAGACACTGGAAGTAGCCCAAGAAAGAAGGAAAGCAAAAGGCAACAGTGATAGGGGGAGATATGCCCAATTAAATGCAAAATTCCAGAGGTTAGCCAGAAGAGATAAGGAATTATTTTTAAACAAGCAATGCGCAGAAGTGGAAGAAGACAATAGAATAGGAAGGACAAGAGACCTCTTCCAGAAAATTAGAAACTTCAGAGGTAAATTCCAGGCAAAAATGGGCATGATCAAAAACAAAGATGGCAAGGACATAAAAGAAGAAGAGATCAAGAAAAGGTGGCAAGAATATACGAAAGATCTGTATAAAAGTAAAGGTAAAGGTTCCCCTGCACAGTAGTGTCCAACTCTAGGAGCCAGTGCTCATCTCCGTTTGTTAGCCAAAGAGCCAGTGTTGTCCGAAGACGCTTCCGCGGTCATGTGTCCGGCATGACAATCACGGAACACTGTTACCATCCCACCAAAGCGGTACCTATTTATCTACTTGCATTTGCATGCTTTTGAATTGCTAGGTTGGCAAGAGCTGGGGCAAGTGCGGGAGCTCACTCCGTCACGCGGCGCTCAGGTCTCGAACCTCCGAACTTGTGACCTTCCGATCAACAAGCCTGGCATCTTAACCGCTGAGCCATCGCTCCCCCTGTATATACGGAATATATATATGGAATATATACGGAATATACGGAAGATATGTATAGGAAAGATAATTTTATAGATATAGATTCCAAGATGGCGACCGCAAGTGGACGCCGGCTGCTGCTCCGGGAGAGTTAAGCCCCAAGGCCCCGAAAAACCCTCCTTATACCCCACAAATTCCACCTTGGGGTCTTGAGAGGTTGCACTGGGGCCTGGGGTGTGCGGACGTCTCCGGAGGGAGCGGCAAGCGGAGCGGAGTTCGGCGACAGAGTCCGGCGGTTGGGACCACGAGTTGCTGGAGCCTTCAGCCTGGGAGAGCTCGGAGGAGGCCGGGCGGAGCTTGACGTGACGAACTGAGGCTTCCCCCTTGGGCCCAGCGGAGTCGCCGGGACTCAGCGGAATTTGCGGAGCTGGTAGGCCCAATAGAGCTGGGAAGGGGCGGCCCAGGGGCCCAGTGGAGTTGCTGGAGTCGCGGCCCAGCAAGGCCCAGCAGAGCTTGACGGAGCTTGGAGCCTGGTAGCCTTCCCGGACGGAGCGACGCAGCGTGGCGGAGTCCGACGGGACCGGCGGACTTGGGGGGACCCCAGCGAGGAATGGGTGGCTGTGGAGACTGGGGCCCAGCAGCCAGAGAAAGGACGTTTACGGTGGCCGGTGGAGACCAGCTAGAAACGGCACCGGCACCGAGACGACTGCGGGGTGTGTGGAGTGCGAAGCAGCTTCCCAAAGATTTATAAACTGGAACTGGGGTGCTCCCGAGATTGAACGGACTTGTATATTTTTACATACTTTATATCTGGACTCCACTATTGGGATTAATGAAGATCTTCCCAATAGCGTTAGCTTGTTGGTTACTGAAGGACAACCACCCCCACTGCCAGGGCGGCACGAAATTGCGGGGTCTCTTGTGTGAGTGTGGTTCCCCCCTGCAAGTGAGAGTGGCGGGAGGGGGTCCAGGATTGCATGGGAATGAGAGAGTACCTAACCCTGAGTGAGAGACAGGGTAGGTAAGAGTGACTGTTTGCCCCTTTGTGGCTAGTGAGAGAGGCCACAGGGGGCATAGTGAGTGATTGGATTGGTGAATGGAATGGGGTGGTTGAGGCTTTCCAGCACCAAGAGCTTTTGCTGGTTGCGCTGGTGGCCTACGACTCCCCAGGAAGATTTAGAGTGAAAGGATGGATGGATGGAAGGGATCCCCGCTTAGATCCAGGTTTTCGAGGGTTCCAGGAGTGGAGGCGACCGGGCCAGGGAACTCTGGGGATTGTAATGTGGGTAATTCGATCGAGGTGGTGACGGGCAGGAGATACTATGACAGGCCATAGGACAGAGGACAGGCCATCTTTGGAGAAGGCGCCCCCGATGTTTGGTATCGGTGGCACGTTCCGGTCTTCTGAGTTCAACCCCAGGTTCTGGACAGATCTTCGAGGGCTCCGGTTTTCGACTGCTGCTACTCAACGCCAGGTCAGTAAACAACAAAGTCCCTCTCATAAGTGAATTAATCACGGAGAGAGGGGCTGACCTGGCGTGTATTACTGAGACCTGGCTGGGCCCAGAGGGAGGGGTAGCCCTCTCAGAAATGTGCCCAGCTGGATTTCAGGTGTGGCACCAGCCGAGAAACTGGGGCAGGGGAGGAGGGGTGGCAGTTATCATCAGAGAGTCTTTGATGGCTTTCAGGGGCCTTGCTCCACAAGTATCCGGATGTGAGACCCTGTTTTTCAAGTTGGGTGCCCGTGAACAGTTGGGAGTGTTGCTATTGTACCAGCCTCCCTGCTGCGTAGCAACCTCCCTGCCTGAGCTGCTGGAGGCCATCTCGGGGTTGGCGGTGGAGTTCCCCAGGCTTATGGTCCTGGGGGATTTTAACTTGCTGTCCCTGGGGCGTACCTCAGAAGCGGCTCGGGAGTTCATGACTACCATGGCAGCCATGGGCCTGTCTCAGATTATTCGGGATCCAACTCGAGACAGTGGACTCACTCCGGATTTGGTTTTCTTGTCAGAGCAATGGCAAAGTGACCTGAGGGGAAAGTTAGAACTATCCCCGTTGTCATGGTCAGATCACGTCCTGATATCCCTAAGATTCTCTTATGCCGCCCCACTCCGCAGGGAGGCAGGACCTATTTGATTGGTCCGCCCCCGGCGACTTATGGACCCATTGAGGTTTCAGAGGGAGCTGGGGGTAATACCCGAAGATCTGCTGCACGGTCCAGCGGAGGCATTGGCTGCAGCCTGGAACAGGGAGGCGGCCGGTGCCTTGGACAGGACCGCGCCAATGCGACCTCTCCAACCCCATTCGACCCGTCACTCCCCGTGGTTCACGGAGGAGTTGAGGGTCTTGAAGAGGGTGAAGAGACGTCTAGAGCGCCGCTGGAGAAAAACGAAGGCGGAATCGGACCGAACACAATCTAGAGCCGCTATTAAGGCCTACCTTGTGGCGGTAAGAGCGGCGAAACGTGAATATTTCTCTGCGCTTATTGCATCCGCAGAAAGCCGTCCGACGGCCCTGTTCAAGATTACTCAATCTCTCTTGGGTAGGGTGTTATCGACCACCCACCTGCAGGGCCGTGCGGAAGAATTTGCTGAGCATCTGCAGGATAAAATCACTCGGATTCGGTCTAAGTTGGACTCCATGCGTGAAATGCAGTCTGGGGAGATGCCGGGAGAATGGTCTTGCCTTGTTATCTGGGAACGATTTGATCCTGTTGGACCTGAGGAAGTGGACAGGATCCTTCGAATTGTTAATTCCACCACATGTTATTTAGATCCCTGCCCTTCCTGGCTGGTAAAATCAGCCAGGGAGGTGACATGTGGATGGGTCCAGGCTATGATTAATACATCCTTGGTGGAGGGGGTGGTTCCAACTGCCTTTAAAGAGGCACTGGTGCACCCCCTCCTCAAGAAGCCAGCCCTGGACCCTACCATCCTGAACAATTTTCATCCAGTCTCCCACCTCCCCTTTTTGGGAAAGGTGGTTGAGAAAGTGGTGGTGTTGCAACTTCAAAGGACCCTGGAGGAAGCGGATTATCTAGACCCTTTCCAGTCAGGTTTCAGGCCGGGATATGGGATGGAGACTGCATTGGTCGCGCTTACGGATGATCTCTGGTGGGAGCGGGATGGTGGTAGTGCATCCATCCTTGCTCTCTTGGATCTCTCAGCGGCATTCGATACCATCGACCGTGGTATCCTGTTGGGGCAGCTTAGGGAGTTGGGGGTGGGCGTAGTAGTTTTGCGCTGGTTCACCTCCTTCCTCTGAGGCCGCTCCCAGTCAGTGGTAATAGGAGAGGAGAGATCTGACCCTCGGCCCCTCTTGTGTGGGGTGCCGCAGGGTTCGGTTCTCTCTCCTCTCCTATTTAACATCTACATGAAACCGTTGGGCGAGGTCATCCGACACCATGGGATGAGGTATCATCAGTATGCGGATGATACTCAATTGTACATCTCCATCCCTGGTGAAGTAAGTGATGCAGTAACCACCCTGTCCCAGTGCCTGGGGGCTGTGAGGGCCTGGATGGGGAACAACAGGCTACAATTGAACCCTAGCAAGACCGAGTGGCTGTGGATTGATGGCCTAGCGTCTTCTGGGAAATTATCATCTTTGGTTCTTGATGGGGTAGCACTGCCCCATTCGGAACCAGTGCGGAACTTGGGGGTCCTTCTAGACTCACGACTCCTGCTTGAAGAGCAGGTGGCAGTCGTGGCTAGGAGGGCTTTCGCACAACTTCGGTTGGTGCGCCAGTTACGCCCATTCCTGGATCGCGACGCCCTCCGAACTGTCACTCATGCTCTCGTCATCTCCCATGTAGATTATTGCAATGCACTCTACATGGGGCTACCCTTGAAGACTATCCGGAAGCTTCAGCTGGTGCAGAATGCGGCCGCGCGAGCAATTTTGGGTGCACCAAAATCTGCACATATAACACCTTTGCTCCGCGAGCTGCATTGGGTGCCGGTTTGCTTCCGGGTACAATTCAAGGTGTTGGTTATTACCTTTAAAGCCCTACATGGCATGGGGCCAGAATACCTGAAGGACCGTCTTATCCCCATTTTATCGACCCGCCCCACCCGGTCAATCAGAGAGGGCCTGCTACGAACCCCATAAATCAAAGAATGTCATCTGATGGGGTCTAGGAGACGGGCCTTCTCTGTGGTGGCACCCACACTGTGGAACATCTTGCCCCCAGAGTTGAGGCAGATCTCCTCCCTCCCGACCTTTAGGAAAGAGCTGAAGACCTGGTTTTGCCGCCTGGCATGGGAAGGAAAAAGGATAGTTCCTCATGGGGGTGGCTAATTCCTTAACTTCATAATGTCCTTCACTTTTAATTCCACCATCCATCTGGATTTATAATTATTTATTATTTTATATACTGTACATTGATGTTTTATATTTTATTTTAACTATTTTATTGTAAACCGCCCAGAGTTCCCTGTTGGGGGAGATGGGCGGTTATATAAATTTAATTAAATAAATTAAATAAATAAATACTATGTTACATAAATGAAAAAAGCCTTGCCCATTACCTAAAATAATCAGCTACAGTAATTCATCTGTGTTATGGCAGCTGTAAGCAATCACACAGAAAGACATCTATAAGTTGTTGAAAGATCCGGCTGAATCCATCATGAAGGCTACATCTTCCTTTCCTCTACATTTATTACCATGCCCGCAAGAATGTGGGGCTACCATCCTGCTAACTCATTCTTGGAAATAAGTCTCTGTGAATAGAGCAGGAAGGGATTGAATTCTGATTATTCTTACTGGGGAGGTTTGTTTTGTATTTCTCCTTTTGCCGATTGAGCAATTCCTGTCAGATTGAAATGTTCTGTATTTCATAAAGGAAGGGAATCTGAAACAATTGAATGTTTGTGTACGAATACATCCCAAGTGATAAATTTCAAGAAAAGTTGACCTTCTGTAATAACAGTCACTCAAGGAAACATGAATTCTCAACCAATAAATATAAAAAGTGGGGAGGTGAGATGAAAATAAAATAAATTGTCTTGTGAGTTACTATCACTTTGTTCAAAAACACAGTATCCCTAGCAAAGGGTGACTGCTGAGATCAGAAAATGTGAGTCATGGGGAGGCAAGCTGAAAGGAGAAATTATTACATTGTAGATTGACGTCTGTGGGGAGGGACAGAAATTGTTTACCCTTGACTTCCCCATAACAACTACTTCTGTCAAGGAGCTTGCTCAAGTCACGAGTTCCAGCAACTTGAGTGAGAGTGTTTACCAGTGTTTCTCAACCTCAGCAATTTTAAGATGTGTGGACTTCAACTCCCATAATTCCCCAGCCAGCATGTGTGCACATGCATACACATTCCCAAGGACTACTGCACTATAAAGAGAGTGCCGTTCCTGTTTGTTAAACACCGGTCTAACGCCGGTTCAAGGAGCAGAAAACTCATGTTTATAAGAAGGCCATATAACAAGCACTTCAGACAATACCAATCGGGCATTATGTGGGCAAATGCCATTGCAGCAGCCAGGTGTGTGTTTGCTCTTACACCCCAAGAATCAGCCCCATCTCTATTCCAGACTGAGATGAGTTGGAGAAGCTTGTGGTTCAATGTAGTTAGAGAGCCTAGTCAAGTGTTAGCATGTTGGTTGAATCAGGCCATCATCTTTTCCCATCGCATAGTTTGTTTTGGCATTACATGTCACATGAAGAGCCATCTGCTGCCCTGAACTCTGTTGGAGGAAAGATAGGAAATAATAATATTATGGCACTAATGGAGTTTAAATATTAGCACTGTGCGGGTGGGTTAAATCGGGATGCATCTTAACTGCCGTTGGATCAGGGATGTGTCTTTTGAATTACCTTGATCTGGTATTTTTAAAAAAAATAAAAACTTATGAATCTAAATAAGCCTCAGGAAAAAAAAGCAGTTTCAAAAAGTTTATTTTCACATTTTACATCCAGAGACTGGATAAATCCAAGTTACCATGCCATGCACAGAACCAATATTCTAAAGATGACCATAAATACAAAACAGTAGGCTTGCTTCTGACAGCATTGAAACTTAATGCAGTACTGCAGGTTCCTGAAGCATTTAAAATTAAAATCCACCATGAATAATATGGAACCCCTAGTTCTTATCATTATGGAATTTATCTGGCCTAGAGTCCAGAAAATTCTGCTTTGTGCAGGTGGTGCAGTAATAATTACCTTCCATTTTTGGCTTGGTCAATAACCATCTTATTTTAACATGTCAGTCTGAACTTCCTTTCTTGGGAAGGAAGCAAGCCAAGTTCTTCATCATCATAGAAGTTAGGTCTCTTCAGTAACAAATTTCATCTCCGCATTATGGGAGCCTGAAGGCATGCCGTTGTCCCGTACACGCTGGCGGAAGAAGAAGGGGAACGCCTTCTTGAAGGATTTGCGGAAACTGTCTCCCATGAAGGCATAAACAATAGGGTTGAGGGAAGAGTTGGCGTAAGACATGCAATTAGCCCATGTCTTAATCTTATAGGTCTCATAGTTCGCCTGGAAATGGAGATAGAAGCCCTGAAAAAGCAGGTAGAACTGGATAGGACCCCAGCAAATGGCAAAAAGGAGTACAATCACTACAACCATCCTGGAAATCTTAGCTCGCATGGCAGCTGAGCGCTCAGAGAGATGTTGCACTTGCTGGAAATGAACAGAAAACACATGAACGGTGTTTATGGAGAGCGTGGTAGTTGAGCAGCAAGAGCAATTGCCTGTTTAGCAGGAAAAAAGGCCTACTGGTTTCAGATTCAGGAGGAACACAGTTGCAATTTGAGACAGTCATAAAATTGGGTACATAAAAAAACATATTGGGTAAAATTGGGTACATAAAAAATAGCAACCTGTGAATCTCAGCTTTCATCTTTAAAAAAGGAAAATATCCCAAGTTTCTGGAAGATGTATCTTGGAGAGGTGTTCACTAATGAATAATGGGAGGCAAGTGGTGGAATCTCAGTGAAATGCAAGGGGCCCAGCAGGCCTTTTAGAGATACTTCAGTCCTCTGCCCGTGTCAGCCTATGGTCCATCAGGTCAACCCAGACTCCTGGCGATGCAGGAACATGTCCATGTAGTCTCACAACAACGTTTTTGGAAGTGGCTTGCCAGCACCTTTTTGCTAGGGCTGACCGAGAGTGACTGGCCCAGAGTCACCAGCTGGCTTTTGTGACTCTAAAGCAGGACTAAAATTCACGGTCTCCTGGCTTATAATCCAGCATCTTTAACCTCTACACCAACCTGGCTACCTTTTTTTTTTTGGGGGGGGGGTGTTATTTGTTGGTCCCTACATTGACAATCCCTCTACTAGTTAGTCATCTTACGTTCTTCCTTTCTTCCATTTCCCCACTCATTACAAAATAATGACAATAGTAATTTAAGACTTCTTGGGGGGAAACGATTGGGAATAACCCAAACAAAGCATACCTAATTTTTTTTTACTGCATAATTGGCAGGCAATGTGAAAAAATTCAGAACACATAGGAATTCCATTTCTTGGCAAAGGATATTATATAAACAGTTGAAGAAGACAAAATGAGAATTGATGAACCCAAACTTTGTATGCAAGTCCAAAGAACCTTATACATTTTCAAACAAGGCTTCAGCAATATAGGAACGTACAAAAATATGCATGTTTTGCCAGGTATTTTAAATATAAAATTGTATAAGAAAGATGTTATATTTGATTAAATATTATTTTATTAATTAAAATCAATATATTTATTATTATAAATGAACACCAAATAGTAAAGCATGATTTATTATGCATTTATGAGCCACAACAAATCTGTTTAGGATTCCTCAGGCTCCTAGTTGACTTTAAGGTTAATTATGCTGAAAGTAGCTTAATTAGCATATTATACTGTATAAGCAAAGAAAATGATTTTAACCCTCACCAAACCATATTACACACATTGGCAACTGCATGAAATTTATTCTGGCTATACCTAAGCAATGTATGGGAGAGAACAGGTTCTTAACTTTTCTTTCAGATTTTTTTTTTACATTTGATATAGTTTGCTTAAATTACCTGAACTGAGACTTTGTTTTTGCACATACAGAAGACTGCAAGATCTATAAAAATCTAACAATAGAAGTATAGCGACCCTTCAGTTTCTCTCCGCTATCTTACCTGGTAATCATGGTCCACTGGTTCAACCGCAGGACGTCCAATGCGCTTGAGCATGATGGAGTAGCAGAAGCAAATAGTGAGCAGAGGCAGTAGATAAACACCCAGGAAAGTGTAGAGGATAAAGCTGCGCTCCTGGCTCTTGCTTGTGAAAGCTTCGATGCAGTAGGTTCGTAAACCATACCAGTAGCCATTTTCAGTACGATGATACATAGCCATGGGTAATGAGAGAATGAAGGAACCTGGAGGTCATAGAGACAGAACGCAGAGTCCTTTGAATTAATGAGGCTTTGAATATTAGAATAGTCATCTCAGAAGCTATGCATTCTTGCTTAATGCATCTTCTCACTTACCATAGTTTGAAATAGGCTTTCCTGAGCTCTGTAGAATTCTTCTAATTTTATCTCAACTAACAATTGATACATGTCTATATCCCACAAAACATATGAAGATTAAACTATAGATTATATTTTCTCTTGCATAATAAAGCTGGGCTCTTATAATCTGATTTCAATAGGTATCTTTTTATCAACTCTGTATCTGCAAATCAAATTGTATTTTTCTCACAATAACACACCTCTGCAAGTCTATTTTGTAACTCTCCTTGTATGTGCAAAGATGGAGAATGGTGACTCTTGTGCAAGCTCTGCCTTGCCTCCTTGACCATTCTTGATGCCCATCACATAGTGGTTGACTGCAGAGGAAGATCTCCTCTATCTATGCAGACTTCTCCCAAGATTTTGGGGGAGAGAGTCGCTCTTTGAGTGAGATGGGCGGTGACTAAATTTGAAAAATAAATAAATAATTTTTCCAATCCTGTTTTTCCAGTGTGTTAAAATGTTCAGGGAGCATTTAGAAAACAAGCCCTCCAGAGAGTTGAGGAAAACCAGGACAAGGATCCTATCTCTCGGGAAGGAGAACACTGGATGGATGGATGGATGGATGGATGGATGGATGGATGGATGGATGGATGGATAAGTATGGATGCTGATTTATTAATAAGGGTAAAAACTGCAGTTTTCTTGATAAGGTTTCAGGTTTGCCATTGCTTCCTTCCTAGCGCTGAGTGTGTGTGACTGGCCCAAGGTCACCCAGCTGGATTTGTGCCCAAGGTGGAACTAGAACTCACAGTCTCAGGGTTTCTGGCCTGGTGCCTTAACCACTACACCAAACTGGCTCTCATATAATATATAACAGAGGTAAGGAAGAATATTTTTGAAAGTGGTGTTCAAAGTATTTATAAACCTAGCCCAGAGACAGAGGGATCAAAAGAGAAGAAACTGAAATATGACCAAGTTCAATAATCTGTCTTTTAGAATGTATAGTTTTGTAATGAGAGTCAACAACTTGAAGTTTAAACAATCCAAAGATAATGTTTATCAAAGATTATTTTCAAGCTTGCTTTTATTTGCAAGTTCAATCAAGCTCTACTACTATAAGGTCAGTGTTGAGAAACATAAAACACTTCAAGACTAGAACACTTGTCTTTATCCCAATTTTTCTTTTTTCCTCCATCAGATAATTAGTAGTCAGCACTACTGTATTTGGGAAATCTGGGGTTTTAAAGCATACCACTTATGAAGTCCTAGAAAGCTTTTAAAATGTTGCTCCTTGCTATGGTTACTAATATTGCTTTTTTGCATGTTGTACCTATACCTTGTTATTTAAAATGTAACTACAGTCGTTTTATTCAAATAAATAACCTGAAGACAGAAACAGACTGCAACAGACTCTTGGGCACAGAGAGAATCTTCTAGCTGTGCTCCTGTCCTCTGAAGATGCCAGCCACAGCTACTGGCGAAACGTTAGGAACCAAAACTGCCAGAACACGGCCACACAGCCCGGAAAACCCACAACCATCGGATTCCGGCTGTGAAAGCCTTCGACTATATAGACTGCAAAAAGTTACTAAAATATGGCAAGAGATAACTAGCTTTACATTTTTCAAATGAATTTTAAAAATAAGCTCGATTTTTTGGAGCAAAGTAAAAAGAGTACAAATGCAACAGTAAAACCTTCATTTTGGAGCACAGGGAAAGCCATTCAGCAAAGAAACATGATAAAAACTCAACTGCTGCATGATCAGCCATGCAACAACGTCCACCTTGTCACTTGCAGAAATCAAAGGCAAAGCTGAGCGAAAATGGCCATCAAGGAGCAATAAAAGAAAACCAAATGAAGCCTAATGTTCATATTGCATGAGTGAGGCAGTTCATCAACTCTTTCTAGACTTTTTAATGTGAGCCAAAACAGAGTCTTCCCAACCCAAGAGATATTAATCGATCAGACAAATTCTAGAAAGAAAGAATGATAAGCAGTGCAGGGAAGACTGAGTAGGCTGATTAGCCATGAAATGCTGATTGACTGTTGGAAGGGAAAGGAAGATGGTGACAGAATCCTTCTCCTGGATAACAGTATTCCATGCTGCAATATATTGTTACAGAACTCACTTCTCAATCTACAGCAGGGTTCCCCAAAGTGGTCAATATTGACCCCCAAGGGTTGATGGGACTATCCAAGGGATCATTGTTGTTGTTGTTATTCCTAATACTATTAAAGTAGTATTTATTAAATTAATATAATAAATGTTTGGGGGTCGATGAACAATCTGAAACTTCATGAAGCGGTTGATGAACTGAAGAGTTTGGGGACCCCTGATCTACAGGAAATGTAGTAGGCAGGTCAGCCACCACTTTCTCAACCACCTTTCCCAAAAAGGGAAGGTGGGAGACAGGACGAAAATTGTCCAAAATAGTAGGGTCCAGGGATGGTTTCTTGAGGAGGGAGTGCACCAGCGCCTCCTTAAAGGCCACCGGAAACACCCCCTCCCCCAAAGATGTATTAACCATCGCCTGGACCCAGCCACAAGTCACCTCCTGAACCGATTTCACTAGCCAGGAAGGGCACGGGTCTAGATGGCATGTGGTGGCATTTACAATCCGGAGGATCCTGTCCACTTCCTCAGGTCCAACAGGATCAAACCGTTCCCATATAACAGGGTATCCTGCAGATGCTCTGAAAACTCTTCCAAACAGCCCTGTAAATGGGTCACAGATTGTACTTGACCCAGAAGAGATCTAGTAATCTTAAACAGGGCCATTGGGTGGCATTCTGTGGATGCAATAAGAGCGGAGAAATATTCACGTTTCGCCGCTCTTAACGCCACAAGTTAGGCCTTAACAGCGGCTCTAGATTGTGTTCGGTCAGATTCAGTCTTTGTCTTTCTCCAGCGGCGCTCCAGACATCTCTTAACCCTCTTCAAAACCCTCAATTCCTCCGTAAACCACGGGGAGTGATGGGTTGAGTGTGGCAAGAGAGGTCGCACAGGCACGATCTTGTCCAGGGCTTCGGCCGCTTCCCTATTCCAGGCTGCAGCCAGGACCTCCGCTGGGGTGTGTAGCAGGTCCTTGGGTATAACCCCCAGCTCCTTCTGAAACCTCACTGGGTCCATCGGTTGCTGGGGGCAGACCAATCGAATGAGTCCCACCTCAATCCTGTCCAAGGCCCCGGCCGCTTCCCTATTCCAGGCTGCGGCTAGGACCTCTGCTGGACCGTGCAACAGATCCTCGGGTATAACCCCCAGCTCCCTCTGATATATACACATATATTTCAAAGTAATTGTCACATTTTTGCATGTCCTTTCTCTCTGACCTCACTGCTTAATTAAGCAACTCCAGAGAGTAAACAGTATTTGATTAGATGTCTGGTTATGAGGCTAATCCCAAGAAGATGAGCCTGGATGTGTTGGACATGGATTTGCTCTCCCTTCCATCTCAAGCTACATAGCCTCTTCTTTTTCCAGAGGTATAAATGCTCATAGATTTTGCAAGCCCCACTCACCAATCCAAATTGCAAAGCTGACAGACATGGCTACCTGGGGAGTTCGATAACGCAGCGATTGCAGCGGGTACAGTGTAGCATAGCAGCGGTCCACACTCAGAGCCATCAGAGTAATGCAGGTGGCCTGGACGGTCACCTGGTGAGAAGACAATAGCATGTGGTGAAGACACTGAAATCAAAACGCACCTTTCAGCTGCTCGTGCACCTCCTTCTCCTCTTTAAGGCAAGAACAGCACTATTTGCATACCCTGTGAATAGCTTATAGTCCCCGCAGGTCTATAATAACTGAGCAAGGAGTGGCAGGAAGATGTAAACAGTCTGAGGGTTGTCAGTCCTAGCATACAGCTACTGTGTGTACATGGCACCATATAGATATTAAAATACATTCACCTGCATAGCATCAATTGCACTTGTTGGAAGTAAAGTAAAATTATAGATAGAGGTTCTTCTACCATTCAAGCTCACCTGTTGTAAATAGTTGACAAATTTGCACATAAAGTCGCCAAACACCCAGCTGGGCAGGGGATAGAGAGTGGCAGTGAAGGGCACACAGCACACTAAGAATATGATGTCAGTGGTAGCCAGATTCGCTGTGAAAGATACAAAGTTGAGGTCAGCTTTGGCATAAGGCTAGCTGAGGCAAGTAACATCAGCCTCCTTCCCTGATTCAAGTCTTAAAGTTTCTGTCTAACACAAAGGACTCTGATTTCCCTGGCACCAAAGAGAGAAACTGCTATAGAGATCGCATGTATCAGTACATCCCTCCTCCTGAGTTCCATCACTGCTGTTTCATGTTCTTCACTGGATGTTGAAATGGGGCACTTCAGCTCACATTTTGGAGTCAACAGTGCCTTTAAGATTCCAGAAGCCTGGAGTGACTTTTGACAGACGGTTAAACCTGTCAAAGCTCACCTGATTCCCAGACTCAGCCCTCAACCCAGAGCGATTGGTGGTAGGTGTTTTCCCACTGGCTGGAATATTTATTGAGAGGGGAGGGAAGCAAAGCTGGGGCAAATCAGCCAATCCTTTTCCTTAAGTTGCCCTTTTCACAGTAAATAAGGCCCCCCTCATAAGTGATTTAATCACGGAAGAGGGGGCAGACCTGGCGTGCATTACCGAAACCTGTCTGGTCAGCGAAGGGGGAGTTCCTCTTTCAGAGATGTGCCCACCTGGGTTTCGAGTATGGCACCAGCCGAGACTTCGGGGCCGGGGAGGTGGGGTGGCTGTTGTCATCCGAGAATCCCTGGTAGCCGTCAGGGGCCTTGCTCCACAAGTTTCTGGATGTGAGACCCTGTTCTTTAAGTTGGGTTCCCGTGAACAGTTGGGAATGTTGCTACTGTACCAGCCTCCCTGCTGTGTAGCATCTTCCCTGCCTGAGCTGCTGGAAGCCATCTCGGGGTTGGCGGTGGAGTTCCCCAGACTTATGGTTCTGGGGGACTTCAATCTGCCATCCCTGGGACGGGCCTCGGAAGTGGCCTGGGAGTTCATGGTCACCATGGCGACCATAGGCCTGTTCCAGATCATTCAGGTCCCGACTCAAGACAGTGGCCTCACACCAGATTTAGTTTTCTTGTTGCAGCAATGGCAGTGTAATCTGAGGGGAGAATTACAGCTCTCCCCTTTGTCATGGTCAGATCACGCCCTGGTGACTTTGAGATTCTCTTATGCCGCCCCCCTCCGCAGGGAGGCAGGACCTATTTGATTGGTCCGCCCCTGGCGACTGATGGACCCAGAAGGGTTTCAGAGGGAGCTGGGGGTTATACCCGAGGATTTGCTGTACGGTCCAGCAGAGGCCCTAGCTGCTGCGTGGAATAGGGAGGCGGCCGGTGTTACACAACGCTGCTCCCAGGTTCGGCTTATGGTCAATTACTCACACACTCACAGACTGTTGAGGCACGCGGATCTGTCTGCCCCCCTTGCTTTCTACCTGGGTTTTCCAGATAGGTGCAGCTTGAGCAGACAAGACACACAGCCCTGGTCAACAGCCGGGGAAATAATTAGGATTACACACACAAATAACTTCCAACCGAACACTGAGGCACAACAGGTTCTTTGTAATACACAGAGACCCAGTGAATTTAAAATAATCAGCAAAACTTTACTGGTTGCAAGGTACATTTGCTCTTACACACACACACACACACGCTCATCCACACTTACCCACGTCCTTCCAACTAGGCTGCCAGGCACTAGCTAAAGGGACAGAAGCCGCCAAGTCTGGATCCAAGAACGACTCAAGGAGTGGGCAGGCTTTGAGACGCCTTTTATCCCCAAAGGTTCTTGCCTTGTTGATTCACAAGACTGGCAGCTACTCTTGCCTTGTTAATTTACAAGTCTGGTAGCTGTTGATGGGATTGGGGTGGGGGTTTCCATGTGCTCAGGCCCATCTTCCTCTGTCTGGTTCAGGTGACACATCCTTTTGTTTCCTTAACGACTTGCTTCCTTCTTATCTACCTTCCCAAAGGGATCTCATAGACAAGATTCCTGGCTTTGTCCTCTCTGCCTACGTGCCTGCTTCATCCTTAGGTTATGGCAGCTTCAGCCTAGTCTCACACCGAGGCCTTGGACAAGATCGCGCCTGTGCGGCCTCTCTTGTCCCAGTGAACCCAATACTCCCTGTGGTTCACAGGAGAGCTAAGGGTTCTGAAGAGGATTAAGAGATGCCTAGAGTGCCGCTGGAGGAAGACAAAGACTGAATCCAACCGAACACAAGCTAGAGCCGCTGTTAAGGCCTACCTTGTGGCGGTAAGAGCGGTGAAACGTCAATATTTCTCTGCTCTTATTGTATCCGTGGAATGCTGCCCGGCGACCCTGTTTAAGATTACCCGATCCCTTTTGGGGAAAGGGGAGTCAGAAATTTATCTACAGCAGAGCTTTCCAAACTGTGTGTTGCGACACAAAAGTGTGTCGCCACACACAGCGTGGTGTGTCGCCACACCACCCGGAAGCGGCGGCGCACGTGTGAATGGTGGCAGCGGCAGCCGCTGCCGCCGCCGCCGTGCATGCACACGCCGCTGCACGCCCCCCCGCGCCGCCGCCGTGCACGCGCGCGCCGCCGCACGCTCTCCTGTGTCACTGCCGCCACGCGCACCGCCGCCGCACCGCCGCTCATGTGTCGCCAGCGGCGGCACTTTGGAAAGCCCTGATTTACAGGGTCGGGCCGAGGAATTTTCTGGGCATCTGCAGGATAAAATTGCTCGGATCCGCTTCAAGTTGGACTCTGAGCGTGAGGCAGAGTCTGGGGAGACACCCAGGGAACGTACTCACCTTGTTATCTGGGAATGGTTTGACCCTGTTGGTCCCGAGGAAGTGGACAGAGTCCTCCAGACTGTAAATGCCACCACCTGCCAATTAGATCCTTGTCCCTCCTGGCTGGTGAAAGCAGCTCGGGAGGTGACTTGTAACTGGGTCCAAGCGATGGTAAATACATCCTTGAGAGAGGGGGTGTTTCCGGCAGCTTTCAAGGAAGCGCTGGTGAGCCCCCTCCTCAAGAAGCCATAGCTGGACCCCACTACACTGGATAATTTTCATCCAGTCTCCCACCTCCCCTTTTTGGGGAAGGTGGTTGAGAAGGTGGGGGCGTTGCAGCTCCAGAGGATTCTGGATGAATTGAATTATCTGGACCCCTTTCAGTCAGGTTTCAGGCCAGGTCATGGGATGGAAACTGCATTGGTCGCGCTTATGGATGATCTTTGGTGGGAGCGAGATGGAGGCAGTGCACCCATTCTCGCTCTTCTTGACCTCTCAGTGGCGTTCGATACCATCGACCATGGTATCCTTCTGGAACGGCTCAGGGAGTTGGGGGTGGGCGGCGTGGTTCTGCGCTGGTTCACCTCCTTCCTCCAGGGCCCGTCCCAGTCAATGTTGATAGGGAGTGGGAGATCCAGCCCATGGGCCCTTCTTTGCAGGGTCCCACAGGGCTCAGTACTCTTGCCGCTCCTTTTTAACATCTACATGAAACCGCTGAGCGAGATAATCCATCACCACGGGCTGAGGTATCATCAATATGCGGATGATACCCAGTTATACATCTCCATCCTGGGTGAAGTAAGTGATGCAGTGACCATCCTGTCCAAGTGCCTGGGGGCTGTAGGGGTCTGGATGGGGAAAAACAGGCTTCAACTGAACCCTGGTAAGACAGAGTGGCTGTGGATTAATCTTTAGTTCTGGATGGGGTTGCATTGCCCCAGACAGACCCGGTGTGTAACTTGGGGGTCCTCTTGGACGCACGACTCCAGCTCAAAGAGCAGGTGGCAGTCGTGGCCAGGAGGGCCTTTGCTCAACTTCGTGTTGTGCGCCAGTTATGCCCTTTCCTGGACCGAGAGGCCCTTTGAACAGTCACTCATGCCCTGGTTGTCTCCCATATAGATTACTATAATGCGCTCTACATGGGGCTACCCTTGAAGAATATCCGGAAGCTACAGCTGGTACAGAATGCGGCCGCGCAGGCAGTTTTAAGTGTACCAAGATCGACACATGTAACACCTCTGCTCCGTGAGCTGCATTGGGTGCCAGTTTGCTTCCGGGTCCAATTCAAGGTGTTGGTCATTACCTTTAAAGCCCTACATGGCATGGGCCCAGGTTATCTGAGGGACCGCCTCATCCCCATTACATCGTCCCGTCCCACCCGATCTTGCAGACAGGGCATGCTGCGGACCCCCTGTGAAAGAATTCCATCTAGCGGGGTCTCAGAGGTGAGCCTTCTCTGCAGCGGCATCTGCCCTGTGGAACATTCTCCCACTGGAGATAAGACAGGCCCCCTCACTCCTGGACTTCAGGAAAAAATAAAAAACTTGGCTCTGTGATCTCACCTGGGGCAACAAGTGGTCATGCTTGGGGATGGCTGATCTCTCAGAGCCGCCTCAAATACTTTAAATATTTTTATCTTCACTGTAAGAACCACCTGCCACTTGGATTTTATTGTATTTGTATCTTTATTGTTATCTTTATTGTATTTTAATTATGTTTTGTTGTGGTTGTAAACCGCCCAGAGTCCCTCCTTGAGGGGGAGATGGGCGGTCATAGAAATTTAATAAATAAATAAATAAATAAAGACAGAAACACTTAGTGGAATCCATGGTATTGCGCTACTAATTCCTACAGCTGTCATTGTATGCAATGCAATGCAACACAAAGGTTAGGGGAACCAAGAATGTTTGAAGAAGATCAGCTGAATTCAACTCCTAATTTTAGAGGATGATTACATAAATAGGGCAAATTATATATCCTAAGGTTCTAATGGTGATGGAAAGTGGACTGGAGATTAACTCTGAAACAGGAAGCACATAGCTTTTGTCCAGACTAAATGTGCATACCTTTTTCATAGCGTAAAAATATTTACATAGAATGGCATGCTTAATAATGCCAGATCAACTAGGGATATGATGCTGTGATGGAGAGCGCAGGCGAGGAAGGAGGGGGTGCATTCCAGGGGGAGAAGTGCGTTCACAGGGTCGAGGACCTTGGGCGCCCAGCGAAGAAAGTCAGGCAGGACCCGCCTTAGGGTGCCTGGGCTTTTCCCCCTGAGAACCGGTTAGCCTAGCTGAGTTTGGCAAGATTCTGTGCAAGGTAGAAACAATAAAGATCTAGAGCTTCATTCCTGGCTCAGCGTCGTTTCTTCGCCTCAACCATGACAGATGCAGACTACATCACCTCTTCACATTAATATAGTTGTCCAACTATGTACCCTACTGATAGTCTAGACCAGAGCTTCCCAAACTTTTCATGTTGGCGACACACCAACGGCAGCGGTGGTGGCGGCGCAGCCTGCGGTGTCCTGGTGTGTCACCCACAAACCTGGAAGTGCTGATGGGGGGAACCGGAAGAAGCGGCACCCCTGCCAATCAGCGCCACCTTCGTTCCCCCCATCAGCGCTTACGGGTTTGCGCGCGACACACCAGGACACCACAGATGACACAGTACTGTGTCGCGACACACACTTTGGAAAGCTATGGTCTAGACCAAGGATGAGGAACCTATGGCTCTCTGAGGACCATTGGACTTCTACTCCCATCAGCACCAGCCACTGTGGCTAATAGTAATGGATGCTGGGAGTTGTAGCACAGCAGCACCTGGAAAGCCACAAGTTTCCCTATGTCATATGAGTTAGGTGTGTCATATGATGTGCCAGAGCTTGAGGGTGGGGATTTTGTTTATCTAGCCCCTCTGATCACATGGTGAATAGCTTTGGAATGTTCACCATCTTAATATGGTGAGGAAGAAATTTCTATGATAGAACCTGAAAAATGCATGGAGCAATATTATTATTATTATTAATTATTATTATTTAAATTTGTATCACTGCCCATCTTTATATTAATTTCTGATTGGTAAACAATATATCTTTTGAAGATTATTCCTTTAAAGTTACAACAAATTGTGGATTTTTACTTGACAGTTGCTGAAGAATTTAAAGAGCAACACATCACCTTAATCAGGAAATGCAGTAAGGATCAGTGAATGTATTTTTAAAAAGAAAGTATTTTATTTATTTATATTTCAACTTCTATCACTGCACCATCTCCCCCAAAGGGGACTCTGGGCAGTTTAACCACTTGTCTGTGAAATCACTAAATGTAATCAAAGCTAGTCTTTAAAAATATTTTATTTACAACTCAGAGCAGGTGGCAAGCAATATAATTCCTATCTTCAATTATTACAAATAAATTTAATGTGCCAGAAATGGCAAGCAAACTCACTATCATGCTAATTTTCCATCATAATGTTACGAGCAACTGGTGTTATCAGTGGGAACTGCTATGGTCTTAAATGGAAGTTGATGGAAACGACTGGACAGAGTGAGAGCCCAGGTCTAAAACCATGACAGGGATTACAAGATAGGGCAGAAGAACATCAAACAGAAGTGCTAGAAGAACCTTTCTGCCCCTCAGCTTACAGTACACCAAAGAAAGTATGATAACTGATAAACTCTGCTGCCTTGGAACAAGCTTGGATTCCAGGTGAGCTCTGTTACTACGGAGCGGGGCCACGGGAGATGGGCGGCTCACTCACCAATGTAGAAGTTTGTGGCTGTGCGCATCTGGCGGTGCTTGCTGATGACATAGATGACCAGGGCGTTCCCCACCAGGCCCAGCAGCATGACGAGGGCGTAAAAGACCGGCACGAGCCAAGCGTCGGTCAGAAACGGGGGCGAGGTGTCCTCTCCGCTGCGGTTGAAGATCCAGAACTGCCTCCCAAGTTCGAAGGCGCCTGTGCTGGGCCTGGTGCTGATGGGGTCACCCTGCCAGGCTAGGGTGGGCTCGTCCAGCCAGCTGGCCTCGGAAGGCAGACGCTCTGCAGCCATACGGAGGGGCAGCAGAGGGCCGGTGTCCGGAGGCATCGGCCACAGCCGAGCAGTCCTGCTTCCAAGCAACGTGTGGCTGCGAGAGTCTCAGTTTCAGCAACGTCTCTGAAATCGGAGCAGGACGAGGCAGGAAGGGGCCGAGGCACGTAGCCCCCTCCTCCCTCGACAGCCGGGGAGGTTCGATCTCTTATTAGCGGAAGGGGTGCCCGATACGTCTAGTGGTCCCACCAGTAATGCAGCCGGCTGCCAAAAGTAGGACAGGAAGACTGCGTCTTTTTACGGTTCAGGACCTGGTCAGCAAAGGCCGCCTTCCCCGCCGTTTCTGGTGCCTCCCTGCTTGCTACTGCTGCCGCCGCCGCCGCCGCCAGAGTTAGGCTTGGAAGCGCATTTTCCAGGACCGCGGATTCTCTCCCCGCCGAGCCTGCTTGTCTCCGCTGGAATCTTGCCATCGTTCGCCCAGTCGCAGCATCCCAGGACTTTTCTAAGAGGCTCTGAGGCTCCGACGGCTGAACTTGAGGAGCGGCGCGAAGGGCGGCTTTGATTAGCTCCCGGGGACGCCGCCCGCAACCGAGCGCAAGCGGCGGGCGGGCGGGCGAAAGAGGTTCCTCGCTGAAGACCAGGAGGAATCAATCATCGACGGAACGCGGAGCTCGCAGGAGAAACGTCCTGCACCTCCGCGGCTGACGTAAAACTTTGGTGGACCCTGTTCTATCCCTCTTCTATTTCTTTGCACGAAGTGAAAACTGAGTGGGTCAGCCAGCAAACAATAAAAATAAAAATAAGATAAAGAAAGACATATCCAGTTTTTCCTTCCCATTGCAAACCCAGATTAGTTAAAAGGAAGCTAATGAGTAGTTTACTTTTCTTTTCCAACATTTGTCTTTTGAAATTTTCCAAATAAGTTGAAGCACATTGCAACAAGAAATGGGGGTGGGGGGAGTAAAATCTTCATGGGAAAAAATTGAGCTCACATCTGAAGAAATACTTTTCCTCTCCTATTGGCACTTACACAATGTATGTATTTGACAGTAAATGGGGGGGGGGGACTCAGTGAATTATGACATTTTCTGATCATTTTTAAGATTTTAGGACAACACTGAGAAATATCATAAAATCTTGTAATTCAGCAGTAAATCTCTTTATTAAATTATGTGTGATTGCTGTTTATAGATTTCAGCTCAGCGTTCAATACGATTGTTCCCCAGCATTTGGTGGACAAAATGGGTTCTCTAGGTTTTAGTACTCCCTTGTGTAATTGGCTACTTGACTTCCTAAGCATCGGCTCCCCACAGGGCTGTGTCTTGAGCCCATTGTTGTTCACCCTGATGACACATGACTGTTGCACCAAGTATACCACCAATTCCATTGTGAAATATGCGGACGATACAACTGTAGTGGGTCTTATCAGGGGTGAGGATGAGTGGGCTTATAGGGAGGAGGTAAAGGGTTTGGTGGAGTGGTGCAATAAAAACAGCTTGGTTTTAAATGTGGAAAAAACTAAGGAGATTATTATAGACTTCAGGAAGAACCGGTGCAGTTACACTCCACTTTTTATCAATAACATAGCTGTGGAGTCAGTTAGTAGCATTAGATTCCTGGGGGTGCAGTTAACAAATAGTCTGTCCTGGTCCCTTAATACCACATTTTTGGTAAAGTGAGCACAGCAACGTTTGCACTTTTTGCGTCGGATGAAGAAAGTACATCTCCCATCTTCCATTCTCCTTACTTTCTACAGAGGTACTATAGAGAGTGTACTTACAAGCTGTATTTCCATCTGGTTTGGAGGCTGTAGGGCCTCAGATAGAAAGTCTGTGCAGAGAGTGGTAAGGGCAGCAGAAAAGATAATTGGGATATCTCTGCCCCTCATCCAAGATTTAGCACATGCACGCTGTTTGTCCAGAGCTCGAAAGATCATCAGTGATGCCTCCCATCCTCATCATGGTTTATTTTCTTTGTTACCCTCTGGGAAGAGGTTCCGCTGTATCCGATGTAGAACAGCCAGATTGGGAAACAGCTTTGTCCCCCAGGCTATTGGATTCTTGAATGCCAAATAGGTTCTTTTGTGAGTTAAAGAATGTATATTTTTTAAGAATGTATATTTTATAAGAATGGGTATTTTATAGTAATTATGGTTTTTTATTATTATCATTAGTATTTTATTGCTTGAGTGAATTTGTGAGCCAACTGCAACGAAATTTCATTCTATTGTGCACTTGTATAGTGGGATGACAATAAAGTTATTATTCTATTCTATTCTATTCTATTCTATTCTATTCTATTCTATTCTAAATGTGCTTGGAAAATAATCACATCTGAATCCCATATCATTCATCTCAAAGACAGTCAATACCATAATTGGTTTCTAGGCTGCTAAAATAAGTTCTATGGCACAATCATTTCTAACATTTCCTGGTTAATTTTAAATTCAGTCAAATGCCCTAGAAAGTGACCATTCTTTTCCTTGTAGTGAATGTGAGAAAATTGTGTGTGTGTGTGTGTGTGTGTGTGTGTGTAAAAAATGAAGCAGAAGTAGAAGGGAAGAATAAGAAAAGCCAGAGCAAATAGATAAGAGATTTACTACTACTTCTTGGCGATCTCTCGTAGCTGAGTAAGATTGTCTTCCAGGGGTAAAATCTTAACAGTGGATCCGTAAGTGGCTGTAAAGGCCAATTCTGGATCCGCACAACCTCCCACAATGAGGGCATAGGTTTCCGGGTGGGAGACGGTCATGATGAGGTGTGGATTGTGTGGATTATTTATTTATTCGTTTATTTATTCATTCATGCCAGGGACGCCTTGAGGTTTACAGTCTTAAATCAACAAGTGAAACATCCACAGTAATAACATAACAATATAACATTTAATATCGTAAAGCAAGCCATACAATAATAATAATATTGATGGAACAAATCCCCAAAGAAGTAATAATAAAAGGCAAGATGGCAACAGCATACCAACAACATAGTAACACTCTCTGGAGGAGCTCCACCTTAAGTACCTTCTGGAACACTCTAGAAGACGGGGCAATCCCAACTTCTAAGGGGAGGCTCTTCTAGAGGGCCAGGGCTGTTCTCAGCTCCCCCCACTTTGCAAAAATGGAGTACAACCAAGAGGTCTTCTCAGGGCAAACGTTCGGGACAGGCCAATTCTGGTTGAGCGAGGCAATCCTACAAGTATGTAGCAGTCAAGCTGTATATGGCTTTATAGGTTGAATTAACCCATGTTCTGGGTTTGTACATAATACTGAACCATAAACAAACCACCCTAAATCACAGCAAAAACTAAGATGAATACTAACCAAGCTTAGTGCGTTATATGAATGCAGCCACTCGGCTTTTAACTGTCCTGTTCAAGCGTGTGATGGAAACGCAGCCAGTGGATTTATGCCAGAATCAGTGCAGCTCTTTATCCCTCTTAAACCATCCTCATTACCTGAGGGAAATGGGGTCCATGCTCGTGGTCTTACCTTCAGCATTCCACATCCTTTAATAGTTTATCCCCTCCAGAGAGCTTCTTGGTTAAAAAGTAGGTGTCTTTTACAGCTCATTTCTAAGCCTCAGCATTTAGGCTCCTTACCTGAATAATATAGGAGTGTTATTCTTTCCCCTGTATCTCCAGTTTGATGCATTTATAACCACCCAGTATTCACTCCCAGAAAGAAGCATCCCTCTAGCACTTCTGCAGGGTATGAGTGGCTGGACCTCCTGATCTAAAAAGGCCCAAGTGGTTCTTTATTTGCCTTTCACCACCAGGCGACGTTGAAGAGCGTCTAGTGTCTCATCTCCTTTGTAGCCTGGTAAATATAATTTCTGTCTTCATTTGCAAACAGGCGCATGCGGCCCCTCCACCCCAAAGGTCTGTTTGAAAGAACGGCTCACAAGGTGACACACACTGGCATAAGGACGTCCATCCGCAGGGACCTGTCTCAGTGGAGAGGGGCACGGTGAGAAAAAGCCATCCGGATAATGAGCAATAGGGATGAATCAAAGGGCGCTTTGTGTGGTGAATGGGAGGTGGTGGGAAGAGAACAAAGCAGAAGGGGGGGAGGAAGGAGATTGTGTTATTTTTATCCTCTTTTCACTTTCTCCTTCTTGCCTTCCTTCCTGAACATGTTTATCATGGAGGTTCTCTCCCTTTCCCCTCCTCAGTTAATTTCGCGCCATGCATCTAAATAAGTATCAGATGGGAATAATCTCTGTTACTTTTGCTGGTCAGAACTACAGAGGTTCCTTCCACCTAACTGTCAGGTGTATATACTATTCAAAGTCCAAGGATGGTACTTGTTTCGGTTCAAAGAAGTTGCTTCTTTTTGTTTCATCTTGCAAGAACCTGGGCTGGCACACCTGCTCCATCCTTTTGGCCCTCCAAGCAACTCATTGTTTGGATTTGCGTGTCTTAAGCCACTCCTAAAAGCACAGTTATGCATGTTGTCTATGAAGGTTCTCAGTCATCCAGGTGGAATTGTCTGTAGCTTGAATCATGTCAACTGGATTTCTATTTTCTTAATGGAAACGTTTCGCTCCTTATCCAAGGGGCTTCTTCAGTCTGAGCAAAATTGGTAAGGGAATCCTAAATATGTTCCTAGGTAGCTGTGTGACCTTACACCTGGGGCTAGGTCATGGTTATATTGAGATGTAATTTTTAAGTCCTTTTATCATCTAATGGAGGGTCGTTAAAAACACCATGCTGCTGTTGAGCTTCTGAAATGGTCTTAATCTTCCTAGGCACAGAAGACAACACGGGGAGGAAGATGGGGGAGAGTTTGTGCCTGAGGCCCCCACCTCTATTCAAGGAAGGATTTTCCAAGTTGGCATAAAGAGTCAGCAGTTTATCTTCATCTAAAAGAAAAAGGACACTCATTTGAGGACATTAATGTTCACATTTTAGACAGAGAAGATAGGTGGTTTGAGAGAGGGGTCAAGGAATCCATTTATGCCAACTTGGAAAATCCTTCCTTGAATAGAGGTGGGGGCCTCAGGCACAAACTCTCCCCCATCTTCCTCCCCGTGTTGTCTTCTGTGCCTAGGAAGATTAAGACCATTTCAGAAGCAAAACAGCAGCATGGTGTTTTTAACGACCCTCCATTAGATGATAAAAGGACTTAAAAATTACATCTCAATATAACCATGACCTAGCCCCAGGTGTAAGGTCACACAGCTACCTAGGAACATATTTAGGATTCCCTTACCAATTTTGCTCAGACTGAAGAAGCCCCTTGGATAAGGAGCGAAACGTTTCCATTAAGAAAATAGAAATCCAGTTGACATGATTCAAGCTACAGTTATGCATGTTGTGTGGATGCACTCATGTATCTGCTGAAAACAGGTTTTTTTCCACCGTTGGTCTGATTTCATGTTTTTGTGGTATGATGCTAACAACATAGTGTTGTGGCCTGCCCTAAATACCTGTATGCTGACCCAGTGAGTTGCTGGAATGTTTCCCCCCCCCCTAATTTACCTGGGTGCTTGTGTACTTGCAAATTAAGAACAGAAACATTGGTTGAAACTCAGCACCTCTCATATTTGAGCCTTGCTGTAAATCCTCATTGAGCTTTTCTGAATCTTTGCCAAAGACCCTGA
The DNA here is from genome assembly GCA_023362775.1 of Charina bottae. Taxonomy (NCBI): domain Eukaryota; kingdom Metazoa; phylum Chordata; class Lepidosauria; order Squamata; family Charinaidae; genus Charina; species Charina bottae. The sequence continues at coordinate 113,879,369 of JALMGJ010000002.1, forward strand.
GCAAATAACTATTTTTGTGATACTCCCATTGCTGCTTGTTATGTCCAGTCAAACAGTGGTGTGTAACTTCCCCATGGGTTGAAATTATATAAATAAGAGCTCACTGATATAGCTGTTGAGACACTTTCAGTGTTCTAGTCTACAGGACATTGATTTGAGTACTAGCAGTCCAGCCTAACATCTACAATACATTCACACAAGTTGCTTAACTTTTATGGAACTAATTTTCTGGGTTTGTATTGAATCATAAACCAACTTAATGGGTTAGCTTCATGCAATATACTAATCTCAGAAAAACTAATGAAGTTAAAACTAACTGAGATTCCTTTGTGCAAATGCAGCTACTAAGGAGAGAGAGAGAGAGAGAGAGAGAGAGAGAGAGAGAGAGAGAGAGAGAGAGAGAGAGAGAGAGAGAGAGAGAGAGGAATTGGTGTAGTGGTTCAGGCATCAGGCTAGGCACCAGGAGACCATGAGTCCTAGTCCTGCCTTAGGCACAAAGCCAGCTTGGTGGCCTTGGGCCAGTCACTCTCTCTCAGCCTTAGGAAGGAGGCAATGGCAAACCACTTCTGAAAAACCCTGCGAAGAAAACTGCAGGGACTAGTCCATGCAGTTGCCAGGAGTCAAAAAGCTGACTTGAAGGTGCACGCACACATACACACAAGAAGTCTTGAACTTGCCCACTTAAGTGTGTTGTGTGAACCCAGACAGTAAGATAAGGTCCACGAAACTCTGCTAGATTATTGTTGCTACTTACTGCAGGTAGGAAGGCTAAGATGGCATACTTACCTGATTGACATCTGGGCTTGTTGAGCTTGGAGTAAAGGTAAGAAAGGGGGAGTTGTGATAAAGGAATATCAATCGAAGAGAATATTTGTATTGTCGAAGGCTTTCACGGCCGGAGTTCGATGGCTGTTGTGAGTCTTCCGGGCTGTGTGGCCATGTTCTGGAAGTTGTGGTTCCTAACGTTTCGCCAGCATCTGTGGCCAGCATCTTCAGAGGGCAGGAGCACAGACAGAAGCGAAATCTCTGTGCCCACAACAGCCATAGAATATTTGTAGCTCAGGGTTGAACTGTGGAGTCCATGGTGCTCCCTGAGCCTTGTTGTTTTCTTGCAGACGTCATTGCCAGACTAGGCAACATCTTCAGTGCGAAAAGGGAGTGGGACTTGCTCTCTGTTTATATACCATGGCTTGTCCTGCCTGTGTTGGTGGGGGTGTTGTACTCTCCTTGGTAGTGCCTTGATTGGGTTGTTGTTTGCTACTTGGTTGATTGACTGAGTTAATAAAGGAATATATATACAATCAAAACATTAAAGAGAAGTTTTTTTCCACCTCTTGCAGTGTTACTACTTAAAACAAAATGCAGAAAGATTCACAAGGAATAAAAGGCTGTGATTCTTTATACAATGCATACATTTGCTGACATCAAATATGCTTTTAAAATTGGTCTGGACAAATCCATAGAAGATGAGACTATCAATGGTTTCTAGTCTTGAAGACTGTGTTTCCTCAGGAATCACATGGCTTGCATACCAGTTGCTAGAATGTAGAAGTGGAGCAGGGTTATATGTGAGCTTCCCAAATGCCTTGGTTAGCCATTGTAGGACACCGAACACTGGACTAGATTGGCCATTGGTCTGATCCTGCAGGGCTCTTCTCTGCGTAGATTCTTAGGCCTGTTCTCTTTTCAGAATCTAATTCATCTGAATGCTTCTTTAAGTGTGTTATCCAGAACTGCATACAAGTGATCTGACCATTGCAGAACTATTCCCATGATTCAGAAACTATATTTTATTGCCTTTTTGGAGCCACATCATTGACTCATATTCATTTTGTTGATCAGCCATCATTCCAAGATCTCTTTTACATGTATTATTGCCAAGCCAGGTACCCTCCGTTCATACCTGTGCATTTGACTTGTTTTTCCTAAGTGAAGAACTTAGCATTTATCTCTGTTAAATTACTTCTTGTTATTTTCTGCCTGCTTCTGACATCAGAATCATTCTGAATTTTGCTCCTGTTTCAGATGTGGTAGCTATGCCATCCAATTCTACATCATCTGTAATTTTGACAAGCTTTTCATGCAGTGTGACAATATGTAATTATTAAATTATGTTTACTGTTTTTGCAGACTTATTTTTCAAAAAATAATAATTGATGCAGGGAAGGGAGTTGATCCATGGTAAAAGCTGTGGGAAAGAGGAGATAATAACTTTTTGCCTTGGGAATAGTTCTTATCTAAAAAGGAAAGGTGCTCCCAACTCTTCCAAAAATTGCAATTAGTTAGCAAATTGGAGTGTTCTCCAATTTGGATTTAAATCGTGACTGGGCTACCTCCCTCCCTCGCTCCCTCCCTTGAATTACCTAAAGGTTTTCACATCTACTCTGGCATTTTATCTCTTTCAACTCCTATATAGTTTATTTTAGCCTAGCTTGCTACCAAATGCTTCACCAGCAGAAGAAGGGTGCTCAAAGGTACAGTGACCATGACCCGGAAGCACCGCGTAACGGGGTGAGCTCCCGTTCTCACCCAGCTCCTGCCAACCTAGCAGTTCGAAAGCATGTAAAAATGCAAGTAGATAAATAGGTACCACTCCGGTGGGAAGGTAACAGTGTTCCATGCGCCTTGGCGTTTAGTCATGCTGGCCACATGACCACGGAAGCATCTCTGGACAACGCTGGTTCCCTCGGCTGAGAATCGGAGATGAGCGCCGCCCCCTAGAGCCAGATACGACTGGAAGGGGAAACCTTTCCTTACCTTACCTTTATTTCAGAAAGCTGCCATTAGACCAGGGCTTTCCAAAGTGTCGCCGCTGGCGACACACCAGCGGTGGCGGCGGCGGCAGCGTGGGGGGGCGCGCGCACGGCATTGGCGTGGGGGGGCGTGCGGCAGCGCACATGTGCATGGTGGCGGCGCAGGGGGCGTGCGACAGCGCGCACGTGCACGGCGACGGCGGCAGCCTCCGCTAAAACGCGGAAACACTGATACCGCGCCGCCGCCATGCACGCGCGCGCCGCCGCTTCCGGGTGGTGTGGCGACACACCACACTGTGTGTGGCGACACACTTTTGTGTCGCGACACACAGTTTGGAAAGCTCTGCATTAGACATTTATTTTAACGAGTTTATTTTCTTGGTTTTAGCCCACCTCTAATTGTGAACTTCTTACAGTTTTTACTTACATTGTTAGGAAACAGCTTCCAAGCACATGAGCAGCATAACACAAGTACAATAGTAATGTTACTTACAAAGATTACTTGTGAACAAGGAAGAGGTGAATGGGAGGAAACCCGGGGCTTTTCTCCCCCAGCCCTTGGCCCAGCCGGGATTCCCCTCTCTGCAGCTTCCAAGAGGACAGGAGAGGGGCCTCTTGGCAGCCCCAAAGCATTCAGCTCAGCCAATGTGGACAGGGGGGCTGGAAGTTTCATCAGTGAGGAAATTGCCCAGTGTGTCACCCAGGCGGGGGTGGATGGGAATCAAAGCTTAAAGGGCTGAGAGGTGCTTTGGATTTAGCTGGGGCAGAGGAAAAGAGGTCCGAACCAAAAGGAAGGATTACGTTACAAAGGAAGGGACATTGCTATGGGAGACTTTTGCAGAAACAGCTACTGCCCTGGGCATTTTGCAAGGGATGGGGAGGTTTGGGTTGTTTCCTATGTATTGTGCTTTTGAAATATATGGTCCCTCTCAGTCTGCTGTGTACGAACTGCTAGCTCTGAGCAAACTTCAGAGATCTATCCCATTGAGTTCAATAGCTTACCACAATTTGAAGTTATTCTTGTACCTATCTGTTACTATGCAGATATCTCTATGGTTTTTTGTTGTTGTTCAGTCGTTTAGTCGTGTCCGACTCTTTGTGACCTCATGGACCATAGCACGCCAGGCCTTCCTGTCCTCCACTGTCTCCCGGAGTTTACTCAAATGCATGTTCATTACATCGGTGATGCTATCTAACCATCTCATCCTCTGCCATCCCCTTCTCCTTTTGCCTTCAGTCTTTCCCAGCATCAGGGTCTTTTCCAGTGAGTCCTCTCTTCGCATTAGGTGGCCAAAGTATTTGAGCTTCAGCTTCAGCATCTGTCCTTCCAATGAGCAGTCAGGGTTGATTTCCTTTAGGATTGACTGGTTTGACCTCCTTGCAGTCCAAGGGACTCTTAAGAGTCTTCTCCAGCACCACAGTTCGAAAGCATCAATTCTTCGGCGCTCAGCCTTCCTTATGGTCCAACTCTCACAGCCATACATTACTACTGGAAAAACCATAGCTTTAACTATACGGACCTTTGTCGGCAAGGTGATGCTTCTGCTTTTTAATATGCTGTCTAGGTTTGCCATAGCTTTCCTCCCAAGGAAATCTCTATGGTTACTGTTTTTCTAATGCAGGTGGTAAAGTTGCTCTTGTCACTGTGTAACTAGAGCTTGGAGTTCTTTTCTTATTGGATGTCCCAAGAGGGAGAGGGGAATGTGGACTTTACAGCCCCCCATGCGGGTTGGAGACATGGCAACAGGTTTGTTTAAAATGAATAGAATAGGAACTGGAGGGATCCTGCTTGGGAGATCTCTGGGGAACCGAGAACACTTTCTGTGTTGATATGGGGACTACACGGGGAAACTGCAAGTGTAAGCCTCCAACACAGATTTAATATAGTTTATGAAAAGAAAAAGAAAAAAGAAATCAAAACAACCTCCCCTTCCAAAAAATCCAGGCAAAACCAAAATATCCTGCAAAATTGCTGCCTTAAGTCCCTTGAGATCCTTGGGAGGTCCCCAAAATTGAGTGGGCCCTGCCTAATAAAAACTACCATAATTGGATTCATACAATTTATTAAGCCAAAAACAAGCGAAGCCCATCATGATGGAAGGGAGGTGTTCTCAAACATTATGGTATTGTGACTCCTGAAAATTATGAATAAATGTATGTCTCCCCTCTTTCCTCCCCCAATAAACTGGATGCTTTCATTGTATTTAAGGTTGGGCAAGAAATAAATTTTATTGTATTTAAGGTTGGGCAATAAATAAATAAATAAATAAATGGGGGCGTGGTGGCTCAGCGGGTAAGACGCCAGGCTTCTCGATCGGAAGATCGCAAGTTCGGAGGTTCGAATCCCTAGCCCTGTGTGCGGAGTGAGCTCCCGCACTCGCCCCAGCTCTTGCCAACCTAGCAATTCGAAAGCATGCAGATGCAAGTAGATAAATAGGTACCACTTCAGTGGGATGGTAACAGCGTTCCGCGCGCGTCATGTGGCCACATGACCGTGGAAGCGTCTTCGGACAATGCTGGCTCTTCGGCTAACAAACGGAGATGAGCACCGGCCCCTAGAGTCGGACACGACTGCACAAATGTGCGGGGGGAACCTTTACCTTTACTTAATAAATAAATATATCACTTACATTTAATAATTTAATGCAGAGCTTTCCAAACTGCGTGTTGCGACACCTTAGTGTATCGGCTGCAGTGTCTGGGTGTGTCGTGGCTGCTGCTGCTCCGAGCCCTGCCAGGATTCGACGCAGGTCCTAGTGCCTGCCTTGTGCCTTGCTGCCTCCAAACCTGCTGTGATTCCGCGCAGGTCCTAGCGCCTGCCTTGTGGCTTGCTGCCTCCAAACCTGCTGTGATTCCACGCAGGTCCTAGTGCCTGCCTTGTGCCCTGCTGTAAGAGTGTGTCGCGAAATGATGCATGTCTAAACAGTGTGTCACCAACATGAAAAGTTTGGAAAGCTCTGATTTAATGTTAAGCACAGATTGCAGGGACACTCAAACTTTGCAGTACTTCAGTCACCCACTGGAGTTAGCACAGGCAAAGTGGGGAACAAAGGCCACTGCGAGTTTTGACTGTGCTCCTGCTTTGCTTGTTTTTAAAAATTGTGACCCCCCCCATGTTGCTCATAACCCCCATGAGTGAGAGGGTCCCAACCCCTAGTTTTCAAAGTCTTTTGTGTGTCAACTTAGACAACATTTCTCTCTATAGTTCTACCTCACATTCAGCAGCCGCCTAGGATCAGCATTTTAGATTTCTGATGCAAATAATAGCTCAATAGCATAAATAGTAGCTTCAGCCAACCACCTTTTTCTGGTCATCTTACATAGTCAGAGTACACAAAAGCACTCAAAATTTGGATACAAAAGTATTCCCACAGAAGGCCAAGTTTCTACTTCATGACACAAAGAGGAAAGGGTACCATATTAATTAGACAAAGATTCGTTTCCTCATTTGCAGCATTGAAGTCCAAGAAGATTGTTCTGCACTTGAAAAAGCATCTAGTCTGGTTGTGGTCAACAGGAGATTAAATTCTCTGAGGAGGATTAGCTACTTTTGCTAAGGCTTGGTCAGAATACAGTCCCACTGGCTGTTTAGCATAGTTTTCAGCAGGGAATCTAGTAAGAAATACCCTAAACACAGCCGTGTCCACTTTGGCGAGAGAAGCAACTTCTATTAAATGTTGGTTTCAGCTGCTACGGAGTATTGCACAGCACGCTGAGGGAGTTATGCTAACAAGGCCAGAGCTAGCCACCATTCCTCTGGAAGAAACCCACCTATGCTATATGGTTATGAGCTGAGAGAAAGGGTATGCCAGACCTCCTGACAGACCCTTCTTCCAAGAGCTTCCTGGCAAAAGATATCCATTGAGAGGCTGACATCAGCCACATTGAACTTCCTGATACACCCTAGTCCAGAGCTTTCCAAACTTTTCATGTTGGTGACACACTGTTTAGACATGCATCATTTCGCGACACACTCTTACAGCAGGGCACAAGGCAGGCACTAGGACCTGCGTGGAATCCTGGCAGGGCTCAGAGGCAGCAGCCGCCGCCGCGGCACAGACACTACAGCCGACACACAAGCTCTGCCCTAGACTGTTACCAGCCCTTCCAGCAAGGACTTCTCTCTTCAGTCCAGCCCAGCTCTAGGGAAAACAAGGAAGTATTTTTGATCTTCCTGCCCTGAGTCCAGATATTCAAAACTTAACAAAACCTTTTGCCGGTCCTGAAACACTGGAGTAGCTGTGCAGCCATGCAGTCTGGCAGAGGGGGAGGCATTCATGAGAATTTCCCAGGGAAGCTAAATCTCAAGGTATAAAAAGGAATATATTGAGGAAAGGGAAATAGAGGACAAACCAGGGGAGGCAACAGTCACACACATAACATTCCAAATAAAATCAGTTTAGTTAACAAACCTAAACTACAGAAACGATCAGCTCTTTCTCCATTCCCCTGGATGGGCATCCCTCTGGCAACAATTCTAGTTTGAGAATGAAAGAATCTGTAGTCTAACACATCTGAGAGTTACTAGCTTTGAAAAGGCTGATCTAGATTACTTCTGAGATCCCCTTCCACACTACGATTCTAATTTGAATCCTACAGATCAGTCAATATCAATCTGTTCAATTAACCCTCCAGGTGAGCTTCTTCTGGGGCCTTTGGGCAGGGAGTAAGTCGTGAATTTGAACTCTGAATTTGGCAGGGTAACTCTTCACAACGCAGCCGTCTCCCAAAGAGAACAGCAACGGGCATCTGCGTCAGAACTAATCAGCGAGAAACACACTATCAAATTGGCAAGTTGGTAGATTAGGAAATCAGCAGTCTAACCCCTGGTGAATTGGCAAACACATCAGCTGTCATGACCCCCTCTGGAGAAACTCATGTCTTTTAGCACGCTGAAGATAATTCACAAGCAGCTGCCGAAATCCCAGTGCGGCACAATATTCCCTGAGTCATTGCCAGAAAAGTGACGGAAGAGCTCTTTGCCAAATACGGTTAGCGGTAAAGACGTTTTTTAAATAAACAAATGCATTTGTTTTTATCTGCTTTAATTTTTCCTCATAAGAGCTCCATGAAAATCATGCTCCCCAATTCTGTGCTCCTTAAAAGACCAACCATGGTTCTGGAATGCCTTCTAATCCTAGCTGTTCAACAATCCAACCTAATTCCAAAGGGCATTGTCCTTTTCTTTAGATGTATTCAAACAAATGCTGGATAGCCATCCGTCTGAAGATCATTCAGTGGCCTGTTAGAACCAGTGAATGGAGCAGCGCTTAACGCAGTATAAGCTCGTGCACAGAAAAAGAATATTGTTTAAAAACAGAGCCTGTGAGCACGTTAGAGAGATCCAGGTTCTTAATCTTACACACTTAGCCCACCCAAGCATAAAGAATCACACACTTAGACATAGTAGGTTCAAAAAAATATGTACAAAAGAGTTCTTATGTTTATTGGTCCAGTTACATCCATTTTGTTCAGAAAGGTGACTCCTTGTTCTTCTGTCCCTAAACTTTGTGAACTCTTAGCCCTATAGCTGCTAAGAGCAGCGTGGAGAAAAGGGGGGAAAATCTCCTAGGCCCATGGCCTAAGATGGAGATTTGAGGCCTAGCACATGGCCTCTCCATGGAAGGACCAGCAGCCGCATGGTCCTTTTTCTCCGGTGGAAGCAGCAGAGAGCTGACTATGAAGGGAGAAGGAGGAAGTGGGAGTGGCAACAAAACAACTTCCTCAAAGACACAGAGAATTGCATCCTGGGATGAACTCATCTACATGCAAATGAGGCATGTTGATTTGCTGAATTTCCAACATGATCAAGGATGCTTTCATTTGAACTTTTGCACTAAATAGAACATTGGACTCAATTGTCTAAATCAGTGTTCCCCAACCCTGGCGATTTCCAGGTATGTGGACTTCAAATCACAGATTCCACAGCCAGCATGGCAATTAATGAGCCTTTGGGGAGTTGAAGGCCACGTGCCTGGAAATTGCCAAGGTTGGAAAACACTGCCTTAAATGCCCCCTTTCAACATTTTGGTTCTGTGATTCAAGGACTCTGTGATTCTGTGATTTCCCCATTCCTATGTTCGAGCTATTTACCCATCCCTGAGTCAGCAGAAAACAAGATCAAATTAAATTAATTCACCAAGATAATAGGTGACAAAGCATCACAAGTTTTATCTACCTTCAAATGGCCTTTGGGCAGCATCAGAGTGAGGAGGAAAATATTTCTTTAATACTTTTACCAGCTAAGGATAGCTTGAGCTGGGAATGAGATGAAGGCAACGTCATTGGGATGGAGCAGAAAGCAGATGTTGCCAAGACATGTTTGTGCCATGGGAAGTGGGGAAAGGCCTAAGAGGGGAATCAATAGTGTCGGAGAGGAGGAGGAGGAGGTTTCAATTAAAACATATAGAAAAGAAAAGGGTGGAAGGGCCCTCTGTCTGCAGGAGGACAATAGAAACACTGAAGTCTTTTTAATAGTGTCTGTAGTGGCGTTTTGTATGTAAGTCACAGAGCTCTTATAAATTCCTATTTGAAAAGATATAGGAATTGGAAAACAGCTTGTCCGTATTCAAGGCAACTCAGAACACAATGACCAGATTGTATTATGGAATCTGATAGACGTGTCTCTGTTCACCGTTGATGGAGCCATGCGTCAGCTAGTGAGTTGAACAGGAAACGGTGTGCTTGAGAGATAAAACTGCTCAGGGGACTCTCTGGTTCAGAGAGGAGGTTTTTCTAAAATCCCTCTCATCCTAATGGGGAACAATGGGCAGAGAATCACAAGTCACTCTCGCTGAAGTACATTGCTTAGGCTGCTTCCCTGGGGCATCATGGGGAAGGGGAGACTGGACAAAAAGGGGAGACAGTGGCTAAAACTGAAACAGCAATTGGGATGAAGCGGTGTTTGTGTTGACAGACAAACTGTTTATGAGCATTGTATGGCACATGGACATCTACAGGAGGGTAAATGGTGAAATATGCATAATGACATAATCATGCCAATACCACAACTTAGGTACTCATATCAGATGTCCTGATACAAGTACATAATCAGGGTGTTGGCGTGATTATATCGTTGTGCGTGTGCCATGAGGTCAGCATCATCATGGTTTGCTATAGATGCCACTGGCCCATGTTTTCCTTGTAGAAGGATAAGGGTTGAAGAATGTTCATCTGGTTTGCTTTAAGGATTTGATTGATGCTATTTGCCTTTAAAGATCTGGATTTACTGTTTTGAATTGGCTTTGTTTTTTGGGTTTATTAAGATTAAAATTATTAAAACTGTTGTATTAGGGTTAAAGAATGGTTATCTGGTTTGCTTTAAGGATTTGACTGATGTTATTTAAAGATATGGAGTTACTGTTTTGAATTGTCTTTGTTTTGGGGTCTTATTAAGATTGGGATTATTAAAATTGTATTATTAAATATATAGGGCGGCACGGTGGCATAACAGTTAAGACTACTGACTGTCAAACGAAAGGACGGCAGGTCGGCAATTCGAGACCTGGAAGCTCCACGTAACTGGGTGAGCTCCCGTTCTCGCCTAGCTCCTGCCAACCTAGCAGTTCGAAAGCATGTAAAAATGCAAGTAGATAAATAGGTACCACTCCGGTGGGAAGGTAACAGCGTTCCGTGCACCTTGGCATTTAGTCATGCTGGCCATGTGACCACAGAAGCATCTCTGGACAACGCTGGCTCCCTCAGCCGAGAATTGGAGATGAGCGCTGCCCCCTAGAGCCAGATACGACTGGAAGGGGAAAACCTTCCCTTCCCTTCCCTTATTATTAAGTATAATAGCAGACACCATATGTGCTTTTTAATTTGATTCTTATTATAGTAGACAGAAATGTGTAGAATAGTGGAATAAAGGGAATAATTAAATATGTGTTATCTTTTGGAGGGGAGAAAGATGTTTAGGAGGTTTATATGAACTTTTTTTCTTTATTTTAATATAAGGGGGAGGAGTAACTGTACTTAGTGATTTTTATTATGTGTTAAAGTAGAATGATTTATAGAAATAATGTGGTGTTTTGGTTTAATATAGAGTAAGAGATTGATTATGGAAATTTTTGTATACCCTTGCTGTTAAAAGTCAGAAGCCACATCTTTTTGTAAATTTGAAAAAAAAATTCTCTTGTGTTACTGCCCTTTTTTAGTTTTTTTCTTTCTTTGTTGTTTTTTGGTTTTGTTTTTTGTAGTTTTTATTCTTCTCTTGAAACTTAATAAAATTTACTATAAAAAAAAAGAATGATGAACTATACTTTTCCATTTACAGGTTTCAAAAGAATTAAAATCTCTTTGTTGTAAGGAACACAGAAAGTCTAAATAATGTCCAATGCAGAGAAAGAAGATTCACATCAGAGCTATTTTTAGAAAATATATTACCGGTTATAGACTTAATATTGATAAAATAAAGCTTCTATTGAGATGCTTTCCGTGGCTGTTATGATGAAAGGAGAGACTGCAATGTGTCACCTTTTCTCTGTGCTGCTTTCATCCACTGATTTTCTTTTACATTTATTTTTAAAATATTCTGTATTGCAAATTTTTCTGTGAAAGATGAAGGTACAGTTCTCATGTCTGAGATTAGGAAATATTTTTGTTAGCCCAGTTCTCCGCCAAAAAGAAAGAATATAACCTCTTTATTTATTTTAAAACTGAGAAATATTTGGGAGCAAATATTTTTAAAAGACTTCTATTTTTACAGAGGAAGATATTCCTTTAACTAGGCCATTCAACAGTACGTAGATTGGTACCATGCTAATGCTTTTGAAAACAATGAATGAAAGTTGGTATACTCAGGGAAAAAAAATCCATATTTGAAGTACTGTAGGAACTTAGGTGTTCCTTGAACTGCTGAGAATCTGTGTACAATTGTGGCAGAGTATATATGTGATAGACAGATAGATAAAATTGATCAAACATACAATATGTTTGATTACTTATGGATTATTTCATAACTCCCTAAATCACAGATTTCCAAACTGTGTGTTGCGACACTTTAGTGTGTCACAACACACAGTCTGGTGTGTCGCCACACAACCCGGAAGCAGCAGCGGGGGCGTGCACGGCGGCAGCGGCAGCGGTGCGCCATCAGCACTTCCGCGTTTTAGCGGAGGCTGCTGCCGCTGCCGCTGCCGCCACCGCCGTGCACGCCCCCACCCCCGCACACGCCCCCGCCCCAGCGTGCGCCCCCGCGCCGCTGCCGCTGCCGCCGCCACCATTGGTGTGTCTTTAGTGTACTTTAGAAAGCACTGCCCTAAATCATCATAGTCATCATCATCATCAGCCCAAATCAATCCACTGCAGGATGAAGGCTTCTTCACCAGCTTTCACATGCTGCAAGTCATTTCTAGTTAACACTTTTGAAGTGAATTACATTATCTGCCCAATGTTTCTTTGGGTGTTTTCTGGATCTTTTAAGATGAATTGGTATCCAGTCAAGGACTGTTGTTGTCCAGTGTTGATCTGTTTGTTGTGCAATATGGCCAGCCTATTGCCATTTCCATGAAGCTACCCACTTCATTACATCACATACTTCTGTCAATGGGCAGATCCATATATATATATTCTTATGTTGCCTTACGTTAAGCATTTGTTGTTCCATGTTTTTCTGTGTAACTTTCAACTTCTGTCCTGCTTTTGCATTTAATGTTGATGTGTTTCAACCATATTTCAGCACAGGTAGTCATCATTGGCGATCACTCGTAGCCGAGTAAGATTGTCTTCCAAAGGTAAAATTTTAACAGTGGATCTGTAAGTGGCTATAAAGGCCAATTCTGGATCCGCACAACCTCCCACAATGAGGGCATAGGTTTCCGGGTGGGAGACGGTCATGATGAGGGTTTGCCTGATGTGCCTTCCTTTTAGCTCTTTTCTCCCTTTCGCCCTGTACTCGTGCTTCTTCAAAGTCCATAGCGCCATTAATAAAGGATGACCTCCAATTGAAACGCTCATGAGTTAGGGCTTCCCAGTTCTCAATGCTGATATTACATTTTTTTAAATTAGCTTTGCGAGTGTCTTTGAATCTCTTTTGCTCTCCACCAATATTCCGTTTTCCATTGTTAAGTTGGGAGTAAAGTAGCTGCTTTGGAAGACGATGGTCAGGCATTCGAACAACATGACCGGTCCAGCGAAATTGATGTTGGATGATCATTGTTTCAATGCTGGTGGTTTTCGCTTCTTCTAATACGCTAACATTAGTCCGCCTATCTTCCCAAGTAATTTGCAGAATTTTTCGGAGGCAGCGTTGATGGAATCTTTCAAGAAGTTGGAGGTGGCGTTTGTAGAGGGTCCATGTTTCACAGGCATACAGAAGGGTTGGTAGTACAATGGCTTTGTAAACAAGCATTTTGGTCTCCCTGCGAATGTCCCGATCCTCAAACACTCTACGCTTCATTCGGGAGAAAGCTACACTCGCAGAGCTCAGGCGATGCTGAATTTCAGCGTCGATGTAGGCTTTTGTAGATAGATGGCTGCCGAGATAAGAAAAGTGGTCGACATTTTCTAGTGACACACCTTTAAGCTGGATTGATGGCGCTGCGGAGGGATTGGTTCGAACTTGCTGGTAAAGCACTTTGGTTTTTTTAATGTTAATCGAGAGGCCGAGCTTTTCATATGCTTCTGCAAAGATGTTTAGGATAGTTTGAAGATCTTCCTCGGAGTGTGCATAGACTACATTATCATCAGCATATTGAAGTTCTATAACAGAAGTTGTAATTACCTTATTTTTTGCTTTCAGCCTACTAAGATTAAAAAGCTTTCCATCTGTTTGATATATAATTTCTACACCAGTAGGAAGTTTCTCTTCAACAAGGTGTATAATCATAGCGATGAAGATAGCGAATAAGGTTGGAGCAATAACACATCCCTGTTTAACGCCGGATTCCACTTTAAATGGATCGCTTTGAGAGCCATTGTTATTCAGGATTGTTGCCATCATGTCATCATGGAGTAGCCGCAAGATGTTCACAAATTTATCAGGGCATCCGATTTTCAGAAGGATGGTCCAGAGAGCAGTACGATTTACAGTATCAAAAGCTTTAGTCAGATCAATAAACGCCATGTACAGAGGGCAGTTTTGCTCCTTGCATTTTTCTTGAAGCTGTCGTGCAGTGAAGATCATATCCACTGTTCCCCTGGAAGGGCGGAAGCCATTTTGCGTTTCAGGGAGGATGTCTTCTGATACAGATAGGAGACGGTTTGCGATGATCTTTGCCAGGATTTTGCCTGCTGTGGCTAGAAGGGAGATGCCTCGATAGTTTCCACAGTCTGTTATATCACCCTTTTTAAAGAGAGTGATAATTATGGCATCCCTAAAGTCTGCTGGAATCTCCTCCCTCATCCAGATTTTTTCGATGAGCTTATGAAGTTGTTGTGTAAGTTCAGGCCCGCCTTCTTTAAAGACTTCAGCAGGAATCCCATCAGGTCCACTAGCTTTGTTATTTTTCATTTGTTTAGTGGCTTAGCACAGGTAGTATACACCAATTAAACAAATTCTTCTTTAAGCAGGTTGGTATATTGCTTTTGAATATGCCATGAAATTGTCTAAATGCTCTCCAAACTAATTTAGTCCAGTTCAAAATTTATTCTATGATATCACCTTCCATGGTAATCTTTTGATTGAGACAGATGTACCTATTGACTTTCTCAAGTTCATGGTTTTCTTTCTTTCTTGGCAAAGGTTGGGAGTAGGTGTTCATTTCCAGCCTAATAACTTGCTGCTGTCATTTAATTCTGTTATTTGTGTTTGATGGTTTTCAGCATTGTTGGAGAAAGGGACAATGTCACTGGCAAAATGTAGTTGGTTAAGATTATTTCCCTAAATATCAAGATGTATTTTAGAAAAAATCCCATATTCCCTGATGTAATCTGAATATTAGAAGCTGAATAGTGATACAATAAAGGATTTACAGAGCTGTTTTCCATAACTGCTGTGCCGTAAGCAGATAGCTCAATGTGTCAAACTTTTATCTGTGGTGCTTTCATCACTAACTTCCTTTTGAGTTTTTCTTTAGCCACTCTGTGTTCACATGTCAGAAGAACTGACATTTTCAGACCTTGTCTCCAAGCACAGAATGAATCATGGAAGAAAATGAATCAAACACCCTTGATTGCGACCTCCACACATTAAGCTGAAGGCCTGAAAGGAGTCTTGGTCAGCTAAAGCTCTATGCTCATATGCCCTTGATCCCACTAAACACTTTGGGACAATCCCATTCAACTTGTTACCGTTATGAAAAGACTGAGATGTAGCTTGGGAGGAAGATAAGAGAACTAATTTGAGATCTTTGTATAGAATTGCATCCATCCCATCTTCCCACATGAGGAATACAGATAAAGATCAAACTCATTGCCCTAATGAATTCTGACATTACTTTCATGTTATTGGTGCAGTTGCTGAAATCTTTCTGATTTGATAGTAACTTAATCTTTCTGATTAAGCTCCTTAATATGCTTCCCCTTCTATAAAATAATCATGTGATTTTGCTGGCAGCTTAGGGTCACTACAAAAATTATGAAGCAGGAGCCTAGACAGAGAAACCAAGCCTTACTTCCATGCTTTAGCTTTCTCCGAAACTCTGGTTCAGCAATCTACAAGACCCCAGTTTCTCTCCCTAATGAATAAACACTCCAGACGCATACAAAGAAAAGACTTGTAAGGTTCAGATTTCACCCAAGTTTCAGAATCCCAAATGGAAGCTTGAGTCGAGGCTTGGATTCAAAGTAAACAGCATTTATTTTGGCCAAGACAAAAGGCTGGGTGATTCTCTCCGGACACTGTGACAATGAGCGTCCAGTGAGAAAACCACACACACACATTACAAGCTCAATGATTATATAGGGTTTGCAAAGCTAGTAAAGAAGCATGCATGAACTCTCTTCTGGTAAGAGGGCAAGGCTTTCTGTATCTGCATTTCTAGCCGGCTTTCTGTCGCCTGGTATGTTAAACAACCTTGCCATGCGTTATCTAAACGAACTCTCTCCTAAAGACAGCAGCAAGGTCTCTCTGTCTCCTTTTACCTAATTCCCTTTTGCAAGCAGTTTTCAAAAGCAGAATGGTGTTGGTTAAGCTAACCCTTACAGACTTAAGCAGTGGATGGTTCAGGAAATTCTAGATGTACTTTTACTGAACACAGAAACTGGATTCAATTTGGTAGTAGGCAGCTGAGAGCCTATCTCTGAAGAGCCACTTTGCAGCACCGGGCAGTGGTCCAGTCCATACCAATACACTGGCAGTGACAAGTAGAATCAGCACGAATATCCCAAGACCCACAACCCATTCCACAGGCGCATCCGGTTGGCTTGAAACCTGAAGATGGCAGAGAAATTAGGGGGAGATAAAATGAGGGACCCCAGTCAGTCTAATAGGGCTAATCTCTTTTGGACTACAGGTAGTCCTCGCTTAATGACCACAATTGGGACCAGAATTTCAGTTGCTAAGCAAATAGGTTATTAAGCGAATCCAACCCAATTTTACGACCTTTTTTGCGGTGGTTGTTAAGTGAATCACCATGAGCATCAAGCGAACCATGTGGTCATTAACTGAATCACACAGTTCCCCATTGATTTTGCTTGCCAGAAGCTGGCTGGGAAGGTCGAAAATGGCAATCACATGACCACAGGATGCTGTGACGATCATAAATGCGAACCAGTTGCCAAGCGCCCAAACCATGATCACGTGACTGCGGGGATGCTGCAACGGTCATAAGTGTGAGGACCAGTTGTAAGTAAATTTTTCAGCACTGTCGTAAGTCCGAACCATCACTAAACAAATGGTTGTTAAGCGAGGACTGCCTGTATTGCAAGTACAACAGAAGTTGACAGAAGAGCTCTTTCAAATATGGCTGACTATGCACCAGCATAAAATTTTTGCCTGATAGTTAAAAAAAATGTGTATCCTTGCTGGGTGTGTTTAGTTGAGCACATTTTGTCATAAGATATTGTTTCAGATGTATGATATGAATTTGCTTTTGTCTATTCTATTGTGTTGCTTCTTGGGTTGTTGAAAGATATTTAATTAATGCAGTACTTGCCAGAGTTCATTTGATTAGACCACTCTCTAATAATCTGAGAATTTAAAATTTAAAATTAAATTTAAAAGTTCAACCTTGTGACATTGTGGCAGAAGTTTCACTTTTTCACAAGGATTAAAGAAGATGGAAAAATGGTACATTGCTCATTTTGCATCTGACAGTATTCGAATCCCCGCGCAATGAGGTGAGCTCTCGTTGCTTGTCCCAGCTCCTGTCAACCCAACAGTTCGAAAGCTTAGCAAGTAGATAAATGGGTACCACCTTAAGTGGGGAAATTTGCTGGCGTCCTGTCGGGAGTCGGTTCCACCGGAGGAAAAAGGTCGGAGGAAAGATCGAATGGCGGCGGTTACGACGGACCCGGAAGTAACATCTACAAGGACGTCAGCAGCCGGCTCAAGGTATCTTGGGATATGTAGTCCGGAGCCTTAGAAGAGTCGGTTCCCTTACCCCCTCCCCTTACATGCGCAGTTAATGCACTGTATAAATTGATGAATTGTATAATGAATAATGTATATGTATGGAAGCCGCCTAGAGTCCTCCGTTAGGGAGGGGATAGGCGGGGTATAAATATCAGTATAAATAAAAATAAAATAAATAAATTTTGGTTATATTGATTATGATTTCTAGAATTGCTGTATTTCTGTATATGCTTGTAGGGTTCTCCATAGTTTTATTTGCTAGCACACAATAAAGGAAGTGACATTTTAAATAAAGATCAGAGTGAATTCATAGAATTTTCACCTTGTTATCGGTGATCTAAAACCACTTTAAATTAAGCTGCATAGCACATAATAGTAATCCCATACATACATGGGATATTATCTGTGCATGATCTAAGATCTCTTTACTTAGAAGTGTTTCTTTCTCCCCACCTTTGGTTGGAGGAGAAAGGGGTAAGTCAGCTGCTGAAAAATGAGGGATACAATCTTCTGACACTGTGTTAACTTATCACTTAACTTGCATTTTACATCCTCGTATACATCAAGTAATTCATCAGCAACACTGATGAAAATGTGCTTGATCTGTACTGACAGTTTGTTTCTTTTTCCCCTTGACTTCTTGTCCTCAATACCTCAGTTTCTAGTTTGGTCCCCTTTAGTGACCCTTTCCAAGCATGGCAAAATGACTCACCTGAGGGGCATGTAGCAACAGTACCTTGGTATTTCACATCTCTGCAAACCAGCTGCGCCTTTTCCAGCTCTGATGCCACTTAAATAACAAAAAGGGGGTTACTATTACCTCAAGCCGATCTTGCTCAAGCAGAAGAGGATTCCTTATAGATAACTCCATATAGATATCTAAAAGTGACTGGGATTTACCCACAAAAATAAATTCCCACTCTCCCAGTCCGAGCCACTTTAATTATACAGTCCAAATTTACACATGGGGCTAAAGCACGGTAGGATGTTTCTTTCTGGACTCATGTATTCTGCGAACTTCAGGTATTCAACAAACCAGGTGTAATAAATGGGGAAGCCCCCATTCACTCAAGCATGCAGTTGCATGGCTTGCACAAACACAAGGCAGGAAGCTCCCTTCCACAGTCAACCAAACCCCCAATAAGGTTTTCCCCTGCACAGTCGTGTCCGACTCTAGGGGGCAGTGCTCATCTCTGTTTCTTAGCCAAAGAGCCAGCATTGTCTGAAGATGCTTCCACGGTCATGGGGCCGGCATGACGCACGCAGAATGCTGTTACCATCCCACCAAAGTGGTACCTATTCGTCTATTTGCATTTGCATGCTTTCAAATTGCTAGGTTGGCAAGAGCTGGAGCGAGTGCAAGAGCTCACTCCGTCATGCAGCGCTCGGGTCTCAAACTGCCAACCTTCTGATCGACAAGCCTGGCATCTTAACCACTGAGCCATCGTGCCCAAAAACCCCAATACTGTACACAAAATCTCAACTGAGCAAGGAGGAAGAACACCTAAGAACACAAGCGCCAGGGGATAACTCACAGTCCCTCTGTTTGGGCTAGAGACAACAAAAGTTTAGCAGTTTTAGAATCCTAGCCTGGAGAAGAGAAGGAGAAAATAGATGCTTACCTAGGCAAGCCGAAAAGGAGATTCCCCCATCTCCACCCTTTCCAGTTAAAAAAAGTGGAGGTGTCCTGACTTCGAGTGAAGGAAAACACGCTGAGACTTGAAGTTGAAGCTCTAATGTTTATTGTCCTACTCTCCTAGACAGAATCCAGCTAAACTAAAATGAACTGGAAATGCTCAGAGAAAGGGTCTAAGAAACTAGGGCGGGGCCTTCTTTAGCCTCTTGGGAGGAAAGCAAAGCGATTCAGTACTACGCATGCGTTTCTCCCCCTGGAGGGAGCCCCCTCCTTCTCTGCCGGTTATCTCCCTGACAGGAGGACAGTTCTCCCGGTCTCTGAAGGGGTAGAGTGTCTGGAGCCATGGGAAAAAGGACTAAGCTGTTTTCTCTGGAGAATGGAGATGAGGAAGGGAGCAGTGGATTGGGACACCTGAGAGCTCCAGGAAATCATAGGAGCCAAGGTAAATTGTTCTTAAATCTCCAATTGAAAGTTACCGCATATTAGAATCAGGGATTACAGTATCTACAAAAAGTGCAAATCCTTCTTCTAGGTTTTTAGCCAAGGACTTTGAAACCATGGTGATTTGTTTTAAGGCGTGAGTTGGTCAGCTTTATTGACTCCTCTGGATACTCTGAATGTGTCTGCTTAATTGTTTCTAGTAACATTTTCACCTCAAATTTATTGTACTTGAGCAAAGCAAGCTCAGTTCTTAGATTTTTGTTCCATCTTTAGCTTTTTGAGCCTCAGATCCCACTCGCCCTAGATTGGTGCCCACTATCCCCAAGGCATTTTATGGGAGATTGAAGTTTAATATGCTGTTCATGATTTTATCAGCACCAAATGATGCATTTCATCCACCTTAAATGATTTTGGATAGTTTTACATTTTCTCTTTTAAATTTTTTTGTAAACTTGATTTTTAAACAATACTTTGGTGCATATGTTTTCAGCTCATCAAAAAAGGAGGGGCAGCTGTTCCTCTCTGGCCACATACCTTAAAGCTGTAATGGGCAGGAGATGACACTATGTTGATCTTCCTCTTTCATTTTTACTCCTAGTGTATTGGCAAGTATGTACTTAAGCTATGAAATACTCTGTCTTTCTCACAAGCTGGTGTTAAGGGGGAGGAAGCCAGGTCAAGGCACTCTTCCCCCCCCCCCCCCAGTTAGATGGTAGCTGTGATCTTGCAGGAAGGCTAGGTCAAAGGGTCGAAGTACCAAAGACCTTGTGGGGTAGAACGGAGACACTTCCTTCCACGCTGCATTTCGTACGGATACAGCCAGGCAACCTGGCCGCATCCCTCCTTTCTCTGCCACTACACATGGTTATATAAGACACGGATTATGTCATTGGGGCATGGGTTTAATTCTGTCAACAAGTCAATCTCAACTAGAACAGAATTATACTATATGGAACAAGGACTAGAATTTTGAACCATAGTAATTTTCAGCTGGCAGAAGATATTTTAATGATAAGCAGGGGCTAGAGAACTGCAGATCTCTTGGGTTTTTATATATTTTGCTAAACTATGAATCATAGTCTCAGCAGGTGAGTTACCTCTAAGCCATAGAGAATGAAACGATGGTTGGGTCCACAGAAAATGCTAACACCAAGCTGAATCTGAGTATTTCCAGATATTAAGTGGTACTACCCATCAAAATTCCTACCTTTCCCTCCTTACCAGATTTCTTGTGATATGAAAATACAGAAGAAATAGTGGGAAAGCATGGGAGGGTTGCAAAGGGACGATTATATCATGTGGACCTCCCTTAAATGTCCATCTTTGATGAACTGTCTGATGGCTACACAATAAAATTTTTGTCTGGAAGCAACCAAAATTTAAGGCATCATAAAAGACCTACATCCCTATATTCAGATACAGTACCTATAGCATCAATTAAAGCTTTGATCTTTAGGTCAAGTACATTATGAACAGTGCATGATGTCTTGTTTTCTGCAGATGTTGCAGAAAATATCACAGCTACCAGCAGGAATATGGTGGTTTTTATCATCTGCATAGCACAAGACTTCCTGAAGGGGGGAAAATGCAATCATTACATAGTTCTTGTGTCAGGTATAGCAGGATTCTGAAGAACAAGTGGAGAAAGTAGATGTAATGAGAAAATAATCAGAGGTGTAGGGACAGTCTTTTGAGGAACTAAAAATCACAAAACAAAATCTCCAAATGTTATATTTGAATCCAGTGTCAAACGAACAAAAAAGGAAATCTGAGTAAAGAAGGTTGCTAATAGGGAGGCTGCGATCAGTGAAACCACTGATCAAAGTCCATAATATAAATATAAATATAAATATAAATATAAATATAAATATAAATATAAATATAAATATAAATATAAATATAAAAATAAATATAAAAATAAATATAAATATAAATATAAATATAAATATAAATATAAATATAAATATAAATATATCAGTTACTTTTTATAAAATAAGGATATACAAGAATTTAAGTCCCTGGCTGCTGTAATGGACTGGAGGAGGGCCAATAAACTGAAACTGATTCCAGGCAAGACAGAAGTGCTGACAATGAATGAATTACCCATTTGGGAAAGTAATGCTTAAACAGTTCTAGATGAGGTAGTGCTCCCCTTAAAGGATCAAGTTCATAACTGGAGGAGCTTCTGAATCCATCTTTAACATTAGAGGCACGAGTGAATTTTGTGACACAAAGTACCTTTCACCAGCTCAGGCTGGTTCACCAGCAACTGCCCTACTTAGATAGAGAAAGTAGTACACATATTTCAGTAAGGTATTTTTAATGCGAGTCTGGGGTAAATACAGAATCTTGGAAATTTCCCATCCTCATTTATTGTGAGTTCATTAAAGTGGAGTCCTTTTGAATGAGTTAAATTCTTCTTCCCAGTTTCTTTCCACCTGGCCTAAGTTATTTATGAGATAAACAGTCAACTGTTTGATTTCATGGCAGCCCTTGATCACCCATTTGAGGGGTAAAGAAATGGCAAACACAGTTATGGGGAGAACAAAGATACTTTTAAATATCTTTCACGTTAAGAAACAACAACATTGGAAATACATCTTCTAAATTTATCTAAGCTGGATGTGCCTGTTGTGAGCAGCTGCAAAATCAACAGTAACTCTCTCCCGAGTTTTTGATATCTTTTCTTTCCAAAACCACAGTCATTATATTTTTTACCCTCTGCCTACATAATGCAGGTAACTATTTTACCAAAACGCATGAGAATGTTCTTTGACATGGAGTGCTTTACGCCCACTAATCACACATAATGTATATCATTTATGAGAGGCAAGCTCACATTTATCTCCCGCTCCCCTGAGTATGAACTGCAGCCCATGATTAGTCTTGAATAAGACATACTGTATTACAAATGAAGGATAGTTAACAGCCAGTAAATATATACTGATTTATTTTAAAGTCTATAGCAGAGCTTTCCAAAGTGCCGCCGCTGGCGACACACCAGCGGCGGCGGCAGCAGCAGTGCTGTGGCGGCGCGCACGCGCACGGCAGTGGCACAGGGGGTGTGCGACGGCACGCATGCGCACGGCGGCAGTGCAGGGGGGCGTGCGGCGGTACACGCGCGCACAGTGGTGGCGCGAGGGCGTGCGGCGGCGCGCGCATGCACGCATGGCGGCGGCGGCAGCCTCCGCTAAAACGCAGAAGCACTGATCCCGCGCCGCTGCTGCTGCCACCTTGCACGCGCGCGCCGCCGCTTCCGGGTGGTGTGGCGACACACCACGCTGTGTGTGTGGAAAGCTCTGGAAAGGCACACAGTTTGGAAAGCTCTGGTCTATAGGAATACATTTAAGGCTTTTAGAGGCATGGCTGGATCTACAATTCATCTTGCACATCTCAATATTTCAATGTCTATATTTCAGTGTTTGTACTTCTATAGCCCTCTGGCAAAGGAGATTGTTACCTTGTCGTGGTGCTGGAGTTTGAACATCTCAATGAGCACCATGAGCTAAACCGTGAAGGGACACCCAAGACGGGAAGGTCGTGGCAGAGAGGTCAGACTAAATACGATCCCTGGGGAAGGTAATGGCAACCCACCCCAGTATTCTTGCCGTGAAAACTAAATGGATCAGTACAACCAGAGATATGTCGGTATACCATCGGAAGATGGGACTCCCAGGTCGGAAGATGGTCAAAATGCTACTGGGGAGGAACAGAGGATAAGTTCAACTAGCCCCAGATGTGATGACGCAGCTAGCTCAAAGCCGAAAGGACGGCTAGTGGCCGACGGTGCTCGTAGTGAACGACGAATCCGATGTTCTAAAGATCAACACACCATAGGAACCTGGAATGTAAGATCTATGAGCCGGGGCAAATTGGATGTGGTTATTGGTGAGATGCCAAGATTAAATATATACATTTTGGGTGTCAGTGAACTGAAATGGACTGGAATGGGCCACTTCACATCAAATGACTACCAGATCTACTATTGTGGACAAGAGGACCACAGAAGAAATGGAGTAGCCTTCATAATTAATAATAAGTGGCTAAAGCAGTGCTTGGATACAATCCAAAAAACGATAGAATGATCTCAATTCGAATTCAGGGTAAGCCATTTAACATCACAGTGATCCAAATATACGCCCCAACCACAGATGCTGAAGAAGCAGAAGTAGATCAGTTCTATGAGGATCTGCAGCACCTACTGGATAATACACCAAAAAGAGATGTTATTTTCATTACAGGAGACTGGAATGCTAAGGTGGGTAGTCAAACGACACCTGGAATTACAGGCATGCATGGTCTGGGAGAACAAAATGAAGCAGGACATAGGCTGATAGAATTTTGCCAAGACAACTCACTGTGCATAACAAACACTCTCTTCCAACAACCTAAAAGACGACTTTATACTTGGACTTCACCAGATGGTCGACACAGAAGTCAGATTGGCTACATCCTTTGCAGCCAAAGGTGGCGGACATCTATACAGTTGGTAAAAAAAAGACCTGGAGCTGACTGTAGTTCAGATCACGAACTTCTTATTGCACAATTTAGAATCAGACTAA
Organism: Charina bottae; assembly: GCA_023362775.1. NCBI lineage: Eukaryota > Metazoa > Chordata > Lepidosauria > Squamata > Charinaidae > Charina > Charina bottae. The sequence continues at coordinate 113,903,216 of JALMGJ010000002.1, forward strand.
AGAGAATAGGGAAGACCCACAGATCAGTTAGATATGAGCTCACTAACATTCCTAATGAATATGCAGTGGAGGTGAAGAATAGATTTAAGGAACTAGATTTAGTAGATAGGGTCCCAGAAGGACTATGGACACAAGTTCGCAACATTGTTCAGGAGGCGGCAACAAAAAATGTCCCAAAGAAAAAGAAAACCAAGAAGGCAAGATGGCTGTCTGCTGAGACACTGGAAGTAGCCCAAGAAAGAAGGAAAGCAAAAGGCAACAGTGATAAGGTGTCCTGACTTCGGGTGTAGAAATAACACGCTGAGGCTGGAATCAAGCTCTAGTGATTTATTACCAGATTTATTAACAGAATCCATCTAAACTAATATGAATTGGCGATGCCCAAAGAACAAGCCCACAAAACTAGGGCGGGGCTTTGTTCAACCTCTTGGGAGGGAAACATAGAGATTCAGTACTACACATGCGTTTCCCTTCCTGGAGGGAGCCCCCTCCTTTTCCGCCCGTTATCTCCCTGACACAAGGGGAGATATGCCCAATTAAATGCAAAATTCCAGAGGTTAGCCAGAAGAGATAAGGAATTATTTTTAAACAAGTAATGCGTAGAAGTGGAAGAAGACAAGAGAATAGGAAGGACAAGAGACCTCTTCCAGAAAATTAGAAACATCGGAGGTAAATTCCAGGCAAAAATGGGTATGATCAAAAACAAAGATGGCAAGGACCTAACAGAAGCAGAAGAGATCAAGAAAAGGTGGCAAGAATATACGGAAGATCTGTACAGGAAGGATAATAATATCGGGGATAGCTTTGACGGTGTGGTCAGTGAGTTAGAGCCAGACATCCTGAAGAGTGAGGTTGAATGGGCCTTAAGAAGCATTGCTAATAACAAGGCAGCAGGAGACGACGGTATCCCAGCTGAACTGTTTAAAATCTTGCAAGATGATGCTGTCAGGGTGATGCATGCCATATGCCAGCAAATTTGGAAAACACAAGAATGGCCATCAGATTGGAAAAAATCAACTTATATCCCCATACCAAAAAAGGGAAGCACTAAAGAATGTTCAAACTATTGAACAGTGGCACTTATTTCACACTGCAGTAAGGTAATGCTCAAGATCTTGCAAGGTAGACTCCAGCAATTCATGGAGCGAGAATTGCCAGATGTACAAGCTGGGTTTAGAAAAGGCAGAGGAACTAGAGACCAAACTGCCAATATCCGCTGGATAATGGAGAAAGCCAGGGAGTTTCAGAAAAACATCTATTTTTGTTTTATTGACTATTCTAAAGCCTTTGACTGTGTGGATCATAACAAATTGTGGCAAGTTCTTGGTGGTATGGGGATACCAAGTCATCTTGTCTGCCTCCTGAGGAATCTGTATAACAACCAAGTAGCAACGGTAAGAACAGAGCACAGAACAACAGACTGGTTTAAGATTGAGAAAGGAGTATGGCAGGGTTGTATTCTCTCACCCTACCTATTCAACCTGTACGCAGAACACATCATGCGACATGCTGGGCTTGATGAATCCAAGGCTGGAGTTAAAATCGCTGGAAGAAACATTAACAATCTCAGATATGCAGATGATACCACTTTGATGGCTGAAAGCGAGGAGCAGCTGAGGAGCCTTATGACGAAGGTGAAAGAAGAAAGTGCAAAAGCTGGGTTGCAGTTAAACCTCAATAAAACCAAGATTATGGCAACCAGCTTGATTGATAACTGGCAAATAGAGGGAGAAAACGTGGAGGCAGTGACAGACTTTGTATTTCTAGGCGCAAAGATTACTGCAGACGCTGACTGCAGCCAGGAAATCAGAAGACGTCTACTTCTTGGGAGGAGAGCAATGACAAATCTCCATCAAATAGTTAAGAGCAGAGACATCACACTGACAAAAAAGGTCCGCATAGTTAAAGCAATGGTATTCCCCGTAGTAACCTATGGCTGCAAGAGCTGGACTATAAGGAAGGCTGAGAGAAGGAAGATAGATGCTTTTGAACTGTGGTGTTGGAGGAAAATTCTGAGAGTGCCTTGGACTGCAAGAAGATCAAACCAGTCCATACTCCTGGAAATAAAGCCAGACTGCTCACTTGAGGGAATGATATTAAATGCAAAACTGAAGTAGTTTGTCCACATAATGAGAAGACAGGATACCCTGGAAAAGATGCTGATGCTAGGGAAAGTGGAAGGCAAAAGGAAGAGGGGCTGACCAAGGGCAAGATGGATGGATGATATTCTGGAGGTGACAGACTCGACCGTGGGGGAGCTGGGGATGGTGACGGCCGACAGGAAGCTCTGGCGTGGGCTGGTCCATGAAGTCATGAAGAGTCGGAAGCGACTGAACAAATAAACAACAAAAACTTCTATAGCCACATGATCTTATACTGATCAAGGGATCTATCTCCAGATCAAGGTGGACACAGCAGATTTTAATGCTCAGATATAGTATTTGCAAAATTGATGATTCCAGATTTCTTTTTTTGTTGTTGTTCCATGAAAGCTGTGAGCAACCTATACTGCAACTTGATACTCCCTTGCATCAAATATAGTATTACTCAATCTGCTTTCCTGGAAACTCACATCTGAACCAAGATTGAAATTTGGTACAGATTGGCTTCAATATATTTATTCTGTTTCCCCAAACAAGAAATCCAGCCATGGTAGGGTTACAATGCAAGTCAGATTTGTGGGGAAAAGCCATCTGCTAAAGGTTCTAACTATTTAAGTACTGTAGATCATTTTCAGTACCTGGTCAATCTGTTAGAATTGGAGTGGCCAGTATAACCCTAGCAGATTTTGAATTTCCACTCATATTTACTCTGTTTGTTTCCCTCCTGTTTTCCTATTTCCTGCTTTTAAAAAGCATTGAGCAGGATGAAGAAGTCTCAATAAGTTGAAAACTTGAAATGATTAAAGAGTTTTTTCCCCCCACAATCTAATGACTTCCTGCTTATTTAAGAACATGGGTAACTAGAATCTGCTTTGTCAAATTTGGGGAAAGATTGATTTCAGTATGTATCAACTTCTCCCCTAATATCTTCTTGATTTAACACAGCATTTTGTGGAGGAGGCAGTTGAAAGAGAAAGTGTACAATGTAGACATGCCTAAAATATTTTTATTTTAAAACAAAAGTTTTATTGACTATTCTAAAGCCTTTGACTGTGTGGATCATAACAAATTGTGGCAAGTTCTTGGTGGTATGGGGATACCAAGTCATCTTGTCTGCCTCCTGAGGAATCTGTATAACGACCAAGTAGCAACGGTAAGAACAGAGCACGGAACAACAGACTGGTTTAAGATTGAGAAAGGAGTATGGCAGGGTTGTATTCTCTCACCCTACCTATTCAACCTGTACGCAGAACACATCATGCGACATGCTGGGCTTGATGAATCCAAGGCTGGAGTTAAAATCGCTGGAAGAAACATTAACAATCTCAGATATGCAGATGATACCACTTTGATGGCTGAAAGCGAGGAGCAGCTGAGGAGCCTTATGACGAAGGTGAAAGAAGAAAGTGCAAAAGCTGGGTTGCAGTTAAACCTCAATAAAACCAAGATGATGGCAACCAGCTTGATTGATAACTGGCAAATAGAGGGAGAAAACGTGGAGGCAGTGACAGACTTTGTATTTCTAGGCGCAAAGATTACTGCAGACGCTGACTGCAGCCAGGAAATCAGAAGACGTCTACTTCTTGGGAGGAGAGCAATGACAAATCTCCATCAAATAGTTAAGAGCAGAGACATCACACTGACAAAAAAGGTCCGCATAGTTAAAGCAATGGTATTCCCGGTAGTAACCTATGGCTGCAAGAGCTGGACCATAAGGAAGGCTGAGAGAAGGAAGATAGATGCTTTTGAACTGTGGTGCTGGAGGAAAATTCTGAGAGTGCCTTGGACTGCAAGAAGATCAAACCAGTCCATACTCCAGGAAATAAAGCCAGACTGCTCACTTGAGGGAATGATATTAAAAGCAAAACTGAAGTACTTTGGCCACATAATGAGAAGCCAGGATACCCTGGAGAAGAAGCTGATGCTAGGGAAAGCAGAAGGCAAAAGGAAGAAGGGCCGACCAAGGGCAAGATGGATGGATGATATTCTGGAGGTGACAGACTCAACCATGGGGGAGCTGGGGGTGGCAATGGCTGACAGGAAGCTCTGGCGTGGACTGGTCCATGAAGTCTCGAAGAGTCGGAAGCGACTGAACGAATAAACAACAAATAGTAAACATTTTGCCAATACCTAAACAGTTCACTGGAAATAAATTGACTTAACTCTCCAACACTGCTGCCGTAGTGGGATCAGAGAGGCTGGAATCTGCTTTCAAAGCAGTGCAGAATCCCTGTGTGAAAGTGCCCATAGACACAAAGCTTTTGCTACATCAGTACTATACTCAGCCTGCTAGCTGAGTCTTTTGCACACTACAATATTTATACACCCAGAAGGGAACAGAATCAGGACTCTTCACTTCTGACACTGCTTCTACACACATTCAGCATAAATTGTGAAAACACCACTCCATCTAATAACATGACATACTTCTCCTGGGTAGCGTTTGTACCCGAACTGATTATTTCACACATTATGCTGAAAGTGTACAAGAATCCCAAGTGAGAAAAACTGGTATGACTCCGACTGTCCTTCTATAGACATCCCAAAGGATGTGTGAATAATTAATGTGTGTGCTATTTATGGATAGGAAGTTAGTGTACAGTTTCCCCCCCTGTTTAAGAAGTGGTGATTTTGAGTTATCTGATGAAATGTCTGCATACCTGGGATAACAGGCACACACACAAAATGTTCCATCTCTCAGTGAGATAACAGTAAATCACTGTAATAGAGAGAATACAGCTGTAAAAAAAAGAGAAAGTATAGTCAAACAGCATTTGAGAAGAAGCCTCCATCCTGCTTTTGGATTACATGCAGGCAATATGAACATCAAACCACTTACCAAGATGAAGTTTGATACATGCATATGAGCTGTGACACCGCTTTGCAATTTTGAAACCAAGCCACTTAGATCATTCCCTTTTCCAGCCATAATAATAATATGGGAGAAACTTTTTAGCAGGCAAAAGTGACTTTTGTCATTCTATAGTGCAAGAGGGTTGCAACAGGATAAAGGAACCAGCACTTGCTTCCAGTTTGGGGCAACAGCATACACACACACACACACACACACACACACACACTTAATTCAGCAATCAGCAATTTCCTAATATCTCATATCTGGCTATCAGATCCCAGCTCCATACTGGATGGAAATTCAAGTAGAGGACAATTCATAAAATTATTGATTCATACTTTTATTGAGCACAGGAACTGGAGCCAACCTGACAGCGGGTTGGAGCCATCAACCTGCCATCAAAGCAGCTTAGGAGCCATCAACCCGCAACAGCGACTTTGCAGCACCGGGAAGAAGTCCAGTCAATATGGGCACATTGGCAGTGGCAAACTGAGTTCCCACGAATATCCCAAGATCCACAACCCATTCCACAGGCACATCCGGTGGGTATAAAACCTAGGAGGGAAAAAAAGAAAACAAGAGAACGTTAGAAAAGATGGAGGTTATGCAGATCTGGCATCAGTTCAGTTGAATGCTTGGAACAGCTGTGATAATTACCAAGCTAAGCAGACCAACCAGATTCCTTCAGCAGCCTAGCTTAGTTTGCATTTTGTACCCATGCGTGCACCATGCAAGCAGATTTCAGAGAAAGGGGTTTGATGGAGTGTTTTCCCACCTAATCCTCTTCTCTTAGCTCCTGACCTTCTCCCAGCAAGTTATTAGTTTCTCACCTGAAGGACAAGTGGCGTCAGCACCACGAGCAAACACATCTTGGCAAACCAGCTGGGCCTTCATCAGCAATGAAGACACTGGAAAAGGAGACCAGTGGTGATTATTAACACATGCATCCTTACTCTAACAGGATTCCTTATTTCTGCTACTATTTCTGCTTTGCTGTCATCTGCTTTGCTCTCATACTTGGCTTTCGTTCTCAAGAAAGCAGGAATATATTCTGCATAGTCATGTACAGAAAACAAAAAACTACCTCATCATCAAACTTAGCATGTTTTACCATAGATAAAAGAGAAGAAGGGAAATCCGGAGGTCCTCAAAACAGAGTGGAGGAAAAACCTAAGGCATAAAATAAATATTTTTACTGCGCCTACAGGGCAGTTATGAACAAAAATTAGTGAATGTCAAGGGGAACTAGTCATTACATAAAGTACTGAGCAGATTTCTCCATCTGAGAAATCACATGAGAAACTGAACAGATTTCTCAGTCTTTGCCTGGTCAGAAGCTCCATTTTGGCATGGGTGACATGGTTCCTTCCTGTAAGCACAATTTCTTCAGCTACCACCCAGTCCTATAGCCATAAAGCTTTTTTCAACTTGTGGAACTTAACATTTTAACCTTTTTTAAAAGGAGTGAGAACCTTTTAAAGTACTTTATTGGCCTCTAGGAGCCTGCTATGTTTCTCTGCCTGAATGCTCTAGGCACCACATGGACCCAGAGATCTTTCCGGAATGGAAAGATGCTGAGGGGCTGAATGGCAGCAATTCTCTTTGAAGGGTTCCCAGCTTTGGCATGAGGGGTAGGTGGGCTGGGAAGAAATGAACAAATGGACGATTCGTGTTGCCTGGTGATGGGGAAGGCTGGGGATACTGGCCAGGAAATTGGCAGAGTTGAGTTGGAGATGTGTGAAGGATCTGGAAAGAGGAAGCGGGGTGACTGAGGATGGGACAAGGGCAACCCAACAGGGTAGAAGGAAACAAAAATCAGGATTAAAGGTGGGGGAGGTTCCAGACAACAAAGTGAGATTTAATCATGAGAGGACAGGTGAAGAGGCTCTATGTTAGATGTGATGTGATGTGATGTGATGTGATGTGATGTGATGTGATGTGATGTGATGTGATGTGATGTGATGTGATGTGATGTGATGTGATGTGATGATGTGTTTGTTTCTCTTTCTTTCTTGTCATTCCATCAACTGATTGAACTTAAAAAAAACAAATCTTGAAAAGACCAGTCAGTTTTTCTACCTCTTGACCACTAGGTGGCAGCCAAGAGTTGGAGAGGGTATAAATTGTAACTCTTGGTTACCATCTAGTACAGGCATACCTTGGAGATTGTGTGATCTGGAACCAAAGAAGCAATCAAGCAAATATCACAATAAAGCAAGTCACACAAACATTTTGGTTTCCCAGTGAATATAAAACTTATGTTTACTGTAGTCTATTAAGTGTGCAATAGCATTATGTCTAAAAAAAACATAGTACATACCCTAATTTAAAAATACTTTATAGCTAAAAAATGCTATAATCATCTGATTAATAATAATGAAAAAGTTTGAAATATTGTGAGAATTACCAAAATCTAACACAGAGACACTAAGTGAGCAAATGCTGTTGGAAAAATGGCGCTGATAGACTTGCTTGACAAACAAACCACAAACCTTCAATTGGTAAAAATATGCAATATCTGCGAAGCGCAATAAAGCGAGGTATGCCTGTAGTTGGAATTTGTGCAGCTGCTGGGTAAGTGCTCTTGAAAAGCCGGAGTTTGGGAGAGTTTAGTTGTGGGGATCAGTGTGGGAGCTGTCAACTACCCAATGAAGATTGAGGAGAGGACGACAGGAGGCAGGGCTGAGGGCTCCTAGGAAGGGAATTCCCTGCCAGGCAGGTACAGAAGTACAACAGGTGATTCCTTCCAATTAGGAATGGTAAGCCAGAGGCAGGCTAGTCTGTTTCAAGGCTTTGCACTTTCTAGGTCAACCACTCTTCTGGGTTACCAACCCATTTATAGAAGTTGAAAAAAAGTGGCCACAGAACCTTCCAGATGGAAGAGGCTGGTCCCTCAAAAACTCGGCAGAACCAATTGGAACCACTAGTGTGCCAACAGAGAACACATTGTTTCAGCTGCCTCTCCCAAGCACATTAACACACTCTATGTTGCCTGCACGGAGCATCGGATGGTAGGATAAGAAGAAACTTGGCTTTAGATGCCACTTTTAGAGCAGAGCATCTAAAGCCATCCTCTGGCTGTATCAGCTGCAGATGGACAATGGGGATGTAGGCTGTGGCTTGCAGACACATCCTCTGGAAACAGTTAGTGACCCATCCTAGTACCAGGGCAAGGAGGCCGTGTGGATTAGCTCTTTGACACCCTGCATTTTATTGCTTCGTATTTCACCGATATAGGGTCACCAAGGGTTAAACAAAATAATGTAGGACTTTTTTAAAGTCAGCCTTTACCACAAAATTATTTTCTGTACTTCATTCTGTCTGAATGACCAAATGCTTTTCCTTGAAGATGTTGTATATTTGGTTCATTAATGCAATCCAAATTAATTTATGCATGTGGAACTTCCTGGTCACACCAGGAGAGGGCAAGAGTGCAAAAAATACTCTGATACGTAGAATTAGACTCTCTGGGCACTTTCCATGAGAAATCTGTCTCTGGATCAAACAGGCACCTGAACTATGTAGATTAATTTATCTAAAATGAAAGAAAATCAGTAACCACACAAGCAAATTCAATATGCCTATAATATAACTTTTTCTGGTTTTTCTACTCTAGGTTAGACAAGAGATCTGAAGCGTATGGCTCATGCCTAAGGCAGGTGATATGTGCAATAAAGTATCTGTCTGGAAGCAGATAGAAATAGTCTCAAGCACCAGAAATGATTCCCAAGATTCTCCATATCTACTGTAAATACCTGTGGAACCAATTGATTCCTGAATCTTCAAATCAATCACACTATCAACCAAACATTTCTGAGCACTTGCATATTTTGCAGAAAGCAACGCAGCCAACAGTAGGAATCTGGTGAGCTTCTTCATCTTAGTGGCGCAGAACGTCCTACAGAGAAAAAAAAAGTTGTATTCATTCACTCTGACATGGCAGGGATACCAAAATCTGGAGGGCAAAGAAGGAGAAGCAGAACTCATAAGAAAATTACTGCAATTACAGAATCACTACAATATTACTTAAAAATCACAAAGCAGTGACGTAACTCTTAGTTTCACAGAAGGCTCAGTACAAGGTGATGAGCAAAGGCAGATGAGGAGGAAAAGGAAAAAGGATGCTGGTAAAGAAGATTTGGTCAGAGGGGTGTGGTGGCTCAGCAGGTAGGACGCCAGGCTTGTCGATCGGAAGATCACGGAAGATCACAGGTTCGGAGGTTCGAATCCCCAGCCCTGCGTGACGGAGTGAGCTCCCGCACTCACCCCAGCTCTTGCCAACCTAGCAATTCGAAAGCATGCAAATGCAAGTAGATGAATAGGTACCACTTCGGTGGGATGGTAACAGCGTTCCGTGCGTGTCATGCCAGCCACATGACCGCGGAAGCATCTTCAGACAGCGCTGGCTCTTCGGCTAAGGAACGGAGATGAGCACCGCCCCCTAGAGTCGGACACGACTGTGCAGGGGGAACCTTTACCTTTACTACCAGGGAAACCCTAAGTCAGGAGTGTGCAAAAAAGTAGCATATGAACTACATGCAGCCAAGCAGTGTGTCCAGTGTGGCCCACAAGGCCCTTTCGGAGCCCCCTTCTTCCCATATATTTTTTTCCTCCCCATGCCTATTCACTTTACCCCCCATTTTTAAAAATTAAACTTTATTAAAATGTTAAGATAAAAAGATAATAGCTAACAAGAAATGAAAAAAGTAAAGTAAGAAAGCAAAATAAAAAAAAGAACCAAGTCAAAAGTGCAGAAAAGAAAAGGAAAATACAGAAAAAGAAAATACAGAAAAAGAATGACTTCCGACTTTTTTTTGCTACTGATATAAGTATACATTTACATTAAATTCAAACCCAGATATCATGATTTCATTTTTTCCTCTTTCACGCAAAATGTCCAAAAGGGGTTTCCAAGCAACATTAAAATTAGTCAATGTCTTCGCCACCTCAGCCAACTCCATCAACTTCACCATCCATTCTTCCATTGTAGGTTGAATCTTTCCGCCTTTGGGCATATAGAAGCCTCACTGCTGTTACCATGTACAAAAACAAAGTCCCATGAATTCTTTCCAACTGTTTGTCCATCAGTCCCAAACAAAATGTTCAGAATGATAACTGTGCATCTGGAATCATGTATGGGAATGAGAGAGGATTTGGGGCCAATCTGAACAGGAAATGGTCAGTGGGAAAAAGTTAAGCACTCATTACACAAATTTGTTTGCTCATATACACCATTATTGCAAAACCACAGCCTGAAGCTGTTATTCCTTTTCAAAGAATGTCTGGCTTTGTTCTGCCTATTCACATGCAACTATGTAGTTTGCCCTTGAACCATGCAAAGTACACCATTCTTCTCAAGAGGAAATGGATTCCCTTTCAGACTTTAGGCAGAAATAAACCCATGGCATGGTGGCTCAGCGGGTAAGACGCCAGGAAGATCACAAGTTCGGAGGTTCGAGACCCGAGACCCGCGTGAGGGAGTGAGCTCCCGCACTAGCCCCAGCTCTTGCCAACCTAGCAGTTCGAAAGCATGCAAATGCAAGTAGATAAATAGGTACCACTTCGATGGGAAGGTAACAGCATTTCATGCTTGTCATGCTGGCCACATGACCGCAGAAGCGTCTTCGGACAGCGCTGGCTCTTTGGCTAAGAAACAGAGATAAGCTCCGGCCCCTAGAGTCGGACACGACTGCACAAATGTGCAGGGAGATCCTTTACCTTTTAAACCCATGGCAGGACAAAGCAAAAGTGTGCTCCTGTTGGAAGCAGGCCACTGTGAAGCCAGCCCCACACCTCCCTGAAAGGCACTGCCTGGGGCTTTGGAATGGCTTGCAGTTCTGAGAAGGATCCCTGCTATGTGACAATCATCCTTGCCTGGGATATCAACTTTTGCTGATACCTTGCTTCCCTGATCTGTGATCCACTGGTGCTGGCTCAGTCAGATGGGATGTAACCAAGGCGACTAAACTAATAATTCTGTAAAAAAAAAAAAGTAATTTATGAATTCTGGCCACATGTCCTTAAAATATTTCAGGTACTGCTCTAACTATGAAAGCCAGTTTGGTGTAGTGGAAACTGGGAGACTGTGAGTTCTAGTCCTGCTTTTGGCACAAACCAGCTGGGTGACTTTGGGCCAGTCACTCTCTCTCAGCCCTAAGAAGGAGGCAATGGCAAACCACTTTTGAAATCTTGCCAAGAAAACTTCAGGGACTTGTCCAGGCAGTCACCAGGAGTCAACACTGACTGGAAGGTACCAAACCAAAACAAAAAACCCACCTCTAACTTGAAATGATGATGATATGTTGATGATGCAAATGTGGAAAAAGAAAGTCATAGTGGTGCCAGTAGTGCTTGGTGTACTTTGTGCCATACCAGAAGAACTGGAAAAGCACTTGGACACAATAAGTATGGACAGAATCTCAACTCATCAATTACAAAAAGTTGCATAACTTGGAACAGTGCATATATTATGACAATAACTTTAACTATCCTAGATCTTTGGGAAGGATCTGATAGTCAAAAGTACCAAATCCAATTGGCCAGAACTATCTAGTAGACTTAGACTGTGACTGTTACTGTGGTGGTGGTGGTGCTGTTGCTGCTGCTGCAGCTGATGATGATGATGATAAGTCACATGAAAACTTTCAATTTGGTACAAACCTTTAGAAGTCTGTGGAGCCACAGCTCCACAGGAGGGTCATATACGACTTTATGGCTCAGTTGCACCTCTGATATGTTTTCCTTGCTGCTTGTAATGCAGTTCCTCAAAGAAACATTCCACCCCAAAATATAATGACATAATGCACTTGATTATACAAAACTGGAATTGGGTAGTTGTGATTCAGTAACTCAGCCAATATGCCCTTTCAATGGAACGCTAAATTTCCACTAATTATAGATAATTGGTTCAGTTAAAGGGAGTCAACATATTTATCCCTCTTCCAAAATTAAGAGCTTCCAGTAGCTAATTGATCAGCTGCTGAGGAATTAGCTGGTTTAAAGCTGCAGCTTCTCCCAATGAGCTTCCCTGCCTCCCACACATGAGATTAGAAGTTGGGGAAGAAAAAAACATCTGTCTGTCTGTCTGTCTGTCTGTCTGTCTGTCTGTCTGTCTGTCTGTCTGTCTATCTATCTATCTATCATAGTTGGAGGCTCATCTCTCATTCTTTTATTTAATAAGATGTAAGCAATCGCAACTGGGAAGAATGCTGACTATTGTGGGTCCAGTGATGGAATTTCCTCCCAGAGAGCCATCAATGCTTTTCTTATACAGTACTGCTTCTAGTAGCAGATGGAGGCTGTAAAAATTCTTCCATACTGACATCTCTGAACTTTTAGTTCACCAAAATATAGCTACGCTGGGTTCTTTTAAAGATGCTACAGTTGAAATGTTAATGTTTTTAATCATTTTATTGATTATTATTGCATTTTAATATTCTGTTGCTATAAACCAGCCAGAAAATACTGCTCTTAGGAAGGTTACAAATATTGTAATAAAACAAAGTGAATAACCACTAGATTCCTAGAAACAAATTTAAAAAGATTTCTCTAGCTATGATCAATATGAATCTGTAGCAAAGTCCAAATACACCATGACAGATACTTCCATTCTGAAGCCCACAGTTCTACTGAGTTTTTAACTGGCAATTACAGCATTTCATCCATTTATTTAGTCAATTTAATCTTCTATGAAGAAAAGTTGAACCAACAAGCAAGCAAACTTTAAGGTTTAGCAACTTTGCAACACAATCAGAAGTCCCTTGGCATTCTACGGGACTGATTCTCAGGTAAACAGACACAGGACTGTAGACACTCTACCTCCTTAGAGTGCCCTCCTGCCCTTGTCAAAGGAAGTACAAACGTACCTTTAACAGCAAGAAGTTTTTTCAAAGCATTCCATGCACTGAACAAATTACCCACCTTTAAATACAGCAGAGTTGCCCAATCCTTTTCAACCGATTGGCTTAATCTTTCAAAAGTGTGTTCATCTATCTCCTCCCCTTACCAACCTAACGTACCATTCTTGTCTGCAGCAGGAACATTATTTCTAAATATTTCCGGAAACTTGGGCAATGTCCAGGTTTGCTCAATGCTGAGCCACAGAGCAGGAAGGTGCAAAAGCCATACAGTTTACCCAGAACCTGTGCTGGTACACTTCTACTGTCTTCAAGGATATTTTAACTTTGGTAACTAATCTAATCAGGAAAGCCTTGGCAGGATTAGGACAGTCAACGGGTTTTCCTCTGAGATTAACAATTTTATGCAATCCATTTGAAAATGAAAGATCTATTTGTCTATTCAGACTTGAAAATAAGGATACTTCCATTCATATTTAAAGATCCGGCAAACAGCTTGCCCCTCTGATCTCCACTTTCCTGGAGTTAGGAGATTAAAATATCCTTTAAAAAAATCAGAAATTACACAAGAAAAAGTGAACTTTCACAAAAGATACGGAAGGAAGGAAGGAATTCCTAAAGATAAAATTCCCTCCCTGTCCTGTTATAGGAAGAACCCAGTTCTGTTTGTTTGTTTGTTTAAATAAAAGCTATTCATTCAGGATTTGGGCTAAATTATTTTGGAATGAATACCTGCTGAGGTTTTCGTGTATTTTTGTCATGATTGCCATTGCCTTGATTTATGCTTTTAACTTTTGCAATTTATCTGTTTTCTGCTTTGGGATTATTCTCAGTGGAATGGGACTAGAGATGACATGAACGCTTGGGGGGGGGATTGGAAAAATGGCTGTTTTTGCTGTCCCCCCCCCCTTGCCCTTTTTTTGTATTTTTCTGAAAAAAGTGGACAAAATTGGGAAAAAATAAAAACTCTCCAACAAAGTATTTTCTTTTAGAATAAAGGAAAGGACAAGGAACCTCTATATGGCTATCCTTTGTTTCCTCAAAATGTTTTCTGTTATGTTTGTGCAATGCATAGGCATTGCACAACTATAGGCAAAAAGATGCATAGGCAAAAAGTTGCTTCAAGTCAGGATACGCACATAGCAACTGTCTACACTTCTGAAGCCAAACATGTCCTTTCCTGGGGTCCCACTACATCTGTAGAGAACAGCTGTGCGATCCTGGGAAAAGATGCAGCTGCTTTAAAGAGCTGCATAGAGGCATTACATGAGCACCCCTGTTTACTTCAAAGCACCTTACTGCTTTTGAATCCGAAGCGTGGTACAGCCTTGTTTTCTATTCCCTTGCGATAAGAGTCTGATCTAGAGGGTTGGAGCACTACAGGGTCTGAATAGGGAGGGCAAGCAGTGCATTACAACACTCAAATGCAAACGCAAGATGCATTTTGGTCCCCACAAGGGTGAAGAACATTGCCTTCCTTCACTAAAGAAAGAAGGAGCTGCTTTTGGGCTTTGTACTACTCACTATAACTAGAGATCAGTAGATCAGCTCTTATCTGGGCACATCGTGTTACGTAAACACAGGAATTATGTTTTGATTGGCTAGGCTTTATGGTTTAAATGGTTGTGTGAACCTAGCTAATGAAGTTCTGCCAGTCAAAGTTGTTTGGCTTCCTATTAAGCCTGAACAGAGCTGTTCAAAGCCTTCAGAACAAGCATTTCAGAGCAGTGGAAGCATGTACCAAGCCCTTCTTTTCAAAATATTAAAGCAGGCCCATCTTTTTCCAGGCTTATTCAGCTGCTTTGGAAGTTGCTCCTGGCTGTCTTCACGTGTGTGTGTGTGTGTGTGTGTGTGTGTGTGTGTGTGCGCGCATAGCTCTTTTACTTCTCTGGGAGAAGTGTAAAGCAAATGTGTCATGCATACACACACATGCAGTGAACAACTGGGAGCAACTTCCAAAGCAGCTGAATGAGTCTGGAAAAAGACATGGTTGCTTTAATAATTCAAGAAAGGATGGTTTGTACATGTTCCCATACATTTCAAAGCACATCTTGTGAAGGAATGGCACAGTCCTAATCTTGAATGTATCACAACTATAGACATTAGCTTGTGAAGGATCCCCCAAAGATAATTTAGACCAATTCCAAATGCTTCTGTCATATGCTGATGAAAGAGTTAAGATGGGGAAATGTTTTTCAAGCTGTGGGGAAGAGAAACTGCTCTGTTGTCACAAGTGATTCAGCACATCCAGTCTTTCATTCTTTGAAACATTGCCTCTCCCACCCTATCAACCCCTCCTTGCTTATTTAATGTAATCCGAGCAGCCCCTGTTGCAATAATGGAATTGAGAATCTAGGATTGTGTTTGTGGCTTCTGAAGGAACATACCTGTACAATTGATTCATTCTTCTGTTTTTTGTCCTGATATTGAGTAATCTATTATTTGTGAAACATGCTCCTATTGTGCTTGTTGCTCATTGACACCAATGTTCTCACTTGGATATTCCTATTCTAAAACCATGTATACAACATAATGTAGCCCCAATCATATATAAATGATATTCTGCCCTGGAGCTTATATTCCATTTTCTGATACAGTGTGACTTAGTTTCAATGGCTGTCTCCAAATTCTAAAAATAAGTGACAGGGACAAATTATTTATCTACATTTTCTTTTTTTTAATAAGAATTTTATTAAGTTTCAAACAAAGATAAAAGCTACAGAAAAATAAAAAACTACAAAGAAAAAAAGAACTAAAAAAAGATGTGAAAACACCAAAAAAAATTTTTTTTAAGTTACAGAAAGAAGTGACTTCCGACTTTTAACAGCAAGGATATACAACAATTTTCCATAATCAAACCCTTACTCTATATTAAACCAAGATCACATTATTTCTATAAATCATACCATTGGCACATTATAAAAATCACTAAATACAATTGCTCTATCCCCTTATATTCAAAGAAAAAAAGAATATATATGTCTCACGCAGTAGATCATGGCGCCCTCTAGGAACTTAATCAGTGAAAGTCAAAGATATGAGAAAGTTCAAAAGTTGTTTACATGAAGTGAGAGTGAATAGCAGACTGTTCTCAAGGGAAAGTGAACAGAAAGCTGAAGGTTCAAATCAGCCGATTCAACGTGTAGGAAAATGGTAGTTTCTTCAAATTCAGTACAACAATACTAACAGGGAGACAATTATTTAATCCTCCTTAATATTTGGATGGGAAACAAGCCAAAACTTAAAAAGAATTTTTTAAAAATTAACCCCCAAAATAACGATAAGCACCAAGAGAGCCCGCTTCTCCTTGCTGTAGAAAGCCTCTCTTAGGGTACACATACTTAAAAAAATATAAACTGGGTGATTTAGAAATGGGGTGGCCGGTCTTAGTGTCCCTTTAAGGCTACAGCGCGGCTTGGAAATGGTGACGTCCCAGCCTCCAGGCAGCTCTTACCGGACGAGTGCGAACGCTGTTTGCAATCCTCTGGCTGCAAGCCGCCGTTCCGGAGGACAGATGGGATGATTCCAAGTGTTTTCCTTACCCGGAAAAACACTCCTGGGCTTCAGGAAAAACCTGCCTGAGCCCGAAAAAATTGCCGCATTGTCAGTTCTGCCCACAGAGCCCGCAGGCACAGCTGTTCAGTCTGCCATGTCCCCACCGGAAGTCCATTTATCTATATTTTCCATTCTATGTATGAATGTGTGTGTGTGTGTGTGTGTGTGTGTATAATGCTGCCCTTTGTTGAAAGGGTACTTTGGCTATACAGAAACCAAGGGCTAGAGCATGGGTGTCCAACCTTTTGGCTTCCCTGGGCCACACTGAGTGAAGAGGAATTGTCTTGGGCCACACATAAAGTATATAATATAGTTAATGTATATAAGTAATAAAACTTCATTTATTTTTTTATATTTTTTATTATAAAAATTTTAAAAAGAGGGCAACATAAAACTAGTGGGATATTTGACCTCGTTTTTGTGAAACTAATGCATCAATGTCTGGTTTTTTGTTTTTTTTTAATTTTATTGGATTTTAAATATACAAAGCTAAAAGTTAAGAATGAAATGAAAATAGAACTACAAATTAAGAGAAAAAGAAAAGAAAAGTGCAGTAAAGGAAAAAAAAAGAAAGAAAAACACAGACAAAGAAATCGGATAACCTCCGATCCAACTATGGTCATAAGAATAAAATAGATAGTTTGTTTTTACATGCTGGTTATTCATATAACATTCATATACTTTTCTTGTCTATTATACTATATACTATTTATATATAATCTAATCATCAAATCCCCATGTTAGCTTTACTCCTCCTGCTTTTTGCAAATAGTCCATCAATGGTTTCCACTCTTTAAGAAAGTAACAATTTGAACTATCTTTTAATAAGCAAGCCAATTTATCATTTTCTGCCATCTCTAATAATTTCAACATCCAATCCTGTATTGTTGGAACACTTTGATTTTTCCAGTTTTGTGCATATAAGAGTCTTGCCGCTGTGATCATATACTGTATTATTCTAAAGAAATGTTTTTCTATTTGTTCCTCCCAAATTCCAAGTAAAAAAAATTCTGGTTTAAATGGTATTCGTATCTGTAGTATATTTTGCATCAATGAATGTATCTCAGTCCAAAATTCTTTTGCAATGTTACAAGTCCACCACATATGGTAAAAAGACCCCTCTTGTTTTATACATTTCCAACATAAGTTGGATATGTTCCCGTACATTTTTGAAAGTTTTTGTGGGGTCATATACCATCGATACATCATCTTATAAAAATTTTCTTTTAAGTTGTAGCATAAGGTGAATTTTAATCCTTTAGTCCACATATCTTCCCATTGATGAAGTTGTATATTGTGGCCAATATTTTTCGCCCATTGAATCATACAATCTTTAACTTGTTCCTCTACCATTTCTCCTTTTAACAATACTTTATACATTCTAGCAATTAAACGTTCATCATTTTCACATAATTGTATTTCAAATTCTGATTTAGTTTGTTCAAATTCTAAATTTTTTTTATCTAATTTAAATTTCTCTATAAGTTGCCTATAGGAGAGCCATTGAAAGGTATAACCTTCTTGGGCAAGTTCTTCTTTTGATTTTATCACATAGTGTCCTTGTTCTTTTTTTAATAAGTCCTTATATGTCAACCACTTATCTTTATTTCTTACTTCTGTTCTATAAAAGGCTTCTTGCGTGGAAATCCATAAAGGTCTCTTATGACATAAAATTGATTTATATTTATTCCAAATTCTCAACAGGGATCTTCTAATATAATGATTTTTAAAGTCCACATTTATTTTAGCCTTATCATACCACAGATATCCATGCCATCCAAATCTTAATTCATGACCTTCCAGATTTAATAATTTTTCATTTCTCAAAACAATCCATTCTTTAAGCCATACCAGACCACAAGCTGCATGGTATAGTCTCAAATTTGGGAGTCCTAAACCACCTCTTTCTTTTGAATCTTGCAAGACTTTATATTTTATTCTTGGTTTTTTCCCTTGCCAAATGAACTTAGAAATGTCTTTCTGCCACTGTTTAAATGGTTCCTCTGATGTCAGTATAGGTATTGTTTGAAAGAGATATAGAATTCTTGGTAATATATTCATTTTAATCGCTGATATTCTCTCCAATAATGATAATTGTAGTTTCCCCCAACGATCTAAATCTTTTTTAATATCAATCCAAAGCGGGATATAGTTATTTTGAAATAATTTAACATTTTTCGATGTTAAATAAACTCCCAAATATTTTACTTTTTTCTCCAAAGAATATCCTGTAATTTCTCTCAATTTCTCTTGTTGATGATAATTCATGTTCTTAGTCAAAACTTTTGTTTTCTGTAAGTTAATTTTGAGCCCTGCTAACGACCCAAAGTCCTTCAATTTCTGCATCAATAATTCAATTCCATCCAGTGGATTCTCTAATGTAATGATTAGGTCGTCTGCAAAGGCTCTTAATTTGTAAACTTCTTTTTTAACTCTGATACCATGAATACCATCATCTTGTCTAATATCTCTAAGTAGAACTTCTAAGATCAATATGAACAAAAGCGGAGATAAAGGACAGCCTTGTCTTGTGCCTTTTTGTATTTCACAAGGTTTACTAAATTCTCCATTGACAATTATTTTTGCAGATTGGGGTGTATAAATTGATTTAATCCATTTAATAAAATTCCCACCAAAGTTCATAATCTCCAATACTTTAAACATAAAGGACCAATTTAAATTATCAAATGCTTTTTCAGCATCTATGAATATCAAGGCGGCTTGTTTTTCATTATGTTGTTCTAGATACTCTAATACATCCAAAACATTTCTGATATTATCTCTAATTTGTCTTTTGGGTAGAAAACCTGCTTGATCTTGATGAATAAAATTTCCAAGAGTATTTTTCAATCTTTCCGCTAAGACTGTCGTAAATATCTTATAATCATTATTCAATAATGATATTGGTCTATAATTCTTTGTTGAGTTCAAATTTAGTTGTTCTTTCAGAATCAAAGTAATATGAGCCTCTTTCCATGTTTCTGGCATAATTCCTGTTTCCAAAATTGAATTTATAGTTTTTTGGAGAGGAATACTCAATTCATCTTCAAAGTATTTGTAGTAGGCTGCCGATAGTCCATCCGGACCTGGTGCTTTTCCACTTTTAATTTTCTTAAAAGCCATTAACATTTCTTCTTTTGTTATAGGATTATTAAGTAATGTTCTTTGTTCATCATTTAAAACAATTAATCTTTGCTTACTCATATATTCATCAATTTCAGCTATATTAACATCCTGTTTTTTATACAATGCTGTATAGTAAGAATGAAATGCTTCTTGTATTTCCACATTATTCACTAGAATTTTCCCTTTATGTTGTATATTAGAAATTATATTTTTTTGTCTTTGTTTTCTTAACTTATGAGCTAACCATCTTCCTGGTTTATTTGCAAATTTAAAATATTTCTGTTTTGTAAATTTCATTTGTGTTTCTATTTCCTGTACCAAAATCATCGAAATTTGTTTTTGTAGAAATTTAATTTGAGTTATCAATGTATTATCCATCGGTTTGGCCCTCAGACATTTCTCTTTATTTTTAATTTCATCCAAAATCAATTGAATTTTTTCTTGTTTCTTTTTCCGCATTTGAGCATTATATTGAATAAAATAACCCCTCATATACGCTTTACTTGCATCCCAAATTACTTGTGTACTGGTATCCTTATTTGAGTTAAGTAGAAAGTATTCTCTTAGTCTTTTCTTACATATGTCAACAACATCTTCTTTCCGGAAAATTGACTCATTTAGCCTCCATCGAAATGCATTCCTTTTTCCTTTGATAGTTAATAAAACAGGGTTATGATCTGATATAATTTTAGGTAGAATTTCAGCTTTATTTACATTCATCATTAAAGTTTTAGAGATCAAGAACATATCTATTCTGGAAAATGATCTGTATCTTTCTGAGTAATATGTATATTCTTTAGAGTTTCCATTCATAAATCTCCAAATGTCTTGTAAGTCCAACATATCTTTTAAATCAAAGAAAGTTTGGGGTAGTTTTCCCTGTGTAGGTTTCACTTTTTTTTGCGAATGTCTATCTTCCATTGGGCTAATCACCCCATTCCAGTCCCCCATAAAACACCAATTCTCATATGATAAATCCAAAAGTTTGTCCATTAAGTTCTTATAAAATAATCCTTTATCAAAATTTGGAGCATAAATCCCAACTATCAATGTTTTAATCCCCTGTATATTTACTTCCACTGCAATATATCTTCCTTCATCATCAGTCAATATTAATTTTGGATTAAGTTTTTGTTGTATATACAGGACTACCCCCTTAGTTTTTTTTAATCCAGCTGAAATAAATTCTTCTCCTAGTTGTTTTTGAATCAAATACTTAATGTCTTTTTTACAAATGTGAGTCTCTTGTAGGCAAATTACATCCAATTTTATTTTTTTCAAAAAATGAAAAATTTTCTTTCTCTTTTGGGGAGAATTTGCCCCATTGATATTCCATGTTAGATATTTAAAATCCATGATATTTAGATATTTAAAAGCTCTTTTTTAAATCCACTCCGGTAGCTCCCATCTCCGATAAGTCCTCACTCTTTTCCTTATCTTTAAATGTCTCTTTCATTTCTTCCAGAACATTAGATACTTCACTCATATCTGTCATATATTTCTCTATGAAGGCCTTTGCTTTCAAAATGGAATTTATTTTAAATCTTTGTTCTTTAAAAGTGAAAGATACTCCTTCTATTCTTTCCCATCTAAATGATATGTTATTTTGCTTTAATTTATCTGTAAAGAAGGAGTATTCTTTTCTTTTTCTTAATATTCTTAATGGGACTTCTTTTAAGACAATTATCTCTTTCCCTGCTATATTTAATCTGTCACTGTAGTGCTTCTTCAAAATTTGTTCTTTTGTAATTTTCCTCACAAAATATATCAATATGTCTCTTGGCACTTTTTTCTCTCTAGTGTAACGTGAGTTAATTCTAAAGATTTTATCTATTTCTGAATCCAGATCTTCTTCTTCTATCTGTAAGTATTGAGCTAAAGCACCAACTATATATTCTCTCGTATTCTCATCTGACTTTTCTGGAACTCCTCTCAATCTCAATATGAATTCTTTTTCTCTCATTTCTGCTAAAGCGATGGCAGCTAAATTGTATTCCATATCTTTAATAATAGATTCTGATTTAATCTCTAATTTCTTTACTTGTTCTTGTGTCTCTTTAGATTCCCCTGATAAGGTATTTACTACCTCTTTAATATTTTGTGTTTCTTTTCTAAATTCTTCTTTTAAGTCTTCTTTCATCGCTTCCATTTTTTTATCTACTTGTTGACCTAAATTGTTGATTTTTTTTTTCCATTTTTATATCTAAGGAGGTAATTGAATCATCCATCTTTTTCAGGGTAGCAGTTGAGTCATCAATTTTTTGATTCAGTGCTGCAATCGCATCCAATATTTTTTTCATGTCTGATGCTGGTACTTCAGAAGATGATGCGATGGAATCAGTAGGCATTCTCCCTGTTTCTTTCTCCTTTTCCTTATCTCTGTCTCTCTTCACTCTTGCAGACAGAGTGGCCATATTACGTGAAGTATTCCTGTAAAAAAGAGAGAGAAAAAAGTAACGGAAGACAAAAGGGAACAGCAACAGACAACAACAAAAAAAAAAAAAGGAAGGAAAAAAAGGGAGGTGAAAGAGGGAGGATAAAAAAAATTATTCAAAAATTCAAAAGCAAAAGGTGAATAGGAAAAGGAAAAGAAAAAAAAATTCAATATACAGTAAAAATTAAAAAGTAAAAATAATACTGCCTTTTCTTAAAAGTTGTTGCATAAAAAAAAGGACAGAGTGTACTTTGGTAAAATCAACAATTCTCATATAGAAAAAATAAAAGATAAAAGTACAACGGGTATTTCCTTTAACTGTAGTCAAAATATCCTTGAAGAATTTTAATAACAATCCAGTTCTCAGGCAAACTTATAATCAGAAGTCTCAAAGAGGAGAGAGGAAAAAAATCAAAAAAAAAAAAAAAAAAGAGGGGGAGAAAGGAGAGCTTCAGCTCTAGATGTCTCTCTCCAGGATAAAATATAACGAATAAGTCTATTAAAATCCCATATAGTAAGGAAATTCATAAAACTGTTCAAGGCAAAGGAACTCCAAAAATACCCTTATAATCCAAATAATCCAAATAATATCCAAGCACATTGCAGGAGAAAAAAAGAAAAAAAAGCCATATCAAGATGAAAAACAGAAATAAAATAAAATAAAATAAAAGGCAGACCATTAATCCATTTGAATTCAAAATCCAAAGAGGAAAATAGATTAGTCCCACATAAGTAGATAAGCCATTCGTCAATAGTCAATGTCACTCAATATCACTTAGCTCCGAGTAAAGTCATTATTCTTTAAACTCCCACCATTTTCTCAAGTCGTCTTGGCAAGAAGGTTACACAAGCACCAGCAATATCAATCAATCATGTCCATAGAAGGATCTTAGCAAATAATACGTAAAACTAAAATAAACACAAATATAAATCAGTGACTAAAAGTGCTGAATTTAGGTGTTACTTATCTGAAAAGATTTCGCGGTTTCCTGTGGAGCAAAAACGATGATTCTTCCAGTCGCCTTCGCTGCTACAATTTCCTTTTTCCCGTGGTGGAAAGACGGGAATTGGGAAAGAGCAGCGATTCAGCGACCCTTGTGGTTTATCTTCTGATCCCCTTCTCTTCAAAGGGGAGATTTCAGCAGTTTCTGTCTCTTTAAGAACTGCTGCAGCCAGGCAAACCGCGGAGCCGAGACAGGAGCGCTCGGTTCAACACACCGACATCTTCAGCACCCGGAAGCGATCTCGCATCAATGTCTGGTTCGATGAAATTGGCTGCAATTCTCAGTGAGTTTTCAAGGTGCTCGTCAGAAATTTTAATTCTAATTTTACTCTTTGTGTGCTTCATCCTTGAAAATAGTTGCTCACAAATGTACGTGCTGCCAAAAAGCGATGTCATGAATAAGGCGTGATTGTGAAGCGAGGGATATTTTTCTCTGGGAAGATAGGTCTTATAAAAGTCCAGTAGAGAGACATGATCAAATTTTTCTTTGAGTTGAATGTCTGATTGCAACTCTATGCATTCTATTTGAAAATTCGGAGGTAATGTAGTTATGTCGACTGAAAATGGAGTCGAAAATATACCAAAATATTGATGATTTTTCTAGAAATCTTGAAACCTGTTCTCAAATTCCTGTATCAAACTGAAAAGCAAGGCTGCATATTTCTCGCTGTTCACAGGACTGTGTTTAGCCAACATATTAAAATGTATAAAATTTTGAAGATGCATGTTTAACTCATTTAAATGAGCGGTCAAATCCACCAAAAATGCTAAATCTGTGAGCCATTTTTCATCTTCAAGTTCTGGCACAAATATTCTTTTTGATTCCATAAACGACTTGATTTCATTTCACAAATCATAAAATCTTTTCAGCATTTTACCCCAACTTAGCCACCTTACTTCAGGAACTCCTGGAATTGGCAATGAATCAATCCCTTGGCCCTTATGAAATTCACTGCTTTGATGATAATTTGCATGACATTATCCATTTTTAAAGCTTTCGCGCATAAATTTTCTTGATGTAGAATGCAGTGATACTTCATCAAACGTGAGTTGCCGGCGGCACTTGCATTGTCTTCTATCACTTTTGTAAGTCCCTCACTTTTACCAACCATCACCGGGGCGCCATCAGTAGATATACCAGATATGTTGACAATGGTTAAAGAAAATCACTTTAATGTCATTTTTACTGCTTCGTAGAAATCAAGAGATTTAGTTGTGTCTTTCAATGGCACCAAAGAAGCCATTTCTTCAGTGATATTATATTCGTTATCAATACCTCTAATAAAAATGGCAAGTTGAGCCGTATCTGTAGCATCAGTACTTTCATCCATCGCCAAAGCATAACATTTGAAATGTGTTGGGGTTTGATAAACCCAGGAATTTACTTCTAGATATAAATTATACAGAGAGGCTTGATTTCTAGGTAAAAGGTGAAATATTCTGCACAGTCACCCAATTAGCAGCCATTGTTGTAGGAATGATGTGTCATGTGTGACTCATTCAACAGGTGCTTAGAGTTAGGTTGGGTGTGGTGAATAACGAGAGTGACCTATAATGTGATTGGTCAGGTTCACTATATATGCAGAGACATTCTCATTTCCCATTATTCC
This sequence comes from Charina bottae, assembly GCA_023362775.1. Classification (NCBI taxonomy): domain Eukaryota; kingdom Metazoa; phylum Chordata; class Lepidosauria; order Squamata; family Charinaidae; genus Charina; species Charina bottae. Next base: position 113,927,756 of record JALMGJ010000002.1, read on the forward strand.
CATTTTACCTCGTGAAAGCTGTATCGTTGATGGTGTATCATTTGTTACTTGTGGAAGTGATCTGTAAATACGTATGTATATAAAGTAAATAGGATATTTGATATAACTTCTGTTTGGAGTCTATTTACTGCATAGTACTTGGATCACTGGTGCCTAGGAGAGAGGCAGGCCGCTCCATCTCCGCGTGCTCCCTCTGACAGGGTTATGGGCCCAGAGGTGGCAGAGGAGCCATAGACGACGGAAGGCTTTGCACTGGCTGTGGATCGGTGGATCGTGTGCAGTCTGTGAGCTGGAAGCTTTGGAAGCCTATCCAGGAGTCGTGTGGCTATTTGGAGTGATTTGGAGCTTTAACAGGTTCCGTGCCTGTGTGTGTGTTTTTTCTCTCTCCTACGCTTCTTTTGCAGCTGGAGGACTTTCTGATAAGGTCTGTGTCTTTAATCATCGGTGTCTGCCCAGAAGGGGCTGAAGACAGATGAGCACAGCGACGATGTTGCTGGCGGCAGTCAGGGGAGGTTTTCCTCTGGAAAGACTGAATGACAGTAATTATTTGTCATGGGCATATAAAATGAAAATGTATCTGCGGCGTGAAGGGCTTTGGAGGAGTGTACTTTGCCCTGAACCAGACCTGGAAGATGAAAAAGTTGCTCTAAAGGACGATAGAGCATTGGCAAGCATAATTTTATGTCTGGAAGATAGCCAGTTGTGTTATGTTAGAGACTGTCAGTTAGCCTATAAGTGTTGGGAAGCTTTAAAGAATGTTTATCTAAGAAGCTCACCATTATGTAAAGTTTTACTAACAAGAAAACTTTATCACGCTAGATTAGGGGTATCTGATAACATAAGGGATCACCTGCATTATATGACAGGGTTATTCCAGGAGTTGGCTCAGAGAGATATGCAATTTACAGAAGCTAACAAAGTGTATATAATTCTCAGTTCTCTAAATGAAACGTGGGATACTTTGGCAATTAGCTTTGGTTCGTTATCTGAGGAAGATTTAACTATAAGATACTTATCTAGCAGGCTTTTAGAAGAAGAGCAAAGAAGGCAGCAGTGTTCTAATGTAATTAGATCTAAGCAAAACAGTGTTTGTGTTAAGGAATGTTCTGATAACCAAAACAATGTATTATTTGTGAAGAGAAACTGTTTCTGCTGTGGGTCACAAAAGCATTTGTTGTGGGATTGTGATAAGAAACGGAAGCCGAAGGCTAAGCTGAAAATTTCCAAGCCGGGAGACGCTGCACAGCTGTCTTTAATTAGTTCAAGTGTAGAACAAGATTTAAAGGGACCATTTTTAATTGACAGTGGGGCTTGTCAGCATATAGGGAGTAACAGACAGATGTTTAAGAGTTTTAGGCAGGCTGATAAAGATCATGTTACTCTAGCTAATGGAAGCATTGCATCTGTCACTGGTAAGGGATTTGTATATGTACCAGGGTTAAACATTGAATTATCAATGTTGTGTGTACCTGAACTGGAGTACAATATAATTAGTGTGTCACAATTGGATAAACAGGGTTATACTGTACAGTTTGGTAATAATGAATGTATTGTTATGAAAGATAACAATGTTTGTGGCAAAGGTATTTTGCAGAACAATTTATATGAAATTGTACAAGCCAGGACAAGCAGCAGCCATCATGGTTTAGCTATGATTAATAAGCCAACACATGATTCATGTGCGCACCTGTGGCACAGAAGGCTTGGGCATCCGAGTTTCAAAGTGATTGAAAAGATGTCAGAAGCAAGTTCTGGAATGGAATTGAAAAAGTGCCAAGTGTATTTGGATTGCACAGCTTGTAAGGTTGCAAAGTCAAAGGTGTTTCCTGTGAGCAAATTCAGTGATAGGAAGTCACATAAACGTTTTGAATTAGTTCACGCTGACTTAATTGGTCCATTACCAGCTTCAATAGGGGGTGGGGTGCTAAATATGTTTTAGTCATTGTAGATGATTACACAAGATTTGGGTTCTGTTACCTATTGAAAGCTAAAAGTCAAACATTTGAAAAGTTTAGAAACTGGTTGCAGTTTGTGGAACGTAGGTATAGCACTAAGGTGTGTAGTTTACAAACTGACCGGGGTACAGAGTTTCTGAGTGGGAGTTTTCAGCAATGGCTCCGTAGAAGGGGCATTGGGCATAGGAGAACTAACCCACATAGTTCAGCTGAGAATGGCGTGGCTGAACGTAGGAATTTGGCATTGCAGACAGTGAAGGATTCACTCATTGCTGACTCAGGGTTATCACGGGGATACTGGGGTGAGGCAATATTAACTGCTAATTATTTAATTAACAGGTTATGGAGTGTATCTGTAAACCAAACTCCATATTATATGTTATATGGCAAGAAGCCACCATTAGCTCATTTGAAGGTGTTTGGGTGCACTGCCTATGTTCACATGCATAAGGAGGTACGTAGGAAGGGACAGGCAAAAGCACAGAAGATGACGTTTGTGGGGTATGAGCCAGGGACCAAGGGATATAGGTTCACTGATGGCAGGAAAGTTGTTATCTCTAGATCAGCAAGTTTTAGTGAGCATAGCAATTGGCAGAGATTACACGGGAGCAGTGAGGTATATCTTCCTAGTCAGGGACGTTTTGAGTTCTCAGAGCGGAGAGAGTCCACTGATGTGATTAAGAAGGAAGAGGAATTAACTCCTAGTGTGCCAATGATGCAGGATGCTACAGTGTTGCGCAGATCTGAGTGAGTTAACAAGGGCATACCACCTCAACGTTATACACCAGGTGATGTAAAAGTGTGTTTCATTGATTATGAACCTCGTAATTACAAGGACGTATTGGAGTTGCCACAACACGAGCAGAGTATATGGAAAGCTGCTATGGATGTGGAAATGAAAGCCATTAATTCTCATAAGGTTTTCAAATCTACTAGGCTGCCTGAGGGGCATAGAGCAGTAGGCTGTAGATGGGTGTATAAGAAGAAAACCTTAGTGAATGGTGATATTCAGTATAAGGCTAGGTTGGTAGCACAAGGATTTTCCCAGATAAAGAATCAGACTTATGATGAAGTTTTTGCACCAACGCTAAGAGGGGAGACATTTAGGTTTGCCTTAGCAATGGCAGCAGCTGGGAATTGTGTAGTACAGCATTATGATATCACAACAGCATATTTGCATGCTGATTTGAATGAAGAGATCTATATGATTGTAGCCCCAGGGTATGAATCAAAGATTGCAGGAAGGGTATACAAGTTGCAGAAAGCATTGTATGGACTCACGTTGCTGGAATCTAACTTTAGATAAGGAATTACAAAGAATGGGATTCAAGTGTAGTATAGCTGACCCATGTCTGTATGTAAAGCAATGTGAAAACGATGAACAGATTTTGCTTTTGATTTTTGTAGATGAGCGAAAGATCAAAGCAGGGTAATTGAATTTACTGAAAATCTGAAACAGCACTTTGATGTCAAAGATCTGGGAGAAATTAAGAATTACCTAGGAATGGGTATTCAGAAGGTTGATGGGGGTTATGTTCTAGAGCAGCGGAAGAAAATTGAAGCACTGCTAAGAGAGAACAATATGGAACAGTGTAAAGAAGTTTCAACCCCGATGACAACAGATTTTGTCATGACAGAGACTGGAGATGATGAACAAACTTCATGTGATCAAGAATATGTGATCAGTCAATAATTGGAAGTGTATTGTATTGTATTGATTTGCAATATTGTCCATCTGAGTGTAATGTAGCAGATGTGATGACAAAGCCTCTAAGCATAGAGAGACATAGGATGTGTATATCTCAAATGTGTATGTCTTCTATTCTGTACAATTGAATGTAATATCTATTGTAAATTGAAGGGGTGTTGGGTTTGATAAACCCAGGAATTTACTTCTAGATATAAATTATACAGAGAGGCTTGATTTCTAGGTAAAAGGTGAAATATTCTGCACAGTCACCCAATTAGCAGCCATTGTTGTAGGAATGATGTGTCATGTGTGACTCATTCAACAGGTGCTTAGAGTTAGGTTGGGTGTGGTGAATAACGAGAGTGACCTATAATGTGATTGGTCAGGTTCACTATATATGCAGAGACATTCTCATTTCCCATTATTCCCATTTTACCTCGTGAAAGCTGTATCGTTGATGGTGTATCATTTGTTACTTGTGGAAGTGATCTGTAAATACGTATGTATATAAAGTAAATAGGATATTTGATATAACTTCTGTTTGGAGTCTATTTACTGCATAGTACGTGGATCACTGGTGCCTAGGAGAGAGGCAGGCCGCTCCATCTCCGTGCGCTCCCTCTGACAAAATGGTCAGCTTTACTCTTCAAACCTCTTTCGATAAATTTTCCTATTTCTTCAATTCACCTGGCTATAGTCTGGTGAGACAAACTGATTTTAGAAAAATCTCTTTTTTATCAGGACAAATTGAGTTTGAGTTTGAGTTGAGGAGCCTTATGACGAAGGTGAAAGAAGAAAGTGCAAAAGCTGGGTTGCAGTTAAACCTCAAAAAAACCAAGATTATGGCAATGAGCTTGATTGATGACTGGCAAATAGAGGGAGAAAAAGTGGAGGCAGTGACAGACTTTGTATTTCTAGGCGCAAAGATTACTGCAGACGCTGACTGCAGCCAGGAAATCAGAAGACGTCTACTTCTTGGGAGGAGAGCAATGGCAAATCTTGATAAAATAGTTAAGAGGAGAGACATCACACTGACAACAAAGGTCCGCATAGTTAAAGCAATGGTATTCCCTGTAGTAACCTATGGCTGTGAGAGCTGGACCATAAGGAAGGCTGAGCGAAGGAAGATAGATGCTTTTGAACTGTGGTGTTGGAGGAAAATTCTGAGAGTGCCTTGGACTGCAAGAAGATCAAACCAGTCCATACTCCAGGAAATAAAGCCAGACTGCTCACTTGAGGGAATGATATTAAAGGCAAAACTGAAGTACTTTGGCTTTCTTCAATTTGCCTGGCTATAGTCTGGTGAGACAAACTGATTTTAGAAAAATCTTTTTTTATCAGGACAAATTTTATCTGCCACACTTTCCATACACTGCTTAATAAACTCACCATCAGTAAATGGTTTTGATTTTTTGCAATCAGATATGCTACCAAATACTGTAACTAGCTTTTATCATAGAGTCCTTTTGAGTTGTGACTTTTAAAAAAAAAATTGTTGAGACAACACTTTTTTTCAGTTCCGCTAATTTGTCTTTATGACAAATTCCTTGATACGCTTCAAATTTGGCAGCATGTTTTTTCATATAATGCCTTTTCAAATTATAGTCTTTGAAAACTGACACATTTTCCCTATAAATTAAGCATAGTGCCTTAGTATTTGTCTCGACAAAAAAGTACTCATCTGTCCATTTTTCGTTGAATACTCTTCCTTCATCTGCAATTTTTCTTTTTTTCTTTTCTTTTTTGGGTTCTGTTTTCTGTTGAAACAACGTTGAAGCCATGCTGGAATAAATTTATTTAGGAATAAATATTTTTTTTAAGAAATAACACAACAAGCCCATCGTAAATTTTTAGGTAGGCAAATAAACAAAGCAAAGTTTAATAATCAAATAAGAAAACTTACATGTCTACTTAATAATAATAACAATAAACACCTGTCGTCACAGAACACGTGTAGGTAGGTTGAAATATTATATATAATGCCAAGTCGTGACAAGCTGATGTGTGTAGCAGGCGGCTACTGCCCCCTCCCCTACACAGCATTCCATTGTTTCTACCTACGCAGTCCGCCCTTGAGCACCGCGCGATCGAGTCACAAAAAAAAAAGCAAAATAATGATAAAAGTTTACGATTTTTGGGGGCCGCATTACTAGCTGTTCAGGGCTGCATGCCTGGGCTAGAGGAACTAGTAAATAGAGAAAATCCATGTTTGTATTGTCGAAGGCTTTCACGGCCGGAGTTCAATGGCTGTTGTGGGTCTTCCAGGCTGTGTGGCCGTGTTCTGGAAGTTGTGGTTCCTAACGTTTCGCCAGCATCTGTGGCCAGCATCTTCAGAGGGCAGGAGCACAGATAGAAGCAAAATCTCTGTCTCAGAAGATATAAAATAAGATAAAATAAATATAAAAAATAAATTTTATTTTTTATATATTTTTATATATTTTTATTTTATTTATATAAATAAATAAAGATAAAAAAAATAAAATAAAAAAGATAAAAATAAGATATAAAAGGTTATAAAATCTCAGAGATTTTGCTTCTATCTGTGCTCCTGCCCTCTGAAGATGCTGGCCACAGATGCTGGCGAAACGTTAGGAACCACAACTTCCAGAACACGGCCACACAGCCCGGAAGACCCACAACAGCCAAAATCCATGTTTAATCAGAATGTAATCCCTTTGCAGGCTTGCCCAGCAACTGACCTCTTCTACTGATCATGATGGATAAAGAGCTTAACGAACTATATGATGAACACTCCGTCTGACAAAAAAAAAACATACAGTCCAAATGCACAGGTGGATGGAAACACAACAGCAAGTTATTGTGCAGACTAAAACAACGATGTACCAAAGACCAGGAAAAGATCAAAGTATGACTGATGGAGGAAAAAGTACCAAGAGTCACGATGTGAACTTCCATGATCAAGAACTGCTCAAGAACAGCTAGAACCCTCCCTAAATTTTCTTCTAAATTGTAACAATATTCTATGAAGATGGTTGATGAAAACCAACTGGTCAGAGTCCCAATACTTTTAGGTTATAAATAGGAGATAAAGAGGATTTCCATATGTAAGCTGGGAGGAAGGTATGAAGCATATACTGTACAGGTGTATGTGTAGAGCAGTCTTTCTCAACCTTGGCAACTTCAAGATATCTGGACTTCAACTCCCAGAATTCCCCAGCCAGCCATGTATAGTGGTTACATAGCCAGCCATGTAACACTGGTATATAGTATTATAGTGTCCCCATTCTATAGCTTGCTATTGTATTTGCTGCTTTTTTTGCCTGCTACTTCTCTCACAGTCTTTTCCACTCTGGGAAATCTCTTTGGAATCAAGAAGCTACAAGACAACATTTGGTAACTATCTGGTTACCAATTTAGAACATCTCTCTGTTTACGTTAGGAAAATCATGTTGAACAGTGATGTGTACCTCTAATTAGTTGTGTTGTAACTGAGAAATGTATGGAAGGGACAACTGTATTCCAGCTTTGATTCAATAAACCTATGCAATTGCTGTACTATGTACTCTTGCTTTCTGTGATTGTGCCTACTGGAGACAAAGATCCTGAGGGGGAGGAAATAATTTCTCTCTGTTTCCCCTTTCTAAATTATGGGTCCTTCCATACAGCTATCATTTTCAATCCTCAGACTCTCAGAATAATTTTTTAAAATGTCCTATAATTGCTATCATCACCAGCCTTCTCCAAACAGTGGGCTGTTCCTCACAACCACATTAATATGCATTCCTCCAATCCCTAGACTGGAATAGCATGACTGACAGGTAGGGGCCTGAGTGGAAGTCAGAGGTAATTCACTTCGCCCATCAGGGGAGCTCTCTTGCCTTCAACCTGTGCAAACCTCACCCCATCCCCACCAGGTGTGTACCTATCAGTGGCTAGTGGGGTGAAGCAGGAATGACGGATCAATCAGGCATCAACTGGCTGTGACTGGGAACACCCAAAGCAGCCCAATGAGTAGGCCAGAGCTTTCCAAACTTTTCATGTTGGTGACACACTTTTTAGACATGCATCATTTCGCGACACATTCTTACAGCAGGGCACAAGGCAGGCACTAGGACCTGCGCAGAGTCCAGACAGGGCAGGTTTGGAGGCAGCAAGGCACAAGGCAGGCACTAGGACCTGCGTGGAATCCTGGCAGGGCAGGTTTGGAGGCAGCAAGGCACAAGGCAGGCACTAGGACCTGTGCGGAATTCTGGCAGGGCTCGGAGGCAGCAGCAGCCGCGACACACCCAGACACTGCAGCCGACACACTAACATGTCGCGACACACAGTTTAGAAAGCTGTGGAGTAGGCAAAATGGTGCAGGAATAGGCAAAAGTCACAATGGAAAGTACAGCTCCCTGAACCTCACTGTTGATAAAAGCAGCACAAAACCTGTTGCACGTTCACTGGGGACAGAACCCAGCTGTGTTTCCCAAGACTGCTAAATGTGGGTTCGGGCTTCCTGTGGAAAATGGCCGACTGAACAACTTTGCCTGTGAGCTCCACGGGCAGAGCTGGCTGCGTGTGTTTTTGGGGGGGCACAGACTGGGTTTTCTGTAGCCCCAAGTGCTTTTCCAGATTAAGGAAAACACTAAGAATCGACCCATTTGTCCTCCAGACGGTGAGTTGCAGCCAGGAGACCGTAGACAGAGTCTGCGATCGAGCGGTAAGACTACACTCGGAGGCTGGGATTTAATCATGTCTAACCCACGCATGCATTCCCTTATTAAAAGGGGACTAAGTCGTCGCCTTTCCACATCTTAAACACCTAATTTGTTTTTAAGTTTTATATCTTAAGAGAAGCTTTTGGCAGTAAGAAGAAGTGGAATCTCTTGGTGATTATACTTATTTTTGGAACTTTTTAATTATAAAAAAAAAGTTTTGGCTTTCTTCCCCATCTGGGTTATTATTTAAAGTAATACGATAATACTGCCTTTCTGTTTGTTATCTTTCTGGCTAAATTCCAAGGACGAAGTGTTTTTCTCTCTTCATGTATCTATTATTATAAATTGTACTTTCTGTTTACGTTTTTTTAAGTGCCTGTCTGAATATGTTCTTTGTCTAATTTCTGTTTACTTTTTCTCTACTATCTGCCTGAAATATTTTCTTTGGTTAATTTTGGATTAATTCATTAACCTCTATCTTTGTGAGTTAACTTTTTAGGGTGTGCCATAATTAACTGTTTGAATAATGGAAGAGTTTAAATAAGATTTAAGAAATTTACGTTGTCAGCAAGAAAATATCCTCTTAAAGGGCTGTAAAATCATTTTACAGACTATTTGGGACATTAGAGATGAGATCTTGGTCAGAATGGAACAATTATGTGAAAATACTATGATTAAAGAAGATGATATGGGAAAAGATGGCGTTTTTGTTGTTGTGGGTGAAAATGAAAAACTCTCGGCTGAGAATTCTGGACTGATGTTTATGGGATTAAAGTGGTGGAAATGTTATGTTTATTTCGGTCATTGTTTTGAGAAAGAAAAAAAGTGTTCTGTGGAGGAGTTTTTTTTCTCTTTCGCTGGAAATTTTGTATTCTCTGAAGCCATTGTAGATCTCTATAAAAAAAACTGCCGTTGGTGTGGTCTTGAAATGTTTGAATGCCCTAGTATATTTTGAGGAGGGGTAAAAAATTAAGAATATTTAATTGGACTGATAAAGAGGTTAATCTGACTTACAGGATTTTTGATTTCTAAGACCTAAAAGATATTTTTTATTTTGACAATATTTTACATTGTTTTTTAAATATAACTAGGGTTAAGATAGTTAATTATGTAAGTAGATAAATTAAAAAAAATAAGAATATATAATTGGATTGATAAAGAGATTAATATGATTGTTTTATAGGGTTATAGATTTGTAAAACTTACAAGGATATTGATAGATATAACGTTTTATATTGTTTTAGAGATCTAATAGAGTTAAGATTGTTTATTATAAAGGCAGAAAATTTATTTGTTTTTATAATTATTTATAATTATAAAAACACTTATGACCTTCCGGAAACAACTGAAGACCTGGCTCTGCCACCTCGCTTGGGATGGGGGGAGTAATAGCTCCTCTTGGGGTTGGCTTGCTCCATAGGGTTCTTTAAAGCCTAACATCAGAGCCTCTTGGATCTTATATATTTAATTAAATTATGTATTCTATTTTATAAATTTTATATGTTTTAATTGCTGGCTTGGTGTAAACCGCCCAGAGTCCCCTCCGGAATGGGGGGAGATGGGCGGTGATATAAGTTAGAAATATAAATAAATATAAATAATTCGATGTGTGTTGTGTAGACAGAAGTATATAGAATAATAATAGAAGGGGGGGAAATTATTAAATGGATTATTTTTAAAAAAGGAAGGGATTGAAGTAAAAAATTAAATATATGCATGTATATATTTTATGTAAGGGGAAGGAGCAAATTTATTGGAGATTTATATATTGGAAGGATTTATAGAAATAATGTGATTATGGTTTGACTTAGAGGGTGGGTTTGTTTGTGGAAATTGCTGTATATTCTTGCTGTGAAAAGTGGGAAGCTACCTGTGTATATGTAACTTTCTAGAAGTTTTTTCTTCTTTGTTCTCTGCACTTTTAATGTTTTTCTTTTTGTATGTAGTGTTTTTTCTTTTTTGTAGTTTTTTATCTTTGTTCAAAAATAATAATAAAAATCTTATAAAAAAAAAGACTGCTAAACGTGGGTTCAAAAACAAGGTCTTTCAAAAGATGTTCCTGCTCTTTCAGAACAGTGGTATATCAAAAGCACAAAGAGCCTCTGTAATGCCTGAATGGTTTTCTTGTGAAGTGCTGGTGAGACATTATGTGGACAGATCCCTCTGCAGAAGCCAGGTGCCCAGTCTCTTCAGCAGCCCGAACCAAAATGGTCACAGAGGGCACTACACAGTGATCAGAGGGGGATCCCACAGCAGCCAATGAGAGCTAAGTAGATCCCAGCCCCTAACCACATCATCTCTAGCACTGTCAATGTGGCACTGTAACCTTCTGTTGCAGGAGGAAGAAAACACTACCTTAATACCAGTACAGCTGAAGATGGATCCAAGCTGACTCCACAAAGGGCCAGGTGAGGTACAGACAGGTATGTCCTCTAAAAACTGCAAGGCTTTTCATACACACTTAGTGGAACATGCAGATGAGCCCACTGAAAGCTCTACAAGAGCTGACTAGCATTCCCTCCAGCTGATCAACAGTGGAGAGCAAAAACTGACATTCAGCCAATGTCCCACCCTCTGTAGTGTGCATTTAATCTTTATGGGAAGGGGGAGCCCATAGGCCAGGAGATGGGGTGAGGCAAGAGTTCTTCTAATTAAAACCATTCACCCCAGGATTCCTACTTGAAACTGCATCTGCAGATACCTGTTTTGCACTACAGCTGAGTCGGACTTTAATTGGCTCAGCCGACAAGAACAGGCAGAGCACAGGAGCAGTGCTAATCTGGGAGTGGCACAAAATGGCTGTGTGAAAGTGCCCTGAAATTCCCTAAAAGGGGCATTTTCTAGTTCTCCCATCATTTATGCTTAAAATATATTCTACTATCTCTCTGGTTGGCTTCTGTACATAGGAGGGTATTAGATTGTTCTTTAGGCTGGACCTTGTCCTTTGTCTTGGACTGTTCTTAGTGTGGCATTTATAGAGAAAATAAATAGAAGTTAATAAAGACAGAGAAGCCAAGGCACAGAGAAAGTGATAAAATAAAAAATCTGCATCAATTCTCATTTGGCCAATTTAATTTTGGAATGGTTGCAAGTTAATATTAATGGTAAACAGAAACACGGACCGTCTCTTTGTGATTCCTTTCCGGACAAGGAGAAGACTTGGGATCGCCCACAAGTGTTCCAGACAGTTGCTCCTTGCAAGGACACTGCAAGACAGCAGTCTCCAGCGGGTTTAGAGCTCTGGGAAATGAGGGAATATCCATCTTGCTCAAACCACAGTCAGCGCCTTTCAAAAGGACACTGGGTTCGCATACTTCCTTTCCTACTCACTTTTGGAAATTGCTTCTTAACTGCTTTTCAGCTATTAGGAACCTTTGGAGCGACAAGTTTTACAGCACTGGGTAAGTTTCCTTCAATCCTTAGCGAAAGAAGTTTTAAATGCAAATTAAGGACTTAAAAATATTTTTTTGGAATAAACAGCAAAAAGGTGATTAGAACATTGATTTTGGAAAGTTACAAATGGACTAAGGGTCCAGATGGATTTGAAATAAGATTTTGGAATTAATTATAAGATTCCTTCCTGTGGGAAAATGCTGTTGTTTTGAATTCTTAAAAAAACATGATAGAATGAGACTTTGAAGGTTGGACACTACAGGGAACCAGAACTAAAGATTACAATTAAAGGAGAACACTTAAATTTAACTTACTAATACAGTGAAGCAAAATATTTTAATATTGGACATATTGAAGGATTTTTTTTGAACAATGGACCCAGAAGTTAATTTTAAGAGTGTCTGCCTCTATAGATAGGCTGTGTTTAAAAGATGTTATGGAAGAAGAACAAGTTTTACCTGACAAGACAGACTGATTTGAATGTGGATTTAAAAATGACAGACTATAAGAATGATATGGAAAAAGATGCTACACTGGATATACAAATGAAACAAACCAAAAGAGTGACCTGGATAACTTTCCTATATTGGATTTACAAAAAAGACTTGTTAAAGTTTTGAAGAATTTTGTGAGAAGCAACAAAGAAAAATGAAAAGAAATCAAGTTCTGGGACATTATTTGAAGGGATTAAAGATCAAGATTGTTAAAAGTAAAGAATATAAAGTTGGTTTATTTGATCAAGGTTAAAATAGGTATGTTATCTCTGGTAACTCTTAATGGACTTTTGCTGATCAGGACTAAAATGATGAGGTTTTAAGGATTTGTTTATAGATAAGAGATGGGCTATGGGAAGAAGAGATCATTTGTTGTATTTTAAGAGAAGGTGATAAGTAACTAAAATTGTTTATACTTGTTGCATGAAAGGGTAAGTCATTTCTTTACATATTTTTTTTTTTTACTACATTCTTATATTTTCTTTTCTTTTCTATTTTTTTCTTTTTCTTTTCTGCACTATTTTTCTTTTTATTCTTTTATTTTTAGTTGTATTAGTTTTTATCTTTTTAATTGTAATGTTTAATAAAATTACTATAAAAAAGTGGAAGTGCTATGGAACATACCGAAGAAAGCACACTACGGAACTACTGGGTGTTTCTTTATCGCCTGTAGTTGCCTTGTGTTTATCACCTCTGCCGCCCTCCACAAGCGCGCTGCTCGTAAAAAGGCGGCTCTTGCTGACAAGTAGCTGCAGCTACGCACTGAGTGCAGTGCTCAGTCGCAGGCTGCAACCCGTAGCAAGCAGCCTGTTCCGAGCCCAGACGGGCTCCGACGCCCTGCCGCAACGCCGACGCTGCGGCTCTGGAGCGCCTGCTGCACGTGAGGGGTGTGTCCCCGCGGGCGGGCTGAGAGGTGGCGATGTTCGAGGTCGGCTCCTCCCGCCTGGAGACGCGGAAGTGGCAGCCTCCGGCGCAGCAGCAGCAGGAGCCAGAGAGGGACTGGGGGGGACATGGCGCCGACCGGGCTGAAGGCGGTCGTGGGCGAGAGTGAGTGTGAACGGGCGGTGCGGGGCGCGTACATCTACGAACTCGTGGCTGTTCTCGAGGGAGGGGGCTCCTTCCGTTCCACATCGCTTTTCCCGCGAGTCTGCTCCGGGTTTATTTCTCATACGCTTTTGGTAGCAACAGGGGCTTCTCTGATAGGAGCAGTCTTAGGGGAGGCCGGGCTGACGGGCCAGTCGCCGCCTCCTCCCCACTTCTCATAACCCACTGAGGTCCGAATATGGAAATTGGATTTCCTCAACTCTGGTTACTGTTGTTGCTTACATTTCTTCGTTCTTCCTGCTACCTCTTCTATTCTTCATGTCCACACAAAGCAATTTATTCTGAATTATCTAAAGTGTTTCCCTATTTGCAATCATTAACCATGGAGAAAAGTCCCCTCCTCACAAAGCAATGTCTTCTTGATTTTTTCCAGAGAAATATCACCTGGTTTCATTGATGACATATTTTTAGGGTATTGTGTTGTTGTCCCTGTCCTTAAGCAGACACCCTTGTCTTTTGAGCCTGGTTCCTTTTTCTTGACTTTTGGTTGCTCAGCTAAACAGTTGTGTGCCACCTTAATGGGGATGTGTGAAATATGTGAAAACTTCCAGATTAATTTTTGTAGTCTTTTTTGAGGGTTAAAATACATGGCACCCAATATGATTTATCCTCTACAGCTCTATGGCAAATCTTTCCAAATTTGCATTCTCCTCCTCAAACTGCCAGATATTAAGACTTTATTAAAAAGTGCAGCATCATAATATATGTGTATCGCAGAGATGGGGGTTGAACAATCAGGAATGCTCTTTTCTCCTCCTCAAGGTAAATTTGAGTCATGCCTAACATTAAGCCATAATATAAATGGTTTGGATTGACTTAGCATGTTGTGGAGAACCACCAATCATAGCTTGACATATTTGAACTAGGCCATTGTGGCTTGTTCAACAAACAGTGATTTAAAAATATGGCTTAGAATACAGCTCTTACATTCAGGTTTAAAACTGGAAGCTTGAACTGTCACTCTTCTAAGTATATTTATGCTTGAGAATTTATTTCTTAGTAAACGACTGAACAACAACAAAAATACTTAAATCCAGTCTACCACTGATAGTGGCCTGCAAGCAATAGGCCCCAATAAGGAGCATGGATGGCTTTGAACCTTTCTTAGTTACTTAAGATAAATGCCCTTAATACTAATACCCCTTTGTTACTTTATGATATTACTCTTCAGCACCTGCCTAATTGGTGCAGCCCCAGGCCCCAAAACCTGTTTGTCTCCATGACACTACCCCAATACTTTTCGTCCTGCAATAAAGTATTTTTGAGATTACAATTCCAATACGTAGGGAGGGAACCCGGCTGGGGAAGACAGAATTAAAACATTGTATTAGGAACTGACTAATGTCCAATCCTTATTCATGTTTTGATGATCATCAATATGTTCTGTCTAGATCTACTAACTGATCTGACTATTTAACAAGGATTTGTGACTCCTAACTTCTAGCATAGTTGTAACAAAATGGCCTCGCCTTCATCACCATAAACTATCCCACTGATTACTGAAATAAACTTGGGGTAACAGGAGTAGATCAATAGGTACCACTTCGGTGGGTAGGTAACAGCGTTCCGCACGCGTCATGCCGGCCACATGACCGCGGAAGCTTCTTCGGACAACGCTGGCTCTTCGGCTAACAAACGGAGATGAGCACTGGCCCCTAGAGTCGGACACGACTGCACAAACGTATGCGGGGGGAACCTTTACCTTTAACAGGAGTAGAGTCTCAGAATGCCATTTAATTCTGGTACTCAGAATATTATATAGCTACTCAGTATGTTTATTGTAAATGTAACATGTCTGATAGTAATAATAGGAAGTTTATTATTTTTTTCTATTTTAAAATACAAACCCTGCAAATTCTGAGACTGTTTTTGAGGCTTCTATATAGTAGAAAGGCTAGTGAGTTGCTAGAGGAATAAATAACCTAGCTCATGTATCATAAGCAGTTGGATTTTAATTGGTAGTATTTTACAATTCAAAGTATGTTTTCCCGTTCAGCATTATTGTACAGTTGTGGCCATTTTACAGATCGGGATCTGCGGTTAAGAAAAAAGAACTTTGGAGGGACATTCCAATTTTGTTAAAGATTTTGGGTATCACCCCAAACTTCTCAGACTAAAATCCAATGATACATGCACAGCTGTATTAGTTTGTTTACATTGTTTACATCCTTATGAGGTGTGTAAACAACTATATAAGGTCCTTCAGGGATGGAAGGAGATGGTGTTAGTTAAGTAAAATTGTTAAAATTTTTTGCTATTCTCCATTCTTCTACTGCAGACATTTTAAAACAATAGTTGAAAATGTATGTAAACGTACTTCTTCTGACTGCAAAGACATCATTTCTAACAAGACTGTAATAAGGAGCACTCTGAATTGTCTTTAACAATTATCCAGCACAGTAAGCATTTTTGTCATATTTCAGCCCTTCAAAAGGAGTGAGGATATATATTGGTCTAATATACGTTGGGAATAGAAAATATTGTTTTTCCTTTTTGTGCATCGTGATCTGATCCTATGACTGTTACGTTGTTAAGAACATAATGTATTAGTAATGTATTAGTTTTCTTTACTCTGGTATTTTTGTCTAGCAAGTATAATTTGATTAAAAAAGAACTGCACTAAAATTTCAGGAAATTGGCTATTTTCACATCTTCCCTTCAACCACAAGCTGAACACGCGGAAGGAAAAGAACCTACTGATCCTCAGTTCTAGGCATTATGCCTGAAAATAATTATACTAAGGACATGTATTAACTATATGTCTTTAAGCCTTTTATGCTATTAGGAACCTTGGAACTTTCCTTCTTCCTATTCTGTATGTTGTATCTGAATGTGAGGAGAATAACCTTGGAAAGTTATCAAAGGGATTTATGTCTTGAAGTATGAAGACAAACTATGCTGTAGCATTTTGGAGTGTCCTGGTTGGTTGTGCTATAAGTTTCTTCAGGTAGCAACAGTTGGTTCTTTTGGATTCTAAAAGATAGCAGGAATGTTCAGTTCAGTGGTGGAACTCCTTTGCAGTCTGTGTCTTGAATCCCTCCAAATAGACATGTATTGCCACCTTAATCCAGTAATCTTTAAAATTTAATAACATCTTTGCATTTTCTCATTACATTGCATATAAAGAAAATTTTAAATAAACTGCAAAAAAAGTGCCACATCTTAGTGGCATTTGGAAAAAAACTGACTTGTTTTTAAAAGCTCCCATGTTAACTATGAGGTTGCCATTTAATAGGTCCAGCAGCTGAGTCTAATTTCCAAATGAATACCGCTCATTTTCCACCTATTTCCAGCTCTGTTTCTTTGGAAAATGGCTTATTTTGTTCCTACTTAAAAATGTTATCTGTTCCAGTTAGATTTATCCTGTTGGGTTAAAATAGCCCCATAAACATTTATTTGAGAATGGTTATCCCCTTCCCCCAACTCTTTTTGGTCCACATCATTTCTTCTCTTCTCCCCCTCCCCCTCCCCCCCCCTTTCCCCAATCCACTCTAGTACTTTTCAGATTATGAACCAACTTTGGAGTCTGCTGTAATAAACATATAAGAAAATGATTTACTTATAGACCTAGTCTTAAAGTGAATAACTTATAAAAGAGGATTATGTTTTCCTGACTTAACACTGCTTGTAAAACAGTACAGTTGGAAAAATGACAGAGCAGTAGCTGGTATATTCTACTCATAGAAAAATGGCCTTTAACACTTATAGTATGATGCTTTGCAGGCCGAGAGATCTTTGTTTCTCAGACATGTTTGCTTTGGTCCTTGAAGTTTCATAATTTGGAAAGATTGTGAGTGTCTCCCATCTAATGCCTGCTAAGCTTTGACCACAGAAAGGAAGGGTGGAACATAAAACACCCACAAATTGAAGAGTGCTTTCCGCCTAATCCCTTGTTTGCTTGGAATTGGTTTGTCTTCCATTGTAATGGAAACCTTAATTCAGGGCTGTTACTGTCCTCCTTTCGATTGCCATTAAGGTGCAGACCTGTTCAAAAGATGTCTATGAATGAAAAAAATTTTTTTATGTGACTGAATAATTGGTTTAGCAGTCACACACTGTTATTTGACATCTAATGTACTGCAATGGGCTGTTCTTGGTAACATCATGTTCAAGACAGAGTAAAGATCTACACTGCATATCCATTTGCAGCTGGTTGAAAGGTTTAGCTGATAATTTGTACACTGTAGGGCAGGGGTCCCCAACCTTTTTGGTGCCAGGGACTGGTTTCAAAAGACGATTTTTCCGCAGACCAGGATTTCCAGGATTTCCGCAGACGGGGGGTGGGGTTTCCGCGGACCAGGGGCGGGGTTTGCGGGCGGGAGCCAATCACGTGCACCAGGGGGCGGGGTTTGTGGGGGGAAGCCAATCACAAACACTGGGGGCGGGATTTGCAGGTGGGAGCCAATTGTGCGGAAGGGGGCAGGGTTTGCGGGCAGGAGCCCCGCGGCCCAGTTCCTAACAGGCCACGGCCCACAGGTTGGGGACCCCTGCTGTAGGGAAGTCAGCCTTTTTTGTCAGATTAGAAATCCACACGGGCCACCTGGAAACTTTAGCTACTATAGTCTATAAATGCACTCTGAGATGCACAAAGCATGGCATGGAAATGTAGAGTGGGCAGCAACATGGCAGCAACTTGAAGTGAACTAACTTTGGTTTGTGAAATTTTAAATCCATCTTCTTAGTGACTGGATTCATACATCATGCTAACCCATGGTTTATTAGGCAGTGTGTATTGAATAAATGACCTTTGGCTGGATTTATATAACAAGCTGAACTGTAAAGTAAAGTTGTACAACCCAAGGCTCTAAGGCTGTATGCTGCCTCTGAAAGCCTTGGATTTAGCCCCGGAGCCCTCCAAACATTAACAAATTGTAATTTTTAATGTGATGGAAGTAAAAAATAAATACATTACTGGAAAGTAATTGTCTATTAACTATATTTAATGTTGTAAATACAATCAACACAAATTTAGTTTTTGCTCTGATTCCACTCCCAGCATGCCTGGGGAAAATTACCCTATCATGGTTTACATACTATAATAGCTGGATTCACACAACATGAGACAGAACTGTTATGCTTCATGCAATTTATACTTGGCTGAAGACTACATTTCAGCAATATACCATCTCAAGGGACAAATCAGTGAGATATACTAAGTGCATTTTATCCCTCAGTTTATACATTAGCTAATCATCTAGGAATGTATAAATGATCTATCTATCTATCTATCTATCTATCTATCTATCTATCTATCTATCTAAATGAGGTACATCCAGGTTTAACAATAAACTCTTGTATGGTGATAGGAATTAACCCTGGTGAGGTTGACTTGCTTTCCCGACACATTTCCTTCTCTGCTATAGCTGAGGGGTGAAAATCAAGAGCTTTTATGTCCATTTGATGATTCTTAGCTTTTCATTTATTGACTTATTTGTTAGATTTCTGTCCCTCCTTTTCTCCAGGAGCTCAAGATAGTGAACATAGGACTCCCTCCCCCAATTTCACCATCACCACCCTGTGAGGTAGGTTCAGCTGAGACAGAGAGAGACCAACCCCAAATCACCCAGTGGGCTTCTGTGACTTGGGTTTCCCCTGTCCTGGTCTCAGACAAACTAGGTTAATCTCAACTTTAGTCGAGTTTGTGATCCAGCTTCATAATCCAAGATATGAAGCTGGCTTGTTTCAACAACTTGTTAAAATTAACTACCCTTTAGAATTGATATGAAATGCTAAATTGGGATGAATGGAAAATAGAAGAAAAGGTTTCCAATCCCATTATAACCAAGGTTAAGGAAATGAAAAAGAGGAATATATGAGCAAGTCTCAATGCAGCTTGTTCCTGTAACAAAGTGTTCAGCATCACTGAACGTTTTGAACAACTTGTATTTTTAGCCTAAAGAGCAAAATACTTTTCCATCCAATTGTAAAAGTCACAGGCACTCAAAATGCTTGCAAAAGACACTTAGGCTTCCTTGCTTCCTAGTGAAAAATATAGTTATATTTGTACATTATCATAGCCACAATGCAATCCTGAAGTGTGAAAAAGTTGCATTCCTTGTTTTTCCACCTCCGTAAAGTGACTTAGTATCAGTAAAATGTAGGACGAAGATGGAGGATGATCTCTAAAGCCAAAATGTGGTAGCTGATGACTTTTTAGTAAGGAATGAAGGTATTACCAGTTACACCTGTTTGCTGGACTTGAACCCACAGTTCTAATATTGGCTCCAGAATTAAAATAGGAAGCTCCCCAAAGCAGAGATAAATGGGGGTGGAGGAGACAAGGCATTTTGCTGTCTGATTCAGAGGAAAGGTTGCTTCCCTTCTATTCTATGTATTGGGGCTGATCCAATCAGCAATCCAAAGTTGACACTGGGGAAGTGATAACTTGATTATTTATTACCATATATGCTCCCATAGAATCCCATCTGTAGATAAGACAGCTCTTGAATTTTTAAACAAAATATCATGAAAAATGCACCACCTGCGGATAAGCTGATCCTCAAAATTTTCGTATGTTTTAATTTTCACAATTGGCTTATCCACGGGTGGTGCATTTTTCATGGTATTTTGGTTAAAATATCAAGGGTCTGCTTTATCTGCAGATGGGCTTATTCACCAGGATATACAGGTACTTTTAAAAAGCTGAGGGAAAAATCTACGATCTATACTCACGGATAAGTCCATCTGTGGATAAGCCAAACCCAATTTTTTGGGTGTATTTTGGCACCTAAGATTCTCAGCTTATCCATGAGGATATACAGTAATTTATTTCCTTTATATACCACCAATACCATACAATCCCTGGTCCTTCATCTCACCAATTTGGAGGCTAATTTAAGAGTATGGGACACACATGGCTTTGTGTGTGGTACAAGTGAGCCCTGAACTTTGTGCACCACAAAAAGAGAGTGGCAGGAGGACTTAGAAAGAAGAGGGGTGGTTTCTCATTGCTCTTCTTCAAATTCCTCTGCCTGAGATGGTTTTCTTACTCTTCCTGACGGAAGGGTCAGGCAGAGTAAGTATCAGCAGTAGCCAGGACAACAATTGGTGGTAAGCCCAATGGGTTTCAGGTAAGAAATGTTTGTTGCCTATCCAAAGAAACAGAATAAAATGTTGCTCTAGCATCTGTTGAGAGTGTTTTCCTCCCTAGTCAAACATTGTGTCTGTCATATTCAGATAAAAGCTGGAGACATTAGATACTTTTTTAAAAAGGCCTTTTAAAGGGGGAGAGAGACGGGACAGGTAGAGTGATCACGCTTGCACATGTGCAGGGAATGTCAGAAGAATTGAGATTTGTCGTCCTGCCAGATTGTACTGTATGTTGGGCCAGTCCATCGCTGGCTTCAGCTTCTGCCAGATTATTCTTGAGGGAATTGAAAGAAAAAACATCCTTCACCCTTGCTGTTCAATGTTTTTTTTAGAAAACTTTATTAAAGCATTTTCAAAATAAACATAAAAACTAAAAAGATTGAAACAAGCCTACAAAGAAAAAGAAACAGAACTAAAAAGGTGTGATGTGAAAAAACACAAAACAAACTACTACAAAGTGACTTCCGACTTTCTATAACAAATATATACATAAATCAATATCAATCTCTTAAAGGTAAAGGTTCCCCCCGTAGATTTGTGCAGTCGTGTCCGACTCTAGGGGCCGGTGCTCATCTCTGTTTGTTAGCCGAAGATCCAGCGTTGTCCGAAGACGCTTCCATGGTCATGTGGCCGGCATGACGCACGCGGAACGCTTTTACCTACCCACCAAAGTGGTACCTATTAATCTACTTGCATTTGCATGCTTTTTAATTGCTACGTTGGCAAAAGCTGGGGCTAGTGCGGGAGCTCACTCCCGTCACACGGGGCTAGGGATTCGAACCCCCGAACTTGCGATCTTCCGATCGACAAGCCTGGCGTCTTACCCGCTGAGCCACCATGCCCCCTTCAATCTCTTAATCCAATTCATATTATAGTAAACATTATTTCTATAAAGCATTTAAATTCTCATTATTACATTCCCTTCTAAAACAAAATTACCCTCCCAATTAAAGAAAAACATAAAACTCTTCAAACATAATTTGGAACTTAATATAGTAACAAACTATAATTCTTCACTATAATTTGCTACTATCTGCCAACTAAACTAACATTAACCAAAAATATAAAAATTATCCAAACAACATAAACATTTATCTAAACCCTTAAAAAACCATCCTGATAACCACATTTAAACAATAACCTAGGCATTTACCAAAAATGTAAGGATTTTCCAAACAGCATAACCATTTATCCAAACCTTTAAGAAACCATCCTGATAAACACATTTAGACAATTATCCCACTTCAAAGTAAACCAAGGCATTTACATGTCTCAGTATTATGTACAGAGCTTTTTTCTTGTCAATTTCAAATTCTACAACCTGCTTTAAAAAGCCCAAATATTTGTCCAAAGTCTTCCAGCCTCTAGAGCAGGGCTTTCCAAAGTGCCGCCGTTGGCGACACACCGGCAGCGGCGGCGGCACGGGGGGGGCGTGCACGGCGGCAGCGCGGGAGGGCGTGTGGCAGCGGCGCGCGTGCACGGCGGCGGCGCGGGGAGCGTGCGGCGGCGCGCGCGTGCATGGCGGCGGCGCGGGGAGCGTGCGGCGGCACGCGCGTGCATGGCGGCGGCAGCCTCTGCTAAAACGCGGAAACACATGCCGCCGTGCACGCGCGCGCCGCCGCTTCCGGGTGGTGTGGCGCCACACACAGTTTGGAAAGCTCTGCTCTAGAGTTTAATTCTGTTTCTTGATCATGGTGTGGTGGCAACACTGTCTTCTTATCTTCAACTTTCAACAACTCAATTTTCCTTTGACTATTTAAATGTAAGTCACCAATTCTCATATTTTTCTTTGGAGAAACCACTTTACTCTTAAGGTAGTTTTCAGCCTTATCAGTTTCTCTCGATTCTTGTGACAATTTGAACTCCACAAATTCTGAGAAATGCTCCAAGACTTGAATAACAGCATTGTAGAGATCTTTAAATATCAAATTAATTTCCTCTATATTTCTTAACAGTAAGATAGAATATGGCGCCCTCTAGTGCCACAGGAAGGTAAAGCCATTAACACTGTAACTGAACACTCTCTCCAGCCTTTTTATCTCCAGTGTGGCCAATCAGGAAAATAAAAAGTAATAACAAACAGCATTCCCATGGGAAAGTGAAAGCAAATAGATCAGAACTCCATTCCGCAGATTCAACAAAGAAGAGAAAGTTTTATATTCCTCAAAAATCACTTTAATAAAAAAAGCAATAAAAAACAAAATTCTTTAAATCTCAATTTAACAAATTATATATAAAAAGCCAAATTACCAAGTTAATAATTTTCAAAAATAATGAGAGTCACCAAGAGATTATGCATTTCTTTGTTGTAGAAAGCCTCTCTTTGGTAAAAATTCAAACAAAAAAAACTTAGTGCTGTACAAATGGGGTGGGCAGCTTTAAGGTCCATTATGGCTTCAGAGCGGCTTGGGAAGAAGATGATGGCCCCGCCTCCCAGCTGATTGCTTACCAGTCGATCCAAAACACAGTTTTGCAGTCTTCTGGCTGTGACCAGCCGTCTGGAGAACACATGGGTTGATTCCTGGGGTTCTCCTTAATCCAGAGAACGCTTCTGGACTCCAAGGAAGCCTGCCTGAGCCCAAGGAAAAAAGCCACTCTGACAGGTCAGTCCGCAGACAGTGGAAAAAAAACAGCTCAAGCCGCCATTGTCCCCACCGGAAGTCCACCCTTGCTGTTCAGTGTTTGAGTGGATGGTATGAACTAGCTGAGCCTCCACTGACCTAATTCAGCCTTCTACTCATTTGTGCATGCTGGTGCTGAAAATCTTCTCCTTACATACATTATCTTCTCTTCCCTCCCACGCCCTGGGACTTCTGAAATGTCCACCAAATGTGGAAACCAGACTTGATACCATCTTGCCTGCCCGGTGACTCAATTGGGACAAAATGGATCTTTCATTAAATGAAAGTAAAGGTTTTTCAAGGGCTTTTATATTACTTAGTAGTAATGTTACTTGTTACCTATATCACTTAGTAGTAATGTTCAAGGGGATGGCTGTAAAAGAGTGAATGGGCTGATGTGAATGATTTCCTGCTAGAGAACTTCTTAAGGACAAAAGCAAATGAGCTAGGGAAGATGAGAGCACTTACATGCTGAATTAAGTGGTGGTCTGATGGAGAAATGATTCAATACTTAATTTGTCATCTATATTGCTGGAAAACTCCATAGGAAGATTATTTCAACCTGCATTCATAACTTGCTTTAGATATTTCCCATTTGGTTTTACTTTGCTATTCCTTCACAGAGTACACAGTATAACCATTATATCTATTTTATTATTAAATAACTTTTTAAAATTTGGATTTCTATCTTTTATTGTGTTTTAATTTTTATTACATTTTTATTCAAATTTGCATTCTTTTGTTTTGTTTAGCTTCTGCTTCTTTGTTTGTAAATAATTGTTTTGAGGAAAGGTAATCTGAATATGGTGGAAATTGAGATTCTTATGGCAATTTTAGAAGCACTGCAACAAGCAGGATTCCACATCAGAACAGGAACAATACATTGTTGTTGTTTTTTAATTTTATTAGATTTTTAAATATACAAAGCTAAAAGTTATATAATCTAATCATCAAAACCCCATATTAGCTTTACTCCTCTTGTTTTTTGGAAATAGTCCATCAAAAGTTTCCACTCTTTAAAAAATAATAATTTGAATTTTCTTTTAGTAAACAAATCAATTTGTCAATTTCTGCCATTTCTAATAGTTTCAACATCCATTCCTGTATTGTTGGTACACTTTAATTTTTCCAATACTGTGCATATAAAAGTAAAAAAAAAGTTTTTCTATTTGTACATCTCAAATTCCAAATAAAAAAAAGAAAAAAATCTGGTTTGAATCTTTTAAGTTATACCCAACCCTGCTATTTTTAATCTCTCACTATAATATTTCTTCAGATTTTGCTCTTTTATAACTTTCCTCACAAAATATATCAATATATCTCTTGGCACTTTCTTATCTCTAACGTAGCGTGAGTTAACTCTGAAGATTTTATCTATCTCAGAGTCCATGTCTTCTTCTTCTATCTCTAAATATTGAGCTAAAGCACCAACTATATATTTTCTCATGTTCTCATCTAATTTTTCTGGAATTCCTCTCAATCTCAAAATGAATTCCTTTTCTCTCATTTCTACTAATGCAATAGCATCTAAATTATATTCCATATCTTTAGTAATGGAATCTGATTTAATCTCCAATTTCTTAACCTGTCCTTGTGTCTCTTTAAATTCCCCTAATAGAGTATTTGCAACTTCTTTGACATTCTGTATTTCATTTCTAAATTCTTTTTTTAAATCTTCCTTCATCACTTCCATTTTTTTCTCTACTTGTTGGCCTAGAAGATTGTCCATTTTTTTGTCCATTTTTATATCTAAAGAGGCAATTAAATCATCCATCTTTTTCTCCAAAGTAGCAGTTAAATCATCCATCTTTTTCTCCAAGGCAATAGTTGAAATATCCATTTTTTTGTTCAGTGCTATAATCGCATCCAATATTTTTTCCATGTCTAATGTTGGTACTTCTGAAGGTGCAGCCATGGACTCCTTTTCCTTATCTCTATCCCTCTTCACTCTTGCAGCCGCAGTAACCAGGTTGTATATAATATTCCTATAAAGAGAAAAGAAAAATAACAGAAGACAAAAGAAAACAACTATAAACAGTAAAAAAAGAAAAGGGAAGGAGGAGGGATAAAAGTTATTAAAAATTCAAAAGAAAAGGGAAGAGAAAAAAAATTCCATATACAATAAAAAATTAAGAAATAAAAATAATACTGCCTTTTCTTAATAGATGTTGCATTAAAAAAAGGGCAGAATGTACTTTAGTAAAATCAACAGTTCTCACATGGAAAAAATAGAAGATAAGAGTACAACGGGTATGTCCTTTAACTGTAGTCAAAATATCCTTGAAAATATAATAACAATCCAGTTCTCAGGCAAGCTTATAATCACAAGTCCCAAAGAGGAGAGAGGAAAAAAGAAAAAGGGGGGGGGGGGGAGAGAGCTTCAGCTCTAAATGTCTTTACTCTCCAAGATAAAATGTAACAAAAAGGTCTATTAAAATCCCATATAATAAGGAAATTCCAAAAACTGTTCAAAGCAAAAGAACTCCAAAAATACCCTTTATAATCCAAATAATATCCAAACACATTACAGGAAAAAAAAGAGAAAAAATGCCATCTCAAGATGAGAAACAGAAGAAAAATAAAATAAAAGGCAGACCATTAATCCATTTGAATTCAAAATCCAGAGAGGAAAGTAGATTAGTCCCACATAGGTAGATAAGCCATTCGTCAATAGTCAATGTCACTCAGTATCACTTAGCTCCGAGTAAAGTCATTATTCTTTAAACTCCCACCATTTTCTCAAGTCGTCTTAGCAAGAAAGTTACACAAGCACCAGCAGTATCAATCATGTCCATAGAAGGATCTTAGCAAATAATAAGTAAAGTTAAAATAAACACAAATATAAATCAGTGACTAAAAGCGCTGAATTTAGGTGCTACTTATCTGAAAAGATTTTGCGGTTTCCTGCAGAGCAATGGCGATGTTTCTTCCAGTCGCTTTCGCCGCTTCAATTTCCTTTTTCCCGTGATGGAAAAGCGGGAATTGGGAAAGAGCGGCGATTCCAGCGACCCTTGTGGTTTATCTTCTGATCCCCTTTTCTTCAAAGGGGAAATTTCAGCGGTTTTGTCTCTTTAAAAACCGCTGCAGGCAGGCAAACCGCGGAGCCGAGACAGGAGCGCATCTTCAGCACCCGGAAGCGATCTCCAGGAACAATACATTGTTTTTCATTTTGAGCACTTGCTCCATACAAAGTTCCATGAAAGCTATTTAGACAGCCACATCTAAACTCAATGAATTCAATTGGCTCTATTTAGGATGCACATTATTTTGCATAATCTGAAGACAACTGCTGGAAAGAATAAAGCATAATTTTAATTTGCTTACTGTAGTGACAGGGCTATAGGGAGTACAAAGGATAGCCTTCACGAACAGAGGGAAGATCCATTAACAAGGCAATGATCAGATAAACGTGGCTTGAGCCCATATCAAGAAAGAGTTTTACAAAAACAGTTCAGACAGGACCACCCCAATTCACATAAAGATAAAAGAGGGAGGACAGGAAGCACATTCAGACTTGTAAGTTTCTGTTACTAGAGCTGTTCTAATAAAAGTAGCTTTGGGCACACAGAGTTTCTGTTTCTTAGTTTGGTTTACCTTATAGGCTGATGGGCTGAGCTTGTAGGGTGAAAGATTGGCAGTTTCAGCCTTCTCTCACAGAAACTCTCTAAGTCTCCACACCCTAGCACCCATCTTACTTACTTGGGTGTAGTAGCTTGGTAGTTAGTGTTCCTATCATCTATCTTCCAAGTGGATGCCTTTACACTTCCCTTAATCCTGTAGGACCCCACAGCCTATGCACATTACTGGCAAGTAAGAGGAAAAACTATATAAAACCATAGTTTTCCCATGGAAAACTATAATGGTGAGCATGACATTCAGGGCCGACACACAATCATGTTGGTCTGTTCCTAATTTAGAGGAACTCTGCTGTAAAAAGTTTCAAAGTTGCATAAAAGAGCACAATTTACTGAGCATATATAGAAAACAAATACTTGAGACAGTAATCACCAGAGACATTAAAGTGGACTTAAAACACAGAAAAAGAAATTGTATGCAGTATTTCTAGTTAAATGTTTTTTGCCTTTCCTTTCAAAGAGAGCTACTTTTTCTGAAACAGATTTCCCTCTATCTCAGTCTAGAGGAGTCTAGTCCGTTATTTCTAAGGCTGCTGGGGAGATGGACAAGGCCCCATTTTCTCTCCTCAGCCTGAATTCCATCTTCTCTCTCTGTTTTACAGAGACAACCTGTTTTTCTCTCCAGCAGAAAGGAAAGGGCATGGTAATCTCACTTTATAGGTAGCTCAGGGCATCTAACTGTCCCTTGCGCAGATGTAGATTCCATGTCCAAGATGAATTAATGTGTACTGGGTGTGTCAGAGCCTGTCTGGCAAGAAAGACCATGCTCTGGATAGTTTCTCTGTGTTTTTCCGTTCATTGTCACTATGATCATTTGAACGTGCCTAATGTAATCAATGTTTTTCTGGATGTTATCACATTATTGTATCTGTGGTTAAGAACAGTGTTGGGCTTTACTTGTCCATTTGGGATTGCTTTTTGGATGGATGGCACTAGAACAGGACACTCTGGCATAGTGAAAGCTAGTGCTCATTGAAGAAATTGAACTCTTGATAAAACTGGGATTTTTTTTTCAGATGGAGAGTGGTCAGCAAGTAAGAGTCAAAGTTTGGCAACTCTAAAGCAGGCTTACCATATTGTGACATTTTGATTTGTCCTAATAACAGCATTGCCTGACCATGAGGTTAAAAATAGAGGTCTAGCATTCTATCCTAAAATGAAGCTAACTGATGCCTTACTAGTCTTTCTTGAAAATAACCAAGAAATGAGGTGACCCTCTTTCTCTTGGTAGCTACTTGTAGAATTTTCACTGATGCTTAGCTAGATTGGTTTCCCTCCAGCTGCAAACAGCTGATGCTTGACATATCCTCAGTAACTAGGCTGAACATTTGCTCTATGTCATAGCCTGACACTTCTCTTGAATGAATTGTAATTAGTAACACTGAGGGTGGAAGGCAGAAAAATGGTAATTGCAGCCCTGCTTTTATTAATTTATATGAATACTAAACATGGACCAGAGAGACCTCAGCTTCCTGCTACACCTTAGCCTGTGACAAGCTTTGATGCTAATACTGCTGATTCTTAATTGATAATTCTAGATTTTTGGCACCACCTAATAATGATCAGGTGTGACTACTGGTGGTGTTTGTCCTAGTAGATTGGGTTAATGAATTTTACTGTGCTCTCTGCCATAGCTGTAGAAGTGTTTCCTCAGTCTACAGTACATGGGCAATGATGTTTGTAAGATGGCATTGATACATGGTGACTCTTATAAGCTGGGCATTCTTGTGGCACTGTTCTGGACATGCCTACTTAGAGATAAGGCCAACTGAGGTTAGTAGGTCAACTTCTAGGGAAGTGGGTATAAATTAGTTTGAGTTCTCTGTATTTCTGTCTTTGAGATGGTGGTACCCCATTTAAAGCAGTTCCAAATTATTTCTACAAACCCTTTCTTGTAGTGTTAATACCACTTTCTGTGTAGACATTGCTTGTTTCCCAGAAGAGTTTCTTTGAAGATAGTGTGTGAATATTGCTCTACAAATAATTATTTGATATTGCTGGCTATACAATATGATGGGGATAAATAAAATTTGCATTTAAAAATGTGGTGAGGGATTGAAGAGCTGTTTAGGCCTTTGCTCCACAAATGATTGCTTTCTGTCATAACCTTACAAGTCGAGTCTTGAGTGAGGAAGATCTTAATCCATGTGCTAGATTTCTGATTTCAGTATTTGTTCTTATGCCATCATGATTGGTATTTGCCATTTACTGTATATTAGAAAGTTATACTTACTGTAGGTGCTGTTGTGGCATATCCATTCCTCATTCTATTTGAATATGGAGACAATTGGTTTCAATAACTATTTTTAGTATTCTCTTAATGCAGGAGTAAGCAATCTGGCACTTTCCAGAGGCTTGAATAACTTCTCCCACTAACTACAGCCAGCATGGCCAGTAGTCAGGTATTGGTTTAGACCAGGGTTTCTCAACAGAAAACTAGGGGTTCCCTGAGAGATCATGGTTTATTTAAAAAATTATTTCAAATTCGGGCAACTTCACATTAAAGAGGTAAGTTTCATTCTTTAGTTTAAGAACACTGTTAATGCATATATACAGGCCTACACATCAAACAAATATAATAATTTTATAACAAATGGCGATCACATGACCACAGGTGGGGATACTGTGACAGCCGCAACTACAAGGACCCATCTTAAGTCGCCCTTGTTCAGCACCGTTGTAACTTTGAATGGTTGTTGAATGAGTTTACATTAAGCAAGGACTACCTGTACCAGGTTCCTTTAACCACTCTTCATAGGATTTAGCCTCCAAGCCCCTTACCATCTTTCCTCTTGTTCCACACATACCCAGAGAACCTTTTTTTATTTTTGCATTCATAGCAAGCTTCAGCTCATCTCAGCCTTAGCCTTCCTGACCCCATTCTTGCATATTTGAACTATTTCCTGATATTTTGCTTTTCTGTTTTTATGCCCTTCTATCAATTTTCTAAACTTGTCCTCCTTGTTTTTTGGTCCATCAGAAAGATCTTGGTGCAACCACACCAGCCTCACCAGGTGTCTTCCTTCACCACCCCCACCCCCACCCCCACCCACCTGGTTTGGTATTGTTTGTATTTGAGCATTAAATATCTTGTTTTTCAGAATTTCCCAACCATCCTGAACAGTTTTTCCCTTTAGGATGTCCATCCTTCCTACTTTTTCCCCTTAGCTTGTTGAAATCCGTTCTCTTGAAATCTAAAACACCAAACTGACTACCTTCAGTTCTCCCTGCCTGCAATATGGTGAATTCTGGGTCACTCTCTCCCAAAGTTCCTACCACTTCCACTTCTTCCCCGTTAGTATTAAGTCCAGTATAGCTGATCTAGTTCGTTTCTCCACCTTTTGGACAGTGAAGCTGTCTGCAAGGCACATCAAGAATCTGTTGGATCTATTTTGTTTATTTATGTAAAAGACTTATAAAGCCACCCATCTTGCATACCATAACCCTGGGCAGCTCACAGACAACAAAAACTATAAAAAGCATAGCAAAAACTCCCAGCCTCACAAAGGTAACACACCCACACCCACACATACACACACACATATTCAATTGGAGTGGGCTCCAGCCTCACTCTACCTCAATCCTTGCAGGGATCTCCCAGTTGCCACAACGTTTGATTCCCAGTTGATGTCAGGGTAATTGAAATCCCCCATTCTCAAAGTGGTGTGTTTCTTGGATACCTTATATGGATGCCATCTGGTTTGCAAAGATTTCTTCTGTATCTTCTGCTTGGTTCAGTGTCCTGCAGTCCACACTCACCATGTCATTTTTGTTTCTTTTCCCTTAATATTCACCCAGACACTTTCAGCAGGGTTTTCATCCTTCCATTCTCTACATTTAATGCACCTCCCCGTTTGTTGGGTCTGTTTCTTTTGAATAGATTATATCCTTCCAGTACTGTATTCCAGTCATGAGATCTGTCCCACCATTTTTTTAATTAAATTTTATTAAGTTTTACAATACATAATAAAAGTTAGAATAGAAAAAAGAAATAGAAGCAGAAATACAAAATAAGAAAAAGATAAAGAAAAAGTGAAGTCAAGAAATAATAAGCAAAGAAAATATAGAAAATAGATGTCCTCCAATCTATCTTTGAACTTAAAGTACAATAATTGATTTTAAATGTTAGTCCTTCATACAGTATACAGGAACTTTTCTTTGTCATATGCCTTTTGATTTCTTTAATCCAATCTTCTGATCTTCATATAGGTTTCACCTTTCTTACTGTCTCCCAATAATCCATCTTTGGCTTCCACTCCTTGAAGTTAAATGTTGAATGTTCATTACTACATATTTATATCTTCAATAAAGTCCAATTAGTATAACAAATAAAAGCCTTATTTACTTCTAATAAACTACAATATATTCTATTCATATTATGACTCATAACCTAACGTAGTATGTAACTTAATACATAATTTAGCAATTCTTATAATGTTCATACATACATGTTTCTATAATTTAATTCTAATATATATATATCTCCATAAAAAAGGAATTCTTATATCTCAATTATCCATCTATAATTTCCATTCCTTGTAGTAGTGTCCATTTAAACTAAGTGCATAATCTATCATATCACTCATATATCAATTCTTATAATATTCATACAATACATATTGATATATATCATCCTGTAGTAACCATCATTCTAATTCCATCTCATCTCATCATATCATTATCTTCTCATAAATATATCTCTAAGGAAAACAATATTCTATAATATCAACTTATGTTTGTATTTAGCATCTTACATTTAGAATATCACTTTTTATATATCCATACAATTTCTCATAACAATTCAAGTCCATATTTTCATTAGCCTTTATATCCATACAGTTTCTCATATCTTCTGTTTAGGTTATGCCAAAATCACAATACACTATGGCAAATTCGCAATATACAGCCTGCTCTTTTCTATATCTCATATAGAATATCAGAGCAACCTTCTCTTCCTTTCCACGTATTTCACAACATCCATCCAACTGTACACCCATATTTTCACTCTGTCTCCACTGCCACAACATATCTATACCAAGATTGTAGTGTATAGCCTTCAGAATGTTCTTCTGAACTAATATACTCAAAATTCCCTCCTTCTGTTTCTCCTCCACTTCAAAAGCATTTTTCTTTTCTGTTTCCGTTTCCGTTCTCTGCTCTTTCTCTCTGTTTTGCAGAGTTACGAACAGCAATTCCAACGATCTTTGAATATTTGAAAGAGCCTCAGTAATCTCTCTTCTGAACTCCTGAAGTACTAATTGGAAAGCCATTTTTCCTGTGTCCTTCAAATTAAAATAACAACCCTTCTAGTCAAAACAATAGTCATGTAATCTATCCATGGAATACTACCAGCAGGATCTATTAAGCAAAACGTTGTTGTTGTTGTTGTTTTAAAGTTAAAAGAAAAAAGAGAGTTCCAATAATCCAAAATACAGGAGAGAATAATATTTTAAACAGTTTATAGAAGGAGAAATAAAAAATATATTCCAAGTGAAACAGAATCCAACCAGGGAGAATGTAGAGAAAGAAGAAAAGAAAAAAAAACGTTACCCTGTGTTTTTATTCTTCAAACTGCGAGCTTTCGTTCTTCAAGCTGCAAGCTGCTTAATCCAAACAAAGAGTTTCTCAAAAAATGAATAGTCATTTAGTTTATCAAGCAAAGAATTACAGAGTCTCTTAAATCCCTCTAATACAAAAGAAAAGTTTAAAAAAAATGCAGACGTTTCATTATGTTGCAAATATAGAGTCCATCAAGCTTCCACCAGAATCAGTCAAAGCAAAGAAAGCACAAAACCAGCCAACATTTTAAAACAAAGTCCAAAAAATAGATCTTAGATATCAAAAAACTTTCTAATCTAAAAAAAATAATTTCCTAAAGTGATCTAAAAGCGGCTGTACGCTCTTGTGTCTCTTCAAAGAGACTTGTTTTCCCTGCGAGAGCAAGATATCTCTCGGCCATTTCCCTTGCACTTACCCCTGTTCTCTCCACGGTGGAAACTACAGAGAAAAAACAAGGGTAGGCAATTCCAATGGCCCCACGAGCAATCTTCTGGTCTCCCCTTCTTCAGGGGAAAAAAACTTCAGTGGTCCACAACTTCTGCAATCCACTGCAAGCAAGGAAAATTCAGCCAGTTCTCAGCACTCTGAGAAATTCGACTGGTCGAGCTGGCAGCCAAGCCTGGAGTGAGATCTGTCCCACCATTGATTGACAATCAATCAATGGATTCAAGGCTAAGACAGTACTCAGCCTTACGATAATTTAGGCATGTGATGAAAGCATTTTATCTTCTGCTTTACATAGTCACTGACTAGATACGTTATTTTAATGTTTTGTTAAGTAAATCAACCCAGACTTCTTTGTTCCAGGTTCAGTATGTTATTCACTATATGCCACACATTTATGGAAATCCACCCTTGATTTAGATTTTTTAAAAATCTGAAGGATTTCTGCAGGCCATCTCTCGACTTTCATGCTTAGCTGCTTTGTATGGGAAGGTGTCATGCAGAGTCTGGCTTCCCCTGCTGCAGTCAGTCAGAGGTCAGGCACGGAAATCCTTCAGTTTATCTTGTTGCAGTCACTTCTTTACAGCTTGTTTTACATTCTCTAGTTATTGTGCTGCAACCTTCCAGACCAGTATTACCGGTTCTCCTTTTTATTTCTACCTATCCAGTTAGAATAAGTGTGTGTGTGTGTGTGTAAAATTCTGGGCATTCTGAGTATTTATGCACTTTAAGTGCCTGACAACTGCAGATTATTTAATTAACCTGTGTGATTAATTTAGACAACCAAGAAGCCAGAGCATCACTGCTATTGAGCTGCTTTCTAATGATCATTTCCATCAAATTTCATTTGGATTCATAAACTCAGGCGCTTTATAAATATATACAGATCTTCAGTAAAGAAGGACAACTTGTCTCATTCCTAACCACTAGCTCAATTTTCTATTTGGATTTTAAGATAATTATCTGGTATCTGAACATTACAGCTCAAGAGATTGGTTCAAGCTGGCATATAGTTACCACTGTAGGCGCAGCTTTCTATAGTTAATCCATGAGAAACATCTGCCATTTGTCAATTATTTGAAATCAGAATGAGTTTTAAAAATAGGATTCTTGGCTCCTGTTTCTGTATCAAGGAAAGACTAATTTCTGAGAGCCAGTTTGGTCTAGTGGTTAAGGTGCTGGGCGAGAAACCGGGAGAACGTGAGTTCTAGTCCCGCCTTAGTCATGAAAGCCGGCTGGGTGACCTTGGGCCAGTCACTCACTCTCAGCTCTAGGAAGGAGCCAATGGAAAACCAGGAGACAGAGAGTTCTAGTCCCGCCTTAGGCATGAAAGCCGTCTGGGTGACCTTGGGCCAGTCATACACTCTCAGTCCAACTCACCTCACAGGGTGGTGGTTGTGGGGAAAATAGGAGGAGGAAGGAGTATTAGGTATGTTCGCCGCCTTGAGTTATTTAAAAATAATAAAGGGATAAAAATTAAAAAAGTAAAATAAAAATAATAAAAAAACCTGCTGAGTAGGGGAAAATGAACTTGGGGGTGAGGATTCCTGGAGTTTAACCTTGTCTCTGAGCAACTGTACAGTCAACCGGGGAGCTGATGCTCATTTTTTTTTGCAGGAGAAACAACATTCAAATCATACTTCCCTGTCATTTTGGGCAAGTCAGTGCCCTGTTTTCTTGTGCGAGAGAATGGGGGTGGGGATTCTGAAAGTTACAGTTCGAGCATATCTGGAAGGCTGATAAAAAGCCTCCGGATTCTTACTAATAGTTGCCATGAATTCATATTCACAACTAACCCATTTCTTTTTATTGCCATCCTGAAAATACAGTATTATAAGAACAGAGCAACATTGTGACTCCTTGGGTCACTGCCAATAATCCTTTTGTTTTTAATATGTTATAGTAATTGATCAAGTTAACATGGAAGTATAGAAAATGCATTCTTGAATGCTTCCCTATCCATAGCATTGTAATGCAGCATTAGAGGACTCATCCTGTTTATTTACAACCATATCTGTCTCACTTTTTCAATAAAGTATTTTAAAGGTTATACATAATGTAGTCTAAATTAAAATCAAATCAACAGTTTTAAATGATGTTTTCTAACAGCAGCAGTCTCTTCAAACTGAATTCGGGGAAAATTCAACCAAGCATCCAAATAAGATGAATCCTGCACTGGAAAAATGTTAGCAGAGCATAGTTGCAGAGACAAGGCAGCAGTATTAAAAAGGACCTCACCTTGCAAGGAGGGGCCGGGCCCTCAGAGTCAGGCCTCTAACACTGTGCTTATGTACAACGTATGCAGTCTGCCCTTTACAAATAGAATCCTATGCAGAATTCACAGTACCAGGATGAAAACTTAAAATACTGTATGAAGCAGAATATCTAAAACATAAAGTTAGAACCTCCAGTAGAAAGACCCACAAATGCAAGATTTTAAATGCACTGAAAAACTTTCAACTCAAACTTACAAAGCTAGGGTAAAACAAAAAATCTTTACTGAATAGTGAAAAGACTACAACATAGGCACCAGATGAACCTTTCTTAGGAAGGCATTCCACAATGTATTGTATTTTATTATAATAAAACCTAAAACATTTTAAAACGCTCAAAGAAGTTCTTAAAAAACAAAACGACCAGGGTTACAGATGGTCATTCTGTCTCATGATGACGACAACCATCTCATTGCATGTCCTTGTCTTTAAGTAGCAAAATGTTGCCATGGAATAGGATTTCTGTCACCTATAAAATAACTCATATAAAATTCCTCAGGGCAACCAGAGGGCATTCCGCAACCAGGGTGCTATCACTGGGCGCTCCTCTCTCGTAGCTACCCGCTTATTTCACACAGCATGGGAGAGCTTCTGAAGATCTTTAAGCCCAGGTCAACAGATGAGTGGAGGTGCTGCCAGGCTGTGTGGGAATGGTCCTTTAAATAGTTGATTCCAGAGAGTTTGAGATTCACCCCATAGATTCTGCTATGTTCCAGAAACTGAAGACGTGCTGCAGCTTCAGAACATAGGCTTGATTCTCCTGCTCTAAAACCCAAGCAAAAACATTTGTTGTGTGCTTTTTGTGATTTTACTCATCGGCCTCCATTTTGGCTTGTATCAGTGTCAAGAACAACCTTGCTTATGGTAACACACAAAAAGCTACACTGGGGTGATAAGAAAATTATTTATCTGCCACAGGACTCAGCGAGTTATTCTCACTGTAGCAAAAAAAAATTGCCTCTATGCTAACTTAACTGACCTTCACTTTTCAGAGATCCTGAATGATGTTATACATAGCATGAAGAAGGAAGGAGAATGGAAGGTAAGTGCAGCTCCTTGTCTTGGATAAGTTAAATTTGTCTGATCAATTTATTAATCTAAATTATATGCATTTCCACTGGACTTTCTGTTTATGTGTTTAGAAAATCTCTGATGCAGCTTATTTATCATGCAGTAAACTCGGGGGGTTGTGTTCAGTAGGCCTGCTGTATCCTTCACTGTGACACTTAAGGTTCTTCCAGCTTCCCATATCTTTTCCTCACATAGGAAGGTACATGCTAAGTGAGCCTTGAAATTACTAACTGAGACAGACCAAAGATGTTATTAAATTAGTTTTGCTCTACTGGGTCTGCAAGGGTGTCCTGTGGCTGTGCTGATTATCTCATGTCTGTCCTACAATTTGCTGTCAAATTGGTAAATATTTTCCATCTCAGAGTTACATTGATGAGATAACGTGTTTTATAGAACTCCCTCCAACGGAAGTGAAAATGTTCTAAACACCAAGATCATCTTTTATAGTACTCCTGTGACTCAGATATAGACAAAAAAATGGGTTCATATTTCCAGGAACTGGAATATAGTAAACGCTGACTGACCTACCCTTTTACTAGCAAAGTGGTATTATGATCCAGACATTCGTAACGATACAGGATGCCTTAGAAAGAAGGTCAGAGACCTCCATGCTCATTTTGAAATATGATGGGAGCGGGGGGCAAGAAATGAACATGGATGTGGATATATTACAGTCCTCTGTGTGCAAGTTTGAGAGTAGAAATAAAAGTTGGAGGACCAATAAAGAACTGGACAGGAAAATAGGATACTTGGTTTTATAAATTCACTACACAGAAGGAGGAGCTCAGGAACATGAGTGTACTTATTTATTGTTCCATGCTTTTTTTTTAGTGACATGTCTAATTATTTTAATTATGCCTTTACTCCACATTAAAATTGCTTCTTTATGTACAGTATTCTTTCCCTCTCAATCCCTGAAGGTCCTCATTATGGATCATCCCAGCACACGCATTCTCTCCTCCTGCTTTAAGATGTCAGATCTTCTGGCTGAAGGAATCACAAGTGAGTGGCACGTGCAAGATATTATCTATCTGTGGTTAATCCTGTGAGCAGAGGCTTTCATTAGAGTGGGAGAGGCCTCTATCTTTTGTGACACAACTCTTGCCTCAGTTCCTCAACCCATTGTGTCCATCCAGGCCCAGCTGGCCCCTGGTGTCGTTAGATCAATTTGCAGTCAGCTTCTTCTGGTGCTGTCAGACTCAGATCTGTATATCCTTTAGCTACTGTTTTTCCTCCTTCCACATGGCCTGGGAATTTTTCCCCAATTCTTTGTCCTTCCATCCAGACATCTGATACACATTTTACTTTCTTCAGTTATTGAAGATATAAACAAGCGTCGAGAGCCCCTTCCAAGCCTGGAAGCCATCTATTTGATCAGCCCCATTGAGACGGTAGGTCCATTGCCTATTTGGGCAGTTAATGCATTGAAACTTCCTCAGATACCTATGCCGGTGATGAGAACTTTCTGCCACCTCCTTGGGAAGGAACAAAGGTGGGAAGAGCAAAGGCAATTGCTTTTGCTTGCCCTGAAGCCTCACAAGGAAACTTATTGATCCCAGAGTTCACTATGATTAAGGGTGGTTAGTATGACTGGAGGGTCTCTTGAAGTCAAGATGAGGGCATTAGTAGAAGATGTTTGGGTATTTGTATAACTGCTGCTAACAACCTGTTCTCCATTTGCAGTCTATCCGTGCTCTAATAAATGACTTTAAAGGCACTCCCACATTCACATACAAGGCTGCCCACGTCTTCTTCACTGACAGTAAGTTCACGGATTGTTCTCAAGCAAACAAGAAGACACGTGTGGTTCACAGTAGGGCTGTCTTTGCTACCTTGGTGCCTTCCAGATTGGGGAATCCTGGGATAACATTTAGTGGGTACTGGGTTAGTGAAGGGTGTTCTAGGAGGCAAAAGCAACTGATCCTGAGATATGGGATACTCTGCTATTCTGTTAAGAGATCTAGCCTGAGTACTATGGTGTTTTCCATTACGGAGCAGGTACTTAGCCAATCTGAGTGTTGACCTATAATACATTATGTTTTTGCTATGAATCAAAGGACCATTATGCAGTTGCTTGAGATATCAGCAGCAGAACTGTATGGCTGCTGGCCTTAGTGACTAGGTTGATGCATTTTATTTATCAGAATTTTATTAAGTTTCAAGCAAAGATAAAAACTACAGAAAAACAAAAAACTACAAAGGAAAAAAAGAGAACCTCCTAATCAATTCCCCCCCATAACATTTATTTAATTATTTCCTTCCTACTACTATTCTATACATTCCTGCCTACTATAATAAAGATCAAACTAAAAAACATATAAATTATCTGCCATTGTACTTGATAATACAACAATTTTAATAATCTTAATCATATTAAACCCAAATCCATCCAAATAGACATTTATTATTTTTTATTATACCTTAATAATCTTAATCCAAATTGTTAAAGATAAATGAAATCAGCCAAACCCTAAAAGCAATCCAGATAAATATTCTTTAACCCTTATCCCACTTCAAAATAAACCAGAGCATTTACATATCCCCACAATGCGCACAGAGCTTTTTTCTTAAAAAAAATCAAACAGCCCAACTCCCCCCTCAAAAACTCCGACTTCTCTTCAGATCTCCCATACATAATAACCCCTTCTTTTCCATGGCATTCCACCAGAAGATCAGTTTCACTTACAGTTTGCAACTCGCTCTCTCCCTTAAATTTCTCCAACTCAACTATCTGATCTTCATTCAGCATTTCAACAGAAATCCCAATCTCACTCTTAGAAGAAACATTTCTGTCACTATTAAATTCCTCAATTTCATCCACGACATCCCCAACCAGATGACACATTTTAGACCTCATATTTTTCACAATGTCCTGAATGCCTTGCATAAAAACTTGGTAGGAATCAGAAAGAATCTGTTTAAAATCCTGCTGGAAGTCAGAGAAAGTCTGTTTAAAATCCTCCATGTCTCATGCAGTAGATTATGGTGCCCCCTAGGAGCTTAACCAGCGAAAGTCAAAGATATGAAAGAATTCTGGAATGTGTTTACATAAGCGAAAGTGAGATATGCAAACAGTTCCCCAGGGAAAGTAGGAGCAGAAAACTGAATGTTCAAAACAGCCGATTCAACGTGTAGGAAAATGCTAATATCTTCAAATTTAGTACAAAAATAATAACAGGGAGACAATTATTTACTCTCAATCCTCCTTAATATTTGGAGGGAAAACAAAGTCCAAAACTTAAAAAGAATTTTTGAAAATTAATCCCAAAAATAACGATAAGCACCAAGAGAGCCCGCTTCTCCTTGCTGTAGAAAGCCTCTCTTAGGGTATGCGTACTTAAAAAAAATATAAATGGGGTGGCCGGTCTTAGTGTCCCTTTAAGGCTACAGTGTGGTTTGGAAAATTGTGACATCCCAGCCTCCAGGCTAGCTCTTGCCAGTCGAACGTGAACACTGTTTGCGATCTGGCTGCAAGCAGCCGCACGGAGGACAGATGGGGTGATTCCAGGTGTTTTCCTTTTTCTGGAAAAACACTCCTGGGCTTCAGGAAAAACCTGCCTGAGCCCAAAAAAACTGCCGTGTTGTGAGTTCTGCCCGCTGAGCCCGCGGGCACAGCTGTTCAGTCCGCCATGTCCCCACCAGAAGTCCGATGCATTTTATTTATCAATTTGATTCATTTATATTCTGCCAAAATTGTACAACTCATGTTAAGCTGTGGTTTGTTTAACCGTGATTTGATGACTAAACTATTTGGTTCATAAATTCTGCTGAGAGATAAACCATGTTTTACAAACCAATAATGGCTAGATTCACATAACACATTATATCCAAACAGATAAAAAAATTATGTCCTAGTATGGTTTATGAACCCATTTCACCGAGGGTATGAATTGTGCTAGACCCCAAAATCTGGAAGAATCTGACGAAGGGGGCTCAAAAGTGAGCTTCTGTTCCGAGACACTTGTGAAATTTTAACTACTTTATAGCTTTTGGGGTAGACCCATAACCATAAAAAACATGCAGTAAAATGAATGATGCCACCTAGAGGATGGTGAACATTAACTCCCACCCTTGACTTTCAGCCTGCCCAGAGGAGCTCTTCAATGAGCTCAGCAAATCCCGGATCACAAAAGCCATCAAGACACTCAAGGAGATCAATGTTGCCTTCCTTCCCTATGAATCACAGGTGAGAGGGAAAGGGAACAGAGCAGGGACCTCTTAATTTTCACTATAGTCTGAAGGTTGTAAGGATAGACGGATTAACATAGCGTACTTTTGCTGTGTGAGAGATTTTGCTTTTAATAAAAATAATTATGCCGAGCTACTGTCTTACCACTGAAGTCCTTGCAGAAGAAAAGAAGCAGAGCCTCTTAGTGCAGGATTTGAGGAGGGAGCCTAGGCAAATTATGGAGACTACATGTAGGCATCCTGGTGCCTTCCAGATGTTTTGGATTTCAACTCCTGTCAGCCTCCATCAGCATGGCTAGTGATAAGGATTTGGAGTTGTAGTCCAAGCAATTTAGATAGGCATTTGTAGGTCATTATGAGAATCGACTACATTTTAGTAAGTGGCAAGGACCATCAATAGTCTAACACACTGGACTCAGAGAGAGGTTTGAAGCCCCCTGCACAACAACCAAATTCTCATCCTCTAAAAGATGGAGCAACTTGTGTGTAAAAATTGGCCTGAAATAGATTTTTCTAGTGATAAATATTTCACTGTCCTACTGCAGCCATAAATTCCTTAGCATTATTGGCATTACCACATATCCAAGATATGTTTGCACGCATGGAGAATACTGCGTCATTCCTGTATTTGTAGGAACTGAGCAATAAATCTATTCTTAGTCTTTATTCTGCATGGTTTGCCATCCATTGTTTTTTCCAGCTATCTTTTTTTATATATAGCTATTAAAAATTGAAATTGAGATTCTCCTATGCCGCCCCCCCCCCCCTGCAGGGAGGCAGGACCCATTCGATTGGTCTGCCCCCGGCGACTGATGGACCCGACAGGGTTTCAGAGGGAGCTGGGGGTTATACCCGAGGATCTGCTGCACGGTCCAGCGGAGGCCCTGGCTGCTACCTGGAATAGAGAGGTGGCAGGGGCCTTGGACAGGATCGTGTGACCTCTCTTGTCCCATCGAACCCGACACTCCCCATGGTTTACGGAGTAGTTGAGGGTCCTGAAGAGGATTAAGAGACGTCTAGAGCGCCGCTGGGGAAAGACAAGGACCGAACCCGACCGAACACAGGCTAAAGCCGCGATTAAGGCCTACCTTGTGGCGGTAAGAGCAGCGAAAGGTCAATATTTCTCTGCTCTTATTGCATCCGCAGAATGCCGTCCGACGGCCCTGTTTAAGATCACCCGATCCCTTCTGGGGAAGGTGGGTCTAGTAACTCACCTACAGGGCCATGCAGAGGAGTTTTCTGGGCATCTGGAGGATAAAATCGTATCCGTTCCAAGTTGGATGCCAAGCGTGAGGCATGACTGTGGAGATGCCTGGGGAGCGTACTTACCCGGTTATCTGGGAACAGTTTGACCCTGTTGGGCCCAAGGAAGTGGACAGGGTTCTCCGGACTGTAAACACCACTTGTCAATTAGACCCTTGTCCCTCCTGGCTGGTGAAGGCAGCTCAGGAGGTGACATGTGGGTGGGTCCAGGCGATGGTGAATTCATCCTTGGGGGAGGGACTGTTTCCGGCTGCCTTTAAAGAGGTGCTGGTGCACCCCCTCCTCAAGAAACTGTCACTGGATCCCACCGTGCTGGACAATTTCCGTCCAGTCTCCCACCTCCTCTTTTTAGGGAAGGTGGTTGAGAAAGTGGCATTGTAGCTCCAGAGGATCCTGGATGAAACGGATTATCTGGACCCTTTTCAGTCGGGTTTCAGGCCCAGATATGGGACGGAAACAGCTTTGGTTGCACTTTTGGATGATCTCTGGCAGGAGCGGGATGGGGGCAGTGCATCCATCCTTGCTCTTCTTGACCTCTCAACGGCTTTCAATACCATCAACCATGGTATCCTTTTGGGTTGGCTCAGGGAGTTGGGGGTGGGTGGCACGGTTTTGCGCTGGTTCGCCTCCTTCCTCCAGGGCCGGTCCCAATCAGTGTTGATAGGGAGCGGCTTCTCCTTTGTGGGGTGCCACAGGGTTCGGTACTCTCTCTGCTCCTTTTTAACATCTACATGAAACCGCTGGGTTAGATCATCCGTCACCACGGGGTAAGGTATCATCAATATGCTGATGATACCCAATTAAACATCTCCATCCCGGGTGACTTAAGTGATGCTGTGGCCACCCTCTTAGTGCCTGGAGGCTGTAGGGGCCTGGATGGGGAACAACAGGCTTCAGCTGAACCCTGGTAGACTGAGTGGCTGTGGGTTGGGAACACCTTGGCATCCAGGAATCTTCCATCTTTGGTTGTGGATGGGGTTGCGCTGCCCCAGACAGATCCGGTGCTGAACCTGTGGGTTCTCCTGGAACTGGTAGTATGATGGTATGAAGTTCTGAATGAGGAAACTATGTCTAGGGGAGTGACATCGAAGGTTGCACCCACTGACAAACACAGGATAGTTCAGGGAGAGTGGCCTGGAGGAAGCAATAGGCAGAAAAACACTACTTGCTTTGTGACAGACTATCTTTAAGAAACTGGGCCCCACTATTGTGAAAAAATGTTACCGGAGCACTGTATGAGTTTACATTGCTGTCCTCATAGGTCGCTAATATAACA
This sequence comes from Charina bottae, assembly GCA_023362775.1. NCBI lineage: Eukaryota > Metazoa > Chordata > Lepidosauria > Squamata > Charinaidae > Charina > Charina bottae. The sequence continues at coordinate 113,970,475 of JALMGJ010000002.1, forward strand.
CTCCCATTTTTTCCCCATTTCCTCTCCCCACCTTCCTTCTCTCTAGGTGTACACCTTGGACAACGCTCAGAGTTTCCACCATCTCTTTAGCCCCTACTGCAGGGAAGACAAAAACAACCACTTAGAGAGGATGGCAGAGCAGATTGCCACACTGTGTGACACCCTCAAGGAATACCCCTCAATTCGCTATAGGAAGTTAGTACAATGGGGAGAGGGAGGGAAAAGCTGATACTCTACTGTGTAAAGACCATGTAAAGAGAATGAGGACAAATTGGGGAATAATACTTGACAACATTAGAATGCAAGTGTGGAGCATATTGGGGGGCCACACCTATCCATTAGGCAATGAAGTATCCTGCTACTTTTAGTTGATGCGGATAGTGACTGGCCTACTTCTTATAATGGGGGTCTGCTGCCAGACCAACGCATCTGCAGGATCTGATGCTTTAGTCATGTGTGGGACATTGTTTCATGAATTGAGCCCCCCTTGATCCTTCCTGGAGACATCTCAGCTGCCAGGTACCTATAATAGGGATTGAGAGCAAAAAAATTTATCTCTGTATAAGGAAGCGGGCCAAGAAATGCAAGAGACAAGCCACTTTTTGCCTTGCCCAATCATTTGTTTTGCTCGGTCTCCTTCCAGAATGCCAGAAGTCCTGCTTCTAAATAACTATGTGTTTTTTGGTTACAGTGGCTCTGAAGACTGTTGCCTGTTGGCCCATGCGGTGTTGGCAAAGCTGAATGCCTTCAAAGCAGACAACCCAACTATGGGAGAGGTGAGCAATCGCAGAGCATCCCCAGAGTGCTGAAGAACAGGCCAGTGGGTGGAATGTTGGGCTATATGAAGCCAGCTCTCTGACACCATCACAGATACCATCTCCTTCCCCTGAGAATTTCACTAGTAGAGCAAGAGGTGAAGCTCAGGAAAATGCAGGTGTTGTCTTCCACCAAGCAGTTTTTGCAATAGCAAAATAGGATCAAGATAGCAAAGACCGTCCTGTCACTTAGTGACAGATTTAAGAATGAACAGTTAGCTGTAAAACCTGTCCATTTTCTAGTCTCCCATCTTTAGAAAAGGAAAAGTTGGAAGAATCCATCTTCCAAACACTGTCCTTGATTATAACCAGCTTATTTAATTTAAGTGGAAGTGGAGATGCCCAGCCAATCATTGTCAAGATGCTCTTCACAGAGGTCTGCAGGAGAGGCCCTTCGGCAGCTGCACAGTTCTCTCCAAGTCAAGCTTAGACATGTACTAAGGACCAAGATCACAGGGGAAGATGACTGCAGTTTTATGGCAGGTTATGGATTTGATTGGAACAGTGCTATATGTGTACAATGATTCTGCTTTAACCCTTTCCCCATGAGACTTAACTATTCAGCAACATTGCTTTCCCCAAATTGCTTTTCCACTGTGTGAACAAGAAGCCAGGAAGGCAGACACTGATCAAAAAAATGGTCTATAGGGACAGGATTAAAGCACACTATTTGCACATACAAATTGCTGCTCTGATTATATCTGTAGCTTCTCACTGCTGCATTTCTGTTCTAAAAACAGAACAAAATAAATTGTTGTGGGAAGTTAATTGTTAAATTGTTGATCTTCATGATTAGACAACCCCCGCCCCAAAGTCCTGCTGTGGTGCCTCGCCATGGTGGTGGGGAGTATTCCTGGGAGGGATGAGCAAAGAACGTTGGGAGTGTATGCCAAGAGTATATATTCCCAGGAGGGTCACCCAAGACATGAAGGTCATCCCAGCTGCCCAGCTAAAGCAAGCAGGCACCTATATTGGGCAACAGTGATATAGGAAGATGCGGAGGCAGATGATCACTTTAATGACCATGGCAAAGGCGTCATTTCATACTGCACAGGAGAAAGCAATGATAAACCAAGAAAAAAACATGGTTAGAAAATATAAAATGATTGACAATATAGTGCCCCTCAGGTCGGATGTCATTCAACTTACTACTAAGGAAAAGCTGAGGATCTTTTGGAGTACTAGTGATGTTTATGACATCGCTAGATTAAAGACTTCAAGACAACTAGTTGCTGAATTTGCCAAACAGGAAAAGAAAATCCGAAGCTGCAGAGACAGAATTACAGTAGGAACATGAAATGTAAGAAGCATGAACACGAGAAAGCTTAACACAGTGAAAGATGAAGTGAAACTACCACAAAATGACGTCATAGGCATCAGCGAATTGAGATGGACTGGAATTGCACACTTTCAGTCAGAAGATCACACTGTTTACTACTTAAGACATGAAAAAAAAAGAAGGACTGGAATTGCTTTTATTGTTAGGAAAGGTATAGCAAGAACAGTACTTGGCTGCAATGCAAGTAGTAATCAAGTAACATCTATTAGATTTTGTGGACAGTAATATCAATTAGACTTCAATTTGACATTTATCCTAGTTTATGCTCCAATCACTGATGTAGAAGAAGAATTTTATGGTCAAGTTCAATTTGAAATTAACAGAACATGCAAGCAAGATGTGTTGCTTGTGATTGGAGACTGGAATGCCAAAACTGGAAATATTAAGGAGGAAAATGTAATTGGACTGTATGACTGGAAACCAAAGTGAAACAGGAGAATGTCTTATCGTTTTCTGCCAATCCAATTGGTTATTCATTGCTAACACTGTCTGTAAGCAACCAAAATAACACCTTTATATGTGGACATCACCAGATGGAGTACATAGAAAACAAATTGACTATTATTGCTAAAAGAAAGTGGAGGAGCTCAATTATAGCATCAAAGACATGGCCAAGTGCTGACTGTGGAACAGACTGCAAACTGCTCATGCGCAAGTTCCAGGTTAAGCCAAAGAAGAAGAAAGCCAGCCAGTTTCCACAGTATGATCTTGAGCACATACCCACCACTTTCAAGGAGAGCATCAGGAATTGCTTTGAAGTCCTGAACTTCATACACTGCAGACTAGGACTTGGTAGAGTAGCCATGAAGGCCTTAGAAAAGATACTCAAATGATGTGATGTGCCTATACCTACAAAAATCAGAATAGGGCAGGCAATAGTGTGGAGTAATGCAGGTATTCCCTGTGACACTCTATGGAAGTGGAAGTTGGGATTTGAAGAAACAGGATAGAAAGAGTGGTCATGCTTTTGAACTTTGGTGTTGGAGAAGACTTCTGAGAATACCATGGACAGCCAAGAAAACAAACTCATGGATCATTGAACAAATCAGCCCAGAGTTCCCCCTTGAGGCACAAATGGCCAGGCTCAAATTATCCTAGTTCGGACACACTATGCCAAGACCCAGCTCTATGGAAAAGGCTCTAATGCTGGGAAAGGTGGAAGGAAAGAGAAGAAGAGGATGACCAGCAGCAAGGTGGCTGGACTTAGTTACAGTGGCGATGAGTGCACCATTGGAAGACTTGAAAGAAGAGGTTAGGGATAGATTGTCATGGAGAAGATCTATCTACAGTATGTGGTTGCTAAGAGTCCACAACAACTTGGTAGTACACAATCACTCTATTATGATTAGAATACCATGATATTCTACCTAAGACTTCTTCAAGAAAGAAACTCTCCTGTTGATTTCACTCAAGTTTGTAACACTTCTGCAATACCAGTAGTTTGTCATAGTGGTATGTCAGTCCCCACATAATGAAAAGGCCAGGGCTGACTTTGCTGATGGGGGTGGGATCCCCTTAAAAGGAAAATATGATAAAGAATGTTAACAGGGAGGGAGGTCATAGTTAAGGGAATTTCCAAATTGGGTGGAGCAAGAGGATAAGGAATTTGTGGCTCATCTCTGGCTGGTCAGCATCTTCCCATGACATTACTTGAACCAATGTCTGTGCCCTGAAAGAGTTGTTACAGTAAGGCTTTCCACTGGTTGTGATTTGTTTTTAAGCAACTGTGCTAATAAACAATGATCAAAGGGGGCTGGACTTGGGGTTGGAGGAGGGCTCTCAGTGCTACCAACCAAAGGGCCCAGTGCAGACATTCCATCTCTGTACTTAATCAAGATTTGTGGCAAACAAACAAAAAAGACGAAACGGTGAAAAGCAAACGCGCGACATTATTGTTTGAAAACCCAACAGCTGCAGAATTCTGTATCCATGGCAGGGAGACTGCATAACAGAAGCTCTGTCTAGAAACCTGTGAGTGTGTTGCTTTTGATTGGGAAGAAGCACTGCCTTTTCCTTTAAGAGGGGGGCAGTGTTTTGACTCTGATCTACCTATAGCAAGCAATTTTGAGACACTTGCTTATAGGACATAACATTTTCTGCAGCCCGTGCATGAATTTTTATGAGTTGTCGAGTAGCCATTAAACTTCTGAAGGCAAGAAAAGGGATGCTATTTGCCTATCTGCGTCAAAAGTACCTGAGTATCTCTCTGTCAGCTTTCCCCTGTCAGTAGCTGTATGATTGAGATTTCTGAGACGGTGCAGTTCCAACGTATCCAAAGGATGTTTGTTTGGGGAAGGCTGCTCTAACTACCTTCTGCCTCTGCACTGCTCCTGGATTCACTGAAGGGAACGCTAATGGCCATAGGCCACTGTTGTGTATTTGCATGCCACCTGCAGGCTAAAGGATACACTGCATTGTACTCCAGCACCAAAGAGTGACCCAACAGTGCCCTCTTGTTCTGAATAGTTTTGGGCATGCTGGAAATGGCTTGGTAGCAATGATTATGCAACATAAGCTGCCCTCTGCTGCTGCCTTTGTAGTATGGAGGATTTCCTAAACTGGATGTTAAACAGCTGGTGGCATTTTAGATAAAACTGGATACTCCTGCCACCCTTCCCCAGTCACCACCACCAAACGCTTGTCAAATCTCAGGCTACCACTAGGTCTGCTAAAGATGTAGTGGGGATGGTGGGGTGTCCAAGCAGAATCTAAAGGACTTGTTTCAAATGGCTCTAGAGCAGAATTCCCACTACAGAGAATTAGCAGCCTCTAGCTTGCCGCTTTTCTTTTTTTGTTTGCAGAGCACCACAAGTGTAAATCCATTGAGTTTATGGGATTGCTTACTTCACTTGGAAGGGGGTTTGGATTGTTTGAATAATATATTTTTGACCAGGCTCCCTGACAGAGGAGGCTGCACACAGCCAACAATGTTTGGAGGGGAGGTAGGGCCTGCAATATTCGGCTGTTCCACTTTTCCTTAGTGCCTATAGCGGGGCTGGCATTAAATAATTACAGTAGTAGTGCAGCTCTGTGGCTGTCTTCATGTGCTCAGTCCCACTGAGCTCAGTAGAATTTACTTCCAGATGGGATTACAGATTAAATCAATCATGCCGTGGTTCATGAGAGTTTCTTAAGAGAGCAGAGTGTGTTCTATGAATGGCATTCAGACATTGCCTAGGGACTGCTTAGCAGGGAAAGATGCAGCATTACACATGCACAAAAATCATAAGATTTTTTGTCTTCCCTCTTTTGCTGCTTTCAGGGTCCTGACAAATCTCGATCACAGCTTCTGATAGTTGACCGCAGCTATGATATGGTGTCGCCACTTCTGCATGAGCTTACCTTCCAAGCCATGGCCTACGACTTGCTCAACATTGAGAATGACACTTATCGGTGAGAGCTATTGTGGGGGAGAAAGAATGAGTAAGAGGGTAGAAGAATTCTGTGCCTTCCCACTTAGAGAGCGTACATTTCTTACAAAATATTACTCTGTTACCTTCCCTCAACTCCTTCAGGTATGAATCCACAGGCATCAGTGACTCCAGGGAAAAGGTAGTACTCTTGGATGAGGACGATGACCTCTGGGTGCAGTTACGCCATATGCACATCGCAGACGTATCCAAGTGAGAACCGCTCTGTCTATGCAGCCGTACATGCAACTGCCTGGTTGCCTGATAGGTTTGCGAATCAGCCAGAATGACAACTATAGCCATGCTGTAGCCCCTTGTCCTAAGTTGATCTGGATTGCCACTGGTGTCCATAGCAGGAGTGAATAAAGAGTGGGAGGGAAGGGATGTTGCTTCCACCATTACCCTTTGCTCCAGAATTATTACTATTTCTGGTGCAGAGAGCCATGGACTTTGTAGGCTGCACAGGGTCCATTGCTGTGGGAGAGAGAGAGAGTTGCACCTTTGGGGTGAGTATGTTTGGCCCTGAATGTGACCTCCTTCCACAGGAAGGTGACTGAGCTCCTGCGTACCTTCTGTGAGAGCAAAAGGCTCACTACAGATAAGGTAAGATGGCCAGACCCTCGTCTTATCTCTGATTTGTCTTCGTGAGAAACATGCGTTCATTTCTGAGACTAGGACCCATTCTACATCTTACAGGTTAGGACTCTTTGGCTCAAGCTATGTGACAGTAAAAGACTGCTGTTTGGCTTTTTGGGGAGGCAGATCAACCTTATTTAACTCAGTCTTGTTTTGTTCTGGACTTGACTTTTTAAAAACACTATTATGGGCACAGTGCACAAGAAAGGCTAGTCGAGAGATACAGTCGGTGTGCAAATAAGAGGGCCATTGGTTACACCAGGATGAGGAATCTTCAGGCAGGGCAGCAAAAGTGACATTGGAGTCATTTGGGAGAATAAGGGGCAGGATAGGGACAGGGACCGACACTCTTCCACAAAACTTGCATACAACTGGAAATGCTGGACAAATGTTACTGGCTAGTATGTCCATCCTTCGAAGTTTCAACATTCAGTTCCTTCAAGCATCTTGAGTGGCTGCTCCAGAAATTTGGAGCTTGCTTAGGCAGACTTAAAAGATAGAGGAACCATCACCCTGTAGATCTTGTAAGACAGCTTTCACCAACCTGATGCCCTTCAAATACCTTGGGGCTACATCCAGGCTATCTGGGAATATTAGGGAGCTGTTGTAAGATGAGGGGAGAGTTGTTTTTATCTGAAATTTTACTAATACTTGGATTGGCCTTTATGTTGAGTTTGTCTTGGGCAATGGCTGTTTTTCTTTCTAGGCTAACATTAAAGACCTCTCTCAGATCCTGAAGAAGATGCCCCAATACCAGAAAGAACTTCACAAGGTAAACGATGCAAAGTGTCTGACGTGCTTGTATTTAATTATTTGTGTGCTGCAGTTAGTTATAAGTGATTTAAAATAAGTCAATCCTGTAATCAGCCACCAGCAATTAGCATAAATTAGAATACACTGACAGTGCAGATTGTTTCATGTTCTAAAGTGTTTTTTATCTGACACTAAATGGCTGAAAGAAAGCAACTGGAGGTATGTCCACATAGGCTCTTTGCACCAATCCAAAATCAGATCCAGACAGGTTCATCTTTGTTCAGCTGCTGAACTAATATATTTCTGATTCATGCAGCAAATCCAAAATCAGGGGGGGAAAAGAAAACTTTTTTTCCCATTTATAGAGGTGGAGGTATATATTTTTCCCATCAGTAAGAATTTTTGCCTCATCCCACCTCCTGGCTCTTTGATTTCAGCTGATATGGTGCAGTATTCACAGGTCTTTATCCTCAAACCCATAGAAGTACATATGGGTTTACAACTTCTAAACTAGAAAGCTCAATTCATTCACCCATTCATGCATATCTCAGTGGCCTGGCTCAATTTAAGCTCCAGAAGAATTGAGGCAGGACATGGATTGTACACAGTACCTTGTACAGCTCCAAAAGACTACAGTCCCCATACATTGTGACGACTTCCAACAAGGCTTGGCCAGTCCCATCTTGGCACTATTCTCACACTTTCTGAATGTTTTGCACCAAACTGCCACTGCTTCCTTGAGCTTCCATGGGAGCTAGTTGTTTTTCTGAGAACCCTATTTTGTTGTGAGAAAGGTGTCTCCCACATTTTGTGTTGTCTTCAAAGTCGTCATTTTCCACATACTATGTAAAGCCAAAACTTTATCCAGAGACTCCCTGAGAATTTCATCTGCCTCTCATAATAGCCAGGTTTCTGGTTTGTAGCTTGAATCATGTCAACTGGATTTCTATTTTCTCAGTGGAAACGTTTCGCTCCTTCCTTCCTTCCTTCCTTCCTTCCTTCCTTCCTTCCTTCCTTCCTTATTTATTTATTATTTCTAACTTATATCACCGCCCATCTCCCCCCACAAGGGGACTCTGGGCGGTTTTCCAAGTTGCCATAAATGGATTCCTTGACCCCTCTCTCAAACCACCTATCTTCTCTGTCTAAAATGTGAACAACATTTATGCCAACTTGGAAAATCCTTCCTTGAATAGAGGTGGGGGCCTCAGGCACAATCTTTCCCCTATTTTCCTTCCTGCTTTGTCTTCTGTGCCTAGGAAGATTAAGACCATTTCGCAAGCTCAACAGCAGCATGGTAATCTTAACGATCCTCCTTTGGATGATAAAGGGACTTAGAAATAAACATCTCAAATAACCATGACCTAGCCCCAGGTGCAAGGTCACACAGCCACCTAGAAACATATTTAAGGATTCCCTTACTAACTTTGCTCAGACTGAAGAAGCTCCTTGGATAAGGAGCGAAACGTTTCCACTGAGAAAATAGAAATCCAGTTGACATGATTCAAGCTACAGACTGTTCCACCTGGATGACTGAGAACCTTCATTGACAGGTTTCTGGTTGTTAAGATGTGTGTATAATTGCCACACACTCTCAAGCTCTTCGGCCACCCTTCCAAAGCTGTAAAAGAGATCAGGTAGTCAGGGCTGGAGCTATTGCACTGTCAGAAGTACAAGCAGGACAGACTGTGGAGAATAATCACAGGGACAAGCTTGTTTTCATTCGCACAACTTGTATGGATCATGGCATTTCTAGCTACTGCAGAATATGGCTATTCTTTTTGCAGGAGTCCCTTGGATCTTGCCTTGCTTGTACCCAGAGGCAACTGTTTGTTCATTGAAGGGGTGGGAGGAAAAAAACGTAACGCTGGCAAAAAGCCCATTACTTACCATCCTCTTTCATCCTGCAGTATTCCACACATTTGCACCTGGCCGAGGACTGTATGAATACCTTTAAGGGCACCATAGAGAAGCTGTGCAGCGTGGAGCAGGTGGGCATATTAAGAATTCAGGGGAGGTGAGAGCAAAAGAGAACAGCCATGACAGCCCAACTCTGTGTATTCACAGTGAAGTACAACCTACTCTTGGGTGTCTCCTCCTCTTCTCCCGGTGAAACACAGGACCATTTCTGATGGGCATCTCTTCCCTCTCCCCACAGGACCTGGCCACAGGCGCAGATGTCGAAGGGGAGAAAGTCAAGAACCCGATGAAGAATATCGTGCCAATTGTCCTTGATACCAGCGTGGAGGCATTTGATAAGATTCGCATCATCCTGCTTTGCATTCTCCTCCAGAATGGTACTATTGCTGGTCACCTTCTCTCTCAGCTGTCCAGGCTAGGGAAAAGCTCCACTGCAAGGACAAAGAGGAGGAGAGATTTCAGGCCACTTCTTGCCTACACCTAGATGCCATGTTCACACAGCAATGCTGGGTGAGACATCCCTCTCCCATAATGGGTTAAATCCCCTCCATCACTGACAACACCCAAACTGGGAAGTCTCAGGTGGGTGTCCCAGCTGCCATTTTTCAGGTCCTGTAAGCCACCACAGAGAAGGCTAGAAAATTCTTGCTTCTGGTTTTAATTTTTGTTTCCACAGAACAATTTTTTTTAAAAAAGCAGAAAAATCCTGATTAGCACAATCAGGGCCAGCACACTCACGGTTAGTGCTCATCTACTTCCTATCCTGCATGGTGAAAACTGAAATGGCAACAGAAACAAAGTGCCTAGAGAAGGTGCTGGCCTAGAATCCAGGAGACTGTGAGTTCTAGTCCTGCCTTGGGCATGAAAGCTGCTGGGTGACTTTGGGCCAGTCTCTCTCTCTCAGCCCAACCCACCTCACAGGGTGGTTCTTGTGGGAAAAATAGGAGGCAGGAGAATTAGATATGTTCGCTGCCTTGCACGTGTATGTGTGCCTTCAAGACAGTGTTGACTCCTGGCGACTGCCTGGACTAGTCCCTGCAGTTTTCTTGGCAAGGTTTTTCGGAAGTGGTTTGCCATTGCCTCCTTCCTAGGGCTGAGAGAGAGTGTCTGGCCCAACGTCACCCAGCTGGCTTTGTGCCTAAAGCAGGACTAGAACTCACAGTCTCCTGGTTTCTAGCCTGGTGCCTTAACCACTACACCAAACTGGCTCTCACCACCTTGAATTACAGTATATACCAAAAGGTGGGATAAAATAACAACAACAACAACAACAACACCATCAAACAACTACATCTGCCTATCCCAGGTCCTTGGGAAGGACTCAATAGATGGATAAAAATGCCAAATCCAGTCTAAACATCTGGCTGACTGTACGACCAACAGTAATAATAATATCTCATTCACAGGCATCTGGAGGAAAATTATTCCTCATGTGAGGAATAACTCACAGATCGTGGGGCAAGTTGGTTGGTTAGTTTAGCTCCAAACAAAAGCATGTCTGTTTGGTACTAAATCTAACTCTCTCCAGGATAATTGGATGGCTTATTCAACTAAGTTTTAGTTGTTTGCATGATGTACTAGAATCTTTGATTCTGTCTCTCCCCTCAATAGGTATGGCAGCTACTAAGTGTGGATGGGTTGTTTAGTGGATTAGAGTAAGTGCTCCAGCGACCAGAGGCCAGGTTATAAAACCCCGGAGGACTCTGTCTGAGCTGTATTCCTTTTGCCTAGGCATTAACGAGGAGAACCTTACCAAGCTCATCCAGCATGCCAACATCCAGCAGGAGAGGGACATCCTCTACAATATGCACTGTCTGGGGGCCACCATCATGCCAGAGGTATTTCACATACGCACCTACCTAGTGACATTCGTTGGGCAGGCAGCTTGTGCCTGTGCTGTTTGTGCATGGTTCCCATTCCCTAGTGCAGCCTGAGTGAGGGCCCTGGCCGTTCTTGGACAAGGGTAACTTCCGGATATCCTATTGATGAAGATAAGAATCCCTCTTATTTGGTCTGCCAGTGTTGTGTTTTTCTCTCTGCTCATTCTTCTCTCTGCTCTTTTCCCCTCTTGCCTGTCCCTTGGCCAGTCCTGCTGGAGGCCATTAGGTAAGCCACTCCATCTTCCTCTAAACATTGGACTTTCCTGAGCCACCCCCTCCTGCCTTTCTTCCCACAGGCCTGGCTCCTGCTCTTTTATTTTTTAATTGGCTTTTCTGCTTGCAGGACACTGGTGGAAACCTGAAGCCTGTGAGGAAAGTGCGGCTAGAGCCTACCTACCAACTCTCCCGGTGGATTCCCGTTCTTAAGGATGTCATGGAGGTATGCCGAAGGAGGGAGTGGGAGCTGGCTGCCTTGAGTGTTGGCTGGGATACTGCCCTCTTGAAGATGGATTCAGCTTCAATCGCAGAGCAAATCCAGTCGAGGGTCCAACTCACCCATCCAGCCTGAGTAGTTCTGGGAGCTGGATTGCACAAGAAGCAAAGTTAAGCTCTTGCTGTAGAAAATCAACACAAGATAAACCATGACGTCCTTATTACCATGTTATTCTGTAGTCCAGATCTATTGTGCGGTCAAGCTGCAGGACCATGACTTGCTGCTTGGACAGTAGTTGTGGTCAGGATGAAAGTTCTGAGAACAGAACCCCATTGGGAAAAGGGCAGGCAAAAGAGGCTGTGCCGGCACATTCGTACTGAGCAGCCAGGATCATCCACGCCAGCCTGGAAACAAACACAGCTGCTTTAATTATTCAGAGAGAGGTGCATCACACTTGCTGCCGTGCATTGCAAAGCCTCTCTTCTGAAGAGCACTTCTTGAGCCTTGTGCACAACCCCAGGCTCTATCAGAACCAGAAGAAAGGGAGCCCATCGTTTTACTTTTGCTCATCTTGACACAGGATGCCATTGAGGACAAGCTGGACAAGAAGGTCTGGCCCTATGTGTCTTGCCCTGCCCCTGGCCCCTGCTCACAAACTGCTGTGAGGTAAGTGATGCTCCAAATAGAAGAAAGCATAAAGCAGCACCATTTTTAACACATAGACCAGGTATTAATTTAAATGATCAGGAGAAAACTTACTCGCCTCTTGTGTAAAGATCATTTGCTTTTCCACTTAAGCTTTGTTGAAGAGCACTCTCGTGTATGTTCCTGTGTCAAAGAATTGTAGGTGCAACATCATCACCTGTCCTTGAACTGCTGGGGAGTATATGGTAGAGCTGATCCTTTCTGTGTGCATTTGGGAGGGTGGAAGCCTTCATCTCTTGGGCTAGTTTTGGTGTTGCATGTTCCTAGGGAGCTGTCTAGCATGCAAGAAAAGGCTATTTTTCCCAGATTGCTTGTCTGACAGTCTTTTTGCTGATGGCTCCCCTGCCCACATCAATTTTTATCTTACAGTGCCCGCTTTGGACATTGGCACAAGACCAAGACAGCAACTGAGTACAGGACAGGACCCCGTCTTATCCTGTATGTGCTGGGAGGAGTTACCATGTCAGAGATGCGCTGTGCCTATGAAGTCACAGAGGCTACTGATGGGAAGTGGGAAGTGCTGATTGGTAAGTGCACAGCCAGTGGATAGCCTGCTTGCTCACATGTGCGTTGTCTGTGAGGAGCTCCTCTGGTCATCCTTCTCTCCCACACAGGCTCATCCCACATCCTGACTCCCAAGCAGTTCCTGGAAGATGTGCGCAACCTGACTGAGCAGACACCCCTGAAGACCTAAGACGACTCCTAGCCCCTGAGAGACTTGCTGGCAGCAGTTCCATTAGCTACCTGGAGGAAAGCTTTTTCCTCAGCCAGATGGCATCTTCCTCACCAATGTCTTTGTTTCTGTCCTCCCGAGACTGGGCCCCGTCTTGACCCAGTCTTTAGCCAGCTATCATGATTGAATTGACACTGAAAGGGACTTGGCCCAAGGCCTAGACTGAAGATAAGGAATCTGTCTGAGTCCTTCATCTCTTATTATGATGTGGTTTCTGGACACCCTTTCTTTTCCTCCCCCCTCCTCCCCCCAAATAAGGGGGAGAAGCAGGGGCCGTGTAGTTCATGAATAAGTATCTCCTGCTCTCCCCTCAGCACAGTTGTTTGTTCCATTATATGAGGCCTTGCCAGGAAATCAGCTCTTTTGGCTTGACACACACAACTTTGAGGGGCTTCATCAAAGCCCCTGCTTTGCTTTTTCTTCTTTTTTTCCCAGCGAAGGAAATGAAAGTGATTGTTTGTTCTTCCTTTATGGAAATGTTCAGGAACAAACCATCACCTCTGGATTCCCAGGTTTATAAGCTTGGCTATTGTTTTAACACTTGGCTTAAAAGGATGGTTAGTTGCTGCTTTAAAAAAGCAGGAAAGATGCTTTTGCTGAAGAGATCATGTGCTCTCTGCATTACAAGGGTTGCACAGCTCAGCTAAGGAATCCCAGAATCTTTAAAATAAATATGAAATTCAAGATTGTTGGTATCATCTCTTCTGTAGAGGAGATTCAAGCTGTGATAGTTGGGCAAGAAGAAAGTTTTTATTTCACACACAGAGTATCAGGTATGTCAGCCTTCATCTTGGAAAGTTACTGTGTCAGTGGAACCCGTACTCTTTATGGGTGTCTTTATTCTGGCCACATTTCACAACACATTACAAGGGGCTTCCTGATAACAGCATGGAAACAGCAGCTGGTCAAAAATGTGGCAGCAAGACTATTCACAGTGATGCAGACATATGTATGCTGCTGCTTTACACTCCACTTTACTCCGCTTTGCTTGTATTTCTGGCCCTAGTTTAAAATGCTGAAATTAAACATTCAACCAGAGTTGTCTCCTTTCATACATACTGTCCAGATTATCTTCAGATAATATCTTCAGATATTAAACCTATTTAATATTAAAAGATGTTACAATATCTTAAGTTTAGTAAATTTTAATAAATGTATGAAGATTATTTATGCATTTTATAAAAATAGAGTTCAAGATATTAAGGATATCTTCAGATGGTCCAACCCAGACGTCCCTTCCCGATAAGGTGAGACAGAGACTGTGATGGCACTCTTCCCAGAGATGCTTGCCTGGCATAAATGATCGTCTTGGAGCCAGATTAAGTTGCCTGGGAAAACAAACAAGACTTCATCTTCATTTTTAAAAAGCTGTATTTGAACTGTTTAGCTCTTCCACGGCACAGGTTTTATTCTGGATTTCTTCTGTATTTGTTTCTTAATGTTTAGTGGGGGTATGTTATGCTGCTTTATCTGATGTTGTACAAGTTTAAGCTGTACTCAGTGAACCACCCAGACAACATGTAGCTATTGGGTGTTACAGAAATAAAATAAATAAAAGTAGAAAAGGAAAGTTTTGCTGTACCATGAGAGGAGAGCAGATATGCCTTTTGATTTAGTGCTAAATATGGGGTAGCTTTACATCCTGTGATAGTTGCAGGTAGAGAGATCCTTTTTAATTAATTTTTAATGCTAAAGTAATCAACAAAAGAAAAGGTACAAGTACATACAACAGCATTAAAGGATCAACACAACCTCATAATTGACAAGCACAATAATAAAAAAGGAGAGAAGAAGAAAAAGCTTGGAAATAACGTTATAAACAGTAATTGCAAGCACTTTGTATTGCTCAAAAGTCTTTTTCCTTTCCCCTTTGTTGAAAAAAGATAATTCAGATGGTTACCAATACATATCCACAATCCACCACTTCAAATTAGTTGTAGATTTTTCTTTCCAATGTGTAATGATTCCTTTAGCCAACCCCTGTGCCCCCCTCTTCCAAATCTGTATTTCTTGATACCTTGTTAGATTCCAAGTAGGGTAATAGCCAAGAACATAAGGGTCTTAAACTCACAGCAGTAGACTCATTAAGAATCCTGTTGATTCTTAAAGTCCAAAGTGCAATCATAATAGAGGAAGGATAAACCTTATCAGTTAATGTTCCAGCTCCTCAGTTACATCTACAACAGGGTGATTATAACTACTTGACATTCTTCTTGACATTCTGTGATGCATCTCTGAGTAATGCAAGTAGAAAGACCCTGTAAGAAACTATGCAACTGCAAGCAGAGGTTTTTAGAATGGTTTCATAATTTATTGAGCATACCCAACTGTTGCATGTAGGTACTGCACTACCTAAAGCGTGAGCAACACAGTGCATAACACACACACATTTAAGATGACAGCACATTATTCTACTTCAATACATTTACACCAGTATAACATTGTGATAAATGTTTGCAACTGAAAGTGTTGAACTGTTTCAGATATATGTATTGTCATCTAATACATATATGCATGAATACTAGATGTTCCAAATGTGTCCTCCATTGTGGCAACATTAGTGACCCGGGATCAGCTATAATGTGGCTTGTGCATTGACTGTTAGAAGCTATTTGACTTAAGTGTGTGAATCAATTTCCATTCATGCCAGTTGGATTCTGCTTTTTTCCTATGTGTTGGGGCTAGGCTTCTTTTTTTAGATTCAGAAGTGCATCAACTATTATGTACTTCCACCTGGCAACCTCTTGTATGATGAAAGGGGTTGAGATCTCAGTAACAAGGCATTTTTACATGATGTCCTGCTGCAGATCTTTTTTGGACGCCCCCGCCCAATCTGCCTGTGTAAAGCTTTAAGTCCTGACTCCTGCTTGGGAATTAACTATAATTAATATCCATTTGGATAATTGCTGTAAAGCAGCTGTGTTGAACTGGATAGTGGGTCGGAGGAGGGAGATGTGCGTGTGAGAGAGACAGAGGGATGAATTGGTGCTAATGCTTCTTTGATAGTCCCTACTGAGATGCATTTCAGCCTAGGAGAGGGGCAAGGAAGGAGCTGTTGTGTAAGATGGTTTTAGGATGAATTCTTCTGTGCCTACTCTGCCAAAAGTTTCCAGAGCAAGAGCCAGACATGCTTCCCAGTTCTCCTGCCTCTGTAAAAGAAAGTGACTGTGAAAAGCCCAATGGGAATGGCTGAAGATATTGGGGGGGGGGTGGATTCCCAACGAGCAGGGTTGTCTTTTGAGCAACTAAAGATTTTAGTTTATGCACTTACCTTTGTAGATTTTGCCATGATTGCCTGTATAAGCCACAAATTACATATACCTCCAGAGAAAGGATACGCCAGGGCAGGGATTTTCAAACTTTTTCAGGCCACAGAACCTGTTTTAAAAAAATTCTAAGAACCCCTGATCAAGAGGCAAAGTTCTAGTGAGAGAGAATTGATTGCATGTTTCTTTTGCTCTTAGTCTCTCACAGAACCCCATTGAGGTTCCATGGGACACAATTTGATAAACTCTAGGGCGGAGAGACAGCTTCCATAATCTGATTATCAGTCAGGATAGTTTGGGCTGATGGCGGTTGTAGTCCAATCCCCCCTGACCTTGCTCTGGGGAAAATGGGAGTCATTTGTTGAAAGAGCATCAAGTCCAACCACACACAATTCTGAAATCCTGTATGATTAACTGAGGGAGACCAGATGGCTAGAGGGAAGATTATAGTATGAAAGAAACATTGACACAATATTTTTCCCCACTTTGTCCCTAAGTAAGTGCAATACTACTTTCTCCAAATACTTCTCCAAAACACTCTTCTCCTTTGAAAACATTTCTAAAAGGAATTCTCTTCCAAATGAAAACTGGTAGGAAAAAAGCAGGTGAATCTCACTGTCTTGTGAACCCATGAAGCCCCTGCTGAGCTGCTTGAAACCTCCCACAGATACAAGCATAGAGTACCTGGGAGACCTTTTTGAGTTACACAATTAGCTCCTAGTACCACTGTGAACCTAGCAAGCAACCAATATCGCACCTGTTTATAGGATGACTTGAGCTTTTTAAACCTCATTTCCTAATTGTTGGACGAGCTCCAGCAACCCCACCTGAACCAGTCTATTCTGTGCCTGCTAATTGGTGCTGGAGAAAAGTTGAGATGCAATGAATAATACGTTTCTATTAATCTTTTTTATAAAGCAGTGTAAGGGGAAAACCTCTTCCAGCTATAGCGCTGCTTTGAATACCTTTAAGAAGGCTAAAGCAGGTGATATAAGCCCTGCTTGGCCACCGCACTTCTAAACTGACATTGCAGTGGCTGAAAAAAGAGAAGGGGCCGGAAAATGTCAGTGGGACACAGCACTTCCAGGCAGGGCGCTGTTTGTCAGCTAGGAACAAAGTGCTTTACAGTCTTCAGTTGTGAATGTTTCAAGAGTGTAAATCACTTATTTCTATTACAGAGAGGGAACTTAGAGCTACTTAAGGACTGCACACTGAGTCTGGAAATCGGGAGCAAATTAGTTGTTTGCCCCCTTCCTAGATTTTACTCAGTTTGCTAGCCTTCGTCTCCCACCCGGAAACCTATGCCCTCATTGTGGGAGGTTGTGGGGATCCAGAATTGGCCTTTATAGCCACTTACAGATCCACTGTTAAAATTTTACCTTTGGAAGACAATCTTACTCGGCTACGAGTGATCGCCAATGAATATAGGTCTGAATTAGACACTCCTTCCTTTGCATTCAGGGCATGCAGCTCCTGAAAGCCAAACATGAAAATAACAAAATAGTCTACGCCTAGTTACTATGTTTTGGTAAATATGTACCTACAGAAATGTTAAATACAAGAGATCTGTCTATGAAGGTTCTCAGTCATCCAGGTGGAATTGTCTGTAGCTTGAATCATGTCAACTGGATTTCTATTTTCTCAGTGGAAACGTTTCGCTCCTTATCCAAGGAGCTTCTTCAGTCTGAGCAAAGTTGGTAAGGGAATCCTAAATATGTTTCTAGGTAGCTGTGTGACCTTACACCTGGGGCTAGGTCATGGTTATATTGAGATGTTATTTTAAGTCCTTTTATCATCTAAAGGAGGATCGTTAAGATCACCATGCTGCTGTTGAGCTTGTGAAATGGTCTTAATCTTCCTAGGCACAGAAGACAAAGCAGGAAGGAAGATGGGGGAGAGGTTGTGCCTGAGGCCCCCACCTCTATTCAAGGAAGGATTTTCCAAGTTGGCATCCATTTTTGGAATCCATTTATGCCAACTTGGAAAATCCTTCCTTGAATAGAGGTGGGGGCCTCAGGCACAATCTTTCGCCCATATTCCTCCCTGCTTTGTCTTCTGTGCCTAGGAAGATTAAGACCATTTCACAAGCTCAACAGCAGCATGGTGATCTTAACGATCCTCCTTTAGATGATAAAAGGACTTAAAAATAACATCTCAATATAACCATGACCCCAGGGGTAAGGTCACACAGCCACCTAGAAACATATTTAAGGATTCCCTTACCAACTTTGCTCAGACTGAAGAAGCTCCTTGGATAAGGAGCGAAACATTTCCACTGAGAAAATAGAAATCCAGTTGACATGATTCAAGCTACAGATAAATACAAGAGAGTTTACCTGCAGGACAGGCCTATATTGCAGGCAACTGAGTCAGTTTCGTCAGTGACATACTTCCCCAACCTACTGCCCTCTGCTGGCTTTAGACTTCAGTTCCCATAACCCCCAGCCATTATGGGGATTGAGGAAACTGAAATCCCCAGAGCTTGAGGGCAACATATTGGGAAGAGCTGTTCTATTACACTGCAGGAAACGTGATGAGAAGCTGCAGCCAAATGTTCTACTCCAACCAAAGTAGCTGGATAGTACCACTTACTGGCAAATAGGATTACCATAGCTTGGTCCTGTTTGAGATGTGCACCTGATCTCCACATCTACATAGAATACAAAGGAATGAAGTAGATTGGGAGTGACCACTGAACAGGTACTGAATGCATAGAGAGGGCAGTGAGTATGTCCGCTCCCACTCCTGACATCATTTTGAACAAAATCTATTTGTAACATTTTGTATGTAACTAGGCACTATGCACACACTCATTTGAGGAGGTGTGTGTCACTAATAATGGATATTTTTAATCACAAGAGCAGCTCTGTAACATCAAACCATAGCCCTGTCTAGTCCAGCCTCTTGTTCTGTTGTGGCCAACCAGTTCCCTTGAGGAACCTTCTCCCAATCACAAGCCCAGCAATTGGCATTGCAAACCTGTTCCCTCAGACACCGGAGCAATACGTGACAATCGTGACTGGTAACCAGTGATAGCTGTACCCAACATGTACTTTCCTACCTGGACATGGTTTGGTTCAAGCCAAATATCTGAAGAAAGATGAACGGATCTCATCATTTGGGGCCACTTCGCCTAGCAGGATCACTACTGGGCCTCTTGCTTCTCCCAGAAGAACAAACATCCTGCTATTTACTTTTAAAGATTAAATTGTTAAATGAGTCCAGGTGTTGGGGTTGCACTGCAGGAAAACAGCCAGCTGCTAATACATGATTTTTTTAAAAAATGGAACTAACCAGAGGCATTGCACATCACTGCAAAGTTACAGATACTTTGTGGAAGATGTGAGTTGAATTGCTGTGGATTATCTGAATAGGAAGGTTCAGCCCTAGATTTTTTTAGGCTGCTGTGCTGTACCTGGAACAGAGACATACCTCCATAGAAGTACTGAAATCTCTCCACAGAAAATCCGTTAAAGAAGAAAAGGTGAAATGCTGCACAGTGTATTTTGATTGATAGCATTAGGCACTGTCTGCCCAGAAGTCCCCTTTAACACACACACAGTGTTCGTGAGACATTCCCTGGCACTCAAAATTTCTATTTTAACTCAGAATTTGCAAAAGGGGCAACCATAAAACTGATTCACCAAATGGAACAGAGTTGTAACAGCCACAAGTGTTGCAGTTGTCCTAAAGCAACTTATTCCCCCATAATTAAAGCATAGGGAGAAAGAAGAAGCAGCCCTCATTTTCCTCAGAATCACTTTTAAAGGCAACTGTCCATTTGCTATCCAAGTCTATGCTCCAACCACTGATGCTGAAGAAGCTGAAGTTAACCGGTTCTATGAAGACCTACAACACCTTCTAGAACTAACACCAAAAAAAGATGTCCTTTTCATCATAGGGGACTGGAATGCTAAATTAGGAAGTCAAGAAATAACTGGAATAACAGGCAAGTTTGGCCTTGGGGTACAAAATGAAGCAGGGCAAAGGCTAATAGAGTTTTGTCAAGAGAACACGCTGGTCATAGCAAACACTCTTTTCCAACAACACAAGAGACGACTCTACACATGGACATGGACAGGTGGTCAATACCGAAATCAGATTGATTATATACTTTGCAGCCAAAGATGGAGAAGCTCTATACAATCAGCAAAAACAATACCTGGAGCTGACTGTGGCTCAGATCATGAGCTGCTTATCGCAAGATTTAGGCTTAAATTGAAGACCGTAGGGGAAACCACTAGACCACTCAGGTATGACCTAAATCATATCCCTTATGAATATACAGTGGAGGTGAGGAATAGATTTAAAGGATTAGATCTGGTAGACAGAGTGCCTGAAGAACTATGGATGGAGGTTCGTAACATTGTACAGAAGGCAGCAACTAAAACCATCCCAAAGAAAAAGAAATGCAAGAAAGCAAAGTGGCTGTCTGATGAGGCTTTACAAATAGCTGAGGAAAGAAGGAAAGCAAAAGGCAAGGGAGAAAGGGAAAGATATAACCAACTGAATGCAGATTTCCAGACAATAGCAAGGAGAGATAAGAAGGCCTTCTTAAATGAACAATGCAAAGAAATCGAGGAAAACAATAGAATGGGGAAGACGAGAGATCTCTTCAAGAAAATCGGAGATATCAAGGGAATGTTTTGTGCAAAGATGGGCATGATAAAGGACAAAAAAGGCAGGGACCTAACAGAAGCAGAAGAGATTAAGAAGAGGTGGCAAGAATACACAGAAGAACTATACAAGAAAGATCTTAATGTACCTGATAAATACGATGGTGTTGTCACTGACCTTGAGCCGGACATCCTAGAGAGTGAAGTCAAGTGGGCCTTAGGAAGCATTACTAACAACAAAGCTAGCGGAGAAGACAGTATCCCAGCTGAGCTATTTAAAATCCTAAAAGATGATGCTGTTAAAGTGCTGCACTCAATATGCCAACAAATTTGGAAAACTCAACAGTGGCCACAGGATTGGAAAAGGTCAGTTTACGTTCCAATTCCAAAGAAAGGCAATGCCAAAGAATGTTCAAACTACTGTACAATTGCACTCATTTCACATGCTAGCAAGGTTATCCTCAAAATCCTACAAGCTAGGCTCAAAATCCTACAAGCTAGGCTTCAGCAGTATGTGGACCGAGAACTACCAGAAGTGCAAGCTGGGTTTCGAAGAGGCAGAGGAACTAGAGATCAGATTGCCAACATTCGCTGGATCATGGAAAAAGCAAGAGAGTTCCAGAAAAACATATACTTCTGCTTCATTGACTACGCTAAAGCCTTTGATTGTGTGGATCACAACAACCTGTGGCAAATTCTTAAAGAGATGGGAGTACCAGACCACCTTACCTGTCTCCTGAGAAACCTGTATGTGGGTCAAGAAGCAACAGTTAGAACCGGACATGGAACAACCGATTGGTTCAAAATTGGGAAAGGAGTATGACAAGGCTGTATATTATCACCCTGCTTATTTAACTTATATGCAGAGTACATCATGAGAAATGCTGGGCTGGATGAATCCCAAGCCAGAGTTAAGATTGCCGGGAGAAATATCAACAACTTCAGATATGCAGACAATACCACCCTAATGGCAGAAAGCGAAGAGGAACTAAAGAGCCTCTTGATGAGGGTGAAAGAAGATTGTGCGAAAGCTGGCTTGAAACTCAACATTAAAAAAACTCAGATCATGGCATCTGGTCCCATCACTTCCTGGCAAATAGAAGGGGAAGAAATGGAAGCAGTGACAGATTTTATTTTCTTGGGCTCCAAGATCACTGCAGACGGTGACTGCAGCCATGAAATTAAAAGATGCTTGCTCCTTGGGAGGAAAGCTATGGCAAACCTAGACAGCATATTAAAAAGCAGAGACATCACCTTGCCGACAAAGGTCCGTATAGTAAAAGCTATGGTTTTCCCAGTAGTAATGTATGGTTGTGAGAGTTGGACCATAAGAAAGGCTGAGTGCCGAAGAATTGATGCTTTCGAGCTGTGGTGCTGGAGAAGACTCTTGAGAGTCCCTTGGACTGCAAGGTCAAATCAGTCGATCTTAAAGGAAATCAACCCTGACTGCTCATTGGAAGGACAGATACTGAAGCTGAAGCTCAAATACTTTGGCCACCTAATGCGAAGAGAGGACTCACTGGAAAAGACCCTGATGCTGGGAAAGACTGAAGGCAAAAGGAGAAGGGGACGGCAGAGGATGAGATGGTTAGATAGCATCACCGATGTAATGAACATGAATTTGAGTAAACTCCGGGAGACAGTGGGGGACAGGAAGGCCTGGCGTGCTATGGTCCATGAGGTCACGAAGAGTCAGACACGACTAAACGACTGAACAACAACAACAAAAGTCCATTTACTTTGCTCTTCTGAAGTGGTCTCCCCATATGCCTGGGCAGTTGCTCCTGGGTGGAGGAGCCCTCTGCATGGACCTTGCAGGAAATCAGCTCTAGAGAAGTGTCCACCTGTTTAGTGAAGCTTTTCATTGTCAGTACCAAATCAGTGAAAGGCCCAAGTCCTGCTTGCTGCCAAGAGAATGAAGGACAGCCTGTTGATAACATCACGTACCCACAAGAAGAATGTTGAGAACACAGGGCCACCGTTCCCATCCCGAGGAAGCCAGCAAAGATGTAGTGAAGCATCCGTGGACCCATCTGACTTCCATGTTGACTTCTCCACGGAGATGCCTCCCTCTGTTCCATCATTCTGCAAAGCAGTATGGAGCCAATCATGCAGACTTTTACGGAATACAAAAAGTGTTGCAAGAAAGCAGGTCATAATCGCTAGGACACTCTTGTGAACTTATGTTAGTGGTGGTAGTTACATTTTTAAAAATGAGCAAATTTGTTAATCTGGTTCTGTTTCTGGTTTCCCACTCTCTCTTCTCACACTCACCTTTTCACAACCTCTTCCAGATTAACTCCTCTAATGCCAAACCAAGCCTGCCCCTGATGTTGCAGTGCACTCACACAGCCCTCCCCTCAAGGCAAAGTCAGTCTTTTTCTACTGACTTTTTCTTTGCTGCAGAGGGTAACCACTGGGGAGTTTTAATCCTTCATAGCCTACTTCTAAAGGCCAAATAATAATTTATTTTTTTATTTTTATTTTATTTATTTTCTATCCCGCCTTAATTATTTTTATAAATAACTCAAGGCGGTGAACATACCTAACACTCCTTCCTCCTCCTATTTTCCCCACAACAACAACCCTGTGGGGTGAGTTGGGCTGAGAGAGAGTGACTGGCCCAAGGTCACCCAGCCGGCTTTCATGCCTCAGGCGGGACTAGAACTCACAGTCTCCTGGTTTGCCATTGGCTCCTTCCTAGGGCTGAGAGACCGCGATTGGCCCAAGGTCACCCAGCCGGCTTTCATGCCTCAGGCGGGACTAGAACTCACAGACTCCTGGTTTCTAGCCCAGCACCTTAACCACTAGACCAAACTGGATGATGATGATTGATGATGATGATGATGATGATGATGATGATGATGATGAAAGAAGCAAAAGTGACTGAGCACTTAGCCTTAAAACTGGTGCTGTTTTCCATATTATAATCTAACTGCAATTGTCTCCCTTTCTTACCACCTCTCCCTCAGGAAGTCAGGAGTCATAGAAACTTGCCTTAGATGTGTTGGGAAAGTGCAAAGCTGGCTTGTGCTAACAAGGCTCCAGGGCCCACAAAACTCCAAGGGCCTGGTTTTCTGCTAGTGTAAAAAAAGGAATTAGAGCTCATACAAGAGAGCAGCAAGAAAGAGTTTCAGAAGAAGGGTCCTCCGCAGAAAGTGGATGTCAGGAGCATCTCAGGTAAGGGAGCAGAACACATTGACTGGAGGGCTGGGGTGGAAGCATCTATGCCTGGCTTAGGAAGAAGCACTAGATCTGAGGGGCCCTTTTGTTTGCCACAGTGACTTATCTGGCTCGGGTGGCAGATGCTGAAAGGGAGGGAAAGTGTTCGAGCACGGTGTTGCAGATGCTGCACAGGAAATCTGTTGGCCTTAAGGGTGGTGTTGATGTTGAAGTTTGATTCAACCTCAGTCTGCTCAACTCCTGTACACAGACATGGAGCATCAATTTCTTCAGAAATAAACTATCTGGGAGGGATGGAGAAGCCAAGTCTCATCTTCAAATATGGAAAGCCAGTCATGAATGTGAAATAAAATCCATCTACTGCTAGTCTTCCTAATGGACATCTTACTGAGCTTGATCCATCTCCACCCAACATTGTCTCTGTACTTACGATAGCCCGTTATCTCAGGAAGCAACATACCTTCTCACTATTCTAAATTCATGACATGGAGGAAGAGAGAAGAAAAGCTTTGTAGGAAACCTTAAAATATGTGGATGTGGGGAAGATGGTTCCAAAGAAAAATAAAACTTTTCTTGCAGTGCAGAAAAAGCAGCAACATAGATCTAAGATCACCAGTTCAATATTTTCAAGATTCCTGCTTAGTTATAGAATGGTGGATAAAGTATGTGTATGTATACATGTACACAGGTTTGTGTGTGCATACAAATATACACATGTGTTTGTGTGGGTGTGGGTGTGTATACACTCACACACCCACACATGCTGTGCCAATCCATCCTAACATGTGGGAGTGTGTATGAATCCCCTCTCTTCAAATTACTGAAACAGCTGCATTTTTTTTTTGGACTTGCACAACTGGTTCAGAAGCTTCTTTGGCTCTCCTCGTGTGCATGTGCACACTCAGCCACTTCACGTGGCTTTTCCCAGCCCTGGGAAAAAGCTTGGAAAAAGTTGTGGCTGCCTTAATCACTCGAAAATGTACTTCAATACACACTGCTGTGTAACTTTGGAAAGATTTGCATGGCCCTGACAGGTGGCCTCATGTTGCAGTCTCCCAGGGATGACCCAGGCTTTTCAGGCGAGTTGGGCTCATCCCCAGAAACAATATCCAGTACAAGGAGGTTGGCATTAGAAAGGAGTGTGGAAGGGCAGAGCACTGCTCTTAATCCTAGTCTGTCCCTGCCCAATCATGTTTTTCTGAGGCCGTCGCTTCAGTGCCAGATCCTCCGCCTTCAAGGTAGGCCGTGTCTGATCAGGCAGGAAACTTTTCACAGGAGAAGCTACTCCAGAGTTACTCCGCTTGGATTATATTCTGAGACTTGGCTGCCAACTGCTGCAGGGCCTTGCCAAGGAGCAGAAAGTGAGGGCCGTATTTCAAAGCCCACTCCTGATCACTGGTGGCCACAATGGCAGAATCACAAGGCAGCATCTCAGGGACTAAGAGAGCAAGTTGGAAGCAGAAAGGTCTTTCTAACTGGAGAAGGAGCAGGAAGGCAGGTAGGTTGTCAAGGGGAGAGGTGAGGAAAGTAGGGTATCAGTTATGGGCGCCTCTAGGGCTGCACATGTAACACCTCTGCTGTGTGAGCTGCATTGGGTGGCGGTGTGCTTCTGGGTCCTATTCAAGGTGTTGGTTATGACCTTTAAAGCTCTTCATGGCATGGGACCGGGTTACCTGAGGAACGTCTTGTCCCAATCACATTGACCCATCCCACCTGGTTCGGCAGAAAGGGCATGTTACAGGCCCATAGGCTAAAGAATTCTGACTGGCGGGGTCGAGGAGGAGAGCCTTTTCTGCCATTGCCCCCGCCCTGTGGAACATCTTGCCCCCTGGGGTGAGGTTGGCCCCACTCTTCTGGCTTCCGGAAGAGCGTTAAGATCTGGCTCTGCCAACTAGTTTGGGGATCCAATAGTGGTAGGCAGCCCTGGGGGTGGTTGGTGGCTTGAAGATGCTCTCTCCGCCTTTTAGTTTTCCTCTTTTATCTTTTTCTATCTTTTGTATTTTTGTATTTTTATAATGGTTTTTTATGACTTTTTATTTGTAAATCGCCCAGAGTTACTTTTATAATGAGATGGGCGGTGTATAAATGTAATAAATAAATAAATAAATCCCCCCCGCTTCTATTTTCTCAGCTGATGTGATGGAATGTATCCCTGAAGGGGGGGTTGATGTGATGGATTTCGGGCCAGAGGAAGCGCATTCCAAGGAGATAAACGTTTTCACAGCCTTGAGAGCCTTGGCCGGCAGACTAAGAGAGTTAGAGTAGCCCTGCCTTAGAGTTCCTGGGGTATTTACCCTTAGATTAGTTAGGATAGGTTTAGTCTGGCAAGATTCTGTTTTAAGCTAAGAACAATAAAGATCTAGAGTTGGAATATCGGCTCAGCGTGGTTCTTGTTCAATCCCTTGATGGCTGATTTTCTTTCTCCTTCCTTCCTTCCTTCCTTCCTTCCTTCCTTCCTTCCTTCCTTCCTTCCTTCCTTCCTTCCTTCCTTCCTTCCTCTACCTCGGATTTTATTTTCACAACAGCCCTATAAGACAAATTCAGTTAAAAATAGGGAGTGGTTCAAAATTACCCAGTGAGAGTCCTGGCTGGGCAGGGACTTGACCCTGAGTCTTCCTGGAAGAATCTCCTCCCTCTTGCTCCAATGCTCTAACCACCACTCCGCATTGGCTCTCCTTTCCCCAGGTGATGAAGAAGAAGAACAGCTTTGGAAATGCTAAGCGTACACGGAAGTTGTTCCTGTATTCGTTCAGGGCCCTCTCCATGCCTGGCCGCCAGTACCAGGCTCTTCCCAGTTCCTTTCTTGGAGACTATGATAGCAGCATCCGCTACGCCGGCACCAGGACCCCCAAGAGGCTGTTCTCTGTGAGTGTTGCAGCCTCCCCAGATGGCTCCTGGGCCTTCCATCATCCAACTCTGCCTGTGGGACCTCATTGGAACCTAATCCTACTCACGCTCCCTGAGGAGGTTTGCCATTGGAGTCAACTCCCCTGCTCCCCATCCCAGTCATGGAAACCCTGTCCTGGGCTCTGCTGCCAAGATTGGCTGGGCATGTTGCCTGGCATAGCAATATGTCTCCACTTTAATTTAGAGGCAGGACTGGATGCCATACCTGAGCTTACAAAGCTGTATTAATCTCCTGGCATCTCCCTGCCCCCAAGATTAACTGCTGTCCTGTCCCAGCCCAATCACACACAATACACCAGGGAGGCAGTTGTAAAACTTTTCTGAGAAACTTGTGAGGTAAACGTGTGAGGTAAACTTTGCTGAGAAACTTGTGAGGTAAATGGAGTCCAGTAAGCCGACAGTTGTGCCCAACGAACGGTCTGGGCTTTGTGCTCCCTTTTTATAGAGGCAGACCTGGGTGGAGCTTATTTAGGAGGGCGGGGCTACTTTCTTGCGCGTAGCTCGTTCCTCTCTCCTTTCCGCTCTCCTTTCTCGAGCACTGGGAGGGGGCGGCACCTCTGAGTCTTCGTCCTCACTAATCAGCGGCGCCTGTGCCTGCTGCTCGCTGACCAGCCCCGCCTCCTCTGACTGCTCAGGCAGCCATTTATCTAGAGCTGTCTGCTCACCCTCCATCTCTACATCAGAGGCTGGCCGCGTGTCCTCGTCGTCTGACTGACTCCGAGCCTGAACCCCCGTCCAAGCCCCCCATGAAAACTGCCACCCATTGACCTCCAGAGCCAACCAGCTAGGCAAGTTCCACTTTTGATACTCAACAGTGCTTCTTCACATGACAGCAGCAGAAAACTTAGTCTTCCCCGTTCTCTTCCTCAGTCCTAGTCTTTATCTTCCCACCACAGACCACCCTTCCTCAGCCTGGACTACAGCACATCTGGAGGACACCAGATTGGGGAAAGCTGCTATAGATCTTCCCTAATTCTCAAAGCCCATCTGTTCCCACAAGCATCTTAAAGGTTATGGAAGGCAGTTGCTGCTTCCCTTCTCACTATCATATTGCTAATATTAATTGTCATATAATTAAGACAACTTTAAAACCAACATTTAGATACTTTACACCATAGCTTTCCAAACTGTGTGTCGGGACACGTTAGTGTGTCTGCTGCAGTGTCTGGGTGTGTCGCGGCTGCTGCTGCTGCCTCCGAGCCCTGCCAGGATTCTGCACAGGTCCTAGTGCCTGCCTTGTGCCTTGCTGCCTCCAAGCCTGCTGTGATTCCGCGCAGGTCCTAGTGCCTGCCTTGTGCCCTGCTGTAAGAGTGTGTCGCCAAATGATGCATGTCTAAAAAGTGTGTCACCAACATGAAAAGTTTGGAAAGCTCTGCTTTACACAGTGAGCATGTAGATCACCTGCTTTGCTGTTTTTCTTTCTGTTGTTTTTTGGTCCTGAAATACATAACAAGGTACAGAGCTGGTCCTGCAAATCTCCTCTACTAGATTTATTTATCCCCATATCCCACCCACCACCAGAAAGGAAAGGCAGGAAGTATCAAATGATCCTGCTGCCTAAGAGAATACTGGCTGTTTCAGAAGATGCTCTGGCTTTGAATCTGACAGAGCAACATCAGTGTTGCTGTCCTATTTCATAGCGAATGGAGCTATGTAGGAGAAAGAGAGAAGGTGGGTGAACCTGGGAAGAAGGAAGTGACCTGCTCATGTCCAGATTACTGATGATGAGCAATTACAAAATGAGAGCAGGAGTCTGTTTGATTGCCATCCAACTAATCCAGGCCAATTACTTTCTTCCTGCTATGATTGTGCTAGGGATTTGTTAGCACACCACACCAAAACAAAAGTTGGCAATTACTTTTTACACTTCAAGGAAGTTGGCAATTTAATCTCTGCTTTACAAACATAGCCCTTTATTATGGATTCAGTCAAGGCTTGGTACCAGGCAGAACAGCCAACGATTATGAGTCAGCTTGAGGGCCCGACCTCACAGCTGCTGGCCAAGCAAACAGCCCCAAAAGAGCAGGACAACATGCGATGGGAATTTTCTTTCTTGGGAGCCAAATATATTGGACCTCCAACCAAGGAATGCCTTCAGAGTCTCTTAGGACCAGGACGGGACCAGGACAAAATAAGATTTGCAAGTGCTGCAAATCAAGGAAGGATGCTCCCTCACTTCCCTTGTAATACAACACAGAGATATGCACCCTCCTGCACACAGACACACAGTCCCTAATAAAGAGTATTACAATTATTCAGGATAATCTTTATGCAGATTATCGGGACCTGATGGTCAGAGCAGATTCGGTGCCTGTGTATATTAAATATGAATTTTGATCCCTGCGCAGAGAGTGGGATCGTGTTGGGGGGTGTGGCCTTCAGCCAAGGAGGGGGCTTAGTCTGTATAAGTCACCAAAGCGGGATCAGGGCAGCCAGAGGGTGGGCAAAGTCCATGTGCTGAGACCTCCCACACAACCAACGCCAGGGCAAAGAGCTTCGTTGGCAGGGAAGGAGCCCATTTTGAACAGCATATGCAGGAAGGGTGCCTCACAATGACAACAGTAGAAGCCAAAGCTGAAGAGGAGGACAAAAAGGAACCAGACTCAGTGTCAGATCCAGAGGCAGCGCCCACAGCAGCATCCGACCCACCGAGCGGGGTAAGGTTGACTCTGTCCGGTTCTCACACTGCTCTGGGACCAGGGGCTGGTCAGTGCTAAGGTTGGGCTTTGAGGGAGAAGAAGTGCCACTTATCTTCAAGCAAGCAAGGCCATGGGCAGATTCAGAGCAGGATTCAGGTGGGGGCAGACAGGACTCGGGATTGTTTGGAACCTTCTGAAAAGAAGATGCATCATGAACCCTGGGCTGGAAGCACTGGGATGTCTCCAGTTGAGCTGGTTCTCCACTGCGGCTTGTTCTGCCCTTCCTCTCCCCACTCTGTTCCATTCTGCGTTGGCTCCAGAATTCCCACCCTGTTCAGCAGCACTCCCTGCAAATGCTGGTTTTCAGGGTCCTCTTTCGGTGTGTAGGGGTACATCACCACGGTCTGTCAATCTTCCATAGCTAATGGCATGTTTATGTCATCCTTGCAGATAGATTTCTTCTGTGAATACTGATTCACACCTACGTACCGTGGACTTATCTCAGAGTCCCATCCCTTCCGTTACAGCATTTTAAATTAAATGGGCATGAAAAATCGGATTCGAGAAGTAGCTGTGAAGGAGGCATAACTGAAAAATACCAGAATGTGATTTCTGCAGCTCATGTGACTCCTCCTGGAGAGTCTTCTATCCAATCATAACCCTGGTTTAAATTTCAAGGAAGAAGAGGCTCAGAGTTGCTGTCAACAGCCAGCACTTGGAGAGGAAAACAGGCAGGCAGCCTGATCATCTGTTTTCTGTGTTCCCCACAGTTGGAAGGTGCACTATATCTCCATTTTAACTTAGAATAATTATTTCTAAATGTGTCATATTTCTTTTCAGGAAAATTTTCACAGCTCCCATTCCACCCCAAAATGAGGCCACCAAACTCTCTTACACAAAATCACAGAGCTGGAAGGAGCCATTTTTGGCCATTGAGGGCAACCCCCTTTTCAGCGCAGGAATCCAAATAAAGCTTTCCCTGCAGGAGGCTGCTTATAGAATACGTACGTGTATCCCCCATATAGCCCTTCCTATTCCAACTGGACTGCTTAAAAGCTTCCGTTGGTTCCCAACAACTTTAACTGCCCAGCGGGAGAGCAATTTTTCAAGGAGGATCACAGCGCACAGAGGGGGAATAACTACTACTTTCTTTCCAAGCAATGCAATGTCTCCACACATCCCCCGGTGTTGACCTGCGCATGACAGTCAAGCTTTTAAGCGAAACTAAAAGGCATTCCTTGGTTGGATGTCCAATATACCACTGGCTCTCAGTTAAGCTTCTTGGGCTTGATCGCTCTGCAGAGAAGCAACCACATGCAGATAGGAAGGCTCCCCAACCATCTCCAGTTCACGGGCTTGAAGCCTGCCCAACACTGAGCTATCCATAGATTATATTTATGCAAACTGATGTCCTCTTTTCTCCTCTCCTTTACTAATGCCTTTTTTCCTTTTTGGGCAATGACTAAATACGTAGTTATGCTATAGCAATTCTTCAGAGATGTTCTTTACCTGCCTCTCTCTCTGTGTTCTCTATATACAGAGTTTTCTCTTTTCATCATTAAGCTGTAAGAAAATACTTTTAGAATACTGACAAATTGAAATACAGATGATCACAGAAGTTCCACTTAATGAACCTGCTTCCTCCTATTTTTAATCATCTCAGGCTAAACCTCTCCATATCCTTTAACTCTTTAAGTCTTCCTCATAAGGTTTGATTTCCGGACCCTTCACTCTCTTGGTAGCTCTCCTCTGAATTTGCTCCAATTTGTCACTGTACTCTTTGAAATGTAGCACCCGGAAGCGGACACAGTGTTCCAAATGGTGTCTGGCCAGGGCAGAATAGAGTGGGACAACAGTGATGTGGACTCTGTATCCTGTTCATACACCAAAAAATAGCATTTGCCATTTTAGGAGCTGCATCAAACTTCTGGCTCATGTTTAACTTGTGGTCAGTAATGACACCTAGACCCCTTTCATATGTACCAGCTCTAAACCAGCTCTTTCCCATCCTATAAGTGCTTGTGTCTTACACTTTTCCTCCTCAGTTACGGAATCTCACATTTGTCCTTGATCAATTCCATCCTATTCATTTTAGCTCACTGCTCATACCTGTCTAGATCTTTTTGAATCTTCTCTTTCTTCTACGGTATTAGCCACCCCTTCCAACATTGTGTCATCTGCAAATTTCATAAGGGTCCTCTCAATGCTGTCATCCAAGTCATTGATGAAAATGTTGAATGGGCCAGGGCCCAGGACTGAGCCCTGGGCACACCCCTCCATACTTGCCCTTGGGTGTAGAGAAATCTAGGTTAATCAGGTGACCTGGGACTTTTCCAGTCATCCTATAGTTTCATCATTTAATCAAGGCCAAATCCTGACAGGGAAAGAATAGAGGAAACCTCAACTGCCCAAAGCTTGGTTGCTTCACTCCTTTTGCCCTCTTCAGTTCCTGAGGAACAACAGTTTTTCCTGCAACAAATACACCTCAGGGTTTCTAATGGCGTTGGAGTGGAGCCTGGATCCATGTACAGTCCAGGCTCTAGAGGTGGCCTTTGCTGGGGAAGGTTGATTTAGGTCACCAGTCTTAATCAATACTAGGGAGGAAAATCTGGTGGACATATATGCAAATCACATTTTTCTTATATTTGCTCACCCAAATGACGAACTTCTGTGATACAAACAACTCACCTGTACCTCTTGAAGCACAGCATGCTGTTCTATCAGTTTATGACTCTGAATCATATACACTGTTCGCTTCTGATTCCTCAGAGCACTGAACAAATCAATAATATATTTCCTCTTCCTCAAGTAGGCCAAGGTGTTTGCTCAGCAAAGAGCATAGGAATCTTAACCGAGCTGTTTCTTAAGAGCAGATGGCAGATTTTACATTGTGAATAAAATATCAACATTGTGGAAAGAGAATAAAGTGATTAGAGCCATAATGACTAGGTACATAGTGACATAGGTACATATTGACTTGCACCTAGCACACTTCCATAGGATTCTGCATCAGATGGAAAACAGATCTGGATCTCTGAATTTCTTGTGACAACAGAGATGGAAAATGGAACTGGTTTACCTCCTCCTTGTTGCATTTATACTATCAAGCAAAGCACCTATGGGATTTTCTTCCCAGGGAACAAAATACCCTGGTCTGCCTTGTATCCCATGTCCCTTGATTTAGGAAGGAGAAGGGAATATCATTTGCCATTCTACCTCAAGCAAATTATTTTGTAAAGTCTCCAAGTTGTAATTTGGAACTCCAGGATTCAGGTCTCAGTGTGAAACCAATTCTAGGAAAGACTTCCTTTTTTGCCTTTCTTCTCTACTGGAAACGTTTCAGGCAGCCCTGAGTAAGGTGATTAGCCTATGCTGTTCAGGTCTGTTATGCCAACAAATGACTACAAGATACCCAAAGGGGAAAAAATATATTCCACTGCCTTCCTTATTGATACCTCAAGAGGAACAATGTGCTTCAGCTATCTGCCCCACAAATCCCTAAAATTGTTCTCCTTTGCTTGTTATCTCTTCATTCATTTTATAACCTTTTCACCTTGGGCAGTCATTTCCTTGCGCTTGTTGGAGCACAGCTACTCAATGCTTTACAATTTCCCACAGCTGGGACCCAAAACTAGAAGGGCTTGTATGTAAGGGAATATGGAAGTCCATTCATTCACTTTCTTTCAGCATTTTTTAGAGTTCTACCTTTTAGCTCAATATTCTGGACTAGTTTTTATAGTTCCTGGGGCAGGATTAACGGTGGAGCGGTTCTGTGTGTGAAGCAGAGCAGTGATAGTTATTTTTCAAAACACACGTAGCTCAGAGGCCCATGCCAAGTACTTCAGCGTGATACGTATTATGTTTTCTATGCAAATGTAAGGCATGTAGCTCTTAACTTCAGGAGATGTCATGGTATGTAGGAATGACCTTGGGAGACAGAAGGAAGAGCCACAGACTAGACCAGGGCTTTCCAAAGTTTTTCCCGCGGCGACACACCAACCAGCGTTGGTGTGTCGCCGCGGGAAAACCCGGAAGTGCCATCCTTGCGGCAGCGCGCAAAAACCTGGAAGTGCTGCTGCTGCTTTCAAGTTTTGCGCGCTGCAGTTGGTGTGTCGCCGCGGGAAAACCCGGAAGCGCTGATGATGATCAGTGCTTCCGGGTTGTGTGGCGACACACCAGACTGTGTGTGGCGACACACTTTTGTGTCGCGACACACAGTTTGGAAAGCTCTGGACTAGACAATGGTCAGTTAAGAGACTGCTGAGTCCACAGAAGGAATGGGGATGTGGCAAACGCCTCAGAAGGGACCCACACACACACCCCAGGTTCTTGGACTGTAAAGGCGAAAGGGGTAGAGATATACTTTCAGACTCTCAAGATTTGGTTAATGTAACCTTATAATAAAGTTAGAGCTAGTACTTCGCGGTGTGCTTCTTGTCTGGACTACCTCGCTGGGTAACAGGAGAAGCAGGAGGTGCTAGAAAGGTGAGGTATTTAGAACAACTAGCAGCACTTGAGTTATAGACCCCAGTTGTTCCATATTTCTTGTTTATTTAAAAACAATATTAAGCCCATTTTTATGTCTGCAAATGTGCCCAGGTTCAAAGCATTGTTCATTTGATATGCAGGAACAAACAACAGAGTCTTTTTTTTTAAAAGAGGGTTTTTTAAAAAAAATAGGGCATCTTCTCCTTCCTGTCCTCCCTTTGAAAGTTCTGTTCCAATCCTTTCTAGTCAGTTTCAAAATGTCTACAGAAAACCTATCTGAACATCACCCCAGTGGAACTGATAATATCTCAACTTTAAATCACATTGTATTTGGTAACACACTTTTTAATTCATAATTACTATGCATTGCTTTAATCCATACTTTCAGCTGCTGTTTTAGTTACAGGAAACTCTGTGGTCTTATCATTCAAATCATACAGTAGCTCTATGAGTCCCTAAATTATCCCTTATAATCTCAAAAACTAAAAAAAGGATTAGCATTTGGGAGAGGTAGGTGGCTTCTGACCTCAGCCACATAATTTTCCATGGTTAGGTGGATAATTTAAAAAATATTAAAAACCAAACCCCATTGATCTGTAAATCTGCAATCTAGCTTCCTACAAAAGATTAAGTTCTCAGAGAAAGCCTTTGGCAGATGAAACATGGATGGGCTATTAGGATAAATGGTAAGTGACTGTCAGCTATGCAGCTCACTTAGGTTTGGCTAATACACCCCGTAATCCGTAGACAAAAGGAAGGCTAGGAATTTCTTTAAATCTCTTTTCTGTAGGGGCTAGACAAAGGGTAAAATAAATGCTGGTGTTATTTTATTAAATTACTCAAAACCAGCAGAATAAATTTTAATTTCTTCTAACTATAATTAATTTCTTCATAGAAATCAATCATCTTGACATGTTACTTGTCAACCCTTGTGTCCAAGCACAGCTCTGGCACCAGTTGCTTATAGCAAGAAGTTCAGGAGGGCCAAACATTGTTTTTTTATGACAGTAAACTGTCCTGAAATTCTGTAAAAGTTCAAACTAGGTACATGCGGATGCAGAAGCAGGAAGGAATTGCATTTGCGACCCTTTCCTACTTCTTCCTCATTCGAAGGAAGGGCCTATCCACAGGCATCCCAAGGTTCAGGCTCTGAATGAGAATGGTGCCCCCTGGAAAGGATTCTATCTATCTATCTATCTATCTATCTATCTTTCAAATTTCGTCACTGCCCATCTCGCACAAAGCGACTCAGGGCAATTTACACTAAAACTAAAAATAAATGCAAATTAAAATACACTAAAAAACCATTCTTCTTAAATACAAATATAGATAGAAGTATAAAATATAAAATCCAAGATGGCGGTATTAACAGTTCTTAATTTAAATTTGTAAATTCATAAAATCATGGAGCCTCTTTAGGGCGCTAACCACCCCCAGGATTGGCTCCCCCCTTCCCGCCCCAAGCGAGATGGCAGAGCCAGGTTTTTACCCCTTTCCGGAAGGCCAGGAGAATAGGGGCCTGCCTCACCTCTGGGGGAAGAGTATTCCATAGGGCGGGCACTACGGCAGAGAAGGCTGTCTTCCTGAGCCCTGCCAATCAACAATCTCTCATGGACGGGGTCCATAACATCTACCATGGTAGAGATGGGCGGGGATAAATCCAAATAATAAATAAAATAAATAAATAAATAAATAACATGCCCTTTCTGCCTGACCTGGTGGGATGGGTTGATGTAATGGGGATGAGCCGGTCCCTCAGGTAACCTGGACCCATGCCATGTAGGGCTTTAAAGGTGGTAACCAACCCCTTGAATTGGACCCGGAAGCAAACTGGCACCCAATGCAGCTCCCCCAGCAAAGGGGTTACGTGTGCCATCCCTGGGGCACCCAAGACTGCTCCCGCAGCCACATTCTGAACCAGCTGTAGCTTCCAGATACTCTTCAGGGTAGCCCCATGTAGAGTGCATTGCAATAGTCTATATGGGAGATGACCAGGGCATGAGTGACTGTTCGGAGGGCTTCCTGATCCAGGAAGGGGCATAAATGGCGCACAACACGGTTGAGCAAAGGCCCTCCTGGCCACGACTGCCACCTGCTCTTCGAGCAGGAATCGTGAGTCCAGGAGGACCCCCAGATTCCACGCCGGGTCTGTCTGGGGCAGTGCAACCCGATCCAGAACCAAAGGTGGTAAATTCCCGGTTACAGAGGAGCCCCCAACCCACAGCCAATCCATCGTACCAGGGTTCAGCTGAAGCCTGTTGTTCCCCATCCAGGCCCCTACAGCCTCCAGGCACTGAGAGAGGGTGGTCACAGCATCACTTAAATCACGGGGGATGGAGATGTATAATTGGGTATCATCAGCATATTGATGATACCACATCCCATGGCGATGGATGATCTCACCCAGTGGTTTCATGTAGATGTTAAAAAGGAGCGGAGAGAGTACTGAACCCTGTGGCACTCCACAAAGGAGTGCAAAGATGAATAAGAACCTTCAGTGAGACACTATACAGTGAGACAGTTTTCTAACCTAAGTCAACAAATGATCAAATAAACCACAGTTGGGAAAGAAAGAAAGAAATGTGTCCTTGGTGTTTAGTAGTATTTGGAATTAACTCATGGTTGCAGTTGCACAAGGAGGAGGTAAGCAGGTACACCATCATTCAAACTTTCCAAATCAAGAATTGCTATTTCTCTTACCTAGCTACTGTTGCTAAATTCACATAATCTGGATCCCAAATTAACCCATGTTCCGGATTCACAATACAAACAACCTGCCAAACCACCCAAAACCTATTCTTTATTAATAAAGCACGCAACCTTTAACAACTGTGAATCACATACCATTTTGAAAACAAACATTATAGAAATATTACTGATTCCAAAAGAATGGACTCCCTATTTCTACTCTAAAGGCAGTGCATCTACTTCCCTTGCTCCAGTATTTTCAGACATGTTTGTTACTCTGGCTCCACCAGAGACTCCTATTATGTGCGTCTCCTACTGCTCTCCAGCTGCTCTAACTCAAAAGGGCAGGCAAGCAGGATCTTTTGCCATTTCTCATAAGACCATCCATCCTGAGCTCAGCCTCCTCCCACTGGCAGCTCAATGAATAATGGCTCTGCCTTACATAAAGACCCCCCTCCTGCCCAGGAGATCATGCTCCATCTGCTTTAGTTATTGTCCAGAGGATGATAATAGCATTATGTTGAGCCCAGTTATTTTGCTTCAGCATTTGCCTCCAGACACTGAACAAAGAACATAAAGCTTAAAGCTCACTTAATGAGCTTTTTTTTTTGAACCTAAGGTTTTAAAAGTGTTGTGATTTGTGTTTATAGGTGCTTGAACTCTTGGCTTTCCTATAGGGTTCTGATGCTGTGTTTTGCAAAGGGCTATGAGCCCCTTTTCTGATGCTACATTTTGCAAAGGGTTATGATTAGAGATGAGTCATCATCAACAATCTACTTTTGGGTAAAACCTCCATATAAGGACCATGTGGGGGAAGGGCTTGTCTTTGACTCCCAAACATCCATAGAATCAGAAAGTATGTCATCTGCACAATCTGCATCATCTCAGTAAGGAAGTTATTAAGGAAATGATGCAAAATATGTCACTTGCAATAATTTACAGTATATCTTCTGCATAATGTACGCAAGTGATGTAACAAAAATTAATATAAATTTAAACTACTTCAGATGCATCTGACCTGATCACTACTCAGGAAGGTATTCTGATGGAAAGTTTGTCCATTGCATCCAAAGTCTGTTAAATGGGGGTTCATTCAATCAAAGGTTTACGGTACTTAATACATTAATGTAAGGAACAGTATCAGTAAAATAGAAGAGCAAGCCACTTTCTCATCTTCTGCAGACAAGCATCCTTGATCTATATCAGAGTCCCCTGATTGGGGGAGATGGGCGGTCATATAAATATAAATAATAAATATATCATAGGAATAATGATATTTGCCAAACTTGCAAAGGTATTGTAAGGATCTCTGCCAGAAGTAGAGAGTTTGCAGCTGTCTAGATGTTGCTGTATGCTGTACTAAAATTCCAGTTTCTCCTCACCATTGGCCCTGCTGACTAGGTTACTGGGAGTTGTAGCCTAGCCACATTTATGAGGCCAGTGGTCTATAGTATATGCTTTGGATACCCAAAATGCACTACTGTACATAAATACAAAGTCCAAAGCTCACAAAAACTTACACCTTTTAATAAAATTTGTTAGTCAGAAAAAGTGCTACCAGACTCCTCCTGGATAAATGCAAGTGATCTTTCCATTCTCAATCCAAGACTGCACAGATAGTGCTTTAGAAGTCATCTTCACTCCTGATTCATTAAGTTTGAAAAGGCAAAGGAAGAACCCACAGAGGAGGGGAGCCACATGTCACGAGATTCCTGAATCATGTTAACTCCATTACTGGCCTTTGTAGTTCAGTATCATATCAAAAGGCTGACAAGTCAGTAAATGTATGCCCCTCATATATTCCTAGCGGAATCCTTTAAGTGAACAATGTTAGAAAGCCATGTAGCTTTGCTCCTGAGGTTGATGTGAAAGACTGGCCAGTGGAAAGATTCTTGTGGAATCAAGTTAGGTAAGGTTGAACCCGTTTGATTCTTCTTCTTCTGTTACAGTCGGACTCCCCGGAACAAGAAGGCTTCTTCAATCTGCTGACTCATGTGCAGGGAGGACGTATGGATGAGCAACGTTGTGACATTCAAATTGTACATAGCAAGAGTGGCTCAGACCCAGAAAAGAGTGAGTTCTCCAAGCTGGGTAAGAAGGTTTAGTAAATCTAGGAGTTATTAGTGTAGTGAGTGCATCCTCCCAAGACCTAGCAAAAATTTGGATCCTGCCTACCACCAAAGACAGGCCCACCTCTTCTTGTATGCCTACTTCTTCACAAAGCAGATGATTCCAGTCTTGGGACATGGGTATGGGAGCTTTTTTGCAGGCTAAATTCTTCCAAAA
This sequence comes from Charina bottae, assembly GCA_023362775.1. NCBI lineage: Eukaryota > Metazoa > Chordata > Lepidosauria > Squamata > Charinaidae > Charina > Charina bottae. The sequence goes on from JALMGJ010000002.1 coordinate 114,009,172, forward strand.
CTCTTGTAAAGTGTTATAACAAAGTCTGCTTGCACTCTGGTAACCTATTTACTCTGAACCCTTTCCTACAGTGCAATTGAGATCTCCTAACTACTGGCCCTGTTTGTCCACGGAGGCTGTTTACAACATTGCCTGGGCACTTCATCCGATAAATAAAGATTTGTTGGCTTTCAATGACTATATGGATATGTCCATGTGGGGTGTTTTGTTTGTTTGTTTTTAACACAGAAGTAGTTTATCATTGTCTTCTTCTGGGACATTATGATCATAATTATTTTCCTGGCAGTCTTCATTCAACCCTGCTTTGTGGTTCTTTGTTGTTTATTCGTTCAGTCGTTTCCGACTCCTCGTGACCTCATGGACCAGCCCACGCCAGAGCTTTCTGTCGGCCGTCACCATCCCCAGCTCCCCAATGGTTGAGTCCGTCACCTCCAGAATACCATCCATCCATCTTGCCCTTGGTCAGCCCCTCTTCCTTTTGCCTTCCACTTTCCCTAGCATTTGTGGTTCTAAAATGAGCCAAGGTTAGCTAGGGGTCCCCATGTCCATCAAATGCTAAGAAGCAAGGATGCTAAATGGACAAACAGCAATGTTTGACATACTGCAGAACAGTGACATCTAAAAACTAAAAAAGAATGCTACTCCGCTGTGCTTCGGTGTACCCTCCACTGATGGCAGCTTCTGTTTCTTGGGCCTGCAGAGGACAGCCCCAGCCCCCCTCCAGAGATGGACAACTTCATGGAAATGCTGGCACATACGCAGAGCCGGCGGATGGACGATCAGAGGGCCAGCTTCAGCTACCTTCCCGGTTTTCAGAACAGTGACTCCAACGCCAGCAACCAATCATCCTCCGGGGCTACCAAGGTGAGTCCCTGGGGAGATGGATGTGAGCAGGGGCTGGGTGGCCACTGATACCTGCCCAGACAGTATAAAGGAGCAGTATACCGTATAATGTTTGACCAGATATTTGGAGTCTTGCTCACAGAGGGATCCTTCCAGCCAGTAGTGCGAAGGGTTGATAGGTTGAGAAGTCTCAGCCCGCATTCTTTAGAAAGAGGAAAGGCAGTGGGGAGCTTGTGGCCATGAGGGGAAACGGTAGACTTCCTGCCTGCTCACCTATGGATGGTGCTATATTCTAGAAGCGAAAGTAGGCTTAGCAGCCTAGAACACCTGGGAGCACCGCCCCACTTGCCACTAGAGTTCTGACCGTTCACAGGTGCATTACGGGATCCCTGCGACTTCTCTCAGAAGTGGGCATCAACACTCTGGCCTTGGTAAGTCAAGCACCCAGGAGGAATAGGGCACGCAGTGGTGCCTTGAGCAAAGGCAAAACTATGTTGGTAAATTCCTTTGGGATAAGAAATCGACGTATCTTTCATGAGGTTACAATGTGCTTGCTGCAAAACAGCCTCTAGTGAGAAATGTACATTAGCCATGAATATGAAAACAAGAGGACTCATGGCACCCAGCCACAGCTTCTCGAAATCCTGAGTCGAGTTGATTCTATCTGTGTATGCCTGTGCTTGTGTGTCTGCTTGTGGCTACTCTAGCCACTTGGTGCAGAGGAAAATTCTCCCATCCTCTGCTGCATTACCATCCTCCCTATCTTCTTCTTTGCAGAAATGAGATCCTCCCCAGCCCTGCTCGGGAAGGCAGCAGAGAGACACGAACATGATGCCACTAAGCACAGCACTACCCAAGACCACCCCCTCACTGCTGTATCAGCCCCGCACGCTTGCTGTACATGCCCTTCCATTCTAATAAACATGTCCATCTGTTCCCTCCTTGTTGATTTCCCTAGCAGACGCTCCTTAGCAGCAGGATGGGCATGTCGCTACAAGACAACACTGCTAGTGGCTTGAAGAAGAAAAAGAAGATGATGATAGCTGTTTCTTGCCACCCATACACATAAGCAGAGCAAACACATGGATAACATCGCACCTGCTAATTCTGCCTGCAGCTCAGGAAATGTGAAGAATGCACAAGGCAAAGCACTCGGAATCCCACTTTCTCCCTCGAGAGACAAAGCTGTCACTGCTGGGCTAGATAATTGGGCCCAAATTCTATCAAAAAGAAAATGGCACCTCTAACATTATTCATGGTTCAATTTCATATCACAGCCTAGAAAACAAATAAATAAATCCCAGTAAGCTCTCTTGAATTCCTGATTTAAATTCCCTGTACTAGATGGGGCAATGACGCCTGTTCCCATTAGCTGGAAAAGAACCAGAAAGGCTATCGAAAGAATAGCACATCGAGGACACACTTATCATCCTTCTATAGGGATCTCTGAGGGCATTAGTGGGCACAAGTGACAAAATGCCCATTGCAAAGCAAAGTCAGCCCGTAACACACTTGCATGCGACACCATGAGGCAAGTATGAAAGGGAGAAACTTCTATTGTGTCGCAATGCATGTTTCATCAGTTCGGCATCCTTGTGGCTTGGAACAGAAGCCTATGACTCCTCCCTGCATGAAGTCTGCATACATTCTCAACCACAAATCTTCAAGGAGCATGAAAAAGTAGGAAGAAAAGTACAGGGGAGCTAAATTTAAGTACAGGCAGTAGGAGTACTCAGGGAAGCACACAAGTAAATTCCACATTTGCAGATTAAGGACCAAGAAATCTTCTGCATGCAAGATATACAAGACATATATTAAGACCCATAGCCAATGATCTAGTTAGGTCAGGGCTTTCCAAAGTTTTCCCACGGCGACACACCAACCACCGTTGGTGTGTCGCCGCGGGAAAACCCGGAAGTGCCGCCATTGCGGCAGCGCGCAAAAACCCGGAAGCGCTGCTGCCGCTTTCGGGTTTTTGCGCACCGCCGTTGGTGTGTCGCCGTGGGAAAACCCGGAAGCGCTGATGATGATCAGCGCTTCCGGGTTGTGTGGCGACACACCAGACTCTGTGTGGCGACACACTTTTGTGTCGCGACACAGAGTTTGGAAAGCTCTGAGTTAGGTCATCAAAGTCAGCATGTACAGTTTAGCTCGCTAAGCACTCCCTTGGTCAGCTATTTAGCCCTTAGTTCCCCCCACTTCGAACCCCATCCTCCCATCCTCATAAAGCCCTACAGAAAGCTTTTTTTCTCTTTTCCCTTTGCAAAGAAAACAACTCTGTATTTTCTTATTTGGGTCCTTCTCTTCTCCACCCATTGTTTCCTCACTTCCCAGCTTTTCAGACCAAGACTAAACTTGTTTTTTTCCTTCAGAGACCTCATTCTGAGTCCTCAAATTTCTTCACTTTGTGAATGTGGTCGTGACTGTCAATATCAGCAAAAGAAAAAGTAGTTTCAGATTTATGCACACTGAGGACAGAACTTCACCTTATGCCCATATAAATGCAAATACACATGTCCCAAGAACAGCAAGAGCTGGGTATCCTAAGGGGAAGAAAAGTTCTAAAAGGGAGAACTGGAAAGGAGATACAAAATAAGTTCAGGGACTTAGCCCTTATTCTGCCTGCCTGTTGATTCCCCATTACAAATCAGCAAGACGCTTCTTGTAGGATTTGAACAACCTTGGTTGGTGACACACAGCATAGAACTGCCAGGGGGAAAGTGCCTTGGAAAAAAGCAGCAGCAAGTAAAGAATCATTCATTAGGAAATGCAATCGCTGATTTTCTAGGACAAACATTTACATGCAGTGTCTCATTAGGTCCAAATAGAGCTGGTTCACATGAAGAGGCCACCGTGGGCTGTGTGGTGGTAACACACACACGTCAGCTGTATTCAGTAACAAACCTATGAAGTCCCCCCCCCAACACACACACACACACACATGCATATGAACTGCTGAAAGTGCCTTGTAAGAAAACATTCACAGCAAACTGAATTGACCCTGAGTGGCAACAGGGAGAAGACTCAGTCAGGAACCTGTGGCCCACTAAACCAAACTGGGTACATTCACTGACCATATCTCAGAGATAGTATGGCTAGCATGCCGACCTAGTAGGAAGGGATAGTTAAATAATTCAAAGTGATTTGGTTCCTTTAGGTGAGCCAGGTTTTGGCCACAGCAGTCGCCTGTGGAAAACACATCTGGGTGGCTGCTGTTTGTTGCAGGATACTCAGATATCCTTTGAAAATCAACCAGCAATACCTGATCTGCTTATGCTATGCAAACCGTTGGTCAGAAATTGTCATGGGGGTACAGAAACAAGCTGCTGGATGCCAACTGAACCAAGTGCTAGTATGGAGGAGCAGCTACGCATATATATATATACTGGGAACAATTTCAAAGAAGCCTTCAAGACTCACTGTTGATAGGATATTTTTAAGAGAGCAGAGAGGTTTTGCAGGAAGAATGTGCAGGCATCTCTTTTCCTAGTTGTGGATCTCTTGAGTACATTCCATTGTTTTGAATTGAAATACTTTTCACAAGTACTCCATCAAATATTATCATAGAATTGACCTTCATACAAGTAGAATGGTAGCAAGAATTGCATTTATATGGGAACGGTACATTCTAAATATACCCATGCTGTTAATGCCTATCATTATGAATGTACACATGCAAAAGAAATTTGCTAAAGCATGAAGAAAACACACACTTCCTTCACAAATGCTTTGTACTGTATGCATAAACCACTTAAATGCTAGCAGGTAGCTGTGTTACCATATGAAATATGAATAAAATGAAACCTGTATAGAAAAGTTTCCAAAAAGAGCAAACATGTAGCTCTTTATCTCCATAAAATGATGAAATTGCTTCCCATAAGAATTAAGTCCAATTGTTTAGTAAATCTGAGGAAATATATACCCAATACTTTCTTCGCTGGTCCCACCTGGTCAACTTTATTCCTGACCCTTTGGCCAGTGTGAGTAAAGACCACGAACCTCAAGGGCAGGAACACACATCACCATCCTCCTCTATATAATATAATCTTATTATATGCTGCTTTAGTCAAGGTGATTCACATGAGGCAGTTGCCAAGTCAATGACCCATTTTAATTATTATACATTGCAAGAGATTGATCACAACTGAAGTAATCAAATCAATTTTTCCTCATTCTTATCCCCAAAGTGTCTTAGACATATACAGAACTTTTATTATGGAATACAAACCCCTTCATTTCATTGCCCAAAGTATTTTGGAATTAAAGGGAGAAGGCATGCTGATGGCAATCTTCTTAAGAATACATCAAACTGTAGAGAGGAAACACCATTCCATTATTTTTTAGTTGTCTCCAGCAGCTTCTTCTCATTCATCTCCTGTACCCTTTTTCTAAAGCCTTCTAGCTCTTTTCTCTGGAGAAGACAGAAATGCCATTTTCACCATAGATTGTTTTTCTCCAAGATGTACAATAATGACATTTATTGCAGCAACACATTTACCTGCCCTTCAGTTAGAGGTTGAAAGATCTTGCCCTGCAGGAAAAGTATCAAGAAAATAATTAAGAGAATGCAAAAAAAAGTGTCATAGGTGAATATAGCAAGCAGTCACAGAATATAACATGCCAGCAGGGGGAAAAAATAGGAAAGAAATGGGCAAGTGAAATGCTGTGCTTAAAAGAAATAGTTGACCAGAAACTGGAATGAGAGTGCATCATTTAGGAGGGAAGATTCACTGCTATCTTCTACTAAATGTCCTGCCTGTCAGGATTGTGCATTTTCCTTTATTTTAACATAATAGACCACTGAATCCAGCCAAATGCTTGAGCAAGTCCTTTTGCAGTTTAAATCAAAACAGAAAAAAATGCACATCAGAGAAACTTTGGAAATAAATGCCCATATTTTTCTCCTCTAATTACAGGAGAAGACTTACTGCGATGGCATATTTTTCAAAAAAATCTGACTGATTTGCAATCCAGAATATAGCAACGGGGAAGGTCAGATACAGCACCATCTGAAAGAGAAAGAAAAATGTCAGATGCCATTGGTTGAATCAAACAAAATTATTTTACAGGATTTGTATTAGATATTTTTTCCTTTTTCTTCCCCTTGCCCCCTTTCTTAAAGGACAGGATATTACAAAATGACAAAAAGGAAAAGGGTCTGTTCTCCTTTCCAGAACTAAGTTCTTTTGGTATCAGAAAGAAAAAGAGGAAACTGCCACTGGTGATATCCAGAGCTGTACTATTCTCTATGGCAGCAGTTGTCAAACTTTTTGGTCTCGGGATCCCTTTACATTCTTAAAAATTATTGAAGACCCCAAAGAACTGTTGCTAATGTGGGTTGTATCTCTCAATTTTTACTACATTAGAAATTAAAACGGAGAACATTTTTTATAATATTTATGAATTCATGTAAAAATAATAAACCTATTGACATGTTAATATAAATATTTTAAAGACAAAAATAACTATATTTTCCAAAACACAAAAAAAAGTGAGAAGAATGGCATTGTTTTACAGTTTTGCAAATCTTTTTAATATCTGGTTTAATAGAAGACAACTGGATTCTCCTATCTGCTTCTGCATTCAATCTGTTGCAATTTGTTGTTTTGGATGAAGTAAATAAATAAAATTCAGCCTCACAGTGTCTGTGGTTGGAAAAGGGAGGAGTATTTTAGCAGCCTTTTCAGGATATTCTTCTTTGACACTACACCAAAACTCGACAGGTCTTAAAGCAGTGTTTCTCAACCTTAGCAACTTTAAGATGTGTGGACTTCAACTTCCAGAATTCCAGAGCCAGCATATGCAGGCTGGAGTATTCTGGGACTTGAAGTCCACACATCTTCGAGTTGCCAAGGTTGAGAAACACCGCTGTAGGGTAAGAGAAGGCAGCCAATTCCACCCAATACCCCTTTCCTCAGTAGCTCCAAGTTTCTCATCTCCGGGTAACACTGGGTACTGATCCTACGCCCAGAGTTTAAGCCCCAAGGAGTACTTGCGGGGAAGGGGGGAGAGAGGCGGCGGCATTTCTCTGCAAAGTATATTAACAAGTGCAGCTTAGAGTTCACAAATGGAAACACGCATTTTTTCCTTCAGAAAGAAGAGCGCCGTTTCTAAGGGCTCTTTCCCGAATTCTCCACGGAGGCGAGCGCCTGTGTCGCAGGTTCTCCGACCCTTCCCCTTCCCCTTCTCCCAAAGCGGCCCGCCAAACGCTGCACGAAAAGGTGGAAAGCCTTGCCGAGAGGCTTCCACCTGATCCATCCCTCTAATAAGCAGAAATGCCCCCTCCCCGCCGCCATCACATCACAGACCCGGAAAATCTCAAGCTGGTTCCTCGACAACATGATGCCTGGCGACAGAAAAGGAACCCGCCTCCGATGGCCAATAGGAGGTCTACCAATGCAAGATGTCCAACCGAGACAAGCGACTGATTCGACGTTAAATTTCAGGGACAGGAGACGTCATCTTTGCGCGTTGTATTTGGCCTTGGGAGGAAGAGGCCGTGATGCCGGAGTTGGAAACGGTGTTAGGGAGGCGGGAGCTTTTCTTCGTGAGTACGGCTGGAGAGAGGATGGGTCCCTGCGGTCCTTGGGTTGGGTGGTTTGGCTTCGATCGATGTTTAAGTTGCAGGGCGCTTTCTCACCAGGACAGCTATGAATCAGAAGGGGGGGCTTCCTTCGAGCAAGTGCGAATTACGTTATTTTCCCAGTGGAATAAATACACTTGGACCGTGAGCAGGAAAGACATTGTAGTTACAGTGGACCGGTTTTGCAGCATTGTGAATATACCACGGGGAGTCCTTGCTCGTGGGGAAAAGTAACAACTAATGTTTTTTAACTATCAACTCTGAATCGCAACCCATCGTTACGATGGAAGGAAAGTTGCTCTGAAAAAGATCAGACGGGAATTCATGGCTGACTGAAGCTACTGTCTGCATTATATATTTTAGGGTAATCTACTTTGGAAAATGTATAGGCACACTAAAACGGCTTGTATAGCAAGCTTCCTTCTAACAGTATATGATTAAAGGATGAAACGCACATAATGCAACATTGCTTTTGAAAGCACATTTTAAGATAAGTATAGTTGCCATCTCTCTGCTTTTGTGGTTGGGCAGGAGGGACTACAACACCATTATCTGGTACTTCAATTAGGCATAGAATGGTAGTATTTCCAGGTCTCCTAAAACTTTTATTTTGACATTTACTAACATAATCCTGTAAGATAAGTCACTATTATTATTCCCATATAACCAGTGGTGTGGATAGGGACAACAGGAGAGTTAAAGAGATGTGGCAATGGAATTGAGGTTAGGATGAGCGTTTAGTGATTTTTTTTTTTGGTCTCCTACCATATATTTTTATTACTACATAATGCTATGAATCTATCCTATGGAAATAACCTGAAAGTAGTATTGCTGAGATATTGAAGTTGTAGGGCAGTATAGTGAAAGAAAATAGTATTTCTTGTCTAAACTTATATCACCTCTCCACACAGGAGGAGGAAGACCTACAGTATGAGGAAGAGATCTTGCGCAACCCATTCTCTGTCAAGTGCTGGATCCGCTACATTGAGTTCAAGCAGAATGCTCCCAAGCATATCCTGAACCTGATCTATGAGAGAGCTCTTAAGGAATTGCCAGGAAGGTATATAGTTGTCTTTCTGTCATTAGTTATAAGTGTTTTGACAAATTGCTTTTGTGCAAATACTAAAATTATCTTTTCACACCCAGTTTTTCATAGAAGCTACTTATTTTAAAAGTCAGTAACTCTGACGCCCCTTCTGCCCCCCAGCTCCATTTTTGACCAAAGTTGCCTTTGCTGAAAGAGGTCAGCAATATTTTGGGTAGATAGAGCGCCTTGCTGCTTTGAATCTTCCCAACGAAGTGTGAAGATAGCAATTCAAAGTTCACTGCCAGTCAGAGATGGAAAAGGTCAAAATCCTTTACTTTGATGCTGATGGTCTCTTCCGTTGTGTCTTGCAGCTACAAGCTCTGGTATAACTATCTTAAGCAGCGGCGGAAACAAGTGAAGAGCAAATGTGTAACAGATCCCAGCTATGAAGAAGTGAACAACTGCCATGAGCGTGCCCTGGTCTTCATGCATAAGGTACAGTGCTAGCTGGCAAACTTAAAGGGTTGGTAATGCCTGAGAGGAGCAGAAGACATGGGCAGGGAAAACATTTGGTCTGTGCCTTAAGCTCAAGGGGGCTCAATTTGAAACACTTGCTAACGATTTTTCTAATTGAAAAGGAAGGCAACTAATATTATTAAGGGGCTGGAGCAGCTTCCCTATGAAGAAAGGTTGCGATATTTGGGACTATTTAGTCTAGAAAGTAGGTGAATGAGAGGGAACATGGTTGAGGTGTAAAAATTATGCCTGCTGTGGATAAAGTGGACAAGGAGAAGCTATTTTCCCCTTCCCAAAATACTAGAATCAGAGGTCATCCAATGAAATTGAATCCTGGAAGCATCAGGACAGACAATAGGAAATATTTTTTAAAACAATGTGTAATTCACTACCTCAAGATGTGGTGCTGGCTTCCAGTGTGGCTGGCTTCAAAAAGGGTTGGACCAATTCCTGAAAGTCATGGGGATCAATGTCTATTAGCTTTGATAGTGGTGTGACTGCTTCTGAAGGCCGTCTGCTGGAAGACTAATGGGCTTCCTTGTGCAGTTGGTTGGCCACTGTGAGAGGAGACTGCTGGACTAGATGGGCCAGAGGTCCAAACTAGCAGGGGACTTTTTATGTTCTTATTTAAAATGTTTAAATGTATTTAATTAATTTATTTATTATTTGGATTTATCACCGCCCATCTCTACCATGGTAGACTCTGGGCGGTTTACAATCATGTTATAAAAAGTTAAAAACCTATACATCTAAAATCTACTATAAAATAAATAAAAAATCCAGGAGATGGTGTGTTCTTAAAAGGAGGATATTACTAAGCTAACCATCCCCAGGAGGAACTAATTTATGATCCCCTCTTCTTTTTTGTTTTTGTTTTCACGTTCTGCATTTTTATTATATCCATGTATCTCAAAGACTAGAACTGGCACTCTGGATCTCTGAGGTGGCTTGTATTCCAATGAAGCTGTGAAAATACCTGTGTAAAAGTATTTATTTTTTTTACAAGAAAAGCCTTTTATTGAATTACACTGATGGAATCTAAGTTGGGAACAGTTACTGTACATTGGAAGAGTGAGAGAGTCCATGTTTTGGATCGGCTCTACATTGACAGTGTTTTGGTTTAATATTTTTATGGTTGTAAATAGGGTGTTTGGAAAAGAAATAAGGGTCAAAGATGTGAATGTTTCGTTGAATTATGTTCTGAAAATTTGGAACCTATTGAATGATGAAGAATTTGGAGGCTGTTCCTGCTCCAAATTTCCATTCAGTTGAGATGTGCAAGATCAGTGTGGTAATGAGAGATTAAGCTTGCTTCTACTACCCCAGCATTGGTACTGGCCAGATAGTTCTCCCTTCTTGTGTCATTTCGAAGATAGATTGTTTCTAAAAAAGAAACAAGAAAAACTAAAAACTAAAACAGTGCAAGAATAGATAGAAAAACATAAAAGACAGGTGACTTCCGACCTTCTCCAACACACATATAAAAGCTCATAAAAGTTAATCTCTTGCTATTAATTAAACATTTAGTAACATTATTTCTCTAAAATCAAACCATTTAATCTTCAAAACTCAAAATCAGAACTTCATTTTTTTCCGTTACAAGCAAATAGTCCAAAAGCGGCTTCCAAATAGAAACAAATCTGGTTACAGTATTTTCTCTTATCAATGCTATCAGTTTAGCCATTTGCGCCAGTTCCATTAACTTAATCATCCAGTCCTCCATTGAGGGAATTTGTGGATCCTTCCATCTTTGAGCGTATAAGAGTCTTGCTGCTGTTATCATATATAAGAACAGAGTTCCATGTTGCTTCTCAAGCTGTTAGTCCATCAAACCCAAGAGAAACAGCTCCGGTTTCAATTGTAAGTCCACTTTGAGAATCTTTTGAATAATAATACATATCTGATTCCAGAATTCCTTAGCTTTTCCACAAGTCTACCATAAATGATAGAAAGTTCCTTCACCCTGTAAACATTTCCAACAAACATTTGATACCCCATTATACATTTTGGACAGCTTATCGGGAGTTAAATACCAACGGTACATCATTTTATAAAAATTCTCTTTCAAATTATAATTCAAAGTAAATTTCATACCTTTGTTCCACATATTCTCCCATTGTTCAAGCATAATATTATACCCAAAATTCTTAGCCTATTTAATCATACAGTCTTTAACATATTCATCTTCTAAATTCAATTGCAACAACATTTTATACATTTTCTTAATAAGATGCTCATCGTTTGTACAAAGTTCCATTTCAAATTGTGATTTTTCATTAACAAAATTATATACCTTCTTATCTAAATTAAACCGTTCTGACAGTTGTGTGAAATTAAACCAGTGACAAATATGACCTTCCAATTCTAGTTGTTCCCTTGTTTTAAGTTTAGGTATCCCTTCTTCAAAATTCAGCAAATCTTCATATCTCAACCAGCTGCCATCTCTCTTCTAAAAAAGGCCTCTTGAGGGGACAACCACATAGGTACATTAGGAGACAATATTGGTTTATATTTATTCCAAACCCGCAGTATGGCACGCCTAACAAAATGATTTTTAAAATCTTTATTAACTTTAGCTTTATCATACCACAGGTAGGTGTGCCACCCAAATCGGAGATCATGTCCTTCTAGTTCCAATAGTTCCTTGTCCTTCAAAGTCACTCAATCCTTCATCCATAGCAAACAGCAGGCAACAAAATACAATTTCAAGTCAGGCAAACCTAGACCACCTCGTTCTTTGGCATCTTGTAACAATTTATACTTGATTCTTGGTTTCTTCCCTTACCAAATGAACTTAGAGATATCTTTCTACCATTGTTTAAATGGTAAATCTGTTGTCAAAATCGGTATTGTGGGGCGCGGTGGCTCAGCGGGTTAAACCGCTGAGCCGGTAGTCTGCCGACCATAACGTCGGCAGTTCGAATCCGCGTGGCGGGGTGAGCGCCCGTCACTAGCCCCAGCTCCAGCCCACCCAGCTGATCGAAAGCCCGGCAAGTAGATGAATGGGGACCACTCACGTGGGCCAATTTGCTGGCGTCCTTTTCGGAGGGTCGCCCTCGGACCGAGAAGAAGCTGGTTCCCGTGGATGGCGATGGAGGACGGCAGAGGACGGCGGAGCCCGAAAAAAACATCAACTTCCTGGACGTCAGCAGCCGGCTCTGAAGCAAAGGTTTCTGGGACATGTAGTCCAACCTGCGATTGAAGAGCCGGTTCCCTCACCCCTTCCCTAACCGCGCGGGTAATTTAGAATCTGATTGTATAAATATATGTATGATGATTGTAAGCCGCCTAGAGCCCTCCGCTTAGGGAGGGGATAGGCGGGGTATAAATGAGATAAAATAAATAAATAATAAATAAATAATTGTCTGGAACAAAAACAACATTCTAAGCAAAACATTCATCTTAATCACAGATACCCAACCCATCATTGACAGTTGTAATTTTTCCCACCTAAAAAGTCTTTCTTATCACTCCACAATTTAACATAGTTATTCTGAAGCAACATACAATTCGTGTTTGATAACGTAACCCCCAAATATCTGACCTTTTTTCAATTTTAAAACCAGTCTTACCAATCAACATTTCTTGATTGTGTATAGTCATATTCTTGATCAACACCTTTGTTTTTTGTTTCAGTCCAGCTAATGACCCAAATCCCTTTAATTTCTTCATCAAATGTTCAACAACATTCAAAGGGTCTTGAAGTATTAAAACTAAATCATCAGCAAAGGCCCTCACTTTGAAGACCTCCTTCTTTATCTTCAAACCCTTTTGAAGCCAGTTTGGTCTAGTGGTTAAGGTGCTGGGCTAGAAACCAGGAGTCTGTGAGTTCTAGTCCCGCCTTAGGCATGAAAGCCGGCTCGGTGACCTTGGGCCAGTCACTCTCTCTCAGCCCAGCTCACCTCACAGGGTTGCTGTTGTGGGGAAAATAGGAGGAGGAAGGAGTATTAGGTTATGTTCACCACCTTGAGTTATTTATAAAAATAATAATAAAGACGGGATAAAAATTAAAAAAAAATTGATTGTCTTGTCTAATGTCTCTATTCAAGACTTCCAAAACCAGGATAAATAGTAAAGGTGACAAAGGACACCCTTGCCTTGTTCCTTTCTGTATATGACAAGGGTCAGTTAAATCACCATTTGCAATAATACACGCTTTTTGAGGCACATAAATTGATTTAATTCCTTGAATAAAATTATCTCCAAAATCCGTATTTTCCAAAACTTTGTACATAAAAGTCCAGTTCAAATTGTCAAAGGCCTTCTCTGCTTCTAAAAAGATGAGAGCTGCTTGCTGTTCATTGTGGTGTTGTAAATATTCTATAATGTCCAAAACTATTCTCACATTGTCTCTTAATTGCCTTTTGGGTAGAAACCCACATTGATCTTGATGAATAAAGTCCTGTAAAATTTTCTTCATTCTTTCAGCCAATATTGAAGCAAATATTTTATAATCATTGTTCAACAATGAAATCGGTCTGTAATTCTTAGTTAAAGTAATATCTTGGCCTTCTTTTGGTAAAAGTGCAATATTGGCTTCTTTCCAACAGTCAGGCATTGCAGAGCCCTGCAAAATAGAATTCATCAATCTTTGAAAAGGCTGAAGAAGCTGATCCTCGAAACACCTATAATACAACGCTGGCAAACCATCTGGACCTAGTACTTTCCCCAGTTTGGTTCTTTTTATAGCTTCCACTATTTCAAAAGTAGTTATAGGATTGTTCATTAATAATTTCTGTGATTGTGAGAATTTTGGTAATTTTTTTTCTCCAAATACTCATCTATCTTTTCCAGAGAAACTTCTTGCCTTTTATACAAATTGGGGGGAAAAAGTTGTTGAACGATTTCTTAATTCCTTCATTATCCATTAATTCAATATTTCCTTCTTGAATTTTTAATATCGTTTTCTTTTCTCTTTCCTTCCTTAATTTATAGGCCAACCATCTTCCAGGTTTATTGGCAAACTTAAAATGTCTCTGTTTAACATAATTCAATTTTGTCTCAATTTCCCTCACAGTCAACGAAGATAATTGTTGGTGTAATAATTTAAGTTGGTGTAAAATACCAGTATTCACTGAGTGTTTCTATAACTCAATTTCTTTTACTTTAGTTTGATCCAAGATAGTTTGCATTTTTTGTTGACACTTCTTTTTTATATTACAATTATGATGAATAAAGTGACTACTCATAACTGCCTTTTTTTTGTTGTTCAGTCGTTTAGTTGTGTCTGACTCTTCGTGACCTCATGGACCATAGCACGCCAGACCTTCCTGTCCTCCACTGTCTCTCGGAGTTTACTCAAATTCATGTTCATTACATCGGTGATGCTATCTAACCATCTCATCCTCTGCCATCCCCTTCTCCTTTTGTCTTCAGTCTTTCCCAGCATCAGGGTCTTTTCCAGTGAGTCCTCTTTTCGCATTAGGTGGCCAAAGTATTTGAGCTTCAGCTTCAGCATCTGTCCTTCCAATGAGCAGTCAGGGTTGATTTCCTTTAGGATTGACTGGTTTGACCTTGCAGTCCAAGGGACTCTCAAGAGTCTTCTCCAGCACCACAGTTCGAAAGCATCAATTCTTCGGCGCTCAGCCTTCCTTATGGTCCAACTCTCACAGCCATACATTACCACTGGAAAAACCATAGCTTTAACTATACGGACCTTTGTCGGCAAGGTGATGTCTCTGCTTTTTAATATGCTGTCTAGGTTTGCCATAGCTTTCCTCCCAAGGAGCAAGCGTCTTTTAATTTCATGGCTGCAGTGCCTTACTGGTGTCACAAACGGTTTTTAGGTCAGTCCCTTTGTCCAAGTTGATGTCAAAAAAATCTTTTAAACTCCTCTTACA